>CM040978.1:14013310-14179933 GCA_022985145.1 Pangasius djambal
CTGGATTTGTTGCACAGGTGGCATCCTATGACAGTTCCACGCTGGAATTCACTGAGCTCCTGAGAGCGGCCCATTCTTTCACAAATGTTTGTAAAAACAGTCTGCATGCCTAAGTGCTTGATTTTATACACCTGTGGCCAGGCCAAGTGATTAGGACGCCTGATTCTGATCATTTGGATGGGTGACCGAATACTTTTGGAAATATAGTGTATATACACACTATATTGCCAAAAGTTTTGGGACACCCGTCCAAATCATTGAATTCAGGTGTTCCAATCACTTCCATGGCCACAGGTGTATGAAATCAAGCACTTAGGCATGCAGACTGTTTTTACAAACATTTGTGAAAGAATGGGTCGCTCTCAGAAGCTCAGTGAATTCAAGCGTGGTACCGTGATAGGTTGCCACCTGTGCAATAAGTCCATTCATGAAATTTCCTCACTACTAAATATTCCACGGTCAACTGTTAGTGGTATTATAACAAAGTGGAGGCAATTGGGGACAACAGCAACTCAGCCATGAAGTGGTAGGCCATGTAAAATCACAGAGTGGGGTCAGCGCATGCTGAGGCGCACAGTGCGCAGAAGTCACCAACTTTCTGCAGAGTCAATAGCTACAGACCTCCAAACTTCGTGTGGCCTTCAGATTAGCTCAAGAACAGTGCGTAGAGAGCTTCATGGAATGGGTTTCCATGGCCGAGCAGCTGCATCCAAGCCTTACATCACCAAGTGCAATGCAAAGCGTCGGATGCAGTGGTGTAAAGCTCGTTGCCACTGGACTCTAGAGCAGTGGAGACGCGTTCTCTGGAGTGACGAATCACACTTCTCTGTCTGGGTTTGGCGGTTGCCAGGAGAAAGATATTTGCCTGACTGCATAGTGCCAAGTGTGAAATTTGGTGGAGGGGGGATTATGGTGTGGGGTTGTTTTTCAGGGGTTGGGCTTGGCCCTTTAGTTCCAGTGAAAGGAACTCTTAATGCTTCAGCATACCAAGACATTTTGGACAATTTCATGCTCCCAACTTTGTGGGAACAGTTTGGGGATGGTCCCTTCCTGTTCCAACATGACTGTGCACCAGTGCACAAAGCAAGGTCCATAAAGACATGGATGACAGAGTTTGGTGTGGAGGAACTTGACTGGCCTGCACAGAGTCCTGACCTCAACCCGATAGAACACCTTTGGGATGAATTAGAGTGGAGACTGAGAGCCAGGCCTTCTCGACCAACATCAGTGTGTGACCTCACAAATAAGCTTCTAGAGGAATGGTCAAAAATTCCCATAAACACACTCCTAAACCTTGTGGAAAGCCTTCCCAGAAGAGTTGAAGCTGTTATAGCTGCAAAGGGTGGGCCAACTCCATATTAAACCCTATGGATTAAGAACGGGATATCATTAAAGTTCATGTGCATGTAAAGGCAGACGTCCCAAAACTTTTGGCAATATAGTGTGTGTGTGTATATATATATATATATATAGTAAAAATAGTAAAAATAGTTTTTAATGCATTGGACTAAAAGGAAGATCATAAATACAGTTTTGCCAATTCATAAAAACGCCCATGAGCCAACTCATTACAAATGGTTAATATTAGAGTGAAGCTATCCAGTGAAATGGTAACATCTCTCACCTGAATGCCTCATTTGCACTGGCACTGTTACAACTTCTCAGAATTAAAATGTATTTTAACAACAACCATAATTAGATGGTTAGTCAAGATTCCTTTAGATAATGCAGGAAAGGTGTGACACCAAGCAGGAATGAACCAAGCATCTCTGTACAGTGTTTAAATGTGTATGAGATATGTATGAACAGTGGCAGATGCAGACACACTGCATTCCTTTGCCTCTTACAGTTAAGAATGTGGGCAATCATCAAAAACTAGAATGAGACTTCAGCCATGGCAGGTGGCAGATTTACATGTCAATAAGTGACACTGGAAAAGTGATGTAGAATGGCACCACCTTGTGTGGTATGAATCTGTAATGTGATGGAAAGTCTTTGGTTCTTTTTCTCTGCTGAAAGAAAAATGGAGTAAATCTGGCCTTAGGGATGGAAGATAATGTTAGAAAGAAAAGGGGCAACAGGTCACCAATCAGGTTATGCTTGATCAGGCTGATATTTATTTTTCTGTCAGATATAGCATTGTTCTAAACCACTGGTTTCGGCTCAGTGTTTCGCAGAATGTTATAGAATGTAAAAGGAAAAAGCATTAAAGAAAAGCAGAATGTAGAGTTTAAAGATGTGTATTTTAAGTAGCCTATGTGCTTGCATATGTGTGTGTTTGCAACCAAGGTGAATCTTGGTGGATAAATCTCAATATTTAAGGATGTAAATAGAGAGCAGGCGCCCCGGGGGCATTGGGTTTAAGTTGTCTTCTGTCTGGACATAACGGATGCACAAGATGTAAATGACACTGAACTGTACACCATTTGTTTTCTCATAATGACTTCCAACAAGGGCTGGAGCGCTGTTCAGGCTCAAGCAAATCACCAGATCTGTACAGAACACTGCACCTTTTTTAACTTCACTACTTCTTCTCTCCTACAATATTTTTATGTCACAGCACAATCTAACTTTATACCTGTTTAAACATCATATGTTTTCTTCTTTTTCAATATTCCCTTCTTATGCCACTAATATCCAGTAATATGGATACAATGCAACAATCAGTTCAAAAGTATACATCCACACCAAAACAAAAGTTTCACACATGCGCAAATTCTGCCACTCAGTAAGTCACTGACTTACAGGTGAAGCCTTTACATACCTAAAAAAATGAATGGGCTAAGCTAAAATAAACAAAGTAGATGCTGAGATAGAGATCATTTAGACAAGAATCATCAGTGAGATGTTTTATTTGAATTTATGCTCCCTGCAAAACAGTTAAGACCGAGTTATCAGCAACCCAAGAAGAACTAATAGATGTAATGTGTTATAATAGAGGGAACAAGGGGAAGGGGATGAGGAGGAAGAAAATGGGGTAAATGTTCTGCCTCAACTGCTCGGACAGCCCGGGCAACATACCACTCATTCTACACACCTACACACTCCCTCTTTCCTCGTTCATCACCATCTCTCTTTTTTTCTCATTACAATCCTTACTTACATACTCACTCACTATATTTTCATTTCTAAATATGCACTGACCCACATTATAATTCCTATATATGCATTTATCATTGATAAATGAATCATATTCTTATAGAAAATGTATAGAACATGTTAGACAATCTTGACTAACTGTTGGTAATGGTTCCAGAAAAGGTGTGAATTGGAGAAAGTAGAGGTTTCGGGGTGATTTTAATGCAGATAGTTTTTTTTTGTTGGGGCAATCAGAGGAGTAAAGAGGGGAATTAGCCTCCTGATGAATGGAATATGCATGGTGAAACCATCTGTAATCTTAGCTAGATTATTATACACTGTTACCTTCCCAGAGACTGAATTAGTAATTGGCAGTGTCATTTATATAGGCCTATTATATTAATATACATATATTTATATACATATTTTATACTATACATATTTTTTCAACTAGACAACCACTGAGGTAGTGTAAATATGAGCATTTTGGATGATGATGATGATGATGATCTGCCTGTTCATCGTCATCATGATAAAGTTTTCATGGTGAAGTGTGTTCGTAGGCCTACGTTTAAAAATGATAAAAGTTAAAAGCCAACAAGTTTAGCTTTCACTCTCCATCGCTTTAGTCCTACTTCTAGGCCTACTGCATTTAGTCGCTCCCGCCTTGAAGCGGAATGGTGACAGGTAGAGTGTGTGTGTGTGTGTGTGTGTGTGGTGGGGGAAGAAACCGGTTGAACAGGTAGAGCTTAGAGGTTGGGTCGGGTTTGTTGTCACCGTTATTTCCAGGCGCATGCGCGCTGCCACCTGTTTCCTCATGAATGTGTACCTGCGCTTCAATCAACCTTTGAAATTCGTTGTGCTGTGACTCAAGTGAGCGGATCGAAATATTTCCTCCATCGTTGTGCTCTGGTGGAGCTATCAAACCGGCGCTTGGACGACCAGCATACGCTCATTTCGTTAAAGGAACAAGCTGTGAGCGTGGAAGTTACGGAAGAGAAGGCAGGGCGCGCAAAAGTGGACAAATGGTGGGAGACGCCACAGGAACCCGTAGCCTATAGGTACAAAAGTTTGTAGAGGCAGTGAGGAGGGAGGAGAACGAAACAGAGTCTCCATTAAAATCGGCTACTCACCGGACCTCGTTCTACAAGCAAATAATTTATTAGCTGTATCACCTGTGTGGTTAATTTCAGTAGCTTGTAGTTGAGTAGTGTATAAAGACTACAGCGCTGTAGTTAATACAATAGGGTGTTGTAGAGAGAGAGAGAGAGAGAGAGAGAGAGAGAGATAGCGGAGAGCCACCTGGAGAACTCAGCATGCCACGAGCATTCCTGGTGAAAAAGCCCAGTGTTTCACCCGGCAAGAGGAGCTGGAGTGATCTACCTGACCATGAGCGAGGAGACATTTACATACCAGGTGAGGGGGACACACTCATTACACTGCACACCATCTAACCTAACAGCCTAAAACACACAGGCCGGATAACGGTAAACGGGAACTACACAATTTGTCATGTTCAATCCTTTAGGCATGACTACGAAATTGTAATGTTTTTTTTTTTTTACAAGCATTTACAAAGCTATTCGTTACTTCAAATTATAGTCTATATAGTTTTTTTTTTGTTTGTTTTTTTTAACTCAAGCAGGTTCTGTTCTTAGGTGATTCATCACACAACGCTGATTTTATTACAAAACATTTAATTCATCCAGTTTGTACTCAATTAAACTACACCAGTGACTTTGTGGGCATCGAATTGAACACTTTTTTTGCTGTTTTGGAATTTTGTGTGTGTGTGTGTGTGTGTGTGTGTGTGTGTGTGCTAGTGCTAAAGAGAACCAAGGAGCCGTTTAGCTGACCTTCAGCCCCAGCTGTCTTCCTTATAGACTCGACGTAAAATTCATTGCAACACACCGCGTTGCGCTCATTGCAGTCTCGCCTGTATAACCGGAGCGTACCATTTTGAAAAGCTTTTAAATCCACTTTAATTTGGGAGATAAGACAGTAGTAGGGTGGAGTGGATTTGAGGAAACGGCGTTTTACCCACGCAAACGTTTCGAAGGCCATAACAAACAGAGTCATGTGTGATCTTGACAACGTTTTCGAAAAGCAGGCAGAGGTTTGGGGTATCAGATGACCTGCTGATTCACCTAACGGAATAGCCGACATACAATCCTCTCACTGTGAGCCCCTTCCCCATGCTTATTCCCTACACCACAATAAACTATTAGGCTAATCATTTACCAACACCTGATGGATTTACACTCGCAGTTAGAAGCTAATTTCCGAGCAGGGTTTATAGGGATGTATCTCTGGTTCATTTTACTCTCTCCTTCAAACTGAAAATATATATATATATATTTGTCTTATCGTCTTGTGAATTAACTATTAAAAATATGTTTGTTTTTTAAAATAATGTATACCTTATTTTTTTTTTTATTTAACATTATTTTCTCAAAACATTTGGACTTCATGTTGAGAAGTTTGAACTGATTTACTGTAGCACTAACAGCATGATGTGGTATGTAGTTAATGCTGTTAAACTCGTTCTTGTGATAGGCCTAATTGCCATAACAGACCATTTTGTAGTTTCATTTCAAGTTTAACGCAAAGCCAAGGCCTATCCGTGGAGAAATGTATTTAGGCTACTGTAAATATGTCAGAAACCAGGGCTGAGAACTGAAAATTGAAGATAAATTCATCTTCATTATTCAAACATAAGGTTCAAGTTCAAGGTTCTTTATTTGTCACATACATGTTACATACATGTGATGTATTAATGTAGTGAAATGTTTTTCCTTAGTGCCTCGTCCCACAGTGCAACAGGGATGCATAATAAAGCAGAATATAATAAAATAGAATAGAATGAAATAAAATAGAATAGGATCTAGTAGATATAGAGAAGTTATATGTAAAAATATTTTTAGCAGCTTTTGGTGGAATGTAGTGTGCAAAATAATTCTCATATAGTGCAAGAGTGCAAGACTTTTGCTGATCATATATTTATTTATAATATAATTCATTCTGCCTCTTAGAATATTGAATTTGGAGAGACAGTGTTTCTAAGGAAGCTGTCGTTTATTCGTTCGGTAAGAAAATGATCTGGCGTGTTTATCCTGCCAGTGGCTTTGTGGTGCACAGCTGAGTTAATGAACAGTGAAGGAAATAACGGACTGGCCGCAGTGCCGCTGCTGTTTCTCGCTACACCTTTAGCAAACATGGCCCAGAGTAAACTCTCCTCCAGTGGGCCTGGCCTACTCTCCACCTTTCCCACCTATCTCTACTGATAGCCGCCCTGGCTTATTGTTTTATTTACCGACGTGGCACGCACAATCAGGAGATACCGAGCTTTGAATTCAATTTAATTTTTAATGTTTCTATCCGACTGCACAGATTTGCCTCTCGTTTTACACGAGGAGAGTGTGAGCCCGTGGGCTGTGACGTCACCGAGCGGTGTCACCGCTGCGAGATAAGACATGAAGAGTGGGTTTGGATTGGCGCGCAGAGCAGTACAATAAACCGGGGCAGGAGTTGTGCAGAGTCATTATGCTCCTTTTTTCTTTGTTATGTAGTCGTATCGATTTCAATTCGTTTCCTTAAATGCGGGTCTATTGCATTGTAACGAAAAAGAAAGCAGAATATTATCGAAAGTGAATTGGATCCTTAAAAAAAAAAATTAATAATGCAGTCTGTGCCATCTAATTTAGCAATTGTATATTATGTATAATAACATGGTCTGTTTTAGCTAATAAAGTTCGTTTCATACTGTATCTCAGATAGCCCATAAATTGTACATTAATAATAGCCCATAAAACCGGACACTTCCAATTTCCCTGCTTGTGTTGTTCCACGTCAACTACAAACACACACATATACTGTATGAGATGGGAGGGGTTGGCATACAGCTGAAGAGAGATAAATGCACCTTGGTACTGTGAAGGGGGAAAAAAATCAGTGCTGCAATTGTAATGATATTCTGCCTTGTTTTCTCAGGAGTTTTTAATTCACTCCCATTATTGCATTTGTCAGTTACAGTTGTAATCAGCATAGAATCCTGAACTAGAAAAATGCAACAGACAAAAAGCTGTTTTTTTTTTTTTAGAGGAAATACATTTTTAAATCCAGCAAAGATCTTCCTTATACAGTTAGTCAGAGCATATGACATACATTTGCTATATATTTATTTATTTAAAGCTTTGAGAGTCACTGCACACTTCCCTGCTTAATGTAAGAAAGTGGTAGTGTAATGTCAGTTGGCTGAAACTGATGTCAAGATTTTTTTTTTTTTTTTTAACGGTGCCACTAATACTGGTTTTTAAACGGAATGAACATTAGAATATAAGAGAACATGATACATTAATGGGGTTCTGTTTGTAGCCCATGCATTGTGTTGGATGTATGTTTGTATAAAGCGAAATGATAAGCCTGTGTCTCTAGCTTGGCCAGTCAGACTGGTAATGCCGTAACAGGAGTGGCTGACTTCAGCACAGGACAATACAGTTGCACACACACCTGCCTCCCACCCAACCACGTACATACACATACACACACACACACAACACACACACACACGCACACCTTCCCTAAAGGCACAACTGTCCCCAGTTTTTTGAAAGCCACACACTACATCCGGTTTCAAATAATCTTCAGATTCTTTGTTAAAACCTAAAGCATATTTGAATGGTTTGGAACTACGTAAGAGAAGTTTTTTTTTGTTGACAGGATTTTAGAAATTATCTAAGATGTATTGTAGTTCTTAACACATTAACTCATACTACAGGCTAACTATATGGCCAAAAGTTTGTGGACACCTGACTATCACACCCATATGGACATCCCATTCCAGATTTAGCCCCCCTTTGCTGTTTCAATAACCACCACTCTTCTGGGAAGGCGTTCCACTAGATTTTGGCATGAGGCTGTGGGGTTTTGCCCATTCAGCAAGAAGAGCATTAGTGAGGCTGGACACTGATGTGGAACAAGAAGGTCTGGTGCACAGTCGGTGTTCCAGTTTATCCCAGAGGTGTTTAGTGGTCAGGGCTATGTACAGGCCGCTCGAGTTCTTCCATTCCAGCCTTGGCAAATCATGTTTTCATAGAGCTCACTTTGTGCACGGGGGCATTGTCATGCTGGAACAGGTTTGGGCCTCTTAGTTCCAGTGAAGGGAAACTGTAATTCTGCAGTATACAAAGACATTCTTTACAAATGTGTGGTTCCAGCTTTGTTGTAACAGTTTACGGAAGGCCCACATATGGGGGTGATGGTCAGGTGTCCACATACTTTTGGCACTTTTTTTGGTGTAATATTACTACCATTAACACTCATATTTCCCATTTTCTCCATGATTTCCCCTCCAGTCTCTGTGTCCCCTCCAGCTCTGTGGGAGGAGACAGAGGCAAGTACAGCTGAAGTGGCCCTGTGCCTGTCCACTCATAAAGAACACAACAGATGTACACAGAAATACATGCTAGAGCCCTACACAGTGGTTTCTACAGCTGAACTGCCCTCCTGCACCGCTCTGGGACAGCAGCCCAGTCCTGAAACAGAGTGCATCCGAAGTACACAGAGCAGCACGTACGTCCGCTCCAAGATCAAGGTGAGGCTCTCTCAGAAATGTGCCATTCATTAAGTTTCTATTTTAGTATCTGGCTAAAAACTGGTTTGGCTTGCATGTTTTCTGTGTTGGTTACCCACCTATTTTGATTCTGGTATGTGGCATCATACCAGTCATGTGTGCGCTGATTTATTATTGAACTGATAAACTGAGAAAGACAAGGAATCGTTTTGGAATTTAGGTGACTTAAGAACAAATTGTGTTGAATAAATTGTGGCTATGTCCCACCCTTTTCAATATATTTTCCTTTATGTTTTATATTTACAGGTGACAACAGGTGAACTCCCTGTTGAAGCTCCACGTAACATTCTGAGCACAAATGCTGACCCTCCTGTCACTGTGGCAAACCCATCTCCCACAACCAGCAGTGGGACATCTTCTACACCTACAGCAGGGGCAACCTATGCATGTCAGGTGTGCCAGAAAGTGTTTCAGTACCAGCGCATGCTCAACAGACACCTAAAGTGTCACAGTGAACAGAAACGGCATCTGTGCAGTTTCTGCGGCAAGGGCTTTAATGACACCTTCGATCTCAAGAGGCATGTGCGCACACATACAGGTTTGTGAGCATAAAATATTTTGTTGGTCAAATTACTTTTTTACAAAAGAGGTTGACAAAACAGGGATCAGATTTATTTACCTGGGTGTGTAATATTGTATATAAATATACAGTTACAGTTTCAGATTGCCTCAGCTCCTACTGCAAGGCTTTAGGCCAAAACTCTGTGACAACACACTACACACAGACTCTTAAACATGTATGCCTCTCCTCTGTCATGTCCCAGGTGTTCGTCCATATAAATGTAATTTGTGTGAGAAGGCCTTTACCCAGCGCTGCTCTCTGGAATCCCACATGAAGAAGATCCATGGTGTGACGCAGCAGTATGCCTACAAGGAACGGCGCACCAAGCTCTATGTCTGCGAGGAATGTGGCCACACTGCTTCTACCCAGGATTCATTGTTGCGCCACATCCACAATCAACATCCAAACAGTGCCTTCTTGCGGGCCAAGGGGGCACGTAGACATTCGGGGGCAGCAGGTGTGGTTGCACGGGAGGAAAACTCCCTGCCTGGCTCTCCTTTATCTCTAAACAGTGATGACACAACGGGATCAGGAGGAAGGTAGAAAGAGTTGAGGTTGATTGAGACATAAAATAATATTGTCATAATATACACATCTCTCACATTATGTCAACTGGATCATATGCAATGTTATTTAAAATAAGACAAGTGAGAAAGTAAAACTGGAAACCTAATGATACAGTGAAGTAAAATGAAATGATACAATAAGTAAAGTGAAAGACTTTGACAGACTAGATGAACTGATGAACGAGTTTCAAGCAGTGATCATAGATTAAGTTTACACATTCACTACAGATGAGGGCTGGTTCTTCGCTTTGAAATCACTAAACAGCTAAATAATGATTATGCACTAGTTGATTTAGAAAAACTTTAAAAACAAAAGACTATTTGATGTAAATAGTACTCAGTTTGCTCAGGGGGAGAAACAATAAACAACTTTTTTTTTCCCTAAATATTGTTATATTAGAAATTGTTATATATATATATAAAATGTCCTATTTTGTTGCAAGGAATTTTTGAAGAGGGAATGGTATTCGGTCAGTAATTATTGATGTTTGTAATATATACTGTCAGATGTGTGAAGAAATGTGTATTTATCAAGGTGGTGTGTAATATTCTCTTGGTGGAGTTTATCACTTATTCCAGATTTTATACATTTATAATAACATATAAATCTTTGTACATAATATGAACATAGATTCACATTTTCATATTCATTAGTATCCTCAAGGGTAAGATATGAGATATGTGCTCACTGCAGTTACTGTCTGACATCCTAACAGTAATAATGCTGATTTGTCTTCAGGCCTAATAGTTTAACTAGAGGAACTGAAATACTGTATGGAACTTCACTACATAACTTTTTAACGTGAATGTGCTTTCTATATAAAATAAACAATAAACTTTTTATTTTATGGTACAAATACTGAACAACAAGTGAAGTAAGTGTATGCCTGGGGTGAAATTAGTTTAGAACAGGGAAAAAAGTGTGAAAGTAGTGTGTGTGTGTGTGTGTGGGCGGACGCTGTGTGAGCATATAGCAGATTCCAGGTCCGTGTTTGGTCTTGTTGCAGGAATTCACCAGCAGCCTCATTACACAGTTTCTAGGTGTTAACGGTTCAGAAGCGCTGTCGTTGGGCCCGTTATGTTGCTTAACTATTATCCCACTCAAAATAGTTCTTTTTCTGGTTAATTCTAATACAGAATGTAGATCATGTAATCTGTTGTAGATTAGTATTCATAAAGTAAGAAGCACTAAATCTTCCTTTATTTCCTGCGCTCCACCCCTCTGCACAATCTCATCTTTACAGACGGTGTTATTCTGGGTGGCGCACTGGCGACTGCACTTTTCTTTCTTTTCTTTTTTTTAATAATTAAGGTAAACACATAAAAAATATTTGATCAAAAACGATAGCAGTATCACAAGTTAATCAGACAAATAATTAAGCACACTAATACCACAATATAAGACAAGAAGCGTCAATATTAAATAAATAAGTAAAATTTAAAAAAAAAACTATTAAAAGAGCCTATATGGCCTATTAACGCATTAGTAAGTATTAGTATTGGTTATACTTATATACTATATAGGCTACTAAAACTAATAATACTAATATGCACAATAAGTCACATTTCCTAATTGTTGAAAGATTACTGCTATTTTCACTTTTCCTTAACATGAACGATTGTACAAACAATACAGGCTCTTTAATTCAAGACCCAGTGTTTACGTTTATTGTGTAGTGCACACGGGACTGCGTCGCGAAACAAAAACGTCACTACAGTAAACGTCACTTGCCAGGTCCGCGGTTTTAACGCGGAAATTATACAATATTTTTGTTCAGCTGCCAAAGCTTAGTGTTTTAGATTGGTTATAAAACCGAAATATGCAGCAATCCCATTCTTGACCCATTCTCAGGTTTCATTTGTTTGTTACAGTATGGATTACAAAATGTGTACTATACGAGATCATTTAAAACTTCAGTTATGAAAATAGTACTTTTTAATAAAACTATGATTAAGACGTACTATATGACGTTGCATTTAATATTTTAATATATTTCCCCGTGACAGTCATGATGTTGGGCTTGAAACGGGTTTGGGAAGGACAGAGTTCTAGGTTTCGCTTTTGGGATGATTTTGTCGTGGAGATCTGGCAACCCTGCTGCGTACATTGTTTTCGAAAACACTGGCGCGGAACTCAAGACACATAACCTCTGTACTGGGTAGCTGTAGATATATTACATGTATATAAAAAGACGTGTTGAGTTTCATATAGTCACGTCGATGCTATTATTCGCGTTTACAAAAACACGAACTAAGCCGAACAAAAGTTGAGAAATAATGTACTGTTACGCTTACATTGTTAGCTACCTCTGGCTAATATGTTGGTAGAAAAGCCGCGGGTATCACCGGCTAACTTCAGCTGTTAGACAATGTGAGCAAAACGTTATATATTAGCTAGCTGAAAGTCAGTGTATTACACAAAACCAAACATAACCATAGTTACAAGCAGATTGATGTTAGGTAACTTGCTTAATCTATGAAGAAACACTCGGTCTGTTACTTCCTAGCGTAATTAGCTTGTTTATAACGTTACTGGCACATAAAACGGTGTTGCATAAATTTGAACCAGCCGGAGTTGTATTTGTTGCATGGTTTTAGCCGGTTACGTGCTGAAGTCGCTGTGTCCCCACATGCCATCGGAAGCAGTGCGTCTGGGTCGGAAGCGGCCTGTGCCCGCCTGCCCCAACCCGCTCTTCCTGCAGTGGCTCACTGAGATGCGCGATCATGCCAAAGAGAAAGGCCTCAAGACCCAGTACGTCTATCAGAAGGTAAACTGCAATGTGGCCTGTTTTTAGCGTTTCGTTAATAAAGTCATTGTTGCTGTTGGTGATACAGTGCGTCCTGTTGTATTCTCTTGAAGGCTATAAATTCTTTAAAAAAGTATCCACTGCCACTGAAAAACGGCAAAGAGGCCAAAATCCTGCAGAACTTTGGGGACGGAATCTGTAAGATCCTGGACGAGAGGCTCGAGAGACATTACCGAGAAAACGGTAAGAATGAAGTGAACACCACCCAGACGCTGTTTCACTAATGTGATATGATTTGATTAGTGTAAAGGGTCACTTTTGTTTTTCCACAGGGTATTTTTCTTATGCTTCTCAAACACTACAAGACTTATAAAAGTGCTAGACTGTCTATTTCTATATATATATATATATATATATATATATATATATATATATCTTTATGGTAGTGCAGATGGACCCAGGTATAAAGATACCAACAAGCTAAGACATTCAAAAGCAGGAGTCAATGCTGATACATAAATAAACACATAAGTAAGTAGCTAATGCATACACTCACTGAGCACTTCATTAGTAACCCTATACTAATACTGAGTAGGGCCTCCCTTTGCTCTCAAAATAGTATCAGTTCTTTATGGCATGGATTCCACAAGATGTTGGAAACATTCCTTTGAGATTCTGGTCCATGTTGAATTGCATCACGCAGTTCATGCAAATTTTTCAGGTGCACTTTCATGCTGTGAATCTCCCGTTCTACTACATCCCAAGGATTCATTATCATGCCGGAAGTAGCCATGAGAAGATGGGTAAATTGTGGCCATGAAGGGATGCACATGATCAGCATCAATACTCAAATAGGCTGTGGTATTCAAGCCATGGTTGATTAGGTTTAATGGGCCCAAAGTGTGCCAAGAAAGCATTCCCCACACCATTACACCACCTCCACCAGCCTGGACTGTTGACACAAGGCAGACTCTACCATCTGTGTGCCTCAGCAGAAATGGAGATTCATCAGACCAGGCTACATTTTTCCAGTCTTCCGTTGTCCAGTTTTGGTTAGCCTATGCCCACTGCAGCCTCAGCTTTCTGTTCTTGGCTGACAGGAGTGGAACCCGACATGGTCTTCTGCTGTTGTAGCGCTTCTGCCTCAAGGTTCGACATGTTGTGCATTCTGAGATGCTTTTTTGCTCACTACAGTTGTACAGAGCGATTACCTTGTCCTAATTTGTTTGTCTGAAGAGGAGCGTCAGTAGTCCTTTGGGGGAAGGCTTGGAGACATGAGGCTGTTTAGACAGGACAGGAAAGCCTTAGAAGCATGTCTGAATTTTAAAGAAGAAACTGCCTGGTGCCCTTGAAACTTGAACACCTGAGTTGGCATACATAACATGGTGCAGAACCCTTAAGGCATGGAGTGCAAGGAAAAGAGTTATATGTATATATAATATCACTGTATATAGAATATAATTTTTTTGCAATATCAAGAAGCCAGAGGAGTGACCTCAGTAATGGTGTCTTATGAGAGAATTTAGTGAGATTATAAACCAGTTGGGCAGCAGCATTCTGAATAGGTTAGAGAAGATATAGTAAGTAGCGGTGCAGTAGTCACGGCTGGATTTTCATAGCTTCTGTAGAAGAGTTGGGTCTTCAGTCTGCATTTGAAGACAGCGAGGGACATTTAAAGTCAGCTGTTTGTACAAAGAAAGGGAATTTCATTCCAGTAGAGTGAAGTCTTGTTGATTGTCTTCTTTGTGTGTTTAAAGGTGACAAAGCCTAGCCAGGAGCAAGGCGCAGTAGTCAAATCTTCAGATCATGAGAAACTGAACAAGCACCTGATGTACCCCTTTGAACAAAAATGGTTGAATCCTCCTGAGAGGATTTCATGAAGTTCCTGGTGGTCTACAGGAGAAACCTGTAAGGTATGCAACATAAGCAGAGAATAAAATTTGATCATCCTTTCCTCTCTCTCTCTTTTTTTTTTCTTCTCTTTTCTTTTTTTTTCCATAGGTGCCAATGCTCCCGTCCACTGCCTCCCACGTAGTGCTGAACCCTGCAGCAACAACCTGCCTTCCACCAAACCATCATCACACTTCTCCAACTTTCCTGCTACAAAGGGTGGAAGAAATATGGTGACTTTCACATAAATACACACCATATCTCTATCCTTGTGTTTCTTACACATGTGTATCGTAGTCTCATAAACATTGTGGATATTTTTTTTGCAGAGCAAGGCTGAGGGTGATGTAGGACAGGAGAAGAGAGGAAAGAAGAAGAGGGAGTATGTGCCCCAGAAGAGATCAGGAGGCTATGCTGTTCTGCTTACATTGTACAGACATTCACAGGTATAACACACTGTTGTAGACATTGTGCAGCTTTATATGGATGTCACAAGCAACAAATATAACTGAGAATTCACTGAATTAATATTTAGTAAAAGTAAATAGATACGTGACTTTTTTTTTTTTACTCAGATAAATTACTGTTGTCTGCTTTGTTTTTCAGACACCTAGCAGTAAAGGTTTCATGTTTAAAAATGAGCTGCAGACCGAGGCGCAGTCCCTTTGTGACAAATCCTTCACTGTAGTAAGCCCAGCTTAAAAAATATGTGAAGTTTCACATAATTTCATAGAAATGCCTCATGTCTACTGTGGCTCTTTAGTGCGCCCCATTTTCACTATATATATTGTGTGTAGCCTGATCTAGGTAGTAAATACACAGCATGGTCTTCAGTAAGCACCCTTATTCAGAAAAACCTGCTAATGAAGACGCACAACCCTGCCAGGTAAACTGTCATACTTGCATCAATTTTCCTGATGCACACTGCTTCCAACTCATTTTTTATTTGACATGTTGTATCCAGTGTGAATTTTAGGATACTGTGTCAATGCACAGTGAATGACTTTAGTCATTTAGTATAATCAGCTCATTATGGCTGCTTTTCCTTATTGTGCTCCTGTCCTCTCCTTTTCTCACCTTCATTTGTTAGGTACTCATTGACAGAGCTTGGTCTGGCTCTGGCAGAAAGACTGGAGTCTGGAGAGAGAGGGGGATATGATGGACGAGAGGAGGAGGAGGAGAAGAGTGAGGCTGAGGACTCAGGGGATGGACCAGTTACTGTAGACCTGACTCTGGATGAAGACAAAGAAGAACATGAAGGTGAAGACAGCTGGTGAGAATGAAATAATCAATTGAAGAAATAAGTGAATTAAGATGCTGCAAGGTTAAAGGGTTTAGAGTGTATTCATGTGGCACTCATTGCACAATAAAACATTTGTAAGAGATACTGTTATATCAGTGTGAAAGTTCTTGCATGAGTATCAATGTTTTAAAGTTGAAAGTAGCTTTAGAAATTCCTATCTTTTCAGCATCCCAAGAGATGGGCCTAGCACAGATGTCTCAGTAACACATGCAGGGAGTGCTGCACCTGACTCTGATCTCGCAGAAAAATGTCACAGCTCAGAGACAGGGAGAGCTGCATATCTTCTCCCTGGATCCTATGACATTGTGTTGTGTGTTGACTTTATTGAGACCACTGGGTAAGGGCATGATATTCAGTTCTCTATCACTGTTTTGAATACGTTTAATTTCATTGCTTATGAGGTGGTGTTGACTCGGCAGGGGAAACACGGCACGCAAACAAGAATTGGTCAAGGAGCTACAGAGAAACGGCGTGACCTTTGACATCAGGAAACTAAATGTGGGAGACTTCCTATGGGTTGCTCGTGAGAAAGTAGCACCTGTGCCTGGTAATCTCTCACTCTTGATTAGCTGTCTCACTCTGATACTCACTCGATTTTAAACACACACATATAAACACTTTTTTACTCTTGTCCCTTGTTTATTGTGTAGGTTTTAGCTTCAGGATTACAATTATTAACTACTAGGTGTAAAGATATAAAAACCTGAGGGATGTTTTTGTTTCCTTAACTACCATAGATCCTTTGAGCTGTAGTGACAGACACCTTAGCCATTTTCTCCGATATTCTCTAACACTTACTGAAGATTGACGTACAAAACGGGAGAAATGCAGTCAGGTCAGCTTGACAAGAGCTACAGAGGGAAGTGGAGTCACTGAAGTAGGTTTTATCACCTGGTAAAGCAGTTTTACTCCAAAACTGTTAGAAACTCTAGGTTCTACAATTACTTTCCTCATAACTGAAGCAAATACATTGTTTCAGCAGGTGGTGCTGTTATTTTTGTGGTGGTCAGTGCATACTCTACTTCAGTCCCTTAGTTTACTAAAAGCTACTTGCTGTGCTATTATAACCTTAAGAGTAATCCTTATACATCTTATTGTGATAAAGCGCTATAATAAAACAATACACAATAGTTAATGCAAAATATGGTTTGTTCAATTTCCCATTATATTATTGATATATCGTCCATGCAGTCTCGTGTATGGCATCAGCATAGCTCTTATACAGAAGTTTATTCATGGCTTGTTTTAAATGAAGGTCAGTTGCGTCCACCTGTGGCAAAAGAGCTGGTCTTTGATTACATCATTGAGAGGAAGCGGATAGATGACCTGTGTGGAAGTATAATGGATGGGCGTTTCAGAGAACAGAAGGTATGACATGCTAAGGCTTCAGACAGACTAGTTTACACAGCAGCAACCAGACTTGTAGTTAACGTGGTTTTATTTCTTTCTCTCAGTTCCGTCTGAAGAGGTGTGGTCTGCATAAGCCCATCTACCTGGTGGAGCAGTGTGGTTCAGCAGCAGCACACCTCAGTCTACCAGAGAGCACTTTGCAACAAGCTATAGTTAATACACAGGTATGTGCACACAAAAGTCGAGATTCTCTGATAATGGCAAATATGGGTGAAATCACAGTAAGACGTAAAAACAGATTTCAGATATAAATACAAACATGGAATTGGAACATGGAGATATTATCAAAAAAAAATCCTGAACATATTAAATGTTTGTAATTATTGATTTAATGAACACCGTTCTTTATAGTCTATGACATGCTAAACGCAACAAAATTAGTTAATGATAATATTATTATATACACTCACTGTCCACTTTATTAGGAACACTTGCACTTGGTTCATGCCGTTATCCAATCAGCTAATCATGTGGCAGCAGCGAAATGCAAAAAATCATGCAGGTACAGGTCAAGAGCTTCAGTTAATGTCAGAATGAAGAGAAAGTGTGATGTCTGTGATCTCTGTCATGAGCACAGGCACACCAAAACTGGACAGCTGAAGATTAGAAGAAAAAAAAATCACCTGGTCTTCAACTGTTCAGTTTGTCCAAACCAGCCCATCTGGCACCAACAACCATGCCACAGTTAAAGTCACAGAGATCACACTTTTTCCCATTCTGATGTTTGATGTGAACATTAACTGAAGCTCTTGAGCTGCATCTGCATGATTTTGTGCTGCCACCACATGAATGGCTGATTGGATACCTGCATAAATATGCAAGTGTACAAGTGTTTCTATTAAAGTGGATGGTGAGTGTGTTATATATTATAGAAAGGGTGGGTATACACCAGATGATTAATCCAGTAAGCCAGTGGGTGAATTTAAAGAGGAACGAACAGTAACACAAAATGTAAGTGACAGTATGTAAGTGGCTGGTTATAGAGAGGGAACACATTTGCTCATTAGGACGTGTCTGAGTATAATGATTATGAGTAAGGTTAAATGGGGTATCTAGCATGTTATGTGGTATGTTCCAGGTGGTAGATAACTTCTTTGTGAAGAGAGTTCAGGATGTTAAGGAATCAGCTGCCTACCTCACAGTCATGACCAGATATCTGCAGAAACTTTATCAGGTCAGTCTGAGTTGGAGTGCCATGTTATTTTATTGTCAGGTGTAATTTTATCTTGACTTCATAGTTTCTCTTCCAGAATCAGACATTGTACTACCGCTCTAGAGAACTGGAAGGAGATGGAGAGTGTGACGTGGAGAATGGAGGCAGGGAAAGAGAAAACCCCCGCTGCTCGCTTATCTCCTTCACAGAGTTCAACTATGGAGCTTTGAAAAACAAGGTAGCATGTGATTCTGTTAAAATGTGACTTGGAGAACTCATATTTTATAGAAGTAAGAATCTTTTATGCCCTCTGCCATCGCACTGACCCAATCTTTGCTGAGTTTTCCTTGTACACTCTTCCAGTGTCAGACAGTTAGAGAGGTTTTTGCCCGGCAGCTGATGCAGATCAGTGGAATCTCTGGTGACAAAGCGGCTGCCATATTGGAGCACTACAGTACAATAAGCAGGTAAGAGAAGTACAAACAAATAAAAGCATTCCACTCTTCACTTTCTCACAGCTAAATTTTATACTGTCAGTATGATAAAACAGCATTGTTTCCCTTTCTCAGTTTATTGAATGCATACAACCAGTGTTCCACTGAGGCAGAGAAAGAAAAGCTCCTCTCATCCATCAAATATGGCAAACTTAAAAGGTTTGTCTTCTGCATTTCTTCCTCATTCTTCATTTCCCTATATATCTGTTGTCTGTAAAGTCTCTTACCACTCATTGCCTTTCACATTCCATAACAATATGGGTAGTTCAGTGTCATATTTGTGGCCATATCAAAAGCTGAGATAAGCGTCTTATTGCCAGCTTTAAAGAATGGCTTTTGGTGGTTAGGAGGGATGGAATAGAACCACCAACCACAAATATCAAGGATCCATCTCCATACTATACAGTTTGAGGTGCATTTTCTTGTATTCAGTCCCCTTTGCAGTGTCATGTCTTTGATGATGGTGTGTGTGACAAAAATTTTTATTCTGTTCTCATCTGAACACAAAACACCATGCCAGTTGTAGTTCTAATGATGGTTGGTGAAGTTCAGGTTCTGCATTTTGTGAGATGCTCTTCTTTCTTGCAATGCCTCCGATGCTTGTTTAAAGTGGCAATTAATAGTTGACTTTGAAACTTGAGCGCTACACAAATCAACTAAGCTGTGCAATTCTAAACTGTGATCTATGGGCTCTTTCATTATCTTCCTCACTGCGGAGGGGAAAAATTGCTCAGTCAGACACGTGAAACTTCTTTTTATGGTCGTAATTGCACTTAATGCTGCATTCGACTTACCGTGAGTCAGAGCTCAGAATGACGTCATTTTCAACCTCCATGCATTTGAGGTACAAAGTGAGGGAAAAACATAGACACCTCCATGTTTGTTTTTTATTAGCAACGAGCTAGCCAGCTATCTGTCATGGGCGATGTATATTTTAATCCTCAGACAGCAATCTGTATAGTCAGTGTTATTGATTTAACAAGCAAATATGTCAGTATGTTGATTGATGTAAAGCAAATACTTGTATATACTGCATAACTCATTTAAAGGTAAGAAGTGCCACTTTTTTTTTTTTTTCTTCTTTTTTCTTTTTTTTTTTTATAACTTCTGATGCTGTGCAGGAATTTTGAGTTGAGGGCCATTTTCTTTGGCTTTTCCTGGTCGGATGTTGGGAATTAGGAGCATAATGCAGCATAGTGGTATTCTTTGAACTGCTTATGTATTTTTATATCCATTACCTGATTGTCACCATAAGTCACTTTGTGATGACATTTCTTTGCTTTTTTCCATGTTAATGGATGATGAAGGGATTTTACATTTGTGCAACCTCATATAGTTGAGGCCAAAAGTTTATATATACACTGAGGCTAAAGATTTTCAGTATCAGTTTTTCCACAAGTCCACATATTTCATGTTCCCATACATTTCTTTGGCCCTTTTCAGTTAGGGCATCTACTTTGTTCACATAAGAGGTAAAACAGTCAGTTAGAGACAGATTTATTTCAGCTTTAAATCACTATATTAGAATTCCAGTGGGTCAAAAGTTTACATACACTAAGTTAACTGTCTTTTTAAACAATCTAGATGATACTAGAAATTGATGTAATGACTTTTAGAAGCTTCTGATTGGCCAATTGTCGTAATTAGGAGTTAATAGGAGTGTACCTGTATGCAAATATAAAAATCTTGGGACCACTGCATCATTCAGGAACGAGGCACAGATTAACTCCTGAGGATGAACGAACTTTGGTATGAAACTGAAACACAAGACAACAAAGGAACCGTTGAAGGATTTGGAGGTATCACCATGAAAATCCTACATCACTATGGCCTGAAAGGCTGTCGTGCCAGGAAAAAGCCTGACTGAAGATTGCAGGTCATCACCAGCCTTTTGGAGGAGTGTTCTCTAGTCAAATAAAATGAAAAATTAACTGTTTGGCCATAATGGTCATTGCTGTGCATGGAGGAAAAAGAGTGAGGCTTTCAATCCAAAGAACACCATCCCAACTGTGAAGCATGGGACTGGCAGTATCATGTTATGGGAGTGTTTTGCTGGAAGAGGAACAGGTGCACTTCAGAACATAGATGTCATCATGAAGAATGAGGACTATCTATAAATTCTGAAGCAACACCTCAAGACATCAGAAAGTTAAAACTTGGTCGCAAATGGAGTTTCCAACAGGACAGTGATCCTAAGCATACCTCCAAAGTTGTAACCAAATGGTTTAAAGGCAACAAAGTGAAGATTTTGGAGTGGACATCACAAAGCCCTTACCCTGAATCCTCTAGAAAATTTGTGGACTGAACTGAATAAGCATGTCTGAGCAAGGAGGCCCACAAGCCTGGCTGAGTTCTGTCAGGAGGAATGAGCAAAAAATCTGGCAAATTATTGGCTTATGGAAGCCTGCCCCAAACGTTTGGTTCAAGTTAAACCAAGATTTAAGCAATTAAATTCAAGTTAGGCAATGTCACCAAATATTAACAAAGTGTATGTAAACTTTTGACACACTGAAAATCTGATATAGTAAATAAATGCTGAAATAAATCTGTCTCTTAGCTATTATTTTACCTCTTATGAAAATAATATAATATAGCCCTATACACTTCAGAGTTTTTGTCAGCAGTCACATTATGAATAAGTACAAGGGAGCCAGTTTCATTAGCAGCCATACATATATACATAAATACATTCATACATTCATACATACCCACCCACCCACACCATAAGATGAGGTGGTATGTTTCGGATCATGAGCTGTTCCTTCCCTTCTCCATATTCTTTTCTTCCCATCATTCTGGTACAAGTTGATCTTTGGCTTTTTCTTTAAGATATTTCGGCAAGCTCAATTTTTTTTTTAATGTTTTTGAGGCTTACCAGTGGTTTACATATTCTGGTCTCTGTATTTACTCTGGTGAAGGCTTCTCTTGATTGTTGACTGTGACACAGATATGCCTACCTCCTGGACGGTGTTCTTGATTTGGCCAACTGTTGTGAATGGGTTTTGTTTTTCACCAGGAAAGAATTCTTCTGTCATCTACCACAGTTGTTTTCCGTGGTTTTCCGGGCCTTTTTGTGTTCCTGAGCTCACCAGTGCGTTCTTTGTTTTTAAGAATGTCACAAATCATTTATTTTGCCACACCTAATGGTTTTGCTTATCCCTCTGATGGTTTTTTTGTTTGGTTGGTTTTTTTTTTCCTTTCCTTTTTTCCAGCCTAATGATGGCTTGCTTCACTGGCAGTGACAGCTCTTTTGACTTCATGTTAAGAGTTAATAGGAAGAGATTCCAAATGCAAATGCCACACTTGAAGTCAACACTAAACCGTTTATTTGCTTACTTATAAGAGAAATAATGATGGAATAATACACCTGGAACAGCTGAGCAGCCAATTGTCCAATTACTTTTGTTCAATTACAAATTACATATAATGCATACAGTATATAATTATATAGTTACTGTATATATGATATGTAATTTGTATATGTATGAATATACATATACAAATTACATGTAGATACCCTCAAATTAAAGCTGAAAGTCTGCACTGTGAGGTCATATTCATTATTTAATTTCAACTCCCTTATACTGTAGTAGACAGCTAAAATAATAACTTTGTAAATGTCCAAATATTTATGGGCCTGACTGTATAAACATTGTCACACACACACACACACACACACACACACACACACACACACACACACACACACACACACACACTGGGTCACAAGACAGGGGTTTTGTTAAACCGAGGAATTGAGGCTGGTGATTGCTGCCTACCGTATGCCTAGTTTACACAGTAACAAGTCAATATGTAAATAGGCCTACACTCAAGGGATAAGATCTGTCTGCCACCAACTCCATATCTCACTGCATTCCATAGATTCCATAAACACTTTTTTCTACATAATTTTGCTGGTTTTACATTTTTACAGAATATGTTGTGATTGGTTTCCTGTTACTAAAGTCCTAAACAGTATTAAACTAAAGGATACCTACAGAGACTGTTTTCACCTTATAATATATTTATTCTGTGTGGGGTTTTACCTTTGTGCCTTACGGTATGAAGTGTGTAGGCTTCACAGTTGTAAAATAATGTGACCCTTCATGGAAGCCATTTTCTTTCTTTTTTTTCCAGAAATATTGGGCCAGCTCTTAGCCGGACTGTATACCAGCTTTACTGTACAGATGGACCGCTGTCATAACCACACACCGTATTCTCTACCATACTTCATCAAACTGCAGTGCAATGCAGTGTGCTGTTTATTCCCTAACCTATTTTTAGAGGATATGCAAAATATTTGTGTCAAATAAAGATTTACATTTCATATCGCCTATATCATTGTATTACTTGGGATGAAAAATGAAAGTAACAGGGAGTACAGTGACTATATTTTGCTGCTTCACATTGTTGTCTATTTTCAATATATTTGCACTTTTTTTTTGTTTACCCGTGGCATTACGTACAAACTTGCTGAGAGGAGATGCACTTACTCACTGAAGCACAGCGTGTGGGGATTAAAGACAGTTCTGGCATTAGCCGAGCAGGCATTGTGAGGAAATCATGGTCGCAGTGAGTAAAGGCTAGACAGGTAGATGACGTCAGTGCGTACAGAAGGATATCATTTATAGGAAAGTCTCCATGGCTACGTTCCAAACCACTTACTGTTGTATTAATTAATATGTCAGAATATCTTACCGGTGATACCCTCACCTGTAGTAGGGTATAGTATGTGGGTTTGGCCGTATCCCATGTGTATCTATTGTTCCTCCATAGGCCAGGAGAGCGGAGGGAGACCTCTGATGACGTGCTCAAGGAGAGCAGCATCATACCAAAAAAAAAAAAAAAAAAAGAGCAAAAGAAAAAAATAATACAGCGCATTATCTCTTGTAGGCAATTTTTTTTTAAACTTATCCGATTTTATTACTGCAATAGCCAGTCTATGCTGTTTTTTTTTTCTCCTTTTAATATCGGAGATTAATTCATTAATTTATTTAATTAATTAATCCAGCCTTCCCCCTCGCCACCCTTTAGCAGACGTAAACAGCTTCACCTCCACATCCGCATCCTCGTTATAACGCGCCGTTAAAATAAAGGGATGCAGAATAGAGACTGCATAAAATGGTCCGATTCGAGAAATTGCATTTACGGATCGTGTGAAGGACAATATATTTAAAATTAGAGTGGCGCTTAGTGCAGTTTGTCTCGCAGCGGCGCAGGTGTTGAAGCGGATGCTGAGGCGGCGGATGGGGTGAGTCTGGCCGGAGCGGAGCGCTCCAAAAGCGGGCTGCTCCTGAGTGAGGGTCCGCTGCAGCCGGAACGCTGAGCGGGAATAATGCAGGACGCGGCGGACGGAGAGGAGCCCATTCTGGCCGGGACTGCCAGGGAAGAGGTGAGGCTGGTTTGTTTTGGGAAGGGACATGCGATGAATGGCCATTGCGCTGGGTAGGACTTACAACCAAAGCAGTTTTATTGTCACAGAGAGTCCAGTGCGCTGCATTAGCACTTGGAGGTGTTCGGTCTCACAGACGTAAACGGGGAGCTAAAATGGTCCACAACACGGCGACGGACTGCTTCGTGATGCGTGTCCCCTTCAGCATCCTCACCGTGCTCCTGCATTGCAGTGAGGAGGAAACGCGCTGCCGTATTTATTCATCATTATCACATACTGCCTTCTTTCTGCTCGTTTTCCCGAAACAGACCGTGCTTTTGTGTCAACTATGGATGAGAAATTTGGCTTACAGGTAGGATAGGGATGACCCTGGAGAATTAGCATCGCTGTTCTCTGTCCCTGAAGACAGACTCCCGCTGCTATCTTTCAGCCGCTTTCTCCTGTCATTATAAACATACCAACAAAACCTTTCTTCACTTTCATTAAATGCCAGTTGAAATCTAATAGCCCTACTGCTTTAACTGATTATAAAACCATAAAAGTCTTGAGCATTAAGTGTGAGCATTTCAGGATTCACCGTCTGAGAACATGTTACAGTTTCATTCAGGCCTGTAGGCTAATTTGCTCTTAACAGAGTAGAGCAGTTGTAGGCAAACCTCAAAAAACTACCTGGAAAACATCTATTTTCTACGTGCATGTAGTCCATTTCCACTATTAGCGTATAAAAAAGATTTACAAGATGAATTTTTTACTTTGCTGTGTTGCTTTAGTATTTTTTTAATGTTATTTTAGATATATATAAGATGCCATAGAGCAGAGGTTCTCAAGCGTTGTAGCCAGGGACCCCTTTAACTGTATAATAAACTCCACTGGCCCCCTCAGTACATATTTATTTCATCAACATTATGTGTATGTGTACAATACTAGGCTATTTTTTTGGAACCAAAGCGCTTTCTATTCTTGATCTTTTTACCAAGAGAACATGTTATTTATAGGCCTGTTTGTTTATGAGTAATTCAAATTGGAATAAACCCATTCAGTTTTCAACCCAGATCAGTCAAACAAGCTAAAAGTAAAAAGACTTAGATAATTGTGGGCTGTGATTTAACTGTGATTTAACTGTTGTAACTAAATGTAAAAAAAAAAATAATAAAAATCATGCACCTGCTGACAGTGCTTCATGTTTAAGAATCACTGCAACAAGAGTCCTGAAATTGATCACTATTTGTATATTTGTCTCAGTATATCTAATTAAATATGAGGGGCAACTAAACTTTTGAGGTGTTCGAAAGTCTGTTGTACTGTAAGTAAAACTGTTGCAGATGTTCCCCTGATCATCTTGCATATTTCACTGGATTTTACAGGAGCAGTCTCATTTCAATAATACACTCACGGAGCACTTTATTAGCAACATCTGCACAACATCTCAAACCTTGAGGAGTATGGGCTACAACAGCAGAAGACCATGTTGGGTTCCACTTCTGTCCGCCAGGAACAGAAAGCTGAAGAAAGCTGCAGTGGGCACCAAATCTGGACAGTTGAAGACTGGAAAAATGTAGCCTGGTCTGATGAATCTTGATTTCTGCTGAGGCACACAGATGGTAGGGTCAGAATTTGGTGCCAACAGCATGAATCCATGGACCCAACCTGCCTTGTGTCAAGTCCAGGCTGGTGGAGGTGATGTAATGGTGTGGGGAATGTTTTCTTGGCACACTTTGGGCCCATTAATACCAATCACTGTTTGAATGCCACGGCCTATCTGAGTATTGTTGCTGATCATGTGCATCCCTTCATGGCCACATTTTACCCATCTTCTAATGGCTACTTCCAGCATGATAATGCACCATGTCACAAAGCAAAAGTTGTCTCAAACTGGTTTCATGAACATGACAATGAGTTCAGTGTTCTTCAGTGGCCTTCTCACTGGATCTGAATTTATATATTTCTGTAAAGCTGCTTTGTGACAATGGCCATTGTTAAAAGCGCTATACAATTGAATTGAATTGAATCTGAATCCAATAGAACACGTTTGGGATGTGGTACAAAGGGAGATTCACAGCATGAAAGTGCACCTGAAAAAATCTTCAGGAACTGCATGATACAATCATGTCAACATGGACCAGAATCTCAAAGGAATGTTTCCAACATCTTGTGGAATCCATGCCATGAAGAATTGATACTGTTTTGAGAGCAAAGGGAGGCCCTACCCAGTATTAGTATAGTGTTCCTAATAAAGTGTTCCATGAATGTACATTCACCGTGTACTTTATTAAGGAACACCTAATTAGTCAATCATGCAGCAGCAGTGCAAAGCAAAAAATTATGCAGATACAGGTCAAGAGTTTCACTTAACGTTCACATCAAATAGCAGAATGGGGAAAATGTGTGACTCTAACCGTGGCATGATTGTTGGTACCAGATGGGCTGGTTTGAGTATTTCAGAAACTGCTGATCTCCTGGGATTTTCATAAACGACAGTCTCTAGAGTTTACACAAAATGGTGCAAAAAACAAAAAAACATTGAATGATTGACAGTTCTGTGGGTGGAAATGCCTTGTTGATAAGAGAGGTCAGAGGAAAATGATTAGATTGGTTTGAGCTGCCAGGAAGGATACAGAAACTCATATAATCACTTTTTTCAACCGTGGTAAGCAGAAAAGCATCTCAGCATGCACAAAACATCGAACCTTTAGGTTGATGGCCTACAGCAGCAGAAGACCACAATGTGTTCCACTCCTGTCAGCCAAGAACAGGAATCTGAGGCGAACATGGGCACAGGCTCACAGAAACTGGGCAGTTGAAGAATAGGGAAGAAAAATCATCTTGTCTTTTTCCAGTCTTCAACTGTCCAGTTTCTGTGAGTCTGTGGCCATGATAGCCTTAGGTTCTTGGCGTTGCTCTGTAAAAATGCTGAGAGGGCTCCCAAGTGGTACAACAGAAAAGCATCCACCCTTTTGTTGACAATGCTACACCCATCCATGGCCAGGAGCCAAGGGAGCAAAATTGGCAATTCTCTCAGGGTTGGCATTACTTTCTCTAGCCCCTGTCAATCACAGTGACACTAGCCAGTTGTGGTGCCTTACATGTCTGGGAGGAAGCACGTATTAGCTTTCACCCTCCCCGGTTGGTAACTGTCGTATCCTGGGGAGAGCTGACTGGTGGGTGGGAATTGGCAGGTGACCAAATTGAGGGGAAAATGGGAGGAAAAATTGCTAAAGAAAAGACAGAAAACAGATACTAACAGAGCATCTGCATTTCCCTGGGACACTTGTCACTCTGCTATACTCTCAGTCTCACTTATTTTCCGTCTTTCTGTGTCATAGGCTTTCTCACTATTTTTGATCTGTGATTGTTTTTAAATTGCGTTCAGTACGATTACAAATATTTAATTCTCTTGCTTTACTGCTTTTGCATTGTAACAGAGATAAACCAGACTTGAAGCAACCAGTATGTCTCTAAAGATACTGGATAAAATGCAGATAATATTACTGTCTAACATCATAGTAATACAAAGCATTTAGATTAATGATGATTACATTGGCTTTAAGTTTCTGGTTTCTGGTTTCTAATGGCTTCACTCTCCTCAAGACCAATCATGCATGACTTTACACTCCACAATGCAGCTTTCCAAGTGTAATCATATCCCCTACTGAAACATTTTAGCTATCCTCGTATTGCCTTTCAGGTGAGATCATGAAATTGCCGAGAATCTTGGAGCTAAAATAATACCATTCGAATGCTTAGATAGCTGACTGGCTGCCAGTAAAGATTGCGTTTCTGCATAGCCAGCTTAACTCGTAGGTTTTAATGAAGGAAAAACAACATTATTGTGCTGAATGTTTCAGGTGAAATTTTGTGTATTTTTAGGTTTTATATCAGTTACAATTGGTATGGGCAAGCTGGGTTGATTATTTGATTTTGAGGAAAAATATTCATTACTGTTCATTTGCTATTTATAGATCAAATGGATGCATTCTATCTTTAAATAGAGGGATGGCAGGCTTCAGAAATTTTAGATGCACAAGCTGTAAATAATTGATTGGCAAATTTTCATTTTTTTTCTCATGGTGTACTGTGGCAAATCCTCTGGGAGATGTGACTGTATAAGTCAGAGGCTATGGCAGAGCACATGAACGCTGTTTCTTCCTCCCTGTGGGATCAGTGACACTATTATTGACTATTATACTGGGTGGCAGCAGAAAGTGCTGTCTCTTGCCGGAATGGGAAATGTGTGACTGGCCTCATCAGTAGGCTAATTTAAGGGATAAATAAGAGACTTCCTTAAATTCTGATTAAAGGCACCTTTTTATGCTGATGAAGAAGCAGCTTCATCAACCCAATTTCTTCCTGTAAGTCAATATTAGAAATGTAGCAAACTTCAAAAACATTCACACATTAGGTTAAAGAGAAGTGATCTACCTTATCAACAACCTCAGGTTACTCAAAGTAAACTGCCTGTTACATTTATGCACTCAAATCATGCTAATGATAGAGTTAACAGTTGAGATTAAATGTCACTAATACTTCAAGAGCCTGTGTTGATAAAGGATCTAAAGGATCTTATTAATAAACTTGTGTGTGTGCAACAGTTTTTTTCTCACGTCTGTCCCTCTAGATCATAACAAGATGTTAAATTCCTTTTTCTGTTTTTCTCTTGTCTTTCCATCCCTTTCCTTCTCTTCAACAGCAACGTCCAGTGAAGCAGTCTCTGGCTAGCTCTCTGTGTCGGGAGTCACATTGGAAGTGTCTTCTCCTCACGCTGCTTATGTATGGATGTTTTGGCACACTGACCTGGTGCGGATTATGCAAGGTTCCTGTCCTCACAGTCCCCGTAGAGCTTGCAGCTACAGTGTTGGAAAATGAAGACCAGTCTACAACTTCAGCTGCTGCTAATGCTTTCAGCCCTGATGAGTTGGCTCTGGACAGCCCTTGCTCAAGTGGCTATGTCTACATTCCGCTGGCTTTTCTGGCCATGCTATATGTGGTCTACTTGGTGGAGTGCTGGCACTGCTACTCCAAGACTGCCATGCTGGCTCAAGCAGAGGTTGCAGAGGTGTACGAGCGTGTGCAGAGACTTCAGCAGGCTACACCATGTATCTGGTGGAAGGCCATCAGCTACCATTATGTTCGAAGGACCAGACAGGTAACACGCTACCGCAATGGAGACGCATATACCACCACACAGGTGTACCATGAACGGGTCAACACGCATGCGGCGAGTTCAGAGTTTGACTATGCCAGGCTGGGTGTAAAAGATGTCTCAAAGGAGCTAAGGGGCCTCATGGAGCATCCAGCAGTACGTCTGCGCTTTACAAAGTGCTTTAGTTTCTCCAGTGCCCGAGCAGAGGCTGCCTACCTCACACAACGTGCACGGTTCTTTGGGGAAAACGAAGGCCTAGACGACTACATGGAGGCACGGGAGGGAATGCACCTGAAAAATGTAGACTTCCGTGAACATATGCTGGCCTTCCCTGACCCCGCTCGGCAGCCCTGGTATGCGCGCCGGAGGGTGTTCTGGCTTGCCTCAGCTTTGCTGCTGTCATGGCCACTTCGTGTTGTGGCAGAATATCGCACTGCGTATGTGCATTACCATGTAGAAAAGCTGTTCGGCGATGAAGATGACAGCAGCAGAGGGGACGGAAGCGAGAATGGGGGAATCAGTGAGAATGTAAATGGACCTGGAGGAGGGGCCATCGGATCGAGCTACCGTGCCATTTCCCGGGTTAACACCGTTGACATGACGGAACTTGAGTGGCACATTCGCTGCAATCAGCAGATGGTTCCCAGCTATTCTGAAGCACTACTGATGGATCCTGGCTCAGATGGTAACCAAGGCACTAACCCCCCTCCTGCTGGGGCAAACTCCAACACGGGAGGTCCTACGCTGCCTGTGGCCTTTGCCTCAGCCTACCTGCTACAGAGTTGCCCTCGCTGTCGCCGGTCCACTAGCAGCATGTCACTCCCTTCCAGGCTGAGAGGCCCAACAGCTGCCTTGCTGACTGGCACTGTGGCTGGCATGAGAGCTAGCGGAGCGGGAGGTGCTGCTGGAGGTCCAGGCAGGCTTGTTCTAAGCAGAAGTGGTTTTTCACTGGGTCGTCTCCAGGCCACACGTCCCACATCTCTGTTCCATTCCCGCAGTGTGGGTGGAGGTCTAGGAGGAAGAGGGGAGGAGGGGAGTGGTGCAGGAGCAGGAGGTGGAGGATTTCTTGGTTTGGGCTCAAGACAGGATGAGGAGAGCAGAGGGGTGCTAGAGGGAGAAGGGGAGGAGGAAGAAGAACAGGGAAACGAGGAGGCTGGGGAGGAGGAGAGAGAAAGACAAGAAGAGGAAGCAGAGCAGCCTGAAGATAGCAACAGAGAGGAAGGGAGAGAGGGCGAAAGGGATCGACCTCCTGCATATCAGGATGCTTTTTTCTTCCCTGTGTTAATAGTGCATGGAGAGGAGAGTTGTCACTCAGGAGAGGACATCTCTTAAACAAGAGGAACGACTTCCCCAAAAAGGAGAAAATGGGAGGATGGCTATATAAAGATAGAGGTAGCATTGTTTTTCTAGTGAGGGATAAGGAACCGCAGGAACTGATAGCCTTGGTTGCCATGTAGAAAAGCTATGGAAAGTAGGGTGGAAAATATGACTCATTATATCTATGCAAGATTGAGAGAAGTCAGATAAAATAAGTGACAGATACTCAATAAATTCATTCTCCATTTGTCATACTCCAAAAGGAAGTATATTATAGAAGGAAGATGACCAAGAAAGAAACAGACAAATAAATAATTAAATAAAATCTCTCTGTACATTTTCCAAAGTAAATGCATCACAGAAATCATATCTCATAATACAAGCATTTCTATTTCTGGTTTTCCAGTATCAAGTAATTGCTAATGATAGACATATAATCTTCAGGTATAACAGAATCACCAAAACTGCAGCCTTGGACCCCAAATGGATCACAGTCTTCTGTAAGACACCCCAGCTGTGCATGTAACTTAAGTCACTTCAGCCTGTGCGCTAACAACAGACTTGCAAATACAGTGTAAACACCACGACCCTGTTTTCTGACCTCCATCTATCCAGCTTAGTCTGGTCTTAACATCCTCAAATACTCTTGCTTTGCATGCTGTTTGATGAGGCTTGGTCGAAGCAAGTTGACTTTGGGAGATAATGACCTGTTGAACATGTTTTGGAGCTTTGGCTCATTTAGGAAGGAGTGTTTCACCTCTGTTGTATAGTTTGGACCAAGACTTCTCATTTAAAATGAGAAAGCTATATTCTGGACATGAAATGGCTCAGTACTTAGTTGCGATGAGAAGCATAAAAATGTGGAGAATGTTCTCTATGCCGGAAGCTTCACCACATCACTTTATCACATCACTATAGTGAAGCACATTATGGTTTGGGTATATTTGCTATATTAGTAAGTTTATTTGTTCTGTAGTGTATCACCAGTTTTGCCTCATGAAGGGCTTTGCTCAGCTACTATGCCTCACACAGACACCTTGTTTTATGGGACTTTATGGTGCAACCATACAACACATTGCCTTCCATCATAGCCTCTGTACTTGCCTCTCATATTGTGTCACATGAGCATGAACCAGCTAATCATTAATGAAAATGGTTAGTGTGCCAAGAAATACTCACTGATTGCTAATAATTGTACATATCAGTGGCCACAGTCTATACCCATTTTGTATATAGGACATACTTTTACCAAACAATTTTTTATTTTTGCACAGATGCTCATAAAGCCATATTTCCAGTCACTCAGTCCTACATGCTACATTTGTTTTTATGTATATCTGATGCCTTTCTATATTCCGTGCTTCTGGATCTGGGACTAATACTACAGCTGCAATATGTCACTTCTCAAGCTCTATTGTTTGTCATAGGATAAGCAGAAATTATTTGGCAGTTTCACATGTTTCTCAAGTTTTCTCACTCAAAAAAAAAAAGTGATGCTTTTAAGCTTAAGCTCTACTGATAGCTAGAGTTTCCAACACATCCACTCATAGTCATTCACTCAGTCATGTGAATGGACATGCTCTCATTAAAACATGCAGACTAGGCAGATGCAGACTTCCTAGTGGCACTCATAGGATACCATATTTGGGGGAAATCAAAGAAGGAAATAACATTAAGGCAATCTTTTCAGTATGTTCTGTGTTGCATCATGAATGTTGACTGCCATTGAAGTTTTAATGAGAAATCACAGTGAGAAAGATATACCACAAGCATTTAGATGAGAGGTTTTGCTCCACATACGTAAAGGCTTTAAACTAAAGCCACACTTTACAAGTCTGAGTTTGAGTTGACTAATTAACATTCCAGTGCAGACAAAAATTGTTATGTGTGGTTGTGGAGTCAGGCAGCTGAATGTGTTTATGTATGTAGATGTTTAAAAGAAATGTGTGAAGATGTTCAATATGAACTCCATTTCAAGGCTTATGGGGGGGACAAAACTGTGAAGCAGTAAATCTAACAGCTTCAGTTGCTTTCAAATCTGTGTGTGTGTGTAGCCCAGCAGAAACAGTAGTTTCCACTCTGGGAGAATGTGTTGAACATTCTTAGTGATTGTGCAGTATGATTCATCTGGAATGGATGGATAGGCTATACATTATCCCTTTAAAGTAAACAAACTCAAATAGCAAGTGAATAGCTACTTTAACACCTCAAACATCATACAATGATGCAAATTGTTCTATTGTAGCAAAGATTGTTGATTTGATAGGTATCGGTTAGGGACATTATGATGATAATAACTGATAATGACATTATGTAAGCTATAATAAAACCAGACTGCTTGATTTAAAGCACCTGCCTTATGTCATGATTACTATTTCATTTTTCATAGAGTATTAATCCAGTATTTACATGATTTGTTGACAATGGTATGACTTTTCATACTCTGCCATGTGAAAAAGTCAGTCCAAATTATAATAGTAATATATACCTTCCGCTACTACATTAAGGAAGTAACATTAAGGAAAGTTATAGTAAAATGTGATTAGCTGGATATATCCAGATACTGGTGAGAGTGCAGATCACATTCTCATGTCATCTGTACGTTCTTCTGCAAATGCACAAGTCACTCAAGTCCTTGTCCGAATTGTTATTGAGCGACCATGTGATCGTTTCAGGTATTAGAATATGTGATTGAAGAAGAACAAATCCAAACACTGTGTTGCAGGGAATGGCCACTACAGAGTTGCTGAGTAGGATTTATCTTTGGAATTTACTGTTAAAAGCTTCAAGCCTCAGTAAGCCTCTTTCTACCTCTTCAAGCCCAAATGAACACTGCTGTTTTACTCTTGGATACCCTGACTGATAATAATGATGAGGAGTCATAAGGTAAGTCCATCTTGATTGCACTAATGTATCTGGATTGCACTAAAAAGGCTCTATCAGCTTACAAAAATAACCATGCAAGTAATAGAAGCTAGTAGAACTACATTCACCAGGCTGTCTGAGAAAACAACAATTAAAACAGGTGGAGAAATGACCTTAGGTCCTATGCATGTGTTCACTTGTCACATTCACTTGTCTTGCTTTCTCTCTCAAAACGTAAGTAAAGCTCCTTCACGCTGGCTCCTTATATATAATATATACCATCCTTATGTATAATATATACCAAAATATAAACATTTATATTAGTTTGTGTTGATGTGTGGCAAAAAAAAAAAAACCTATTGTTTGTGAAAGAGAAATTGTTGAGATATTCTCAACTTTTTCCCCCACTCTCACTCTCATTCAGGAGTTGAGCCATAGAAAATGAATTCAGTAAATGAATATTTACTGAATGTTTACTTCGCCTTATCACTACAATCAATGTTTATTAACTTACAGTAAGTTTATCTGAGGTTTTTGGCTACTTCATACCTGCTAATGTCTGGCTCACTGTTCTATGTTATTTAAGTCCCCGCGGTTGTCATTATTCCCTTCACCACTCTGTCCACCTCCATCTCTCTTCCTGTCTCACGCTCTTATCTCTCCACAGGTGATGACCAAGGCCAATTCATAGTATGTCTGCATATGCACATGCAGGAGCTAGCGGACACTAAGCATGCTTACAAAGCCTGTGAGACAGACACGCAATCTCGGCAAGCTACGGAGAGAAAGGAAGGAGAAATGATGGGGACCAACAGATTTAGAGATTATATAGAGGCAGCAAATGTATGTGAATGATATAAAGCTGATGTTAAGGAAAACAGTGAATAAAGGAAAGCATGAAGTAGTGCTGTCAAACCGAAGGCTCCAGGTTAAAGATGCTATTTTACTGCGTCCCCAAATTTTATATTACATTTACATTTGCTCATTTGGCAGACACTTTGGTTCAAAGCAACTTACAGTTGAGACAGGACACTGTACAGTTGAGGGTTAAGGGTCTTGCTTCAAGGACCCAACCATGGCAGCTTCACAGTACTGGGATTTGATCTCACAACCTTCCGATCAAAGCCTGAACCACTAGGCTACTACTGCCAACACTCTGCTATTCACATTATATTACAGTAGCGCAATACTAGGAGTAATTTATATTTCACCAAGGCCTAATGGATTCAAACAAAATGGGGTGATGCAGGTGAATTGTGTTTGATTTCATACAAATGAAGTTGTAAGAAATCATATGAACATTAGCCCTGCCCCTAATCCTAACCTTTATTATGCCTTGAGTCATGTGAATTATTACAAATTCAGAAGTGCGACAGCATGTTGCTTAAACCTTAAAGCTAAGTTGTTAAAAATAGCTCATGAGCCAGTGATTTGGTTTACTTTTATTCAGTGATTATATCTGAGATGTCTATATAGGCCTACTTACATAAACAAAATATGTAAAGCAGCTTCAAGACATAATTTTTATGTTTGATAAAAATCATTTTATGTTTTCATTTAAAATAATAATAAAAATACATGAAGGAAAACTAATAAGGCAATATCCTGATGATATCCCATGCTTGTTGGTCTGCAATAAATTGCATGGATCAAAAAAAAAGTCACGAAAATTTTCACATATTCAGAATGGCACAGAATTCAACTGGACAGATAAAAACAATGATCACAAGGAGGTCTACGGTATATAAGTTGTAAGTTAATAAACCAATAAAACATCTTGTCTTTATGTGTGGGAAAAGCAGGAAGGCCATTGTACTTGATTAATTTAGTGCTGTGGGCAGTCACATGGTTTTGGCAACCAGCACGCAAGTCTTATCATAAACCCATGGATAATTTTATGTCCCCACCAGCACACTGTGTGCTTTTTCACAATTATGCAAATTTCACAAAAATCAGATTTTCACATTAACATTAACAGCATCCTGTTAATCTGAAACCAAGGAACACTCTCTTAGCATATAGGTACATTCTGCGACAACATAACTATATAGTGGAAAAATAACAATTGTGCTGAACATCTGGACTTTCGGTATAAGAACTGATAAAAACTGACAGCAGATGGAGCTAATGTGTTATAAACACACAAAGGATACCCATAAACTTTTCAAATTTCAGCACTGTAAAACCATTGTAATATAAACTATGTCTCAAGGCACTTATTTGTTCCATTCTGTCTTCCATTTACTTATACTATAATACTACCTCACAAGAACGCTTCTGGAATTTTATCACATCCCAAAGCTTTTATCAGAGACTGAAGCCAGCATGTCACATAAAAGTTATCCATTTACTCAGGAAGTGTACTCATTAATCCAGTCAGATTTGTGCATTTTAATTTGCGTTTAGATCAATATGAATCAGTAAGACCAATCTGGCAACCTCACTCTCTTAGCTGCCAAGCTACTGCTGCCAATTGCTGGTCAGTAGCCATGGCAACAAAGCCTCATACCACTGGGGAGCAAAACCACGACCACTGACCGAGGTAGCCAAAACCAGTACTGTGCCTGCATCTGTGTGTGTGTGTTTATCTCAATCTGTGATTGGCTCATTGTGTGTTCAATGTGCGCATGCCACAGTGCCTGTGCCATCTTGTGTGTGTTCAGTTGGGGTGTCCTGGCCGTTTGAAGAAGGGTTCTGTTTCAGAAGGACTGGCTCCGGGCTCCGCTTCCTGAGTGTTGTACTCAGAGCCCCATCTACGCTGGACCACCACCAGAACAACTACTATTATCCAGCTGAAGAAATTCACCCACACTGCCGTCTGAGCGAGAGAGCGTGAGAGATGATAATGAATACAAAAATAATTTAATTTTTTTTTTTAAAAATCATAACGAAATTTTCACACATTTATGTTAAAATGAGTTAGTCCAGGCAGACCTGAGAACAGGCAGTGAAAAGCAGGGAAGGAACAAAAACATGATGCAAAATGAAAGAATAATGCAAAATGGTTAAGCAAAATGAAATTTTCTCACACGTGTGAAAAACCTTCTGATTACTGCTGAGTCTGACAAGAGTGTGAATGTGTGGGTGGCTCATCACCACACCAGTGTGAACTCATGAGTTAATGGGGATAAATAACAGTAGATAATAGCTTTTGGCCTGTCTGAGGTGTGCAAATGCATAGTTCTCAGCACTATCCACACTATACATGAATTCTGAATTGACTTTGCAATAGGAAATGCAATAACCTATAGTTTTTAATAATGCAATTGTGACCCATAAAGTAAAATAAAATAATATTTCATACTTTATAATCAGTATTTTCCCAACACTGATCATGGAGTCTCATAATTTCAGTTTAAGGATTAATTATGAATTAGCCAATGAGTATAATTAAGTACACTGAAAGTTTATTCCAGGTATTAATAATAACTATGTTTCATTTGACATTGAACTACTACTACTACTAATTATTATTATTATTATTATTATTATTATTATTATTATTATTATTATTATGTTGTTGTTGTTGTTGTTATTCATTTCTCCACCCCAGTACAATCACCACATTCCATACACACTGAGCACACCTGAATTCTTAAAGATAGGGTGCAAGGTCATAAGACTTTAAATTGAATACGGGCTGAAACCACTAGCTGAGAAATGGAGTGCTTTTGTTTTCTATTTGCTACAGATTCAAATCCAATCAAACCAAACCTCTCAGACCACTTCAGGAGGTGATCTGACACACATGTGGATACAATCCACATCAAGATACAATCTAGATACAAGATGCACGAAACGACCAAGTTATTTTATATTTTTATGTAACTAAAATTGGTATTCACAGAAGAGGAACAGTACCACTGTGGGAAGAGGCAATACAATCAAACGTTCAGATGGTTAAATCAGGAGAGATGTGGCAACATACCTCAGCATTGTGTAGTTTGGAGTAGAAACTTGACCCAGTCAAAGGGCTTTTCCATGTCACGCTCTGGGCCTGATCACACCTGCAAGCACACAATCACACTACTTTTTTCTGTTCAGGCCAAGCACTTTCCTGGCCAATTATAGACTTTCTAGAAAAGAGCTCAAATAATTGAGATGTCTTATTCCCACCTGGTTATACTGGGCACTGCTCTGACCACAGATTCACAAAGTTTGTCTCGACCCACTTTCAGGATGCATCCCGTCACCAGGAGGAAGAAGAGGAAGACTCCGCTTACAAGTAATGAGATAGTCATCCATATTCTCTCTCTTAAAGCGGAAGGAGATGCACATGTGAGAAACGGACAAGCAATCATACAAGTTCGACTACTAAAACCTTTGCATGCATTATGTATCTTGTGGTGCATGTTGGCTGAAAGATTTCAGTTAGAAGGATGTCTAAGTGAGGCACTGCTAATACTCCTGTATATTTTAATGACTCAGACTCTTTATTAACAGGCAACAAATAAACCTCTCACCTTTTGACCTCTCCATCCACACAGCTCGTGTATACCCAGTAGAGGGTGGTGGAGAAGCAGAAGACAGCTACGCACACCGAGATGCCCGACACAAAGTAACAGAGAGAAGGAGCGCTGGACCAGACGATGTCAATTTCTGAAACGTTGAAGCGCACAGAGCCGTACAGCAAACACTTCCCTGAAAAATCACCCTGTGTGTGAAGGTCAAAGTCAGTCAGAGTCAGATTAATACTGATTTGAAGTAAAAAATAAATAAATAAATAAAAATCACATGAAGATTATAGTCATTGCTTTATTTTTGATGAAAAGAATTACACAAAATAATAAACAAACAAGTTTCATTTTGATTTCAGGTTGTTTTCTGGTTATTTTTTAAGACTATCACAGGAAGCCATTGTCCTATATGCCTGGAACTCCCCTGTGTCGACGATGTGAAAGCGAAATCTCACACACTGTTTCTCTTCACTCAGCTGACGTCACACAGAAACAAAGCGACAGCTGGTCACATGACCAAGTCCAAAGGGCAGAGGCGGAAGAGACTACATGAGACACGCTGCTTCTACCTGCTTCCTTATTCTCAACACAACGTTCACACGATTTGGACATGAATTTTGTGTTTGTGCACCTACTAAGAACATGGACTGTGTAATATGCCCGCCATATTCACATGGCTTCTGCGTTAATGCCTAATCCTCTTACGCTAACTTATAAATACCCCACATGCCTGAAATGTTTTCGCTAGTCACATGACACACGAGGACAGTTTAATGCTCCCTCCCGTGAGCTTATTCTTGTTTAACTGAAACGTTCGAGTATTAAAGTGTCCTTTTTGCTATGCACCAAAAACTACTGGTCATATAGTTTCCTTAAAACACGCATATGAACAGAGAAAAGGCATTGTAACAGAAGCGGGGGGAGGGGGAGCTTTTGCAGGATAAAACTGGCTTTATACAACAGAGAGTTTGGCTACATTTTGTCCTTTTGGTCAGGAAAGTTTTTTTTACTCACTTTATTTTTGCTTCACACTGACAGGCGCGTCACAAGTAACACCACAGCGCAATTCACAACGCCTTTAGATAAAAAAAAAAACCCGATAAAAGTAAGTGTTGCTAAAATGCTGTTTGTTTTTACCTGAGAGAGAGTGACGGAGGCGGCGGTGATGATTCCGCAGATGAAGCAACAGGCGTGAAGCGCGAGCTCTAACAGCAGCAGCAGCCGCGGCAGCGCCATCACGAGTCACGAGTACAGGAACCGCGCGCTCCACACAGACAACATCCACAGCACACACACACGCTTATACACACTTATACACACACACATGCACACCGCGGGACAGGGATGAGCAAGACCCAGAACAGATGGCGAATTCCTACAAAAAAAAAACAAAAAAAAACTGATTAGATTTCTCAGTAATGGTCTAAATATGATTTTTACACCATCGCTGATACAATGAATTTGTATTTAGTGACCTCCTGCTTACACAGATGTTTCATCTATTAATATGTCAATTCATACATCTCTAGGACTAAATCAAGGCTAAACGCAATGACTTGAAGTAGCTATAATGGGATAAAGTTAACCTTTAGTGTGTGTCGCAGAATTCAGTCATAAGAACATGTCTGAACTGGCTGCAGAATTACAGGATGAAGTTGTTTTTCCATCGCGCCTTGGCTCGCGCTCCTCGTCAGGCGATTACACTTACTGTTCCGGATGTAGCTAACTCTGGACCTGAAGAAGATATTATCCTCGAGCACTAGCACGACTCCTCAAAAATAATCTCAAAGACAATCTGAAATGAGAACTTTTTTTTTTTTTTTTTTACTATGCCTATTTTGTGCACGATTCCTCTGTGTCAACCATTTAAAAACACAATTGTTGTTGTTGTTGTTGTTGTTTAAATCTAATCCTGCATCAAACTGCAATGACATTTTACCAGCTTTTAAACGTCACCAGTATGCACAGGAACAGAAAAATATTATCCACTGCTACCATGTCATTTTTCGCAGTACAATCATTCCATGAGGGATAAATGAACCACATTTCACACCAGAACTGTTTTACAAAGAAAATGGCTATATTACAGAAGAGAAATGTGCTATGAAATCCTGTTCTTGCCATAACTTGTGGTGTGTCCCAGTCATGCAAACTGACTACAGAAATTTAGGTTAATTCATGATATCTGGTGCATGATTGACTCACTCACTCACTTTCAGTGGCTGCTTTATCCTGAACAGGGTGGTGAAGGATCCAGAGCTTATCCCCGGAACACTGAGCAGGAATACACCCTGAGACCCCAGTCCATGGAAGGGCACCATGCACACACATTCACAAACCCATTCACCCCACAGAGGCATGTTTTTGGGGAAAGGAAAACCTGGAGGAAAATCTTACAGACACAAGGAACATGCACAGAATTTCACCCAAGCACAGGACTGATACCTGGACCCTGGAGCTGTGGGGATTAAATTATGTCTGAAATATTGTGTAATATGTTGTTAGCTTCTTTTAGCTTGTTTGGACTGTAAAGTGTTTTCTATGCATTGGTAAAAGGTTATGCATTTAGCATTCACTTAATTATCAGCCTTGCTGCTTTACCTAAAGCTAATAACACAGATCTAATTGCATAATAATCCCATAGGTTGTTTAAGCAATTACTTCAAAACATGTATAGTGCACTTATCTAGGGCATAAGGTGATGGAGCACACTGACAGATTTTAGTCTGTTCTGGCAGCATGTGTGGACCCCCCCTCCTTCCCCCCTTTCTCTACACAGACACATTTTTGCTGATCCTTGCACAGGAAATAATAAAATTTATCATGTGTGATTGTCAAGAAGACAATAGAGTTTGAGTAGTTTTGCATTCATGTAATAAAATGCTGCTAGTCTAAGTGCTTGAACTTTCACGTTTAATTACAAGTAGTACTATCACATCAAAATTCACATTTTTACACTCAATGTCTTATGAAATAGCCACATAATAGCAAACATTATGACAAATAAGCAAATTGAATATAAAATTACAATAAACCACATCAAGGGCCAAGGTTGTTTTCTTGTCATTTTCTTGATAAATACACGTAAATAAGCATGTATAGATAGAAAAGGCCTTTTAAATATCTTCAGATAATGCGTATCTCTCTGGAACAGTATAGCCAAAATTCCAAAATGCCTTTCAATGACCTATTTAGAGTTTATTCAGTCGACAAGGCCACTGACTTCATTTGTGCCATATGTATTTCTGTCTCTTAAATCTGGAAGGCAATAAATCACCATTAATTCACTCTCAGATTATACAAATGGTATATATGATATTTTAGCAGGTATGTATACACTACAGGCCAAAAGTGCGGAAGCAAGCACAGCACAACGTGTAGAATGACATTTTGTCTTACCAAAAAGAGCTTTATGTAAACTCGTTCATTGGTTTGCAACGATGTGCTCAGAGTTTAACATGCTATATGGGAAAAGCTTTCATGGTCTTTGAATTTTAACACTGTCCAATTTAACTATTTACGCCTAATGTAGCATACCTCAATCAGTTTTTCAGGAGCATCTGAATGTGAGATCACATATGTATGATTGTAGTAAAACTCAACTTTAAATGTAAAATGCAAAAACGAATTAAGAGTCAGTTAGTAGATTATTACTGCATACATTTAGCCAAATCCCTTTGTCTTAATAAACACATTATGATCAGTAATTTCTGATCATAGCCATTTTTGCTTTCAAACTTTTGCCATGTAGTGTGTGTGTATGTGTTTGAATGTACATGTATTTTTGTCAGCTTATCTGAACTGATTCTTATCAGGCAATATGTGTGAGGGTGTGTATGCCAACTCCGATCCATTTGGTCAATGGGTCTGTGTATTATCCACATTAATCCTTACAGTATAGGATGTGTGTGTGTGTGTGTGTGTGTGTGTGTGTGTGTGTGTGTGTGTGTGTGTGTTCATGCGTGTGCGTGTGCATGTGCATGTGTGTGAGTGACTGCTCATGAACATCTTTAGACCATGCGGTGTGTGTCCATGGGGCAGCCTGGCAAGCGGAAACTGTCAGGCACAGGGCTGTCAAGTTTGCAGATGATTTTATAGATGGACTTTTTCCAGCAGGGGTCAGCATCACGTCCACTCTGGATAGCAGTGAAGAACTCGCGTAGTGCCACTTCAGACACCTCCACAAACCTGTCCGGCACCTGGACATATAATAGGACAATAATGCACACACACTTGTACATTCACACAAATGCAAGGGAATCTCACACACTCAAACACACTCTGACCTGGTAGTCATTGCTCTTGTTGTAGTGCATGTTCAGAATGCGAAAGAGCTCAGAGTTCCGGCTCAGACGCAGTCCCCTCTCTCTGGCTGTGACAGGACTCTCACGAGCTGCCTGGCGCGCAAAACGCTCCATCTGAATGTAGAAGAACTCCCGGAAGTTACTAAACCACTTAATGAGCTGAGAGGTGACGCAGCGGTTAAACTATGGAGGAGAATGACAAAAAGCCAGAGTTAAATCATGACTCATTCTGAAGCACCACATAAACACATATTTCCATAGAGTAAAAACACACTGATACACTGGGAACTATGACTGATATATAATACTGTTAATCACAATAGGTTTAACAAGTACTGAAAAGGCGTTTTATTTAGTGGAGTATTAAATTTCATTTTCTGCACATTACAAATATATCAGTTGTTAGAAATAATTAACACTATGAGTCATCATATTTTGCATCAGCATTATTGTAGAATCACTTTCCCATGATGATGATGACAGAGCACCTTGACATCAGGGAAGTAAGTCTTGAGTGTGTTGGAGCTGGGATAACGTGCGTAGAAGAACATTAGCTTGGCTTTCTTCAGATGACATGGAGAGAGACCCTCCTGAGAGTTCAGAGAGTTAAGGAAATGTGTGACACACACGAACAATCACACAATGGCACAAGATAAGTAGAAAATTAGGACAGTGAGATTTTTAGGAAAGAATATTGAAATGTGACTAGCCTAATGGTGAGCATTTTCATTTTTTTATCCAGTGTTTGCATTTGCTATAATGGCTCATAAACTATGTTTACTATTTATTACTATCAAATTTTATTATTATTATTATTATTGTTATTATCATTATTATTATAAAAATAAAGCACAATTGTAATTATGCATAAAATACAATCTCCGAAAAGCAATCATGACAGTGTAGATTTTTCTTTCTTTTTTTTTTTTTACTGAACACTACGTGTGTTCCAAATTCTGCGTTAAAAATAACAGCAACATATCAGCTATTAGCACGAATGTGTTATAGTAATTATCAAGCTTTATAAAACATAATTCTTACACATAGAAATAAAATAATTTTTATATCTACAAACACAAAATACAATCTAATACATAAATTGGAAAACAACTTTCTCAATTTTTTACATTTTCAATTTTCAACTCTCTCCAATTCTCAAAATACTAATACGGACTCTTTCTCTCTTTCTCCTTATTACATCCTCTATTAAAAAAGGATATTGCCCCAGGACCAAGATAGAGAGCTGTATCTCCTCCATCAATTCCTACTCTCATCCCCTCATCTCTGCCTCTATCAGCGAGAGGTGGGTTTAACTGACCAAGCAGAGGCAGGGGAGGGAATGAGGGATTGTGTGAGCGAAAGTCCATGAAGGGTTCATTGGGGAGCCCGTCTTTGTGCAGGGGCATACTGGAAAGAGAACGAGTAAAGAGGTGCTGCATGGTGTAATGGAGAAGAGGCAGGGGCAGTGGAGGAGGGTTTGGCGGGCAGGACGGCAGGAAGGAGTCTTTGTTCCTCGTTGGTAAGAGTGCAGAAAGATGGGGCTGGGGTAAGAGGGGTAAGCTGGAGTTAGCTTGAGGGATCAGGAGGTTCTTGTGTCTGCCTTGAATTAGGGGGTTCCTTTTCTCTTGAGGTCTCTTTGCAACCAGTGGCAGTGCTTCAGCTTGTTCTGTCATACTGGCAGCCACCCCAGGCCTTTGCTTCTTGTCTGAGTTTGGGTCTAGTGCCCTACTAGTGGGAATCTCCGGGGCTAGAACTGCAGTGGAAGGTGGTGTTTGGTCAGTTTCAGCATAGAGATGGAGAACCCTGTCAATGACCCGAGCTACTGCGCTGGACAGCTCCTGCTTCAGAGCCTGAGCAAATTTCTCACTGCCGCCTATATTCTCCCACTCCCCTTGCACCAGACTGCAGCCTAGCCACACTCCACCTCCATCCAGCTCCATGTCAAGGTCCAGGTCCGCGGGGGTTTCGGGAAACACCTCGGAATTCTCATTCCCTGCACTTTCATGTTTTTTTTCGTTAACACCCAGAGGAGGATAGAGCCCGCCGCCGAGGTGATCTTCTGCTTCTCCTTCAGAGAACATCTCTGCTGTCTCATCCATCACTCCATCATCTCCTTCTCCTCCTTTCTCTTCCTCTACATGATGTTCACCATATACTTGCCAAACTTTGCGCTGAAGCTCTAGCAGCTTTCCTCTGGTTTCCTCTAACTGGAGTTTCAGCTCACGCCGTTGCCGCTGCCTCCCCTCCCTGCTCTCCTTCCTCCGCCCTCTTTCCTCTATACTCTTCTCTGCCCTTACCAATTGAGGTACACTCCTCCTACCTCTGTGCCCATCTCTTTCCACCTCTCCCTCTCTCTTTACAGTACTGTCCACTCTAAGTTGTTTCACTCTCAGAAGGTCCTGACTCCAGTCACCAGAACCTCTTCTCCTATCCCCAAGTCGGTATTGTGGAATTGCGGTTCCTCCTGTAGCTGATTTTCTCCCAAACCTGTCTGCATCCACCTCCTGTTCCCCCTCATGTGCTGGCAGTTCAGAGAATAAGCACTGTCCCTGCCTATATCCACCCCACCTCTGGGAGGCACTGTTGGGGTGCAAAAGAGGAGAAATGATGGGGCCAGTGGAGGTGGACTCTGGTGGACTGTGGTACAGGTCGAAGTGGCACACCTGGGACGGCTGCTGCTGGAAAAGATCTGAAGGGCAATCCATCACCCCCTCGACTCCTCAGCCTGGAATTCTGAACATTGAAATTGCTTGTGTCAGTGTTTAAAAACTGCATGTGAGCCTCTCTCTGTTATCTTTGTCAGCAACATCTCTCTCTCTCTCTTTCTCTTTCTCTCTTTCGCCTCTCTCTGCATGTGTGCGTTATCAGCTCATGGACAGCTGTGGCCACTGTTTATTCAGATTGTTGACTCTATATCCCTCATCCTTCTCTCTCCCTTGCTTTCTCCTCTACCACACACATAGAGACAACGAGAAAAGGTAAATATTTTTAATGAGATTACTATAGTGCACCAACTACAAACAAGCTTCAAAGCTATACAGTGGAAATGGTGCATCATAAGTTGCATAATTGTTTTAGCTCTAAACGGGATTAAAATGGGTTTGTTTTTTGTTTTTTTTAAATCACCTCCATTACTCTAAATCAGATTGGTAGATATTGCTCCGTAATTTGTATTATCTTCTCAAATGTCACAGATGGCATGCGATTATTAGAACTGAATGGCAAGCTGTTTATCCGCCATGGAGAATGAATAACCTAATAGCCTCAGTAATAAAAAATAATAATAATAATGTCGTCCTGAGAGTAATTATGAACTGACATTAAATAGTGACAGGGAAAGTAAGTGTTTATAGACATCTTTCAAGACAAGTTTCCTAGGCGGGGTATGAGGTCTAATAATCTGAAAGTGTATGGTGTTGGGCTACTCCGGATTCCGGTGGCGCACACTAAACGCGCTGGCCGTGTCGCACATTCACCCACCGAGAAACGAACAAAGCTATTTCTCAAGGGAAAATAAACAGGTTTCGTAGCAAAATAGCGTTAAATAAAACAGTTGTGAGGATAACTTACACAGCAGTGTAGGTGAAGGCAGGCGTGCCCGGGCGGTCACTTTGAACTATGATTTCCTGGTGGTGTTTATTCCTGAAGAGGCGACCGTCACCCTGTGGTCATGCAGAGCAGCAGCGCCAAAGTGCCACCGAGTTTCCTGCTGCTGCGATTCCTTCCGTTTCCCAACCGCGCTCTTACTGTCCAGTGGGCGTGAGGTGTGAGGGAGGGACTGTCCGTCAGCACACACACACACACGCACACACACATGCACACACATACACACACATGCATACACACACACACACATGCACACACACACGCACGCATGCACGCACACGCACGCACATGCACACACACGCACAGATAGGGAGATAGTTCAGCCCTGTACTATTTTGTCACACGTTTATTGCGTATTTGACGCTGCTTCTAGCCTATTGAGTAGAGATGCATGAAGTTTGCGAGTTTTCGACATAGGAACACCAGCTCTCCAGATTTTTATACATGGGTGAAAATTGCCGTTTTGAACTATAAGCCGGTAAAAGTAGCATTTGCAAAATATCTCATTTATTGCATAGTTCAAACTGATCGTGGCTGCATAGTCTTAACGGCATTAATGTTTTTGGTTTCATATTACTGGAGTTCTTAATACACATGCTGCAGCTTGATCTACAAATAGAGAAACACAGGCTACATGAGATAGATATGATTCATTAGGTGTGCATTAACACACCTCTCAGAGATTTAAATCCTGCAGAAAGGCAGAAATCACTGACTCTGACTGGGGCTTGTAAAACATGTAAATAATAAATAATAATAATAAAAAAAGAATGTATAATTACAGTCCACACACGGGGTACATGATGACATCAATGTTTTAAATGACGTTTTAAACCTATATGAGATATATATGATTAATTAAGTCTGCATGATTAATAGACCTCTCAGAGATGAGATTTAAACCTTCAGATAAGCAGAAAAAAAAACGGAAAATTCGAGATAATTAGGTAATTATTACAGTCAACACACGACTTGAGGTCCATTTCCAACATGAGTTCTGCCTCAGCAAGATGTCACATCATTGTGTGTTGACTCAATAGATGCATTTATTTATTTATTTAGATGTGAAAGGTGGAGTGGCAATTTGGATGGTGAAATATTTCGAGGGTTGCACCCATGTGGTCACACCCCAGAGCCTGAGCTCTCTCTCTCTGCTTGGGGGAAATTTCCATCAATCACATCAACTGGTTTGACTGTCAAAGTGTCATGTCGTTATCACGTTACCAAAACGCACTGAGGTGAGGGCCAATTACAAACTAACAAGTAGAATTTAAAAATCTCTGATTGGCCGACTCATTGGGACGCTGCTGCAGTGATATTTGCCTCCCCACTGATATTTAGTGCCGCACATTTCGCCTCATTAGGATATTTCTGTGGCTCTGGAAAACAAACCTCTTCATCTTACTATGTGAAAGTAGTCATGTTATCTCTATGCCCTTGCTTATTTTCATGCTCCAATCACTCCACACCTTTCCTCCACTTCAGGGACACCAACCGGGGGCCCACAATCACCGGCCGCCACTGTTGTTATGGAAACAAGAAAATGTGACACAAAGCCTTTTTAATAAAGAGAACCGACGGCTAGATCTGAGTTTCAAAAAAAAAACAAAAAAAAAACATCTGAATAAATTAAAAAAAAAACAATACTAGAGCAAAGGTTAGATGAAAATAGAAATGACACAGCACAGCACACTCATGTAGGCCATGTGCAGCAAAAGATAACGTTAAAGGAAATAAGTCAATCCATGCTTATTTTCCTATGAATATTCATATGGTGAAATAGGAAAAATCTAATGTTTGTTAGATTCCCTGGTCTCACAATAAGATCAATTATCTAACCCCTTATGGGTTTTAGGCTGAGGGCTGGATATGCCACTGAATGGTGACAACTGCACATAGGAAACTGAATCCTTTGAACAGGAGCCAAATGACTGACAACATCTCTGTTAAAATTTATGAGTCATTTGAACAAAGCGCAGGGAAACGCATGTGACTGTGTTTTAGCCATTTGTGCACAGCATTATAAACTCCTCGTCCTTTTCCACAGTACCAGACATAATGAAAATGCTTCATTTGAATAAGTCATGATCAAACATATTGCAGTATGAATTCAAATGCGGCTGGAATAAAATTTTGGCAGCCAGAAGGAGAGAGAGAGAGAGAGAGAGAGAGAGAGAGAGAGAGAGAGAGACTGGCGAGGGTCGATGGACTGCCAAAGTGTTTGCCTATTGATTCCCTTTGCGAGAAAGTGGATGTGCACTCAAAACAAAGCCTTGGGCAAGGTGACAGGGAGGGAGCTGGAGAGTGTGAGAGAGGTAATAGAGATGGAAAACAGAAAAAGAGCATCTGACTAAGTCCATTATTGGTAAATAGGAATGAAATAAATAGAAGAGAAAGATAAGACAAAATATGCATGGAGGTGTATGCAGGATTTTTGAGAAGTGGTACATAATAATTACTCATCTGTCATTATCTTGAATATAGCTACTAAACGCATCCTTTAAAGATGTGGATGTAGGGGACCTGTATGCTTCAACACAAAGTAACATTAATGAATCTATGTCCTGTTCTAGGATACATATAGAACAGTGTGTGAGGGAAAGATTTGATTTTGAGTTTAATGTTTTAGTGCACTTAGCAGAGCAAACTGATTCTTTGATCTTTGACCACATGACTCCTACGGTGCTGTGAAGAACCTTACTTACTGTAATGCACTGTGGCCCTCTCGAGCTCTCACTCTACACACACACACACACACACACACACACATGGGTGTTAACTCACGGAATCTTTCGCCTTCTCTCTCTTTTACACACACACACACACAGACACACACACACACACGCATACACACATGCATACACACACTCTAACTCACTCTGCCGCTCACTCTCTCCCCAGCACTCAGGATGCAATTATCCTCTTTGGCTGGAGTGTTTTGATGGCATAATTGCTATGGACACTGACGAGAGAGGGAGAGAGAGAGAGAGATCGGCAGGAGAGAAAGAGAGAGAACGAGGGATGGGAGAGGGATGGAGAGGGGGACAGAGGCACATCGAGTGCTGACACTCTCAGCATGCTAATGCCAAAACACAGTCCACCTCCCCGTTTTGTCTCTTTGTCTCTTCATACATCTCTCTAAACACACACACACACACACACACACACACACACACACACAGGTGCAATAACCTCTCCATTCCATTCCACATCTCTCCACTCTCACAAACACAGAAGCACAGCGAGAGACAGAGAATAACAGGGGTGAAAAAAAAAAAACATCAAGGGAGGGAGGGATTTTCCATGCATGGACAATGAAGAGATGATCCCGCTCATCCTCTATTCATACCTGTGTTCTGCGGTCTGCTATCTCTTTTTCTCCTCTATTCATCCATTATTTTACCCTCTGCCCACAAAAGAAAGGAGGGATATAAGGCTGCTTAACACAGTATGTGTAGCAGTAATGGACCTACTCCATTCCTTAAATGAATGTTTTCAAAAGGAAATATTGAATTCACACAGCTGATACGTCAAGATACTTTTAGTGTCCTTTAGCTTTGCACTGGAGCTACAGTTCATGAGCACTATACTGAAATCCTTGCATTCAAGCAATTTTTATAGAATGGTACATCATGCTTGTCTAAAGTGTCTACATAAAAATCAAAATTAGAAACCAGATCAAGTTTAAAAGTCTTGTTTAGTTTATTTTTGTTTACTTTTTTTTTTTTTTTTTTTTTTTTTTTACAAACAACACTGTGTCATTATGTGTAATTTATCAACCCTTAACAAGTGTGCCATTTAGCCTGCACATTGATGCAAACTGGTGGCCATAGGCTTCGTGTATTTGTTAGTTATATTAGCCTTAAATAAAACTATATACTTAAATAAAACGTTTCATCAAACGTACCCTGATAAACTACACCGTGTGTGCGGTGTGTAGGTATTAAAATATGTGTAAATATGTTAAATTTAATATTCGGAATTTAGTCCATAGAAATAGAATTTTGAACATGATGCATAATGGGGACACCTGGTGGTAGTTTAAAGCAATTACACTCAGTCATTTTTACCAACTCTTCTTGTTTACCAAAAGGGCACATAATCAAACAAAGACATCACAAATATTAACAATAATTAATTTAAATAAAAATACAGTAAAATATAGCACTGGGTTATAAATAGAGAGTATTCTCTGAAATGTCATGAAAAGAAAATGGAAGTCCACTGTCTGAGTTGTTTTTAATACCATAGTGTGAGAAGAACATAGTGTTGAGAACTTGTGCTCATGCTGTATGCATAGACCTGTTGGGACTGTAGGTAAGGAAAAGCTAGTAAGTAAATGCAGGAATAAAAAAGTTAAAGTGTATGTCAGTCTCGTAGGTTGTTGAATGGTAACGCTTGAGTCATAGTGAGGCATGACAGTGTGGCAGAGGTATGTAATTCTCTGCATGTGTGTGTGTGTGTGTGTGTGCGTGGTGTTGTGGCTCTATCAGTACTGTAAAGATATGTGTGTGTGTGTGTGTGTGTGTGTGTGTGTGTGTGTGCGCGCTACGTGTTGTGCTGTTGAGTAGGAGTCTGTGAAGAGAGCAGTCGCTCTGCATGCTCGAGGCACTCAGCTACCCTCCTCTTCACTGCATCCCTTTGCTGAGGATCCGCATCTCCTACAGAGTGAAGCACAAGGTGTTAGCCTGTTTCTAAACTGCCCTGAACATGACAGTTAATGACGCTATCTCCAAATCATTTAAACAGCTCAAGCAAAATGATGAAACTTCTCCAAAGTTATTCACGTTTTCTACACTTGGATTTTGCATGTGACTCGGCATCACAGAGGCTTAAGGTATCAGTAAAGTTCAAATATGGCTTGGCTGAAGGGTAATGCATTACGTCATGACCTATACATTGGCTATGACCTTTGAAGAGGTTCTACAGACCATGTTCTGTCTATAGAGCCTCTTCAAAAGCTACATGTGCATGGCTTTACAGAGGCATAAAAATAACTGATTTGAAGATAACTGTTGTGTGCCTCCCCCTACCCCCAAGTGTCGCAACATAAGTGTTCGCCCTATCATTGGGAGATCTCTCTACCGCATTACCACAACCATCCATGGCCCTGAGAGGGTGAGACGCCATTCTCTGTCTCTCCTGTCAATCCTCTCCTGAGCTCACGTATGAGGAAGAGGGCAGATAGCACTTTCCTCCAGGTGTGTTACACAGCCCTGTGATGCAGTATGAGCAGCAGTGGGCTAGCTGCATGTGTTTTGGTGAAAGCACGCGTTAGCCTTCACCATCCCCAGTTGAGTTATGATAGCTGACTTGTACATGAATAATTTGCAGGTGAGAAATTGGGGAAGAAAATGGGAAGAGTTAAAAAAAAATTGCTTCTGTTTACTCATGCCAATCATCATAATAAAGGAAACCACTTTAGACTTGATATATTGGAAGTACTGTATTCACTGAGAAGTTTCTGAGCAGAAGTAAAAAGTAGTATTATTTTTTAAAAGTGCTTTGTCAGTTATACACTGATAAGACACATGTATTTGGTGTTATTGTACCCACAAACGGCAGTAGTTCTGAGCGCTTCGCTCACTGTAATCTGGATACAATGTAATGATGCAGAGGACATTCACTTTGAACTGTTTCAGACTTCCGTTTCTAAAACAAGGCTTCATATGAAGTCAAAATCAAGTCTTACTCATTTCTACTCTCTAATGCCAGGAACCTCTGCTGCATCTTTCTCGCTCTCACCTTGCACTCCTTTCATGAGGATTTCCACTGCTGCTCTGTATCGCATTATTGCTGTGCTATGGTCTCTCTCTTTCTCACTCTCCTGGGCTGCAGTCATCTCACTGGTTGCCTGGATCACATAGTCTGCCTCCTCACCACACACCGGACTGTACTGAGTGGTCAGTTTGAGGGACAGGAGCTCAGAGTGATCAGGAGATCCACAGCGCTGATCTGAGAGACAGGATGATATAGCAATATAGCAATACTGCAGGTATAGTTTACAAGGAAGAGAGAGATTGATTATGGGTGGTAAAGACCTTCTTTAACACATGGGTCAAAGATTGCTAGGTCGTTGTCTGAGAGAAGGGGTTGTGCACCATCCACATGTTCCTCCAATACGCAGTCAAAGAGTGAATCAAACTCCTCTGATTGATCAACTGGAGATCCAGGAGGCTCAGGACTGGGAACTGTAATAAAAAAATCAGACAGAATTTAAACAGTTCTTCAGTCAATCAATATGACAAAACTAGAACTAACCGATCTGAACTAATTTGTGCAAAATTTCACACATACTGGTTTGTTTGTTAAGTATGTTTCTAATTAATCAATAAGTAATGTCAATATTCAGAAATTAAAGATCTCTCCATGATGCCTTGTGCTAAAAACATTATTATGGAAGTTTTGGCATTTGCTCTCCTGTGACCACTCACATTGAACACTGGTAATATAGGACATTTGTTCAGAAGGAAGCTTTATTCCTTCAGCAATTTTTTTTCATTTACTCGTAAATTATATTTACACGCATACAGGACATAATCTGTTTCTAAGCTTGGGGTAAGATGTACATGTTCTAGTGTGAACAGGGATGTTATAAAGCTGTCTGGGTGCAATGTACAGTATATGACATATGTTTCTTTAAATCTTTGATGTTAGAATTGTGTTGCAAGTCATCTGAATTATACGTTTGTACTTTTTGGTTCTGGATCTTGGTTCTCCCAAAATACATTTCTGTAAACGCCATTATAAGGAAACTGACAGAAGAAAAAATGAATTGGTATATAATATTTGTACATTACAGTGTGACTATGTAAAATGAAGGCAGAGAAAAGATATGTCTTGTCTTGTCATTATGTCTGGGTAGCGCATTTTTGCAGACTTATTTCCTCTCTGAAGACAGTAAGAAACCTAACATAACCTAAATTACAACAGCAAACGTCCAAGTGTTATGCAATGCTGGTGTCAGACTATTTATTTCTTTTCTTTCTGAAGAAATTACCAGGAAATAGTCCTTACATGAAATGTTCCTTACTACCACAGTTGGCAAGCAGGTCCTCTGTTGCAATAGGTTACAGGAACAACAAGAATACACAATTCTGCTCTGTCCACATAAAACAAACCTGCAATAAATAAATCAAAGGAAAGCACCTGTGGTTAGTTGGTCTGTGCTGAAAGTCACTTCTGCTTCCTCTTTCTCTTCATGTCTCTCTTGTACTGGGCTTATCTCCATGTTACTGAGAGCCTCCACCGCCATCTCAGGCTCGCCAAGCTCCTTTTCACCCAATGTAGACTCCAGTTCCTGGGTCAGGATCGGAGCCTCCCTCCCTGTCTCCTCTTCAGCTCCCAGTCCAGTGAGCCCCTTAGGTAAAGGGATGAGAGGGGGGGGTAGAGATGTAGAAGAAGAGATGGATGGGTCTAATGGTCTTCTCACCTCTCCTCCCTAAGGGAATAAGACAACAAAATGGAAGAATGACATCATTATCATTATTTATCAAGAAGCTGATGTCAATGTCTGCTTATTCACAGTAATGTATTGATGGACACACACATATACATACGGCCAGGTCCATAAGCATTTGTACAGTGACACAATTTTTTAATTTTGCCTCTGGATTTGAAATAAATATGTGATTGAAATGTAGACTTTCAGCTTTAATTCAAGGGGTTTAATAAAACTATTGCCTTATTCATTTAGGAATGGGAGAGTCAGTCACCTGACTTCAACCCAACTGAGCATGCTTTTCACTTACTGAAGACAAGACTGAAGGCAGAAAGACCCACAAACAAGCAGCAACTGAAGGCAGCTGCAGTAAAGGGTTGGCAAAGCATCTCAAGGGAGGAAACTCAGCATTTGGTGATGTCCATGTGTTCCAGACTTCAGGCAGTCATTAACTGCAAAGGCTTTGCATCCAAGTATTAAAATAATCCTAATATTTATGATTATGTCAGTTTGTCCAATTACTTTTGAGCTTGTGGAAATGAAGGGACCATGTGAAAAATGGCTGTAATTCCTAAACGGTTAATGCGCTATTCTTGTTAAACCCCCTGAATTGAAGCTGAACGTCTACACTTCAATGACGTCTTGATTGCTTCATTTCAAACTCATTGTGGTGGAGTACAGAGGCAAAATTCAGAAAATTGTGTCGCTGTCCAAATACTTACGGACCTGACTGTATATACTAATACATAAATGGTGCAATGACTATCTTTAAAGAAGTATGTGTGTGTATAGGTGAATAGGCAAGTGCATGTGCATAACTGCATATGTATGAGGATGTGTGTCTGACCCTGAAGAATTCTTTGAGCTGAGGACTGTTGTACAATGCAGGAATGTTGGTAGTGAAGAGCAGCATGGCTTCTGCTGCCTTCCTCCTCTCCTCAATCACAGCCTCATCAAACCGACCTAAGAGAGACAAGGAGAGAAAAAGATTTTAATTTTTCCAAATAAAAGCCATAAAAACACAGTTTTTATTTGGAAGCTTTTATTTGGAAAAAAAATGAAAAGAGCCAGAATATCTCCTTATGGTTTATTGAGGTTAATGCTAGGCTCAGGATTACTTAGCTACACTAATAATTATGTCAATGGAAAAACAGAATAGAAAAAATGAGTGTGTGTTTGGCTCTGTTTCTCATTCTAAGTTGGACTTTGCCATGTTATATTGGACTACAGCAGTACCTTCACCTGAATACTTCCCTAAAATGAAGTTAGCTCTTTTGAAACTCAAAATTCAAACAAATACAGCCCATCCCTTCAGCTGTTCCCTCCAAAGTCACACCCACAGTACGCAGGAAAGCCTGAAGAACATTTGAATATCAGAGCAAATGGCAGAGCTTTCTCAATTAACAGGCAAGTACAGATGCGTTCTTGTCCTTAGTGGTTGGAAGATCCACACTATGTATTTTCCTCCTCTCATTTACAGAGAATATCCAAGGATATTTTACTGACAGCTGCCAAAATGTGTGGGGAACTTTGCCAAATAAATTGTACTTTTAATCTTACCAAAGAGCTGTGCTCGGGGAAAGGGGGGAAACTCTTCCTGTCTTCGGAACAGGTTCCTATGAGTGTAAGCCAGCTCTCCATGCAGCTTCTTCAACTCAGTGTACCTTCTCCATACCACTACCTGCCAAAGAAAACCACAAAATCCTTTTAACAGGGCTCTTTTAATCAAAGTCCTACTATCCAGAATGATCCTATGGTTTATGCCACCCAGTGACTGTGATTCTTTATATAATCAACTTCAATTTACATTAAACATTCAATTCCATATCTCGGTGTTATATTTCAATTCACAACCCAGTCTTTTTGCGGATGTTATTACCACTCATTTATGTATGTAGGCTCCCTGTTTAAAGCAATACTGAGTCAAATCATTATCAGCATTGCTTACGTCCGCTGGTATTAGCCACACTAATAAAATAATTGCCCAACAAATATCACTGGTTGGGATTTATTTCCCTGATAAGTAAACAGAATCATTACTCACTTCTTTCACATCCTCTGGTCGCTTCTTTGATACAAACTGTTGGAAAAGCGGAGGGGTGGTTTAGTATTTATACAGTACTGCAGAAACAAAGCACCAGAGATAAGATGATTATTACTTCACTTGTATAACTGTACATTTATTTATTATTAGTAGTTAGGAGTGGTTGATGTATATTTCATTCAACTACAGTTGTTGTTCGAGAAAAAAAAAACCTTTGGTCTGTCCAAAACAACTTGTAGATGAGGACAAAGTACATTCAAGATCTTCATAATAAATCTCATCTAATCTTATCTAATCTAAACATATGGCTATGACAGGAGGTAGGCACTTCAGATCTGGCCCAGTGAGCAACAAGGCCAAGGCCAATCACAGGGATTGTCTCTCATGCCTTGTGACTCGAGTTTCACTGAGGCACCCAGCCAAAAAAAGAGACTATTACTGACACACTGTCTATTATAGTGGACTGGATTTCTTTATTGTGTTTCCACGATCAGCAAATATATGATGATTAAATATTCTAATCATGATCAAAGAAGCCAGATAAATTTGCCAAGTGAAACAGGTAAAACAGCAGCTAATGTCGGGCTATCTGAAAGTAATCCACGTTTATCACACTTGAAATAAAGCAGAGAATTTATATGTGAGTGTGTGTGTGTGTGTGTGTGTGTGTGTGTGTGTGTGTGTGTGTGTGTGTGTGTGAGTGAGGCGAGACCCAGCACACATCAGGCTGAGGGCGAGTCTGTAGCTAACTAGCCTACGTGCTACTAACCCTTGCTGTTATTTTATATTCCGTGTGTCCTTTCTCGTGTGTGCGTGGCTCTGTAACGGTGAAGAAACGGTAGTATTCCTCTTTCTTAGTCTTCCTAGCCATTACAAAATGTTTAAGGCAATATACTGTGCAAGCAACAAAACTGAATCTGTTTTGTCTGCCTCATACGTGAGGCTAGTGTTTGGATTTGTGACAGTTAGTTCCTGGTTAGTGACGTATGGTGTGACGTCATTGGTCCCGGCGATTAAAAATCTTTTCGCTGTTTTGAATATTTTGGGTTTTATTTTAAACATTACTAATAAAAAGTTAAGAAGTAAATATGTGTATTTACACACATTATATTTTAATATAAAGATAAGTTTTTACACAATAATAATAATAATAATAATAATAATAATAATACTATTATTATTATTATTGTGCAAAAACTAATCTTTATATTAAAATATTATGTGTGCTAATAATTATTATTGTTGAAAGCATTTACAAAATGAAAATTAAAAAAAATGCAGACATGTTTGTGTTTAGTATCGGCTGGTAACTCATTAATATTTTTCCCCAGATTTATGACTATGTAATGTAAATACAACATTCTTTTCACTGTGTGCTCTTTTTCAGATTTATGATGATATTTCAGAGAAATTTAAATATAAACGGTATTGTCTGTGTGCTTATCGCCGGGTTTGTGATGATCTCTCAGTCAAATGTAAACATAAAATTGTTGCAATAATGCAGCTTTCTCAGTGACTTTTAATTTGTTAGTTGCTCAGAAGTTCCGGCAACATGGAAGCGGTGGTGGAAGATGTCGTAGCTCCAGAAGATTTAAAGGTAATTATTTATTTAGGAAATGTTTTAGATGATATCTGATATTGTAATCTTCTAGCAGCTCTATCACGGTGTTTGGGTTTTCCCGCTGGAAAGCAGAAAATACATGAATTGCTGCGACACTTTATTAGCCAGCTAGCTAGCTAGATTACATCATCATTAATGGCGTAACACTTATAATGACGAGTTGTTTTCACAGTATTTTACTGAATTATTTTCAAAATATGTAGTTAAATAAACACTAAATTAGAAGAGATTTCTCTTAAGTGAATTTAACTGGAAGTCATGTGTTGATGTCAACGCCAATCAAACCCAGTCATTATTTATTTGAGCTCTTTTTATCTTAGAAAACAATACATCTGTGTTAAAGTTAGATTTATTTTTGGTTTTTGTCTTTTATTTGTCACTTACTTTTGAACGGACTGTCGTGGCCAGTACAGGGTTACATATTCCCAACAGCAGAAAATGATGAACACCAACTTTCTGTTTTGTCTTTGTGATATTTAAAATACAAAACTGTGTTTGTGTTAATACCCAAAAGCCTAGTCCACCTTAACCATCTAACACACTTCCTCCAAGAGCACACCTACGTCACTACACACACACGTTTATTGTCTTCTAAGTGAGATAAATTCATTAAAAATATTTTTCTCATTACCAGTAGATATAGCTTCAATCACTTCAATAGCTTTAGATTGATTATGCTTCATATTTTTAGCTATAAGTATAGTTTTCAGTACTTATTCTGATCTCTGTGAGTATACCTAATCTGAAAAGGTAGAATCAGCTCTGTGAGATCCCACAAGAAGTGTCCATCAGTACACTGCCTTTGCTTCCTCAGTTAGACATATTCTGACCTGTTTTTCTGCTTATAATTTAAAAAAGGGGGGGGGGGTAATGGTGGCTTGGGGGTAGGTACGCTTGCCTCGCACCTCCAGGGTTGGGGGTTCGAATCCCACCTCCACCCTGTGTGCGTAGAGCTTACATGCTCTACTCAGGGGTTTCGTCCAGGAACTCCAGCTTCCTCCCCTAGTCCAAAGACATGCATTGTAGGATGACTGGCCTCTCCAAATTGTCCGTAGCGTGTGAATGGGTGTGTGAGTGTGCGATTGTGCCCTGTGTTGGGTTGGCACCCCGTCCAGGGTGTCCCCCCTGCCTCGTGTCCGGAGTCACCTGGGATAGGCTCCAGGCTCCCTGCAACCCTGTGTAGGATAAGAGGTACGAAGAATGGATGGATAATAATAAAATTCTGCATTTACAGCAACATTTATATGGAAAGTGTTATTTATATAGTTTCATAACCACTGTGTGTATAAACATCAGGTTAATTGTGCTATTTACTTTGAGCTTCGGAGAAGTTTGCACACAAACTGTGCAATGTCTCTCTATGATCTGGTTGTTGACAGTTATGTTTTTATATCTGTGCTAATGAAAATTTTCTAATATTAGCTACAGAAGGAAAACCACCTCTATGATAAGCTACAAGAATTGCCTATAAATGTACATCATTTGTTTTGCCCCTCACATGTACGGTATTGGAGCTAGGAAAAGCTGTTTATATCTTAATAACCATTTACTTCAGAACAGACAAAGAAAACTGTAGTTTATAGTTTATTGCTATTAGTTTCTAAAGTGCCATTTAAAGTGGTTTACTCAAAACAGATGTCTTCAGAGATTGTGGTGATGACTCTTCAAGATTCTTTTCTTGTATCAGCATTTTATACATGTGAGCAGAAAAGTGAGTGTGTGAGAGTGTGTGATTTCACTGAGTGTGTGTAACTGACATAGCAAAGAGTGTATTAATGGACATATTATGTGGGTGATTTCACTTCTACAGTTCATGTAAGTGCATTTGTAATAGCATAAGCATGAGAAACTGTAATTGCTAATTATCAGTTACAGGTAAATTATGCTCACTGTTGTTAGGAAAAGTGTTTAAAAGTTCAAGGTAAGTCGTATTATCTTTCTGCATGCAGTAGGTAAAGGGCTATTATCATTTCCAGTACTCATTCACAATATACTTTTTTATGTCTTTAACCCACTGAAATGAAAACAGATTTGTCTGCAATGGCCTACATGTGCTCCTGAAAAAAAAAAAAGAAAACATTTTGTCACAGTGGTAAAGGTGGTCTATTTTTTTCTTGATTAACATTAAACAAGCGTTGAAACTACAGATGTTCTCTGTTGTACGGTTGTGAATTTTTAACACTGTTTTAGCTATGGCAGTCTGTTCAAAAGTTATTAAAGCTTTACTGTTGTGTGCTTCTATTAACCATCTGTCATCTTGGTCACACTGGAAAGTTACCCTGCTTAATGATAATGTTTTCTGTGTTCATATAGAGATATATGTGTTACTTGGATCAGTCAAATGATTTTACCAATGTTCTGATTTCAGTAACCAGATTAAATATAGTGTTGCTCAACCGTATCGACAGGTTTTTTTGGTTTTTTTTTTTAAAGTCACACTGAAATGACTCAAAGCCTTTAGTCAGTTCATTTTTAAAAGCCTGATGTCTTTTGGACTTTTTACTTTCATCCAATACATTTATCATTAGACACAAATGTCACATGTGACAAAGGAATCAGACCACTTAACCTTTGACCCCCAAAGTGTTTGCATTAAGTCTGGCTTACATATGGTACATTCACTGTTAAGAGTAAAATTACCCATCGAACATCACAAAATATATCAGTAGAAAGCTAGATATATTTCCTGTCACATTAAACTAATTACTAAAGTGGAACATCTAGATCATGGACTAAAATTAGGTTATTCTGACAATCCACACCATTTTATAGTTTGACCTTTATGATTTTATAACTGTGCCAAGCAGCTTTTGCTTTTTGTTTCTGTAGATAAGTTGAATAGCGTATGGAAAAACAATACTTTTTAAAACAGTAAGCTAACTGACAAATATCAGTGACAAAGCAGTTAAATAGCTTTTACAGCTCTGATTTACATTATCACCTTTGTGATCTTGACAGCAGATATACAGCAGCTATTATAACTTTTTGTTGTTTCTTGTGTTGGTGTTTTTTTTGTTTTTTTTTTTGTTTTTTTTTTTGACAGAGGTTTGAGAAAAAATACAGCTTGGAACTGGCGAAAGGGGCTGTGTCCAAAGACACGAAATTTGAGTATGCATGGTGTTTAATCAGAAGTAAATATACGAACGACATAAAGAAAGGGATTCAGCTATTAGAGGGTGAGTCCATTTAGAATATGTTATTGCTTATAAATAACATTATCCTGTTGGACTATATAACGTAGTTGTTACTAGGACTAGCCAATGTGAAAATATAATATCGATATTGGGACAAATTGTGTCACAATACACTTTTCTGAGCTATTGTTGGTATCATCGGCATTTTATAACAATCTGATTAGAAAATGAAGATTAGAATTTTTCTAATTGTTAAATTGTTTTGATAGGGAAAACAAAAAGCATTTATCTCTTTCTTTTATTAGTAAACCTACGTGTGTGTGTGTGTGTGTGTGTGTGTATATATATATGTGTATGTGTGTGTATATATGTATGTATGTATGTGTATATATATATGAGAGAGAGAGAGAGAGAGCTAGATATAGATATATAATACCAGTATACATATTTTGTAAAGTATAAATGTTTTCAGGTACCATGAAAATGTCATAAAATGTCATATCATGGTACTTGATATGACATTTTATAACACAATATGATATTTTCATCTTGTGGGCCAGACTTCAGCTAACTGTGTTATAAAGCATCTTCGTCATCATCATCACTGTGTGAATTATTTGACCATTACAGAGCTTGTACAGAAGAGCACGAAGGATGACCAGAGGGACTTTCTGTTTTATCTGGCTGTTGCAAACTACAGACTTAAGGTAAGGACAAGGACTTGACTGCTGTTTTTGGTATTCATACCCTGCTTTATTATGAATGAGTTTGTGCGTATTATAATATATAATAGTTTGTGGCTTATTTTGTTGATGAATATTGCTAATTTTTCAAAGAGAATTGCTATCAGTGAACAGGTTGTATTCCTGCAGCACTGTCTGAGAGTCTTGTTGTTATTATTATGTCTTTTTTTTTTTTTTAAATAAACATTTTCTTATCTGTGGCTTCTTTCTCTATTTTTCTCAGGAATATGAGAAAGCTCTAAAGTACATTCACGTTCTGCTTAAGAATGAACCTGGAAATAAGCAGGCCATTGAGTTGGAAAAGCTCATCAATCAGGCACTAAAGAAAGGTATGTGTGTGTGTGTGTGTGTGTGTGTGTGTGTGTGTGTAATATTAAAGATATTAATTCATGAGGAGAATTTGGAGATTGTGGGGATTTGCCTGGTCCTCACATTTTTAACAAACAATACAGCTCTTATTTGGAATATAAAATAGCCAAAACATTGAGATTTAAGTTTAAGGTTAGGTTTAAGGTTAGGTGTAGGGATAGCAGTATTTAGCCAAAGTAATATAATAGTAAAACGTGTGTGTGTGTGTTCGCGCATGCATGTGTGCATTCGTGTGTGTGTGTGTGTCTTTGTGTGGTATAAAAGTAATAAAAGTCTACAGTCAGTCACTATACAAAGGGTGTGTTAGGTGTGTAGTGATGAGTTTCTTCACACTCTCTTCTATTATAAAAATCCCCACTGATTCAGGATAAGTAAATGATTGCCTGATTTTCACCACCTGCAAGTGTTACGGTAGAGTTTTCGTCCTCTTTTTCTCAGATGGCCTGGTTGGCATGGCTATTGTTGGAGGCATCGGCTTGGGCGTGGCAGGATTAGCAGGATTGATTGGATTGGCTGTGGCCAAATCCGGAAAATCCTAACAAGGAAGTGAGGTTTTAAAGCTCTGAAAGAACAAGATTGATTAAATAAACATGACGTTTGGCTTATCATCATTAAACACCAGGATGTGGACTGCCTAATGTATCTTATGATGTTTGTTTTTTTTCCTGCTTTTTTTTAACTTGCATAAAATAATCACAGCATCACATTTACAAAATAGCCTCATATTTTGTGCATGTGTATTAAAATCTTTGAGTGAAATATCTACATAATAAGTATTTCCTTTCACACATGTTTAAAACACAAAAGTATAATGGCAGTGTAAATTGTTAGCAGGTTCTAATTATAACTGGAGTTATTACACTGTAACACCTTAAGTTCATATTTATAAATTTTGCATAATGTATGTGTAATACATAAATCTGTTTCCATGCAGCTGTCTCTTTGTTTTTATATCGAAGTGCCAAGGTTGTCTTAATAGTATAGTGTGATATGACCGAAGTCCAACTAAGTCTCCTCGTAATCACAGAAACCTCTGTTGCTTTCCAAGTATCTTTATATGTGCGATTTGCTGTCACATGTGTGTACTGTATCGTTACTGTTGCATATATGTGTGTGTGTGTGTGTGTGTGTGTGTGTGTTTAATCTGAGTCTGTGTGCACATGGTTAGGCACTGAGGCACCTACAAAGGGAACTAATTTTATCAGGATCCATACAATTAAAGAGTGTATGAGTTGAAGGAAAATATACCCATCTGTACACGAAGCCATCTTGTGGTTTTACAACTGTAATGTGCTGTTAACCTTTTTAATCTGCCCTGAAAGACTCGGTCAAAACAGTAGTTGGGCCTTGAGAGAAACAAATTGCTCATTGAGTTTGCACACATAACCTTGTCTCGTGGTCAACAGTCCTGTGAACAGCGCTGTGGGCTGTTCTCACATCGTTGATCATCCCACCTTTCCATCACTGGTTTTTACAACAGGATAGATTATAGCTGCCATCAGTAATGTTCTTTATGTTCCACAATGTTGTTAAAAATTAACCGAAGTAAAAGTGAATGATGACTAGGTGCCTGGAAAGCAAGTTTGTTTCAAGATATTGAACGCTCTTCTTACTCAAGATGAACTCAGTTTAATCGACGTTTATACAGACTCATTTATAACGACACAATTAAACCACTTTGGACTTTGAATCTTAAAAGTTTATGCATAGATCAATGTTACTTTAACATTGTTATCTTATAATGCACTTTGTATGTACCTGTTGCTTCACATCCTTCAGAGCATGCAGCACACGCCCACAGAAGCATTCAGACAGGCTGGATTTGGTTAAAATTTATTCAGATACATCCTGTAGTCGCAGGGGTTCCTGAAAGGGACAGTGAAAACGTCACCCTTTGTGAAGTCAGTGTTTAAAACATTTGCCCTACTGTTATCTTTAGTAATTAAACGTCTTCTCATGATTTTTACTTTACAGAACAATAACCTGGAGAAACTGCCAAACAAACTGTTTTATATGTCTGAAACACTACACAAGTCAGTATTTAACATTTTATAGAATATCCGTAGTGTGAAAAACCACATTGTGCTCAAACAGCAATAAAAACCAAACCCTTGTAAACTTGACAGCCATAAACTTGACCTTTATAACGCAACAAAGTTAATTCCACATCAATACCAGGCAAGACAGCACAGATGCTGTTCTTACACCAGGCTGTCTTTAAAGGATATTAGCTTAGCACTGCAAGTGGGATGTCTAAACACTGATCCTAGGTCAGTGATGGTTTCAGTGTGTTTGGCCATGTATTAAATAAGTTGATGACATAATTTAGCCTTAAAGAAAATCTGTTATGAAAAGAAATTGAAAGAAAACAAAAAGCCTATAGCAGGGTTCTCAAGGGTTACTGAAAAACCCAAAGGTGATTAAGTTAACTTATGTGTGTCATTTTGATTAAATATCAATTTTTAACTGATGTGATTTTTTTCAGGTCATATACAAGTGTATCAAAAGCAACGAGCGATTATGTTCATCCTGGACACTGTAATATTTACAAAACTTACCCATATTACACCTGCTAAACATTATAGCCAAGAACCAGGATTGTCTCTAAATATCCATAGAAAATTGTTCCCTTAGTCAACTAAGGTCACAAACCCCCAATGTTCAGCAAAAGCTTCTGGGTTGTTTTTTAACTTCTAATGGAATGCAAGGAACACAGAGATGTTCGAGAAGATTCCTGCCTAAATTATGTAGAAGCCAGTTTGAAGGAGTTACTGGTGCAGATGCAACTATCATGTCCAAAGTGCAAAAATCTAGTGTAATATTGAATTTAAAACCTAATTAAACAAAGAAGGCATCAATCATTGACAGCCTTAAGGCAAAAGGAAAGTGGGTGTGTTCTAACTGGTGGTGTGTGATTTTTAAACGATTTGTTCATTTAAAATGATTTTCCAGCTAAACAGTTCACCAGCACAAAAAAATAAACACAATGTATTTTTCTACACATTAAAACTACAACAATATCATAAGCCAAAAAACCCTGCTTTATGTGACACGTTCCAGATGTTCCAGGTTAATGTTTTCACTCCTTACATTTCTATTAGATGATAAATGAAATATTCCCAACCTGTCATTGTTTTTCCTTCATTACAGCTCAACTATGGTGCTGCACAGGCTCCATTAATAGGTTTACACATTAATACCATGGTAAAGAACAGAAAACGTTTACAAAATTCTACTGAAATGGGAGAAATACCAAACATTATAGCAAAATTGGGGACACGTGTGTGATTTGAATGTCTCTATATCAAGAATGTCAAACTCAGGTCTTTCAGTAGATCAACCACATACTTAATTGTGTACCAAATGCAACACTTCAACACTTGTTGGGTAGCTGATGAGTTGAATAAGATGTGTTAAATGAGGGGAATGATACACTATGATCAAAAGTATTTTGCACAGCCCATTCCAGATTTAGTCCCCCTTTGCTGTTATAATGACCTCCACTCTTCTGAGAAGGCTTTCCACTAGATTTTGGAGCGTGGCTGTGAGACTATGTCTTATTGCAATCACAAATGCAAAGCCACCCAAAATGTACCAGTAGCTTTAAAAGTGACAAAAGAAATAAGAAATTAGAAGGAAATAACAAGAAACCTACAAAACACTTACACCAGCTTTAACCATGGTGTTAACTTACAGTCTTTAACTTGTAGATCTGCTGATGTCTAACCCCTGGACAATGACGTTTGCTGGCAGGAAGTGGATCATCACAGCTAGCTTTAAAAATTATTGTTGGCAAAAAAAACAGCTGACACAGTGGTCCAAAATTTCTTCTCTGATGTAAACTGAAATGTAATCATTTTCCGACACAGAGGTTATCTGTTATCTTGATGATCTTTTGTTCACTTTTCTTATAAAGAATCTCAAAAAAGACATGTTTGCTGTGATTTAATTGCTGGAGGATTGTCTTTCAGCATAATTAGCCCCTGCACATTCCACATGTCTTCTTACCTCATATAATGGTTTATCATAGAACAGCTACAAGTTTGACAAAATCAATTTTTTAAATTGATGCTGTGAATTATTGATCTTACTGAACAACAATGTAAAACACAGTGGTAGCTTTGCAGTGGTTAAAGCTCTGAGCTGTACTCCGAAGATTGTGAGATTAAATCCCAGGACTGGCAGAGTGCCGCTTAATCAAGACCCTTAACCCTCAGGATTGTATCCTGTCTGAAGTCCTTTTGGACAAAAGTGACTGTCAAATAAGTGAATTTAAATGTAGCCTAATATTAAATGTGTAGCTTCCTTAGAACTGATCATGAAGTTTAACATTTCTTACACCCTTCCAAACACACTCTGGGGAAAAAGGGGTCTTAAACGGTACCTTTCACTCTAGCAGTGGTGGTGCACTGTTGGTATCTTTAGAATTATCTGTTACATAGACATGTGTATGTGTAGTGTACATTTATAGCTTTACTTGGAAAAACTAATTATGGTCCATTTATGTATCTCAGATCATTTTAAAGGATACACTGTTTCCACATCTCCAGGTGAAAGATACGGATCTCTATAAAGGTGCAAAAAAATGCACCATTAAAGGTGCCACCTCAGAGAAAGGTATAGTTTAGTTTTTATCCTAAGAGTGTAGGCTACATGATGCCCCTGAAAAACAGCTTTAAGTTTCCCAGACAATCAAACCTCCATGCCATCAAGGACACTAGGCCGAACGTTGGACTTTGGTGCTGCCTGGTCTCTCGATAACCAGCTGTTGAGTTTCAGGGTGTAAACTGAAGGAGAAGAGCATGCACAGAGAGAGAGAGAGAGAGAGAGAAGGGGAGGGCAAATCAGCCTCATAAATCATTGATCTGCTTGCTTTATACTCAGCATCTTGGTGAGAGTTTTCTCACAGGTGTGCCTTCGCTCCTCTCGGGATCAGCGGTAACAGGACATGTTCACACTGACACAGTGAAAAGTGAAGGACAAGGAGACAGGATTGTGGAGTAGAGTATATACAGCTGCAAATACTGCCCCATTTGGCGCACTCAGAAAACAGCTAATGGATCCGATTGTTGAAGTGGTGGCCCTGGTGCTGGGGTTTTTGGGCTGGGTTATGGTGGGGGTCACGATACCGAACCGCTACTGGAAGACCTCCACCGTGGACGGGAGCGTCATCACCACCTCCACTCTGTATGAGAACCTGTGGATGTCATGCGCTAGTGACTCGACCGGAGTGCACAACTGCCGCGAGTTCCCCTCCCTGCTCGCGCTCTCCGGTAAGCCCATACCTGTACAGTGTGTCACCGCCACATTACCACTTTAGACCTCCCTGTTTGTTTCTGTCTGTTTCCTTTTGTCCTTTTGTTATATTACAGAAATCACTTTGTTTTTCATTCTTGGAAATTTTTTTCAGTCTTATAATTAGCCTTATAATAAGCCTATAATTTGTATGATGAAAGCTTTAAAAAAAATGTTCTAGAATGAAAACAAAATTATTTCTGTAATATATACAGAAATTATATATATATATATATATATATATATATATATATATATATATATATATATATATATATATATATATATATATACTACATTATATATACTGTATAGATATAGGCTTATTTTTACTATCCTTATGTGCCTTATGTGTAAAGTGGAATCTGCAGCTCATACTTGCCATTTCCATGAAAAACAATCAGTCTTTTAAGACTTTTTAAGGCTTCAGGTTTTTGTTGTTTGTTTATAATTTTAATAATTATAAAAGTTCATTAACTACATGTATGAATTACCTGTGCTTTTTTTCAAAATTGTTTCTAAATTCCATTACATTTCAGGTCTCCTTTATATTCCTTTCAATTCCAGACTTTTCAGATCCTGAAATCCTGAATATTGGTCTTATAATTGCACATTTACAAGTTAAGTCATTTATGAATGTGCAATTATAAGACATATAAGACATTATAAGAAAGGTCAGAGTTAGGGTTAGGATTTGTATCTTGTCAAAATGTTGAATAGCCCATTGAAGAAGATGCATGTCTATACTCGTATGTCCATGCAGGTTATCTTCAGGCATCGAGGGCTCTTATGATCGCCTCTGTGGTTCTCGGCACATTCGCCCTGGTTGCCACACTCATAGGCATGCAGTGCTGCAAAGCAGCTGAAGACAGCCCATCTCTCAAAGGCAAGCTTGCTGGGACCGGAGGCGTCTTCTTCATCTTACAGGGTAAAAAGCCTAAATGCAGTGATTACATGTAATGTAGACATATTACAAGAAATATGGCAAGGGAAAGGAATGTGGTAAACATTGCATAATTAACTCAAGATAATGTTGCTGTTCTCTTTGTTTATCTTTTCACCAAAGGCTTGTGCACAATGATATCTGTGTCCTGGTATGCGTTCAACATCACCCAGGAGTTCTTCAATCCAATTTACCCAGGCACAAAGTGAGTTATGGTTTCTGTAGTGAGGGGATGCTGCCATCTGGAGTCACCTGGATGGAACAGCACACACACACACACACACACACACACACACACACATACACACACTAACTCACACTATTAGAGTAGGGGTCCAAAAGTCTGAGACCACATTGAAAATCTGGGTTTTTTTTTTTAATTTAAGACTATGAACTTCAAAAAATTTAAAAGAAAGAAAGGTAATATTCAAAATATTACTTATTCAATATTCAAGATTCTGCTCTAAGTCCCTATTTAAATGTAAGCAAATTTGTGATATTGAATGTTAACTCCTTTGTACAAAAGATCAGATATCCCTTCCAGTGTAGCACATGTTCAGACAACACTCCGATGGATTTTATTTAACATGGATTGTCAAGTTTTACAGAAACTTGTGGAGCCCATACCAGCTTGCGTGCACAATGTCATTAAAGCACATTAGAGGGATATACCATATACTGAGAAATTCTGAAGTTCATGTAAAGATTCTACTTTTCACTCAAGCTGTTGTTGATTTTTTTAAAAATTAAACTAGAAAAGAATGCAAAATAGAAGCATTTTGACAAGTAGTCTTTAGATGTTTGGACCCCACTGTATGGGGGTAGGTGCAGGGTGTTAGTTGTATTCAGGTTGTTTATTGTTTTACTGTTGTGTTTTTCGGCTGAAGGTTTGAGTTAGGAGAGGGATTGTACATTGGATGGTGCTCTGGGACTCTTGCCATCTGTGCTGGAGTGTGTCTAGTGTTTTCCTGCAAAACTAACACAGATGAAAAGCCGTGAGTAACACACACACACACACACACACACACACACACACACACACACACATTCACATGTACATATTTTTGTACATGAAATCTCATTCTTTTATTTCTTTTTACAGTGCATATACATATCAACCATCCAGAGGAACCATATACTCAGGAGGAGCATCAAGGAGAGATGCTCCAAGCACTTATGACAAGAATGCATACGTCTGATAAATGATCAAATAGCCAACCAGACCAGTACAGGTCAATTCAGTGCGAAAAATGATAAAGACCCACCGCTTGTTCATGTTCATTTGTTCAGAGTGCAAATTTGTAAATATGTAGACTTGGAAGCTATATATATATATATATATATATATATATATATATATATATATATATATATATATATATTAGAATCAAATTGTGAAGCTGTGCCAAGTTTGTGCCAATACTTGAAGCAACTCAGCTTGAATAGAATAAAAGGATACCTGAGTTATTTTTAAACCTACATATTTTAAAATCTGTTATACAGAAATGCCTTGAAATGATGCTACTTTTATACGGATTTTGTAATATTTAAAATTACACATTCATATTTACAATGTACAGGAATATTGATGCTTTTTTATGTGATTTTGTAAAAGAACAGTTGTTCACAATATAGATGAAGAATCTTGATTGAATTATTTGTGATATTTATAATTACCTGGCACATTCACATGAATGAAGGTCAAAAATTCGTATTGCATTCTGAGTGTTTATGTCTGTACAGCTACAAGTGTGAAATAAATGAAAAACAATGTCTTGTATTACAGAATACTTTTACTAAGAACAGGGGTGGGGGTGTGAGGAGGAGGACAGTTGCTCTGCACTTAGCTGGCAAAAAATATCACTGTTAATATTTTTGGCAAGGTGGGTAAAGCCAGGAATAAACGTCTCATCAGGATGAATACCGATATGGTGGATAGCCTTATATGGAAATGGGCGTGCCGTACGCGTGTGTTAAAACATTTAGCCAATGGGACGCGACCACGTTTGAGGGGGAAACAACAGCGCAAACACAGACGTGGTCTCGTCCCGGCCAGCCACTCACCACGCTGACATGTAGGCCGATTTGAATTCTACGCCCAAGACCTGGAAGGGAGTTTCGAAAGCATAAAGTTGACAGCTGTTCGTAATAGGCATTACAACGGCCTCTCAGGTCAACTGTCGTACAATGTGAAATGACAATCCAGCTTCATAGCGCGGAGTAGGAGGTTATAAACAGAGCTTTATAGGAACTTTATTTCTGCGGTCTGATAAGGCAGTCGGAAGCATTTGTCAGTCGGACACGTGAAACATCATATCGGGAAGTTGATGTTTACCTGTAAAGATTATCTTTTGGCGATATTTTCATTAAAAGTTGATTTTACGTCTGATAAATTTTTTGGATTAGTTGTCGGAAATTATATTTAAAAAAAATAAATTTAATTAAGGAAGTGTGACGATTTAAAACGATGGAGTCGGGACGCCGGAGAGGTTTAAGTAGCCTCCTGTCCTCAATATCACTAGTCTGTGTCGTCCTGGACCTGCAGTTGGACGGTAAGAGTCGTTACTGTGCTGACAATAACTCATTTATTAGATTAATTCATTCTAAGTATAGCGTGTTTTGAGCAATGTGATATGTTTTTATGTTCTTCCAGAAATCTAAATAAGCGTAGACTGTGGCTCTGTCCAAAATCGCATACACTGTATGTAATAATACTAGCGTAATATTTACTACGCTTTGGACACAAACAGTCGTCTGGGGAAAACCTGTCGGATACGTAAAAAATTATTTGTAACTGTTACGAGTCTCTAGTGACTAGTGCTTTGTGGTAGTATGTTAACCTCATGAATAATGTGTTCCGAATACAGTACACCAATCAGCCATAACATTAAAACCACTGACAGGTGACGTGAATAACGTTGATTATCTCATTACAATGGCACCTGTCAAGGGGTGGCAGCAAGTGAACAGTCAGTTCTCAAAGTCGATGTGTTGGAAGCAGGAAAAATGGGCAAGTGCAAGGAGCTGAGCGACAAGGGCCAAATTGTGATGGCTAGACGACTGGGTCGGAGTATCTCCAAAGCAGCAGGTGTTCTGGAGTGTTCTCAGTATGTAGTGGTTAGTACCTGACAAAGTGGCCCAAGGAAGGACAACCGGTGAACTGGTGACAGGGTCATGGGGCACCCAAGTCTTGCTGATGCGCGTGGGGAGCAAAGGCTAGCCCGTCTGATCCAGTCCCCCAGAAGAGCTATTGTAGCACAAATTGCTGAAAAAGTTAATGCTGACTATGATAAAAAGGTGCCTTCATGGCATCGGTATCCGCTAATGGCAGCGGCTTCTTTCAGCAGAATAATGCGCCCTGCCACACTGCAAAAATTGTTCAGGAGTGGCATGAGGAACAAGACAAAGAGTTCACGGTGTTGACTTGCAGTCCAAATTCCCCAGATCTCAGTCTGATCAAACATCCGTGGCATGTGCTGGACAAACAAGTCCGAACCACCTCGCAACGTACAGGACTTAAAGGTCTGCTGCTAATGACTTGGTGCCAGATACCACAGCACACCTTCAGAGGTCTTGTGGGGTTCATACCTCGACAGGTCAGAGCTTTTTTGGAGGCACAAGGGGAACCTACACAATATTAGGCAGGTGGTTTTAATGTTATGACTGAGCGGTGTATATCAACACTTTTATCTGTGCTATATAATAGTAGTAGTGGTTTTACATAGTTTGTATAGGCAAATACTTTTTGCCTACTATGTTGCACAATGACTGTTAGTATTTGAAGTGTATGTTTGGGGAAATTTCTTGATCATTGGAAATGAATGGTTGTCTGTAATTGCTGGGTAAATATCTCAATAAGCACTACTAGTGACTTTCACTTGCGTTTCAGGTGTGTTAGGTGCCACCCATGTGGAAATCGAGCAGCACCTGGAGATGGGCCGCAAGCTTCTGGCTGCAGGGCAACTGGCAGAGGCGCTCTCCCATTACCACTCAGCAGTTGGTGAGGCACATTTACACGCATGTACACTATACGGCTAAAAGTTGCGGACACCTAACTATCACACCCATATGTGCTTTTTGAACATCCCAATCCATATTAGGTGCCCCTTTGCTCTTACAATAACTAATTCTGCGACAGTTTTCCACTAGATTTTGGAGTGTGGCTGTGGGGATTTGTGCTCATTCAGCCACAAGAGCATTAGTGATGTCAGACACTGATGTTGGGTGAGGAGAACAAAGGTGTTCAGTGGAGTTGAGGTCAGGTCTGATAAAACAGGTTTGGGTCTCTTAGTTCCAGTGACAGGAAATCATAATTCTCCAGCATACAGAGACATTATAGACAATTGTGTGTTTCCAACTTGGTGGCAACAGTTTGGGGAAAGCTCACATATGGGGGTGATGGTCAGGTGTCCACGTACTTTTGCTATGGCAATATAGTGTCCACATATAAATACATATATACAAACATTGGAAGTCCAAGAAGGTTGCAACCTCAGAAAAATAAGATTCGTTTCATACTAAACACACCTGTCATACTAAATTCTTCCAGTCCTGCAAAGAAGAATCTTTCTCCCCTTTATTTTCACTTTCATTTCTCCCATTTAGAAAGTGCTGAAATAATTTGCATTACCAAGCTAGTGAGCAATTTGGTTAAGATAATGAAGAACTAAAAAAAATTTTTGGCACTAGACATTAAGGTTTATCTTAGTTTCAGTCTCCCCCTTAATATGCAGAGGGAATGTTTTGTTATAACACAGACAGATTTAATATATTCTCTAGTTTTTTTTTTTGGGAATTTAATTTCTGTTTGATTGTTTCTTTCTCTTTGCTTGCTGTCAACCACATGCAGAGGGTGACTCAAAGAACTACCTGACTTACTACAAACGTGCGGCCGTGTTTCTGGCCATGGGGAAATCCAAATCAGCCTTGCCAGATCTGACCCGAGCCATTCAGCTTAAACCAGACTTCCTAGCTGTAAGTTTGTTAGGTGACTTTTATTTATATATTTTATTATAAATGAAGAGAAAATTATGAAAATAAAAATGTATATTTTGTACAAATGTGAAAGGTTAGGTGAAGCTCAATCTCTTTCAGGTCTTTTCACCATTCATATTGAGACTTATTTTGCGTGTGTGGATGTTTTCAGGCTCGGATACAGCGGGGAAATATTCTCCTGAAGCAGGGGAACACTCAAGAAGCCAGAGATGATTTCCAGGCAGTGGTGAGATATGGAATGATTAGCCTATCCTCATTATTTCTCTTACAGATACATATACATCTTAGGTTGTAAGCTGAGGTTGCATCCTTGAGCAAAGCCCTTAATCCTCAGATGTTTTAGGGCATACCATACAATGGCTGATCAAGCACTATGACCAATTATGCTGTTAATGTGGTATCTTCATATGTGTTATAGATCTTTTTAAGCATTTAGCCGTTCTGTCTTCTTCCAGTTGCAGCGCTCTCCAGGCACGGAGGAGGCCCATAGTCAGCTCCGCAGAGTCGAGGAACTGGAGCAGCTCCAGGAGGAGGCACATAAGGCCCATCACCGCGGCGATTACACCACCACCATCCAGGTCCTGGAGCGGGTCATAGAGGTGAGTTTCAGAACAGGGATCCCAAAAAATGATCAAATTTCCGTCATTTGATCCATTCAGGTCAATTAGGGTTATGTAAAATTTGCTTCTAATAACTCCTCTGTCGTTATCTGTCATCCATCATTTGATTTAGCTCTCTCCTTGGGATCCAGAATCTCGGGAGCTAAGAGCAGAATGCTACATCCGCATTGGGGAGCCAAGGAAAGCCATATTAGACCTGACACCTGCGGCACGGCTCAGAACGGATAACCGTGCGGCTTTTCTCAAACTCAGCCGTCTGCTGTATGACTTGGGAGAACACCATGAGTCACTCAGGTACACACCCGTCAGCATAACCATTGAAAGGGATTCAGATCAAATAAAAATTGAATTCTTAAAAGAAGGCGTGTGTTACATGCATCACTGACTGTTCTGGTGTTAGAATACCAAATATATCTTGGGCCATTGCTGTAGAAAGGTTCTATTCAACACTTTATTTACATATTTAATCTTTTCCCTCCCTCTCTCTGGTGGTTAGCGAGATCCGGGAGTGCCTGAAGCTGGATCAAGATGATAAGGAATGTTTTGGTCACTACAAGCAAGTGAAGAAGCTTAGCAAACAGCTGGACTCTGCTGAGGAACTGATCTCAGAACAGCGGTAAGCATAAGCATCCCTGGGTTGCTCCGTTAGCATAGGGAATTTATTTATTTATTTTTTGCCATATCAGATTTGCCTGACTACCATGCCTGCTGCGACAGCCATCTTCTTTAGTTCTAGTCACATATACATTCAAGATAACAGAAAGAACAATGCATGGTGAAATCTCCATGTTGGTACCAAGCGAACTAGCTTTTTCCTGTCCCACATTACTCAGTGTATGCACCACTGCAGCATTACTGTAACAACCAATGTGAATGTGCAAGAAAATGTAACTACGGTCCAAACAAACCAGTCTAATGTCTAATGTTACACCCGCTGTGTGAACAAACTCTCAGTATACCTACACTCACCGTCCACTTTAATAGGAACACCTGTACACTTGCTCTTTTATGCAGTTATCCAATCATTCAATCGTGTGCACCAGCACAAGGCATAAAATCATGCAGATACAGGTCAAGAGCTTCAGTTTATGTTCACATCAAACATTAAAATTCTGCTGTTGTAGCCCATCCACCTCAAGGTTTGATGTGTTGTGCATTCTGAGATGCTTTTCTGCTCACCACGGTTGTAAAGAGTGTTTGAGTTACTATAGACTTCTGTGACGAACAGGATCCAGACACCGATGCAACACAGAGAGTCTTTAAGTCGGGGGGAAGTGCTCTTTATTTACAGTGAAGTGAAGTAACATGAGGGGAATTTAAGTGTGCAGGGTGAGGAGAAGGACGTGAAGGTGAAGGCTGGCACGGCAATCTTGGGGTAGCGGCGCTCTGAGGAGTCGGAGGTTTGAAGGCGGCAGCGTTTACAGCGGCGCGGGTGTGGCTGGCGGCAGAAAAGGCTTGTCTTCCCCACTGACAGACATAAATTAGTAAAATTGTCCTTGTCCCTTACCTCCTCCTCTGCACTGCCGCGGGCTCCTTTTATATCCCACCGGCTACTCCAGGAGGGTAGATTCGTGCCGCGCCAGAGATCTGCTGCCAGACGTGAAGAATCAAAGCGCTCCGCCTCCGAGCCACACGCACTCCGAGCCAGTCCGCCTGCCGTCACAACTTCCTGTCAGCTTAGACCAGTCTGGCCATTCTCCTCTTATCTCTGTTATCAACAAGGAGTTTCCGCCTGCAGACACTCTGCTCACAGGATGGTTTTCAATTTTAACACCATTCTGTGTAAACTCTAGAGACTGTTTTGTGTGAAAGTCCCAGGACATCAGCAGTTTCTGAAATACTCAAACCAGCCCATCTGGCACCAACAACCATGCCACGGTTAAAGTCACAGACATCACTTTTTTCTCCATTCCGATATTTGATGTGAACATTAACTGAAGCTCTTGACCTGTATCTGCATGATTTCATGCATTGTGCTGCTGTCATATGATTGAATGATTGGATAACTGCATAAATGATCAGGTGTACTGATGTTCCTAATAGAGTGGATGGCGAGTGTATATGTGCAATATCATGATAGTATAATAGAAGTATACCAGATATCCATGACCACATGTTATACACATGTCTTTTAACTTACTCCATTACATTTCTAATATTTTCATATGTGCTAAGTGTTGTTATTTTTTACAATATTTCTATATTTGTCTAACAGATATCAAGAAGCAATAGAAAAGTATGAGTCTGTAATGAGGACAGAACCAAATGTTCCATTCTACACTAGCAAAGCAAAGGAGAGGATCTGCTTTTGTCTAGTGAAGGTCTGTAATGCTCTGGCACTCTGTTTCTACAATGGTGGAGTAGCATTGTATTATAATTGTAGGTCTCTCACATTCTCGTTCTTTCTCTATTCTCCCTGTGATATATGTAGAATAAGAAGGCAGAAGAAGCATTAGACACGTGTTCAGAGGCCCACCAGAGAGACCCTCAAAATATCCACATCCTCCGAGACAGAGCCGAGGCCTACATTCTTCTACAGGACTACGAGAAAGGTAGATTGTCTTGTGCTTAATTATGAAACTTGTGACACGTGTTAAATCAATGTTAATAATCAAAATAACAATAATATAAGGCATTGCATATAACTATGTCCCATTATTTCTTCTCTTTTCTCTATCTGGTCTGTCTGTTGCACTCTTTCTCAATGTGTCTCTGTCTTCTGACCTCAGCTGTGGAGGATTATCAGGAGGCACGGGAGTTTGACCAGGAGAATCAGGAGATTCGTGAGGGTCTTGAACGCGCACAGAAACTCCTGAAGATATCACGTAAAAGGGACTACTACAAAATCCTAGGAGTGAGCCGGTATGGACATAACGAAGATATTAATGAGCTCCCTTATAACTGCACTGCAGTAGTACTATGGGGTTCTAGAATCTGTAGATCTATTGCATTACTCATGTATAGGTTTCTAACAAGGAACTAGGTTCCTATAGGTCTATATTTTTCAATGGCTTCATGTTTTTATACTCTTCAGCAGCACTAAGGCAAACTAATTCACAGGTGAAGATTGTGGTGTGTGGTGTTTGTTTTATGTAACATAATCTTCGTTTTCATGTTCTGTCTTCAGGACTGCTAACAAACAGGAAATCATTAAAGCATATAGGAAATTGGCACAGCAATGGCATCCGGACAACTTCCAGTCTGAAGAGGAAAAGAAGAAGGCTGAGAAGAAGTTCATCGACATTGCTTCAGCTAAGGAAGTTCTTACAGATCCAGGTAATTATATTTAAGACTAGAAATGTGTTTTGTAAGCTAGGGAAATTTGTCTATAAATACTTAATATTAATAATTCACGTAATGACAAAACAGTTAAAATCAGCCTAATGTGTTAAAAGTGTAACATCTAGCCATTATACTATTCTTAAATCCTACTTCAATACAGAGATGCGTCAGAAATTCGACTCAGGAGAGGACCCCTTGGACCCCGAGAACCAGCAGGGAGGAGGAGGAGGAGGAGGCTGGCCTTTTGGCTTCAACCCGTTTGAGTCGGGTGGAAATTTCCACTTCAAGTTCCACTACAACTAATATGGCTGTGCCATTGAATATGGTGGACATGATTATTATGGACAATGGACTGGACTTATTTAAAATCCCACAAAGGGAAGTTAAGAAGAAAATCCACATATTCTTCAGATGACTCTTCTGTTGGCTCTTATCACACAGGGGTAGTTGTGTGCCAATCCAGACTTGAATATGCCGACTGTTGGATTTCTTAAGGAATCAAATGTTCTTACGTGATTGAAAAATTGTTTGCTCGACTCCATGCAGTCAATGGCTGTGATGAATGAAGTCTTATTTAGTATTTTTCAAAGCTATACCATTTCAGCTTTATCAGCTGACTATCTCTATGGGGTTTGCTTTTCCATCTATGTTCCATCTTTCTCTGTCACACACAAGTCTTCTGTCCTCCCATTTTTCTCTAATTGAGTAGTTCACGTTGGCGGGTTCTGATTTCAGTATCAAAGAAGTGTGTCTCTGTGACTGTTTTTAGGTTTCAGTCCCAACACTCCAGACTTTATTACTTTAAATCAGTATTGCACTATTTTGTGCATTTAATTGATTGGTATAGTTTGCAGGATTTTGCAATTTCTTTTGTGTAGCCCATTTCTGTTAAACATAATCAGATGTCAGTACATTAGACCACATCAGTTATCGAATGAATGGAGAACCTACAAGTCTAGTTCTTGCAATCAATCCAAGACATGATCATGGCTTTACAGAAGTACCAACACATCTTTTTGGCTAAGTTAGAAAGTTTTTAATCATGACCTTACCATACACAAAAACCACTGGTAAACTGGCCCACTCTGTGTCAACATAGCACTTTACATATTTTACCTGCTTTTTCATTTTAAGGTCACCAGATTAATTTAATGCATTACATTCATCCCATTCTATATCTGACACAAAGTGGCAGACAGCGAGACACAATTTTATTTTGTAAGCATTTGCAGTGATTAATATCTATGTGACTACTCTTTCCCCATCAGTGATTATATAAACTTGCAGGTTCCCCGTGAATGGTTTAGGGATTTTTCAAAGTGGTATTTATGGTTGTGTGTTTCATTGTTTTTTGCTTTCTTAGAAGGACCTTATCTGAAGCCACTTTTAGGATGGATTATTTAAAAATAAGAGGGAATGTTCTGATTAATACCTCTGTGTTAAGTGTTGTCTCTTACACCCAGAGTTACACACATTGACACACACTGGGCTGCCAAACACTACTAATTAGTTCTTGTCATTTCAGTCACTGAAATGCTACCTTATTTGTCTAGGTATATTTGCAGCATACTCATGAGTTTGTCACTTGCTATGTAATGCTTATCCTTTAGCATGGCTTACAAGTTTGACAAACTTTCACATGTGTGTATTCTGTAGAGAGAAGACATCATTTATTCCCTGTGTCCCCATACAAAGCATTAGATGTACAGCAGATTTTTAAAAAGTTTATACATGATCATAGCAAGGCACCCATAAAATTGTCGTACAGTCTGATTTGATTTCTATAGACCAGCTATAGTAAATGAAAACCAAGGCCTGTATGTGCCTTCATCAGCCACAGAAAGTAGCACTGCCTAAAATCACCACCCACCCTTCTCAAACCTGCTCCTATGGTTCTGACAGTGTATGACAATACATCATTCCGATTTCATGGTGGCGCAAACAAGCCTTGAGAAACGCATGCTAATTTCTGACAATTTTGCCAAAACTTGTTTTAACAATCCTTAAAATGCCTTATCCTTTACTGAACCAACTGTAAATGCTAAAACATAGTACAAATCCTGCTGATCACACAGTCTCTGTCTTCGAATCAGTCCAGAGCACACGCGTGAATATGAATTTCTAGATGCAAACATAACAAACATGCATATTAATTCCATCATGTACCTCAAAACTTTACCCCAGCGTTGTATTAGCTATCACTGGGAGGCTGCAGTGGGGTCACAGTGGTTCTTGACTGGTTTCAGGGGAACTCCAGGGGTCCATGAAGCATAGCCAGTGGGTCTGTGAGTTTTTAATTTTGTTACAGTGGTGGAAATCACTGCCCACCATTATGCAAGCAGTCCGCCTGTGGTTCTTACAGTTACTATCAGCCTGTTTGACTGGTAACTTGAATTAAACCTTAATAACTGAAAACAAATATTGCAATATATGATGCAAACTTGGACCTGTTCTGTTGATAGAACTTTTAGGAATAAAAAGCCAGAATGTTATTGTACAGATTTGAATAATGTGCCTAATATTTAAATAGCTAATAAAACAATCCTGGGCTGAAAAACTGCACTATAGCAGCTAATGATGCTCCAGCTGTATTTGCACCTCTGTTAATGTTACTTTCATTTATTTTATCTGCTACCACAATCTCTGGTATCTCTAGAATGGGGACAGCTCTACTTTTAGTATCAAAGAAGCCATATTTAAGTTGTATTTTGATATCTCTTGATGCAAGTGTGTGATGATTTGAGCATGCATTTTAAACAGTGCTAACAAGACTTAATGCTATTTGTAGCTACATTAGTTACTTAACTAATGACGTTAGACGCCGAACATGTCTTATCGAGTACACCGGGTGTAAAGGGGAAACTGTCTACTTTTTTTTCTTTCTTTTTTTTTTAAATTGTTGCTGTATTATTTTTTCCTCCTTTAGAAATCTCTGTGCTGTACACAAGGGTAGTGTGAGATGTCGCGGTTGCCACAGTAACCACCGTGTGTACATTTCGGCTCCACTGAAATAATAATGGAGGCGTTTTTAGCTAACAGCTAACGCAACTCTTTGGAGAAATTTATCTAAACATATTCTGGTGGTTGCGTTAATATTTCTTAACCAATCTTATTACAATGCCGCGTCCGAAGTATTTTACACCAAATGAAGTGTCCGTGCACAATACAGTAGGAGACCTGTGGGTATCGTATCTGGGTAAAGTTTACAACCTGACACCTTTACTTCAGGAGTACAAAGGTAAGAGTTTGAGTTAAACCGCCATCATTTACTTGATTTAAAGCAGCTGTAGCACAGGTTGTCTAACACTCAGGGTTTTTTTTTAGCTGCTCCGTTGAGGAACAGCTGTTGTTGCTACATTTGGTCACACCTAAGTGTCAGTTAATGTCACCTAGTTAACCTCATACCTGTGTTTGTCTTTTAGGCGATGTACTTCTGAAACCGATTATTGAAAGTGCAGGCAAGGACATCAGTCACTGGTTTGACCCCAAAACCAAAGATGTAAGACACATTACCATCACTCTACAACCACATACCCCAATATGAAGTAAACTAAATGCAGTCAGTGAAGATCTATCTATCTATCTATCTATCTATCATTTGAATGGGTTTAATCCAAACCTCAATAGCATTAGAATAATTGTGTTATGCTCATAAAATAAATCCGTACTGAGGGAGTCTATGCAATTTATTTAACAATTAAAGACTTAAACAGTCGATAACTCCTGCCCTATGATGACAGCACTGGTTTTTATATCAGATTTTTAGTCGTAATATACGAATTATTTATAAGAGTCAAACCATTTTATATCATCTTAACAGCACTTTTCCGAGTTATGCTCAAATTGCAGGTAGATTCTAGTCGACGTTATGCTTGTTTTTAGGTTACTGAATTTTAGAATAAACCCATTCAATTCAACAGATCTACTAGACTCATAACTATAATAACTATAAAAATGGCAACAATAATACTTTTATAGCAGGTGATAGTGATCTCTGCCTTTATTATAAAGGTACTCTGAATATTGTAATTGTCTGAACATCAGAATATGCTTTCCCAGATTCTTACCCATGTTGACCCTTTAACCGGCTGTGTGAAGTATTACACACCCAGGGGGCGCTTTGTGCATGTGCCCCCCACATGCCCGTGCACTGACTGGGCCAATGATTTTGGGAAGCCTTGGTGGAAAGACATGCGCTATGAAGTTGGCATTCTGACAGCCAAGGCCCGCTGGATCCGTATCATCAACACACTCACTGCCCAGGAACAGAGGTTGGAGGTAAAGTCCAGCTGCACTGTACTCAACAGTTCTGAGTTCTGATGTGCAAATGTTTTGTGGTTCCAAATTCTTCTCTCATATAAAATCATGGTCTGTCTCCAAGGTGAAGTCCAGGGTGCACTGATTAGATCAGAGATGTCAGTGCATAAAAGTCAGTGATGGCTGGGTGTGCAAAATGTATGTCTGCTTATGCATAGGCCTAAATGTTGCAGGAATCTGTTATTTTTCTTTTGTCAGTTGGGTTCGTTGCACTGTGCTTTAGTATGCTGAAGAGGGCAGGATTGATCTATTTCTGGATTCTTCTCATTTTGCCCTCCCCCAATCCTCTTTTGACTTCTTAGTTCATTTTACCCTCCCTTTGCTTTCTGCATCTAATTCTCCTCCTGCTTGACAAAGGGAAATGTTACTGCTGTTATGCCGCTGGGTGTACAAGTGGTCCAAGCCTGGGTTCATGGCTTAATCCTACAGTCCAGTGACTGCAGGGTGGCCAAGCATGCTCCTGCCAAATGCCTCATCTGGTATACGGTTATTCTGCATGGTCCAAAGGCATAAAGGATTATTCCTATTGTCTTGCTTTTATGCTCTCCATGTCAACCATGCCCCCCAACCCCCCCACCTCCAAAAAATTCTCCAGTGCCACTTGGCAATGCACCACCATTGGATCAAAATGACAAATTCCTTCCACTCTCTTTTAGTAAATCCAGGAAGCTCTGCTTATACAGTTTGTATAAGCGTCTGTGAAGGAATTCCTGACAATACATTTTGTCTTGAGGGGAAAAAAAAAATACTGTGTTGTATTACAAATCTATAACATCAGGAACATGACTGACACCTGATACCCCTTTATTATCTGGCCAGGTATGTTCTGAGGAAACACTGAATGAGATTTTGTATCGTTACCTGCGCTACAACTCCCACGCAGCCAGCTACACCTGGAAGCACAACGGTGTCAATCTGGACATGAGTAAAACCTTGAGTGAAAACGGGATTCTTGATGAAGATGAGGAACTGGACCATTGTCGGATGGATTGTGACCTCTTCACTCCATCCATATGTCTGTACTTCAATGATGACCTCACTGAACTTTGACCTAAGGAGCAGACTATTATCATATACAACACAAATGCTGATATTGCAACATAATGAAATATATTCATTCTAAATTGTAAGTGTTAATAAAGTGTTTCATTGTAACAGGTGTGTCTGTGGAGAGGCATAAACATCACAGAAATGTGTCACTTTCTTCTTACACTTCGATTCGATTAATGTATTGCATTTTCTGAGCAGAAAACAGAGGTGCAAATACGGAAAACACAAAGTTGTACATAATCTCGCCATACAGTAGTAATACCATGTTCGTGCTTGCAGTTCATTTTAACATTGCTTTAAGTAGATATACTGAAATAACAGCAAGCATTTTGGAATTTTATTGTGTCATGGCAGAAGATAATTAAAGTGGATTAATTTCACAAAGCTTTTACATTTCACAAGTATCAAAAGTCAAGGGTGTCATTCAAGGAAATACAGCCCACATTTTCTTGAGAAGGCTTTGCTGTCAGAGGATGCCTGCTTTCAGGACTTTGTGTTTGGATGCTTACAGTTTGCTCAGTCCTGTGGATGAAATGGAAGAGTTTCAGGTTCCTCTGATACACTGGACCAGTGTTGGACTGGATGTCTTCTTCACAAATCGCATTAACTCAAAAAGAAAATTGAATATCTTAACAGAAATTGTTTTGTTTTTTTAACGGGCAACTCGATTTTGTCCTTTTTTTAAACTCCAGACGAATAACAGAGAACTGAATCCACACATTAAACGGTTAATTTTTAAGCAACATCTGATGTAAATCTGGGCATGGCTGCTGCAGAGCTCCTCTCCCCCCTTCCCAGCCTCCCTCCAGTCAGACAGCCCCAGTAACGCAAAGCCTTTGCTCCAAAATAGTTTTATACATCGGTGGGGGCCTTTAAGAATATCAAGGTAGCCATGTTGGATGGATTTGTGTGGCTCTCTGCAGTGCAAAAAGAGCGTCCGAGTAAAGAGCCTGTGTTCACTCAGAAAAAAAACACACCAGACGGTTAGCAGGCAAGTCTGACTGTATGATGGATTTCACCAGAGGAAAAAAAAAAAAAAAAAAAAAGCAAGTGAACGAGTTAAAATCCAACTTAGAATTAGCAATAACACCCCCTTTCCACTGGAACAATGTGAATGTTTTTGAGGAGGGAGGGGAGTCGAAGAGAGCGCAAAAGAGAGAGAGAGAGAGAGAGAGAGAGTGAGTGAGAGAAGAGGAGGAGGAGGAGGGGGGGCGTTCTGAAATAATATAGTCAGCCATTTTTTATGTAAGGGGATTTTTCTTATTGGGGGGGTTGTTAAAAAATAAATATAAGGGCGGCCATCTTTGTTTCTCTGCCTTGTAGTGTAAAATATTCCAAAACGCCCCCCACTTTGTGTGTGTGTGCCGATTTGAATATTAAAATAAATATTATTCGGAAGGAATATACTTTTTGATCTCGAGGACGGGGTCATTGACAGGGATATAATGTCCTCTCCTCTCCGTTCTTGTGAGGAAGATGAGGGCATGGCGGTTAATTCCGAGGGAGGAGATTTTGATGAAGAAGAAGAAGACGACGGGGAGCTGGACGAGAACGCAAGCGACATAAACTCGCCGGCGGCGCCTCGAGAAACTGCAGCGCTCGCCGCGCCAGGTACCGTACACACACCGGAGCCCGGAGCGCGCCGGGCAAAACACACACACATACACTAACACACACACACCACACGCTTACAGATACCCAAAAAAATACTTTTACAACTCCGAGCATGAATAACACCGCAACATCTGCAGCACCAGCAGCCTGTGGTACTTGCCAGTGGCTGTATTTGCTCCACACCGTAAGCGCAGTAAATGTGCACCTTGAGCATGAAGTTTAGAGTTTAACCAAAGTTCACTAGTCACATTTTCTGTCCCATACAACTCTAGTCTTCGGGTTTATGCTGTTTCCAAGTCATCAAAGACTGATATTTTACAGATGTACTTTACCATAGTGCTGGTAGCTCTGGCTGATAAGCTACTAAGGCTAATATCCACATAAACAAGTGTAACAAGGCTTTGTAAAAGCCGAATGTGGAGTGCAGGCTTGCGGAGAGGCTCGCGGCTGATTGAGAGAGTGCTGTTGTGACAGAATGTAAATAAACGTGACCCGACCCACTGTCACTTCAGACAACACACACACCCCTAACATTACTACGATCTACATGTATTTATCTGCAACACTGCAGTTTTCTCACGTCTTTTACTTTCTGTCTCCTCTTGCTGTCACAAAACTACATAGCTACATGCAAATGTTTACATGTTAAATAATGACAAACACTGTAATGGATACAGTAAACGTAACATCTAATTATCAACAGACCACGGAGCAGCTTAATAACACTTTGACATTTGATATCATCCTTGATAAGTTGCCCTACAATGGGGATCTTGTTTCTACATTATCGTAACATATAGGGGGGGAAAGTCCGATTTTTTTCTCTTTTTTTTCTTTTTACGTGTTGAAGAATTTTCTTAAACATGTTTGCTGTCTGATAGTTGGCTCGGCTTGCAGCGCGCGCATGTGGGACGTTTGGAGTTTGAAACGCCGTAGGCCCTTTCTTTCTGTGCAGGAAGTGTCTCGCGCAGGCAGTGAAAGCAGCGCCTGAATCAATTAAAGTACGCGCCCCCGTGTCCCCCTGCGGCCCCTGGAGACCTGCAGCAGCAGCGGCGGCGGCTCGCCGGCTGTGTTCAGTCCCGAGAGCGCGAGCTCTCTGCGGGGGGGAGCCGCCGCACTTCACCGCTCTGAGGCGCAGCGGCGCGCGGCCTGCACATCCCCGAGTCCCGCGTGCGCGCTGCTGCCGCCTCTGGCTGCGCGAGGCCAGCTGGGCGGGAAAAGCAATCGCGCCTCTCGCGTGCTGCGTCTAATGACAAAAGGCGTTATGTGAAAACCGAATTGATTTGAGTACAATGGCGGACGCAGCTTTCAGCTCGGTTTTCTTTCCCGCCACTACCGACACAACCAGTTGTGCGGCTTTGTCCTTATTTTGTCGAGGAATTTCATTACCAGTTTTCCAGAGCTAACCAAACTAAAAATAATTTGAATGTACAGCATTCAGGAGCACAAGAATAATTCTTAACCCCTCAGTTATAAATTGCAAATATAAAATAAAACATGCTTTAACAAGACATTCAGTATGCCTTATTCATCAGTTTTGGCATCAAAATTATATCAAAATAGCTGATGCTTTTTGTCATAGATACAAAAATGAACACATTTTATTTTGATGTTTAATCTTGGACAAAGTTAAACATAATAATATATACTGAATATATACCAAGAGTATATGCACAGCCTTTACCAAATGCCTTGACTTGACATTTTTCCATTTTTTTCCCCACAAAATGAAAGTGTTCTTTATAAAGCGGTATGAAACTTTATTAAGTCAACATTATTATTATCAGGATATTATACCATTCTGTGAGTTACACTGCCATCAAGTTATAGCACTAGAGCACATGTCAGGTTGAACAAGTAGAGATGAACTTGTTAAAGCGGACAGCTTGGTGCAGGTCAGAGGTTGAGTAAGTGAGTGACAGTGATGCTGTCTGCTTCATCACCTCCCACGATGCTCTCCAGGGTCAAACCATTGTCAAGCCTAATTGTTTTGGGATGTGGTTAAAGGGATCATTTTCAGCTTGTGTCAAGGATTATTGTCAGTCCCCCACCCCACCCCCAACACACAGACATACACGTCTTTCTGTGTTCTCTTTCTCAGACGATGGTGAGGATGGAGGGGAGACATCAGACAGGGAAAGCCTGGGAAAGAAGAAGAGAGGTCCAAAAAAGAAGAAGGAAACTAAAAAGAAAGACAAAGACGGCAAGACCGCCAAAGCACGCAAGCGCAAAAAAATCGTATGTTGTTCCATCTAGCATTGTTCTTTAATAAATTTCACTTGAGTATTGTGTTTTTGCCACTTCATTTTGTCATTTGTCAAATCTAAATTGCCATCTCTGTGTCGTAGGACAGCGATATAGAGAGAGACTCAGAACAGGACTATGGAGTGAACTCAGACAGTGCGGTCAGTGATTTTGGAGAGAAGAAGAAGAAAAAGAAGCATAAAGACAAGAAAGAAAAGAAGACCAAGAAAAAGAAAAAAGACGATGAAGACAGTACACATGAAGAGACCACAAAAGTAAGACAGCTATCTTATCTTTAGTGGTGTTTATGAAAAACAAGTTCTCCTAGTTACAGTATATCTTTTTCCATCTTACACTTCAGATGGCCATAGGTGCTAGACCATACTTTGAAGCATTCTTAATTTGGATGAAAGCATCTTCTCTTCTGCAGATGGGTCATGATGAAGTATAGTATCTTAGGAAGATGGGGTATCTTATGATCATTGTTTGGTTACGTGTTTCTTTCAGCCAGTAGAGCTAAAGACATCTGCTCAGTTGGCGAAAGACTGGGGTCTGGAAGATGTGGATCATACTTTCACAGAGGAGGATTATCGCACACTAACCAACTACAAGGCCTTTAGCCAGTTCATGAGGTACTGCGCCAACTATATGTGGTTAATTTGGCACTTAAATGCACCACATGCCTCAGAATGAAATAAGGATGACTGGGGATTTTAATTTGTTGTGCAGGCCTATGATAGCTAAGAAGAACCCTAAGATTCCCATGTCTAAAATGATGACCATCTTGGGAGCGAAGTGGAGAGAGTTCAGCTCCAATAACCCCTTCAAAGGTTCAGCAGCCGCTATCGCAGCTGCAGCAGCCGCCGCGGCGGCAGCCGTTGCTGAGCAGGTCTCCGCGGCAACCGCCTCTCCCGAGCCGCCCCCTCAGCCACCCCCAGTCCGCAAGGCCAAGACCAAAGAAGGGAAAGGTGAGCGGCTTAGAACAGGATGGAGGTGCATAGTGTTGTCATAATAGTGTATAACTGTTATTAACTATATATTGTTTGCACAGGAGAGCTCTTTTGATTGGGTAGCAATGCCAATGTAAGGATTATTTTTAAATAACTCATATTTTACCCCACCTATTATTTTATTACAATTTTTATGGTTTTATGAAATTTTTATTTTTATGTTTATGGTAATAGTCAGATCCCTTCTCATGGGAATCATCCCGAATGTAGGTGTGTGTACAGGTGCAAAAGTGAAATGGAGTACGTCTGCCAAATGAATAAAATATATTTTCATAATTTATAAGTTATATAAATTCTCTATAATTAAGTGTCATTAATAAAAATGAATGCATAGATTTTTAGGTTAAGATATATATATATATTTTTTATTCCACGTTTATTGGAAATGTATAATGCGCCCTTTAGAATGCAACATAAGGGTGACATTTTTCTTTTATCCTATTTTGGAATAAAGATATAAAGTACATTGCTCTTTTATTGGCAAGCAGCTAGCAGTTATTATTATTTGTATGAACGCCTTCAGTGTTTGTAGCGTGCTGTTCTGTATTTGTGTGTGACAGGCCCTGGTTATAAGAAGCGCAGCAAGAGTCTACGCACCTCTGACAAAAAGAAGCCCAAGCCTAAGAAGATGGCTCCCCTCCGAATAAAACTGGGAGCTCTCGGGAACAAGCGCAAGAAGAGCAGCTCGGTGAGAACGAATGCTGGTTGCATGGTTTGTGTTGTCGAGTGAAGCAGTATGAAATGTGTTGGTGTGCTTCTTTGCAAGCTCGTGTGTGTAGATTTATAAATGTGATTATATTTAGCAGGCCGACTCCAGAATTATTGGCACCCTTCAAGAGAATATAGGCAACAATTTACACTCTACACATTTGTGTTCAAACCTTCATGCATATTACTTACCTTTACCCTAAGAAAAATGATTATTAGTAAATAATATAGTATTTAATAGTATTTTTGCTGACAAAAGTGTTGAAATTATTACCAGCCTTAAGCAATAAAGAAAAAAATCTCTATAACCATGTGTTCCTGAGCTGCTGGGAGTCCTGTAATAGTAATCCTGCATTGGATTAGAGGACTTGTATTTCCTGACCTCCAACTTGGAAAAAACAGAGAAAATTCTGTAATTTCTACATGGGGTGGTCTTCTCCAGTCTGAATTCCTCTGAGTTCAACAAGTGCCATCACGTGAACATGGCTGCACACAGCGTCAGCAGTAAACAAAGTAGCACTTCTTACCTGTGAATAAGTTATGCAATACGTACACAAGTATTTGCTTTAGATCACTCAACATATAGAAATATTAGCCTGGTAAATCCTTAACATTGACTACACAGATTGCAGTTTTGAGGACGATAGCTGTTAGCTGTCTAGCTTGTTGCTAATCTAAAGATGAACATGGAGGAGTCCATGTTTTTTCTCGCTTTGTGTCTAAAATGTATGGAGGCCGAAAATGACGTCATTCCTAGCTTCGACTTCCCATTTCCGGGTTAAGTCGAACGCAGCATGATTCACAGTCAGTGGTGTGTCAGGGTGCTGGGTCGGAATTCGCCGATCAGGAGAGAGAGAGAAAGAGTGTGAGAGTGTAAAGAAACAAAAGTAAGAGAGAGAACGCATCCAATATTTAACTGATGGTGTTTTATTTTTTTTTGTTGAACATTTATTTGTTCTCTAATTTGGTGGAAAGCTAGTGAATGACAATTTTTCCTCATTGTGGTCATGTGGTCATCCTCTGAGTCATTATCCAGTTGTAAAGATGTTACAACTGGCAGAACTAGCGAGCATGAGATAGTTATTAAGTTTCCTTATGTGTTTGTAATTCAGACTTACTTATATTGGGCAAGAGTGAGTGATTCAAGCCCTCTGCTTGTCTGATCTCTGTTCTTATCCTCTGATGTGAGTTTTAGCCAGCATGCCAGCACTATGTGGCTCATGCCAAACTTTTTTGACAGGCTAATGAACCAGTTACACAAATTGGATAACAAAGAACAGAGAGAACACAGACTGGGCTAAAAAACATTGCAAATGACCAAAAGGGATCATTTTGTTGTCTGCACTGTATTTTAGCTAGCTAGCTAGAGTTAGTAAGCTAGCTGTGTCTATCAGCCCTGGAGATGAGCAGAGCCTTGAGGAAAGTCCCTACATCCAGTCCAGGGTCCGGTTCACAAAGTTTAACATTAAGCAACTATATATTAAGTTTGTTCTGTACATTATGTGCTGTTTATGATTCTGCAGACTGAGCACAATTATGCTGCAGCAGGTAAGCGATGCACAGACACTGCTGCTTGATCAGGCAGTCACAGTAACAGCTAACCGGCTGACAGTGGCTTATAGACGAGCTCTGTTTGGCACGTGGTAACTATGACTGTCACATTGATGTACACAGTAGTTATTTTATTCTCATAACACTTCTTTAATACTGAATTGTGACTCTCGAATACCTGGGCTGTATCCCAACTGCATACTTACATTCTAAAAATAGTATGCCACTATATCATTGGCATCATTACAATTTAGGGACACCACTTTGTGTGCATTATACGGTTTGGGATGCAGCTTTAAATTCTTTCTGAATGTGTGTTACTTTGGACTCTCAGTTGTGAGATGAATTTATATGGTGGAAAATAACCCACCACAACCCACGTCACGAAATGTTCTTCTGCAAGTACCTTGTAATAGCTTTTCTACTGGGGGGAAATTCCAAAATCATACATTGTAGATGTAAAACAAATGCAAAAAATTGTCAGTTCTGGAAAATTTTAGATTTGAGCATACTGGCCACCTACACAGTGAGAAGGGAGGTGAGAGAGGTGAGGAGGAAGCCAAAGATTGCAGTTTCAGAATTGCTTGGTTTAGTGTATTTGATTCTTGGGGTTTCAAATGTCAAAGTCTATTAAATGCCAACTTTTTAACAAAATGCTGTTTGAAAGGGGTGCAAGAAAGAAGCCTGAGAGCAGCCCACAAAATGTCCAACTCAATCACTCTATCGTGAGACAAACTCTATTGAAAACCTGTGGGCTGAACTGAAGACGACAGTCCACATACACAAGCCTAAGAATACACTGTATAGGGAATATAAGGAGCTTAAAATGCTCTACATGGATGAAGACCACTGTTATTATCCCCATGGATGGCTACACCGAATATTAATTGCACTTGTTAAAAAAAATTATGTATGTAAAATAGTGTGTTAAGATTAAACCATACATAACCCCCATAAGTTTAAGGATCAAATATCACTCATCGCATGTGTTGTTTATTTTGTAATTATTAATTTTGGAGTTGACTGTATGACAAATTAAATATCATGATAATGACTGAAAGTAGGAAAACTCCAGTTTGTGTGAGTGGTATGTTGTTCTTTATAGTGATATTCTAGTGGTGTGTGTGGTTTATGTAGAGTGAGGATGTGGACGATGATGACTCTGAGCAGGAGAACTCGAGTGTTCACAGCTCCTCAGTGCGCTCTGACAGCTCCGGCCGGGTGAAAAAGAACAAGCGAGGTCGGCCAGCAAAGAAAAAGAAAAAAGGTGGGTGATATTTTCTGTTCCTTTCGTTAACTGTGCTTCACTGGCCTGTGGCACTTCCCCTGTTTGTTTTTTCAGAGATGATTGGGGGCCCTGAAAACCCCCAGAAATAATTATATGAAGTGTCACAAAGTCCAGATGTCAGCAAGTTCATGCTGTCGGCTTGTTGCTGTGTGCCCTCTCTTATCTCTCTCTGTCTCTGTCAGTGCTGGGAGATGAAGATGGTGATGGCTATGAGACAGATCATCAGGACTACTGTGAGGTGTGTCAGCAGGGAGGGGAGATCATCCTGTGTGACACATGCCCCAGAGCGTATCACCTAGTGTGTCTGGAGCCCGAGCTGGAGAAAGCTCCTGAGGGCAAGTGGAGCTGCCCACACTGCGTGAGTCACCTTCATAATACTTAAGCTCCTCTAAAGCTTGCTTAAAAGCTTACAAGAGCAACAGGTTCATTTTTTTTTTGTTAAAACCTGAGTTATAAGTATTATGTTGTAGATGTGCAGTGTTACATGTTTTGAGGAGAGCTTGGAAAATCCTTCTTTTTTTTTTAATCAAACTATGCCAATGACAAAGGCATTTTTTTTAAAAGTTGTGACACTTCGAGAGACCAGCCATGTGACCAAATGTGAGGTAGATCATCTATGCACAGACTTTGAAGCTGATGCCTGTCTTTTCTACATTTTATAACTGTGTGTATTTGTATTCGTAATTTAAGAAGATACATTATATGGCCAAAATTATGTGGCTACGTGACCATCCCACCCATATGTGGCCTTCCCCAAACTGTTGCTACAAAGTTGGAAGCTCACAATTGTATAGAATGACTTTGTATGCTGTAGCATTACAGTTTTCCTTCACTGGAACCAAGGAGCTCAAACATGTTCCAGTATGACAGTGCTCCTGTGCACAAAGTGATGTCCGTAGAGACATGGTCTGCCGAGGTTGGAGTGGAAGAACTCGAGTGTCCTGCACAGAGCCATGATCTCAACCTCACTGAACACATTTGGTATGGAACTGGAACTGTCGACTGTGCCCCAGGCCTCCTCGCCCAACATCAGTGCCTGACCTCACTAAAGCTCTTGTGGCTGATTGGGCAGAAATCCCCACAGCCATGCTCCAAAATCTAGTGGAAAGCCTTCCCAGAAGAGTGGAGGTTATTATAACAGCAAAGGGGGACTAAATCTAGAATGGTATGGTTGAAAAAGCACATATGGATGTGATGAACAGGTGTCCACAGACCTTTGGCCATATCGTATAAAATGTCAAGCAAAGTGAATCAGATCATAACACTTAACTAGGATGACTGCTGACCGCTATCTTTCTTTGTTTTAGGCTGTTGTTTTATTTAAATGAATGAAGTCACATGGTGTTAGACATTACTATTCAGTTATTATACAGCCTATTATTAGGTAACTATTATGAATTAGTTATTAACTGAAATTAATAGAAAAGCTACATAATTATTAGAGTGAGGAATGTAGATAGAAATTAATCTGGTATCCTCATATTTTTTTTCTTTTTTGTGACTGAATCTGTTCTGAAATCATTTAACATCAACAGACACTATATAATATAGGGGTCACTTACGCGAGGCCGGGGTCAGAGTTACACTGAGGCTAAGTTAAAGTACCGCCTGCTCAGCTAATATGGAATAATGTAACATCACATTCTTGCTTGTGAGTTATTTGGAGAATGTTCTTTATATTTGGGATGTCATAAATGCAAATTTGGTCTTAAATTTTAAGTGGAATCAGAAAGTTTCACAATTGGCCTTTTTTTGACACATAAACCTACTTTGCTTTGCTAGGGTCCTGCAAGTAAAATCCATTAGAGAAGCAACAGTACACTTTCAGGCCACTCTTTTAGTGCAGTTTAGATTGACAGGAGTCCCTAAATACCTATTGAGCTGAAAGTGTTATAAAGTACATTGTTTTTTTTATAGTTCATTTTTAATGAAAATTCATAAACCTTTGTGAGTACTGTAGCCACATATATAAAATGTTAGATGCACTTGAAATCCATTCCTCACTGATAAAATTTTGCAGTTTTGTAATTTTCTAATTGTTCTGTGTTTTAATCACGCTGTAAATCAGTGATGTGCTTTTTGCTAGGAGAAAGAAGGGATTCAGTGGGAGGCGAAAGAAGAAGACTTTGAGGAGTTTGAGGAGGAGTGTGATGATGGAGGAGTGGTGGAGCCAGGACCAGGAGGAGAGGAAGAGGAGGATGATCACATGGAGTTCTGCCGAGTGTGTAAAGATGGAGGGGAGCTGCTATGCTGTGACTCCTGCCCTTCCTCTTATCACATACACTGCCTCAACCCCCCACTGCCTGAAATACCCAACGGAGAGTGGCTCTGCCCCAGATGTACAGTGAGTTCTGCAGAACTGAACTAGAATATACTGAATTGGCCTGAACAGATATGATTGAACTGTTTCAGAACAAGATGAAAGGTTGTATGACAACAGTAATGCATTTTGAAATGGTGAACAAGGTTGTATGTGCTGTTATTGCTCAACTTTGCTGTCCATTCCACAGTGTCCACCAATCAAAGGGCGGGTACAGAAGATCCTACACTGGCGATGGGGTGAACCTCCTCCTCCTGTGCCTGTTCCTCCGCCCCCAGACGCACCACCTGATGCTCCACCCCCACCTCCCATGAAAGGCCGGCCAGAGAGAGAGTTCTTCGTGAAGTTGGCAGGACAGTCCTACTGGCATTGTACATGGATCACTGAACTTCAGGTGTGTGTGTGTGTGTGTGTGTGTGTGTGTGTGTATATATATATATATATATATATATATATATATATATATATATATATATATATATGTGTGTGTGTGTGTGTGTGTGTGTGTAAGTGAGAAATAGAGAGACTGAGATGCAAGTGTCCCCTTATCAAATATATAATAACACAACTTCTGTTGTGTTAAATGTGCTCTATAAATAAAGTTTGACTTGACTATATATTAGATGGATAGAGAGATAGGCAGATGGACAGATAGATAGATAGATGTTACATATAAATATTACGAAAATATATATAGTTTGGCACTGAAGAACAAAGTCTGCGTCTTTCCCCTTTTCTTATCCTTCTGTCCTCAGCTGGAGATCTTTCACTCTGTGATGTTCCGTAACTACCAGCGGAAGACTGATATGGATGAGCCACCTAGTCTGGACTATGGCTCTGGAGGAGAGGAAGATTCTGGGAAAAGTGAGAAACGACGGGCCAAAGACCCTCAATATGCTATCTTAGAGGAGAAATACTACCGCTATGGCATTAAGCCAGAATGGATGATAGTACACAGAATAATTAACCACAGGTGTGTTTTGTTTTATGCAACTTAGTATCATGGCTGTTGTATTCATATGCTGATGTATTAGTAATGTTTCTTAAGTGACTTCTGCCAATGTTGTTTTGTGTTTTTGTGTTCGTATGTGTCTTTGCAGTGTGGATAAGAAGGGGAACTACCACTACCTTGTGAAGTGGAGAGACTTAACTTACGATCAGTGTACATGGGAAAGAGACGACTTGGACATCCCAGAGTTTGGCATCTATAAGGCAGCTTACTGGAGACACAGGTACCACTGAACTAAAAAAAAAATATCCAAAACTGATAAGTCCCGTATAGAGACAGTTTATACCTTTTACTAGGATTAACTTGGATCATGGGTGGATGGATGGATGGACGGATGGATAGATAGATAGATCACTTTATTCATCTTTATTCATCCCAGAGGGAAATTCACAAAGAGAGTTGAGCCAGCCAGGACTGTGTATATACTGTATATATTGGAATACCAGTATACACAGTAAAAAATTCTGCCAATTAGTTATGAGAGCTTTTGTCAGTATGTGTTTTATTAGCCAGTCTCTTTTGGGTCTCATAGAGAGGAGGTAATGAAGGAGGACCCGGACAAGCCAAGGAAGATGAGGAGAAAAGAGGAGAATGATGAAGCTCCTGGCACGCCTGTTAATGATGTGAGTATGGGCCATTGGCAGAACTGTGCTGCTTTCCCTTTTTTCAGCTGTACTCAATATTTAATGATGAATTTTCACAAAACACTTTTGTTCATTAAAAAAAACCTGTTCCCTCACAACTCAACCAGCCCACGATAAAGTACGAGGAGCAGCCGGACTTTGTGACAGTAACAGGGGGAACTCTGCACCTCTACCAGCTGGAAGGTCTCAATTGGCTGCGCTTCTCCTGGGCTCAGGGCACTGATACCATCCTGGCTGACGAGATGGGCCTGGGAAAAACTATCCAGACCATTGTCTTTCTCTACTCACTCTTTAAGGAGGTGCGTCTGCCATGCCGTCTTTTTAGCTGGTGTAGTGAGGGACAGGTAATGCTCTCTGAGGCATTAAGAATCTTATCACTTTTTCAACATGGATCTGGAAACACCGCTTCTGCACCTCTTTGTATGCTTTACATCAGTGGCCATAATGATCGCTATGTGTATTAACACCAGATACAGCTGTGCAGTGGTTCAGTAGTGGCCATTATGCATTAAGACTGTTTTTTTCTACACTGAGCAGACAATAGCATTTCTAAATTTCTAAAATTCTTCTATCGGCAGTCCGGTTGAGGTAATTATTCATAATCATATAATCACCATCTGAATAATCATTTAAAATTGCTAAATGAGCTATATGTTGTTTTATGAAGTTGTAACCAATATTATCTTTACTGCATGTCTGTATTTAAAATGTGCGCATCAAGTTATCAGGGTCTTCGGGAATGTTTTCTGTGTTAATTTTAGACAGAAACCAAAGAAAGACTCAAACTCTAAACTGCATGCACTGCAAAAAATGATATCTTAGCAAGTAAAAATATCTTGCATACAGGCAAATTAAACTAATATTTCTCTTTATTAGCTCAGTTTGACAAATATAAGAGTATTACGCTGATTTCTTGATATTTTTTACTCATTTCAATCTTGAAATTGTCTTATTCTGTTGGCAGTTTTTTCCTCTTTCGGCTGCTCCTGTTTGGAGTCGCCACAGCGGATCACCCATCCGCATATTTTGATTCTGGCACAAGTTTTATGACAGTGCACTGGCTCGTGCAGCCCTCCAGTGGCTGGGGTCAGTTCTCTGACAGGGAACCGAACCCAGACCAAGGCGATGACCGCGCGGCCTGCTAGCCACTAGTCTACCAGGGAACCTTATTCTGTTGGCAGATCATTTCAAGCATTTATTTCTGGAAAGAACCTAAATTATCTGCCAATAGAATAAGCCATTCCAATTAAATATTTCTAGAAATAGGTCTTTTTCTTTTTCCTTTATTACTATTATTGCTTTATTTTACTTTATTCAAGATGCTTTCACTTGCTAAGATAAGCTTTTTTTGCATTGTGTAATTCGGTCTCCAGACTCCTTTAGAGTTTCTGTGTCTGTGCTCCCTCTTATCACTGCTCAGGGTCACACCAAGGGGCCGTTCCTGGTGAGCGCCCCACTCTCCACCATCATCAACTGGGAGCGGGAGTTCGAGATGTGGGCTCCAGACTTTTACGTGGTCACGTACACGGGGGACAAAGACAGTAGAGCTATCATCCGTGAGAACGAGTTCTCCTTTGACGACACTGCCATGAAAGGAGGGAAGAAAGCCTTCAAACTGAGGGTGAGAAGGAGACAGGAAAAAAGAATATGAGCCCTAGACCTGTTTTATGTACTGCCACCATTTATACCAGTGTCTGCTTTAAGTTCCTCTTGCTAATTTCCTACTTAACTTGATGTAAAATCTGTTGCATGTTATTGAGAGGTTTAGGTATGTGCACGTTTGGCACATATTTACCAAATCCTGATCTACTGCAAATAACATCAAACAGCAGTAGCTAGGTTTACATGCAGCTTAAAATCTGTTCATAATTCCACAATAAATAATGTTTATGCACATACATGTGGTTATGTAATGAGATTTTCAGCAGATAAGGAGGTCAGATTGGTAGAGGATAGATAACAAAAGTGTGGTAAGGCAAAAAGGGTTTCAGAAAAGGACACAAAGATTGCTAATAATAAAGATGACATTTAGGACTGTAGATGACATTTTATTACGACTCCTTCTCTTTCTATATCCCAGAGAGAAGCTCCCATTAAATTCCATGTGTTGCTGACGTCCTATGAGCTGGTAACGATTGACCAGACTGCCCTGAAATCCATCGACTGGGCCTGTCTAGTGGTGGACGAAGCTCACCGTCTCAAAAATAATCAGTCCAAGGTACCTGCATTCGTGTGCATGTGTGTGGTTGTATACATTACCCAGTTTATGTGTATTTATTTTTAGGATTATAAAAATTCAGTGTGACTAGAGTGCATAGAATTCCTGCTGTTAATGCTGAAGTGTGTGTGTTGTCAGTTTTTCAGGCGACTGAATGACTATAAGATTGATCATAAACTGCTGCTAACAGGCACGCCCCTTCAGAACAATCTGGAAGAACTTTTTCACCTGCTTAATTTCCTCACGCCCAACCGCTTCAAGTGAGCAAGAACACACATGCGTTTCTCACACACACACACAAACACATTCATAGAGCTCAGTCTGTCTCTCTGTCTCTGTGTCTGAAGTAATTTGGAGGGCTTTCTGGAGGAGTTTGCAGACATCTCCAAAGAGGACCAGATCAAGAAGCTGCATGATCTGCTGGGGCCGCACATGCTGAGACGGCTCAAGGCGGACGTGTTTAAGAACATGCCGGCTAAAACGGAGCTCATTGTGCGTGTGGAGCTCAGCCCTATGCAGAAGTGAGAGAACAGTGAGAACACAAATGGGATGTGGGTTTATAGAGTTAGGCAAAATATAGGATGGCATTATCTATTATAGTCATGTGCAGACTGGTACAAGAATATACTGTTCAGCATTATTGGCACCTTTCTTTAAAATGAGCAAAATGTAGGCCTGATGTTTAAAAGGAGTGTCACGGGCTCATAAGTGGCACAACAGAAGAGCGTTCACCCTGTCATGTGGAGCTCAGGAGTTAAAACCTTGACAATGCCACAGCCACCCAAGGGAACAAAATTGGCCAGGTTCTTGAGTGGGAGGGCTGGCATACTTTCTCCACTGTCAATCAGAGCAGCAAAACCAATCACGGATGTCTGTAAGCTCATGTATGTGGAAGACAACTGAGAGTGCTTTTCTCCCAGTGTCTTCAGCTGACTTGTGATGCAACATGAGCAGCAGTTTGAAAAGTAATGTGGTGGCTGGCTGTCACAAGTCACTTATCAATGGAGGAAAAGGATTGATTTCAGTGTAGTCAGCGTTTGGTCCCACTATAAAGGTCTTTGAAGAACTCTGTTTCCAGGTATTTTAAGATCTTCCGTGAATTATTTTTGCTAGAGGAAACGTAAGTGTTTTCTCTAATGGTGAGTGGAAGACTGGAAGCATTGTGTGTAATGTATACAGTCTACAATAATTTTTGCTCATTTTCATGGTATGTGCCAATAAAGCTGCACTCGACTGTCTTTTGTTTATAAAACAGATTGTTGAACTAGTTTTCTAGTTGCTGACTAATCCCCGTCCCCAGTACTCTCTGGTTGATTGCATAACAAGTCCCGCTGCCCCATTCCACTTCTTAACTGGAGTCTTGCAGTGCATTTTCAGGCTTGTGACCAATAACTAAGCACCTTGTGCTTACACAAAATGTTATCAATTTCCTGTTGCCGGTGATATGCAGAGAACATCCTCAGACAACCTGCGCACAAAGAATAAGCAAGAAGGTCTCCTCTTTAGGCAGCTGAAAATATTGATGTAAAAAGTGTAACTGACAGACTTGTACAAATAGAATTCCAGAGACTGATAGGTTGGCATGATGTCGTGTTTGATTGCTGCCTAAAAATCTTGAAATTTAGACCTGCTTGACATTGATTTGGTTTGACCAAGAAGGAAAGAAAGCTGTTTGCGCACTCTCAGCCATATTTCAATCTTGCATAAGCGACAAGCATTTTGTACTGTAACTCATGCTTATATTTAAATTTTCACCTTGACTATTTCAGGGTTGGGTCACCTATATGATTTCAGCTTGCAACTGTATAGTAGGAGAACCAAAGGAAAACAGGTGTAAAGTTAGGGTGCAAAAGGTAAGTTAGCAAAAATGAGTTAGCTGATTCTGTAATAACCTTTGCGTGTTTGTCTGTATGTTTCTATAAAGAAAATACTACAAGTTCATCCTGACAAGGAACTTTGAGGCGCTGAACTCGAAGGGAGGAGGGAACCAGGTTTCTCTGCTCAACATCATGATGGACCTGAAAAAATGCTGCAACCACCCCTACCTCTTTCCTGTCGCATCCATGGTGAGACTCGCAATTACCACTACTTATTTATCATGGTTATCGTAATGAGTCTCACATCCACACATGCACACACTAATTTCTAACACGTTCCTGTTGCCTCCACAAGGTGAGATATACACTCATGCTCTCACTACTGCTTTGTAAACAGAAGATCCTGAGTTTAAATTTCAGCACTGCCTCCATCAGCCATTGTTCACAACTTACTGTGGTTTGCTATGGGGCAGTGGCACTACGGTGGTTGAAGCTCAGAGCTAGTAAAATAAAATTTAATCCCAAGACTGACACCCACTTTTAGTCCCTTGAGATGACCTTAAGTCTTAATTGCTTGGATTCTCTCATATCTCAGTTGCATAAAAGAGCCCGGCAAATAAATAAATATAAATGTATTCTTTTGTCCTGAATGTTTTGGTAACAATAGTGACAACAGCAGTCAAAGTGCTGCCATCTTGTGTCTTCAACTGATACTGCACTATTGGTCAGTTTGTATGAGACTTTGTTCTCCAAAAGGAGTATTAAAGGATGCCAAATGTCTGTGTAGTTTGAGCTTCTTCCTTCTGAGCTTCCCTTTTTAACTGCTTTATATAACTGTACATTTTTAGCAACAATTACAGTTTCTTTCTTTAATAATATGGAAAAGGCACTTTGCTGATGCTGTGTGTGCACATAAATAGGAAGCTCCAAAGACACCAAGTGGAGCATATGAGGGGGTCAGCCTCACAAAGGCTTCTGGGAAACTGATGCTGCTGCAGAAAATGCTGAGAAAACTGAAAGAGCAGGGCCATCGTGTGCTTGTGTTCTCTCAGGTAAATACAGATAAACATAGATCATTTTTATAATGTACGTTTTATACATAATAACTTACCACACACAGTATTGCGCATAGAGCGCGGTCATCATGCAGCCCTGTTTATGTACTCTCAATTTCTGATGGTCATGTTTATATTAGATGACTAAGATGCTGGATTTGCTGGAGGATTTCCTGGACTATGAGGGTTATAAGTATGAGCGCATTGATGGGGGAATCACTGGAGCACTGCGACAGGAGGCCATAGACAGATTTAATGGTGAGAATTTGTCTATTGCATCATCTGTTCATGACTGGTTTTCTGTACTGAGAACCATGTTTTAATGTTTCTATAGTTTAAACCATAATCTCAGTCTAACCAAAGAATAGAGGTTAGGTCCATATCGTGAAACCTGCATAAACCCTAACTAGGGATTATATAAAAGTATATAAAAGTTCTTTATGTATGTTGATACATCTCGGTTTTGATAGCCTACATTTTGATTTTTCTCAAGTTTTATCACTTGCTGCTTTTAAAAGCCTTTTTTAAAACTGCCTTTAATAGCCTATAACTTTCGTTCATCATCCAGTTGAATTTTGTACGCTATTTTAAGGCTGTTTGGAAGCACTAACTTAAAGTGTTTATTTTTCATTACAAATGTTTGGTACAATTAACATTTTTAAGTCTAAGTGAAAGTCATGACATTTCGTTCATCGATGCAGAACCTTCTTTAAGAATTTTATATTTCTACCCCCTAACCATATCCCTCTCCTACCGCCTGTCTGGTCCAGGTATAGTACAACATAAAGTTAATATCTGTGAATTTTCTCTTAATTTCAGCTCCAGGTGCACTTCAGTTCTGTTTCCTTCTGTCTACGAGGGCAGGGGGATTGGGAATCAATCTGGCGACTGCGGACACTGTCATTATCTTTGACTCTGACTGGAACCCTCATAATGATATTCAGGTATAAGTACACATACACACACACGCAAACACACAGGCAAGAAGAGAGAGATTAAGTTATGATGCTTTGGCATTTAAAGAGACACACACACACACACATACACACACACACACACACACACATATATATATATATATATATATATATATATATATAAATGATGCTCGATCGGATTGAGATCTGGGGAATTTGGAGGCCAAGTCAACACCTTTGTCACCTTTGCCTCAAACCATTTCTGAACAAATTTTGCAGTGTGACAGGGCACATTATCCTCCTGAAAATGGTCTAGTTCTGAAACTCATGTGCCCATTGTAGGTGCTTTCAGCGGTGGACAGGGGTCAGCATGGGCACTCTGACCGATCTGCGGCTACACAGCCCCATATGCAGCAAACTGCGATGCACTGTGGGTCTGACACCATTCTGTCATAGCCAGCATTAGCTTTGTCAGCAATCTGTGCTACAGTAGCTGTGGGAGTGTACCAGATGGGCTAGCCTTCACTCCCCACACACATCAGTGAGCCTTGGGCGCCTGTGACCCTATCGCCGGTTCTTGGACCACTTTTGGTAGGTACTAACCACTGCATACCAGGAACACACCATAAGACCTGCCGTTTTGGAGATGCTCTGACCCTCGTCAAGCCATCACAATTTGGCCCTTGTCAAATTTGCTCAGTTCCTTACACTTGCCCATTTTTCCTGCTTGGAGCCAGCAACCTGTCTCTGAACGTGGACAAAGTAAAAGAGATGGTTGTTGACTTCAGGAGAGCACGGAGCGACCACTCTCCGCTGAACACCAAAAGCCCTCCATGGAGCACCAAATTAACAGCACCAAATTCCTTGGTGTTCACCTGGCAGAGAACCTCACCTGCTCCCTCAACACCAGCTCCATAACCAAGAAAGCCCACAGCGTCTTTTTGCGAAGGCTGAGAAAAGCCCATTTCCCACCCCACATCCTCACCACATTGTACAGAGGGACTATCGAGAGCATTCTGAGCAGCTGCATCACTGCCTGGTTTTGGAAATTGCACTTTCTCGGATCACAAGGCCCTGCAGCTCGGATCACAAGACCCTACAGCTGAGAAGATCATCGGGGTCTCTCTTCCCTCCATCACAGACATTTACACCACATGTTGCCACAAAGCCACCAGCGTTTTGGATGACCACACGCACCCCTCACACAAACTCTTCACCCTCCTGCCCTCTGGCAAAAGGTACCAAAGCATTCGGGCCCTCGCGGCCTGACTGTGTAACAGTTTCTTCCTCCAAGCCACCAGACTCCTCAATACTCAGAGACTAGACGGCAAAACACATGCACACACACACAGTTATTTGACTGTCTTATACTGTTTGCACATGTGTGCACATGCACTTTATGTATTAGTGTGTAGTCTCCTGTAGTTCTGTGTTGTTTTATGTAGCACCATGGTCATGGAGGAACGTTATTTCGTTTCACTGTGTACTGTACCAGCTGTATATGCTTGTCAATAAAGCCACTTGAATTGGCTTGAAATAGAAACACAACACATTAACCAGTCAAATATATAAACACACACACACATATATATGTCAGCTCTGACAACTAATCATACCATGTCAGAGTGAAGAAGCAAGTCATATATTTACTTCTTTCCACCTGTCCCTCTCTCTACATGTCTCTCTGTATCTGTCTCTCTCTTAGGCCTTCAGTCGGGCCCATAGGATTGGTCAGGCAAATAAGGTGATGATCTATCGGTTTGTGACTCGTGCGTCTGTTGAGGAACGGATTACCCAGGTAGCCAAGCGTAAGATGATGCTGACCCACCTGGTGGTGCGGCCAGGGCTGGGCTCCAAAGCTGGCTCCATGTCCAAACAGGAACTGGATGACATCCTAAAGTTCGGCACCGAGGAGCTATTCAAGGATGAAACTGAAGGTGAGAGTGTAAAAAAGGAATATATGGCTAAAAAGAAAGATGATTGGATAAACATTTCGAGATGCACACTAATGCATTCCGAAATGCAATTTTGGGAATGATTCCACATCATTCCCAAAATTGTGTCCTTGTGTGTGTGTCCAGCGGGAGACAATAAGGACGAGGACAGCAGCGTGATTCACTATGATAATGCTGCCATTGAACGTCTGCTGGACCGGAGTCAGGATGCCACTGATGACACAGACATGCAGAACATGAATGAGTACCTTAGCTCCTTCAAAGTAGCCCAGTACACAGTCCGAGAGGACGACAAGGTAAGAGAAGTGCAGGAAAGAAAGGAATGAAAAAAACAATAAAGAGGACTGAAGTAGCAAATAGGAATGGAAAGTTATTATAAATAATACCATTTAGTTCTGGTTACTGCCGCAGCTCTCTTGTTTCTAAGTTTTCTTATCCTATTGTGTATGTATGTATATGTGTATGTGTGTATATGCGCATGTGTTTTGGCAGATTGAGGAGATTGAGAGAGAGATCATTAAGCAGGAGGAGAACGTAGACCCAGATTACTGGGAGAAGCTTCTCCGGCACCATTATGAGCAGCAGCAGGAGGATCTGGCCCGCAACCTGGGCAAGGGCAAGAGAGTACGCAAACAGGTCAACTACAATGATGCTGCACAGGAGGATCAAGGTACCTCTGCATACAGGACATACACACCACGGTATACAGTCGACCAATCCCAAGCCCTGGAAGGTTTTCTTCAACCACTGCTGTCCACCATTACCTTGGTCAAGTGTTGACCATGTAAGCCATGCAGGAGCGTTAAGTTCAAGACCTCATCTGAGAGTAGTATTATTGCCTTTACCCTTTTGTTGAATTAATGCCATGGATGTGTCCTTCCAACACATACTAACGGCCTTGCTCTCAGCTTCTACCTGAAATTTTTCCTTAGGCCCAAGACTGCCAAGATTTGCAATAGCTGGCTTAAATTAATGATTCCAGTCTCCATTTTTCAGAAGCTTGACAACAATAACCAAGTATAGGTAGAGCTTGTTATTAGTCGAATACATCTGCTTAGATTTATATGAGTATTTTTGATAGATTTGTGACACATTTTGTTGTTTTAAACATGTGTGTTTAGTTGTGTGTGTGTTTTTTACATTAGTGTATCTCATATTTGTCTTTTTAATGGTATGGCTGTGTAGGCATTAGAAACTGCTGTTAGTAACTGAACAGGCCAGAAATTATACTAAAGTGAGAGTATGGTGTTTTGTTACTTAAAAAATGAAAGATTAAGACTTAACTGAAAGTTAAGTATTCCTAAATGTACAGAAATTAAAAAGGAAATTACGGGGTTTGTGTCCATATCTTTTCTATCTAACTTCATTCAGATGAAATTGGACAAAATCAAACAAATCAATACATAAGAATTTTTGTCGGACTTTAACTAATACATTTATAATGCACAGAAACACAATTTGCCAAACAAAAGAAAATAAAAATATTTGATTCATATACTTTGACATGTATAAAGAGTTCTTTAAAGATCTAAATGAAAATGTAAGCAGGTTAAACTATGTCTGTCTCTGTGGAAATGTAATTGAGTAAAAGTACAAGTATTTTTTTCTTTCAATTTACCATGGTTGGCAATTAACTAGCTCTGAGTCCAGGGTGCTGTATCACCTGAACTGTTCGCTAGACCTCCTATAAAGTGAGAGCAGGCACGCTGTTGGATGTGTATGTGTAAACGTGTGGCTGAACCTGCTGTCTGCGGTTTCAGAGTGGCATGCTGATATCTCAGACAACCAGTCTGAATACTCTGTGGGATCAGAGGAGGAGGATGAGGACTTTGATGAGAGGCCAGAAGGTGAGGAAAGCAAGCATATGCCCAGACTCAGACAAAAGTGCTGAGTGAACAGACAGAGGCTTTGATGTGATTAGCGATGGTTCTTGCAGTGTGTGCTGGTGATATTACAAATAAACGTACAGTAATGTTTTGAACAGACGTTTGGTAGCTGTCTCTTCCTCTTGCAGGTCGAAGGCAGTCTCGGAGGCAGATCAGAAATGAAAAGGATAAACCACTGCCTCCTCTGTTGGCTCGAGTGGGTGGCAACCTTGAGGTAAAAGTGTCTACTCTTTCAAACACATTGGCTGCAGCTGTTATGTCGAGTTCCTGACCTGTCACTGAAGGGCCTTTCGGTGTAATTTCACATGATTACTCAATCAACTCTACAGTCAACTTCAACTAACATCAGATTGTAATTATGTATTGGCCATTTTTGACTGTGATCACTTGAAGAGTTGAAGGAGCCAGTATACACAACAACGCTGGCTTTATGCCCTTCAACACATCACCAGCTGACAGATCAGTGCCGGTGTGTGTAAAGCCTCTCAAAGTAAATTCTTGGTCTAGTGGCAAGAAGTTCAGAAAGTCTGAAAATAATTCCTACAGTTAGGCCTAAGAATAAGGGCAATGTACTAAAATTTTTTAGCCTTACTCTTAAATAGACAAGTATTTAGGAGTATCTGTTAATAGTGAAGAAATGTGGCAGCACTGAGACAGAAAAGTAGGTGTGCCCACAATCTTCTACACTAATGCAGAGCTCATAAGAATATTTGTGGATGCACATTATCTTATCCTGACTAGTCTCACATAGGTTCAGATCAGGCTGACCCCAGATCTACCCTCTATGCCGTTCTGTCTGCTTCCACCAGCTCAACTACAATGTTTGTATACGCGTTTGAAGAGAAATAGGCTAAATCTCAGTCACAGCTCTTAAAGTAAATATAGAGCCGCTGTAACCGGATGTCCTCAGTGGAAATTGCTTTGAATCTTTTATCACAGAGATCATAGCTTATTTTTTCCCCCGATTTTCTCCCCAATTTAGTCACAATCCAATTCCCACCCACCATTCAGATCTCTCCTATCATATAACAGCTACCAACTGAGGAGGGGGAAGGCTAACATGAAGCCAGCCAACCACATCTTATCAAACTGCTGCTCATGCCGCGTCCCAGGGCAGTGTACCGTACTTGCTGTCTACCCTCTTCTGCATACATGAGCTCACAGACGTCCGTGATTGTCTGTGATTTGCAGGGGAGAGAGAGTATGCCATCCCTCCCATTTAGAGAGCATGGCAATCTTGGCATCGTCCTGATTCCCACTTGTGATTCCCAGACAATAGCGTGACTGTTTTCCTGTTAGATTAGATAGAATTCAACACTGGTATGATTGTGCTTTGTGTTTAGCCTGCTTTTTGTGCACTTCTATTGGCTCATACTATGGAAATGGGGTGTGGTCGATCGATGCATCTGTTGTAATTCATGCCTAAGATTTTCTCCTAGGATTAAATCCACTGAGAAGATTTCCTATGAGAACTTTTATAACACATTTTTAACTAAGAATTTGGTTTTAAGTAGACTTCTAAAACTATTTTTAAGAGTAATTATCAGAAGCTATACACATTCCAGCACTGAGAATTTTACTATTTATTTGTTTTACGTTAATTTACCCCGTGTTTGGATAATGAATAAAAAAAAAAACACTGATAATCTTCAGAACCATTTATTTAGCAGTTTGTATAATGCACATATGAGCATGTATGTGTTTTTCTGTGTGTGTTATAGGTATTGGGCTTTAACACGCGTCAGAGGAAAGCTTTCCTGAATGCGGTGATGAGATGGGGTATGCCTTCTCAGGATGCTTTCTCCTGCCAGTGGCTGGTACGAGACCTGCGTGGCAAAAGCGAGAAAGAGTTCAAGTAAGAAACGTTGATGAGCAGAGATTCAAGCAAACCGAATGGAAACAGAAAGAAATGACTGGAAGATGAAGAAGAATTGTGCACACATGAGTAATTGCTCATTTCTGTGTGTGCTCCCCCGCTCTATTTCCCTCTCTCTGCAGGGCATATGTTTCTCTCTTTATGAGGCACTTGTGCGAGCCGGTAGCTGATGGCTCAGAGACATTTGCCGATGGCGTGCCGAGGGAAGGTCTGTGCAGGCAACCTGTGCTGACCCGCATCGGAGTCATGAGCCTGGTGAAAAAAAAGGTCTGCCTTGTTTATTTAGGCTCAATTATATTACCCATATGAGGACCCAGATTAGGAGAATTCAGTATATTACTCTAACGTGATATACAGTCCCATTAAGGAAAGCAGTGTTTGACTATTTGTGTTTCTAATAGAATTACAGTGCATGATTTGACTTACCTCCACTCATTTTTAGATGTTCCAAAAGATCAGATCATAGAAGTTACTTCTTTGTAGCACTGCACAGTTAATCATATTACTTGTTTGGGTGCATGGATTAATTGATGGATTGCGTTTATATATAGCATTTAAAAATCATTCAATTGATGTTATTTAGGAGCAGGCTTATTTTGTACATGTAAAGGACCGTACACTCTTAATGTACATTATGACCTATTTTCTACTGATTAAAAATGCTAAACTGTAGTAATTATGATATCATAATTTAAGCAAAACAAGCAATGTTAAGAAAAACAACTGTGATTATCATTGCTGTGCAGCGCTACATGTATGGTTAACAATAGCTTTTATGCTTCTCTGTTAAAAAAAAAAGTAAGAAATATGTGGAAAACAAAGCAGTGAAACAGTTGAGACGTCTAGCCAAATAATGGAATTTCCAGAAATGTCAAAGACAGAGGTGCTTCCTGCTCTGGTGTGTGCAGGTTCAGGAATTTGAGCACATTAATGGAAAATGGAGTATGCCTGAGCTGAAGCCTGAAGTCACTGGGGACTCCAAGAAATCCTCAAGAGCTTCCTCACCTGCTATAAAAACAGCTACACCCACTCCAGAGCAGAGCTGCAACAACACACCCTGCACCTCAAAGCCAGGTATACACACACACAAGACACATGAACGTAAGTGTGTCCGTGTCTAGTGTTCACAGGCAAATACATGGACACATACAGCATACCATCACACACATACACAGTCCTTAGAGATTCACATGGAAATTCTTAATGTGGAGACATGCTCTCACAGTCACACCTAAACAAGGAGGTACAGTTGTAGTGTTTGTCCACAAGAGGGTAGAGTGAGACTGTAACGAGCAAATCCAGCACTGAACTGTATGCTAGCAATTTGTGAGCTCTCCTTCATCCTCACTTTTTAGATTGGACCAGACTATTCTTGCTGATGATGTACTGTTACATTCCAGGAAGCCTTTTTTTTTTTTTTGCTCTTTCAGTTTGAACAGCTGGATAGCCTGTGCACTTTTGTCATTATTATAAATGCCAATATTCTGATAGTGATTAACAGATGATATTTTGTGCAGCCCTTGTAACTGAATAACCTAACCATTGAAATCACATATGCACAGACATGACCTGCATATAAACATGAAGAACATACATACAAAATCAGACAGTTGAAGACACATGACAGGATTTTGGTCTGTGACTTTCTAGCCACACCCTCTCCACCTGAGAAACCAGAAAAGATTGGAAAGGAGGGAGAGCGAGAAGAGGGAGAGAGCCTGACTGATGCAGAGAAGGAGAAGGAGAAGGGGAGAGAGGGGAAAGAAGGAGAAAACCCAGACAGTACAGAATCTAAAGAGGTAAACGTGTGGGTGTGTGAGTAAGTATAGGAGTGAAGGGCTGGTTGCACATGTGGTTTTGTGTGTCTGTGCATGCGTGTGTATTTAGCAGAATTTAGCAAAGTGAGAGATGTTCTTTTTCTGTCTCTCACTCTCCCTGGTTACAACTCTAAAGGAGGCTGAAAAAGATACTGCACCCAGTGAAATGTCTGAGCCGTCTGAAGGGTTCACAAGAGCAGGTGCAGGAGACTCCAAATCAAAAGAAGCTTCTGACCCCATTCCATCCTCACCAAAGTCAAAGTGTGGGAAAGAAAAGGGTGGAGAGGAGGAGAGCCCTAAGAAAGAAGCTGGTATTGAAAAAATGAAGGAAGAATCCTCATCAGAGTTTCCTGCACTCAAAGACGAGAAGCAAGGTAGACTGCATGATGTAAATAAAATACTCCAGGTTTTTTTTTTCCAAATATAATCTCTATCCATCATCTATGAACAAGAATTTTAACAGCTTTGCCTGCACTGGAAACAAAAACCTATTTACTCTGTTACACCTAGCTCTAAGATGCAACGTAAAGGGAAGGAGACACAACAGGGTAAACTAAAACAGAGATTTATTAACACAAAAAAAAAAAACAAACGGTGATAACAGAATCATAACGTCAGTAATCAGTGATATCAGCCAGTCACAAATGCAGTTGTATAAACTTGGAAGTATTGTACCAGCAAGTGTGTGAATGCACAAAGTCAAAATAAACAAAAAACATTACAAAGTGAAAATAAACAAAAAAATGAAGCGAGGAGATGGCAATCTGCCTAAGCACCGGCAGCCCTGACTAGTGGAATCAGTGAGGTTAAATCAGCCACCGCAACAAGGCTCAAGTGCGCCCAAGCCAAATGACATCAACTGAACCTACAAGAGCGAGAGAGAAAAAAGAAAACAAACAGACACAGCACTAACTGGGTCATAACAACTCACAACGTAACAATGGAATCTAAGGGCAGTTGTTCAGTTAAAAACCGCGGTGATAAAAGTACTCAAATGATCCATCTTAATAAATAGTCTGGTAAATTACTTCAAGTAGGAAAGTAAAAGTACAAGAAAGATTCACAAAAGAAAAAGACCTCGATCTCAAATCACACACTGATTTTAGTGACTGATGGTGACCTTATGTCCTTACAAATACAGGATTATAGAGCAATGTAGTGATGTATTTTTTTTTAAATGTAGTGAGTAGAAATTAAAATTCAAAAGATATACTCAAGTAAATGACACATACACAAGTACAATAACAAAGCAGCTGTAGTTTGTTAACTTCCTATCTCTATACATGGCTATATGTTATGAAGTATAATTTCCGAATACGTTTGAAAATTTATGAACGCATTCTTGAAAAAAAAACACTTGATTGTTAATTGTTTATTGGAGCCCAACAACTGTAAGTAAATAAGTAAACAAGTATTCTTTTCTGTTTTCAGTACAGGCCAACATGTTGAAATTGTCTATGGTGTTCACTATAGATGCATTAAATAGAATATGCCTTTAAGGAAGCTGAAAGGATGTCAAAGCTGTATGCCAAAGATAGTTGTCGTTCTAATTGTTGTTACAGCAGCAGAGAAAGGGGAGAAGAGTGAAAAGGGAGGAACGGGTGAAAAAGTCATGGAAGAGAAAGAAAAAACTGAGGAGACACTTGTTGCTACAGAATCAGCAGAAAAGAAGGAGAAAGCAGAAAGCCAAACGCAGGATGTTAAGAACGGTGAATGCTGCAGAGTTTTGTCTCTTATCATTACAGTCTTTAACCTCTCTGTTATAAAACCGTCATTTATATTGCTTCCTGTTCACTTTTCTGGCTGCAGATGAGGGCAAGATGGAAAAGGATGGAGGGAAAGACGTCAAAGGGCAGAAGGAGGAGACCGCCAAGGGGAATGGCAAGCCAACTGAGCGTCCGCGGTTCATGTTCAACATTGCAGATGGAGGATTTACAGGTAGAATTGAGTTTACTGCACAAGTTTATTATCTACTGCTCCTAATTTTAAATCCACTTCAGCAGTGCAAATCTTGTTAACACAAAAGTGTGGCAGGTTTGACTGCTTGGACAAACTGTTGTGTACATGAATAGGACTTGCATAGATAAGACCATTCTGTATTCTGTAAATATTTTTGTAGACGTGCAGCTCTGCTGTGACTTTTGCCCAAAGCATCTAAGCACACACACGGTTAAGAGTCCATTCTCTGTTGGTTAAGATTAGCGCTGAGATGATTTGGAGAACCTGAGCCCAGCGTGAGCTTTTATACACAGTGCCCCAGAGTTGGCAAAACATTTGACACAAACACTGGCTCAGTGTTAATACAGCCTGGAGTGAAGCTGCACATATCCTGACAAAATAAGCATCGGCAGGTTTGTAAGGATGGAAAGTTGCTCGGTGGTTGCACTGGAAAAAAAAATAAAAATCAGCAGTAATGTGCAGCTGTGTGGTTCACTTTGGACATTTTTTCTCATTTGATAGTATAGTATTGCATATATGTTTTCTCACTGTATATGAATTTGCCTCTTTGTAGAGTTGCACACGCTGTGGCAGAATGAGGAGCGAGCAGCAATCTCATCTGGGAAGATGAATGAGATCTGGCATCGGCGGCATGACTTCTGGCTGCTGGCTGGCATCGTACTGTATCCTTCTAGATGGTTGGCTATCACTGACCTAGAGGCATTATAGCCTTAAAATCAGTACATTAGCCGTATGTCATCTTCATTTATGTATGTCACATGGAGCCATGATTAGCTAAATGTAATTTCTTTTAATAGGGGAGGCTGAAGCTGAACCTATGTAGCTGTGTACATGGCATGGGTCAGAATCCAGTTTAAACCTTAACCCACGACCCGTAACAGTCATGGCTATGCAAGATGGCAGGACATTCAGAACGACCCCCAGTTTGCCATCGTCAATGAGCCGTTCAAGTCTCAAGCCAACAAGGGCAACTTCCTGGAGATGAAGAATAAGTTCCTGGCCAGGAGGTTTAAGGTGAACATGAGGCTTTGCTAGTGTTCGGAAAAGTCTGCCAGTCAACATTATGTCAGTCATTACAATATACTGAAACTTGAGTTAAGCAAGTTATTTTGGTTACATTATAATGAGTAAGCATGACTCTTCATAACCGCACGCATACAGAAGGGTGACAGATTCAAGGAAGAAGCAACATAAAGTGTCTTAGTAAGGCTCAACAGCTTCAATGCGCCTTGGCACGGATACAAAGCTGTGGAACTATACTGGAGGGATGAGCAGTATTCTTTCAAAAGATATTCCCTGAAGTGGTGTTTTGATAAACAGTGCTGTGGAGAGTGCTGTCTAACACTGCAGTCCATAATCTCCTATAAATATCGGGATGAGATCTGGTGACTGTAAAGGCCATAGCACTGGGGTACCCAAACTAATCTAGATGATCCAGAAGACTGGTATACAAAAAAAAAAAAAATTTTTGGTAGGTTGGAAGGCTACATGAGAGGTTTTTAAAATTCAAACACTGACTGTAATAGGAAAACCGGTTAGTGTTAGTACTCAGTAGCAGTCTAGAATAGTACGCATGTGTGTGGTTTGTGACACAAATGCTAGGTTGTTTAGCAGAGGCAGACTGACGAGGAAATGTGTATATTTTTATTAGTGAACTACACTAATGTAGCACGTCAGGATAGTGAAAAAGGCTAAAATAGCATGTACACTCTTCATTTAAATGTGCTTTGTTCGGACATGTCTCCCAGTAACATTTCAAAATATTAGCACACAAAAATCCATCTTCATAGTCAGAGTGATATTTCTTATATTGATGTGTAAAATAAAGAGGAGATTGTTAGTTTGTCTCATGACTCCGTTTGTAAATCATCATATGATTTACGTCGTTTTCATGCTCAAGAAACCCTTCAGTGAGCCCTCGTGCCCTGCTGATGGGGGCGCTCTCATCTACTCCTGTTAAGATGGGAAATGTTTATTCGTGGGATAAAGGTGATCAGTCAGAAGAACTTTGTATTGATTTATAGTGACCCTTCCCTCTGAGGTGACATGAGGATATGTCTTACTCTAAAATGACCCTAATAGCCTAAACCTCATTTGCTCGAACAGTAGTCATTCTGTAAAAATCTTTGCTTTGTTCCAGGATTTAATTAATTCCTTATTGTTAAGTGTGATGACAGGCACAGGCAACATGCTGACACAAAGTGTTGTGCAACGCAAGCTGTCTTTTTTCTTTTTCCGGTGTTTTGCTCCATTACATGTTTCATATCCCGTTCTCTACATCCTCATTCTTTCTTTCCTCTCGACCTTTCTCTCTGTCTCTCTCTTGCTTGTATAATTTAAAATGCAATGGCAAGTGCTAGCCTTGCAGTTATTGCATAATGTACTTATTATCTGCTTAAGTTTCCTTATAAATCTCACTTAAAGAGAATTTGTTCCATTTCAATTCTTCTTTGTCAGCTTCATCCAGGAAGTCCACATATATTTCCTGGCTACAATCCCACTTTTACTTTTTTTCCCCTTAGCCCTGTGTGTATAAATTAATCTTTTTCTCTTTTTTGCTTGCCTGCCTTGGAATTTTTTTTGCCTTTTATTCCCATTTATTACATTCTCACTCTGTCTTAGCTTCTATTTCTCTGTTTCTATCTTTACAGAATTATTACCCGTTTACTTTTTGGGTTTTTTTTTTTTCACTCTTTGCCACTAATTCTCCTCTTTTGAATAGAATGCTCAATGTTTTACCCAACAATGTCTCTCTCTATGCCTTCTCCTCTTTTTCTGTCTTTGTCTTTCTTGTTCTCTCAGCTGTTAGAGCAGGCGTTGGTGATTGAGGAGCAGCTGCGTCGGGCGGCGTACCTTAACATGACGCAGGACCCCACTCACCCGGCCATGGCCCTGAATGCACGCTTCGCTGAGGTGGAGTGTCTGGCAGAATCACACCAACACCTCAGCAAAGAGTCGCTTGCGGGAAACAAACCTGCCAATGCCGTCCTACACAAGGGTGAGGAGAGTATTTGTGTGTGTGTGCATAACATCTGTACAGCACAAGTTTTTATGCCAAGTGATTTGTAAACACATACCGAAAACTCAATCAGCAGTTTTACACAGATCTTTTGTGTGTGTGTGTGTGTGTTTGTAAGTGGCTAGGCTTGGAGAAAATCCACAAAAACACTACTTCTGGAAGAAAGCCATATTTCACAACATCCCTAAGATATGAGAACACTCGCATCCACAAAAGGCATTTTCAGCTAAAAATATTCTGAGAACCACAGTTCTGTTTGCTATCTTAATCGACAAAGACAAACAAGCCACTTATGGCTCTTGTTTCGTTTGGCCCATCACTTTTTACTCTAGCTGGAAAATGTGTGTAAATTCTTATCTGATTTGATAATCAAAATCTGCCATATACGTTTCAACTAGCATATGGAATCTGAAGAGTGGGTATAAAGTTAAACCCACTTGTAAACCATTCAAATAATGAGAAGAAGAATTCCAGAGTTATATAAATGGAGTGGCCAGGAGGTGGCCAAGGCCATTTTAGGAGGTTCAGATTACCAAAAAATAACCCACAAAACCAGATGAAGCCCTATTATGTTTCATGGAAGAAACATTATAATATTGATGTTGAACAATAGGGTAAAAGAGCAACAGCTTCTTGCACACACATTACGTTACTGATTAGAAGCTCAATGCATTTTAATCAGGCTTCATCAGTACACACATACACAGTCCTACAGACAAACTGCCAGCAGCTTTTACATGTATTGCAGATGCATTTACAGGAATAGAAAAGCAAATTAAAAACAACAGCTATGTCTACATGACATGAGCAGCTCCAGGACTGCTTACATGTGCTGTGAAATGGAACAGCAGGTCTATACCTGTATTTTCTGTTTAATGGCAACCACAATGGGCACCCAGATCAGTGAACATATATAGAATGCAAACAAACTGTATAACATACAACATACAGTTTACAGCAACAGTTATTTTGTGTATGTAATAAACCACAAAGTAAGAGTTTGTTCAGTTTATTTAGGCTACTTCTCATTTCTTGTAGACTGCAGTAGTCTGTGGTTTAGGGTGTATGTTGGTTGTACATTTTTTAATATTTGTAATTATAATTTTTACATATTATGCTTAGGTTGTAAAGTTTTCTATGGTGAGTTTTAAGGGCTTTGCTTTCCTGAGTGCCTTGTGCTGCATGCAATATATGCGGCGTCACAATATTTATACAAGCTGTCAAGAATGTACAAGAATATACAAGAATGTTCTAACTTGTGCCAGAATGGAAAATAAGATGTTCCATGTCGTTCATGTGTGAACCGTGTCTAAGTCATCAGCAGCTGATAATACCAGGGAAAATCAGAATACTAGCGTTACTACTTTCCTACTGTCTCCCTACTGCTAGCTTTCTCTATTTTCACAGACAATGAGAAGCTCCAATCTGGGCAAGGGGGATCAAGAGCCATGTCTTTGGGCCCCTATGTGTACTCAAAGACAAGCCATTCAAATGTTTCTGCCTAGGCATAGTCTTCTGAAATGTCCAGCTAGTTAACTTTAGCAAAGAATCTTTAGCTTAAAAACATCTGAGATACCCTATCAGGTTAGCTTTCCTTAGCTTGCTGGCAATCTGTGAAAATACACCTCCATATATGTGAATGATTTCGTCATTGTACTGAAAGACCTCTATATGTGGAATCAAAAACGTGTCCACACTGTTGACTGTGGTCTTAAAGGAACGCCAACTCAGAGCTGCTCTTATTTCCATATATGGAATCAATGACAAGCCTGCATTTTCATATATAGACACAAAGGCATGCCATCTGCACACAAGCCTTTATTTGTTCAAAAGTAAATTATGCTTTCTAAATAAAAAATATGGCCATAAAAAGTTCCTCTACATTTGTATTTTTTTTAAGTGAGCCTAATTAGAGACAAGCAGGTAACGTCAACATGTCAGCATACCTTATTCTTTCTAACAAGCTTTCATTAATGTTACCTACCTCACCAATAGCTAGCTTAGCTACCCTTAGCTTGCTTACTAAGTTTATAGCAATTTGATTTTAACAGTTCTTTTGTAAATAACTAAATAAAACAAAGCACAATTGTGTGTTCACAGCTTACATTTTCTGAAAGGCACAGCATGGGGTTTGGTCTAAGGGTTGCAGCTAGATGACTATCATTGGTTAATCACAAGCTCAAATCTTGATGCCATAGCCATTACTGGGTAGGAGTTGAAATGATCATAAACCGACCTGCTCTGTGGGTGGGAAGGATGGCTTTTGTCTCTCTGCATTAATGAGAGTGACAATAAATATTTCATTTTATTTCATAAGTAATCATCTTTGCTATCCGAATTCCTGATCACTGCAGGAAGGTATTTAATATAATTATATATTATGTTATATATTAAAACATACGGAGTCTTAAAACGAAATGAGCACTAGACATTTCCATTAAACTTTTTTTTTTTGAGTAAAACCATGCATTGACTTATTTTGATTTCCTACATTTCAGTGATTCCCTTTGATAATTCAGGTATTATTCAGTTAATAGTCTAAAGATTGCACTTCCCAAAAAGCATTTATGCCCAAATTTCACCCTTTCCTTTGTGGATAATCTGTACCTAGATACTGTAGATTTGTACCTAATGACTCCTTCTATAAAGTCTCTGAAGCTCATTCCTTTCAACACAAGTAGTACTGTTTGGGTTCCTCTCATGTTTTTTCCTCATGTCATCTCAGGGAGTTCTTCCTTTCTGCTGTTGCCTCTGGCTTGCTCGTTAGGGATCTAAATCTGTATCTGATTTCTATAAAGCTGCTTTGTGACAGTGTCAATTGTCAAAAGCACTGTACAAATATAATTTAACTGGAATGTCACATAGACATACCACTCAACACTTTTCTGATTAATGTGTTGGACAATTGCCATGTTTAATTGCAGTTCTCAACCAACTGGAGGAGCTGCTCAGCGATATGAAAGCTGATGTAACGCGGCTTCCTGCCACACTGTCCAGAGTCCCACCAATTGCAGCACGCCTGCAAATGTCCGAGAGGAGCATCCTCAGCAGACTGGCCAACAAGGGCAATGAGACACACACACCACCGGTAAATGCTCACACACATGCACCATGAGCACACCCAACTTCACCCGTCAGTTTTAAAGGAAACTATTCAAATATGGTCTTCCTTCTGTCCAGCCCATCCCACCTGGACCATATGCAACTCCACAGAACTACGGACCCCCCTTCACTCCAGCGCCACCAGCCATGGCTCTGGCTGCAGCCAACTACAGCCAGATGCCTCCAGGCTCGTTCATATCAGGTGAGCACTGCTATTCAATTCATACAAAGTTCTTCTCCAAAATCTAAGATGAAAGACTCACCAGAGGTTTCACATTTAGGCTTAGTTCAGTTGGTCAGAGCTGGAGTTTTTTCTTGGCCTTCTTTAAACCTACAAGAAAGAGTTGCAGAAAAAAAAAACACTTCAGATATTAGATCGCTAAACTGCAGAGATAGTAAATCTTAATCATTTGGAAAAATCTTCAGAAAAGCTGTTTTATTATTTTTAATGGGATATTTTTGTTTGAGTTGAAATTATGTTCTGAGGGTGAAATCCTGCGGGCTCAGAATGTAGAGATGAGCTTTAATACAGCAAATTAAAATCCACTATTTCACTGACCTTCCTTTCTACTGTACCACTGAAGCCCTTGACTGTTCAGTAAGTGATGTTTTTAGGATTACAGTGAATGGTTTGTTTAATGAAATGAAAGTTGAAGAAAGATTTCACGAATTTAAGGAAATCTTAGTGAATGTGGTATTTTGCTGTACTTGTGCCATTAGAACTGTGGAGTGTTTGTGGCTTCCCCACAAGATTTGTTGGGTGAAAAATATTGAATTCACACAGAAGCACAGTAACACACACACACACACACACACACACACACACATTAGTTTTATGTACTTCCTAGTACATTTGGATGGCTTTCAAGCAGTTTTTCTTTCTAAAATTATGGAAACATGTTGTAAAAAGTGTAGATTATACTGCAACAATCAAGTTGTCAGGGGTTAGGAATGTATTTAATAATTCCATTAAACAAATGAAGTCTAGGATGCTGGAGCACAGAGCATTTGTCTGTGCATAAAAGACTTATAACCTTAAAATATCAGTTTTAAAACTGCCATAGTGTCTGGCAAGTGATTTGACTTAATATGGCATGCATTTAAACAAACTTGTACTATGTTTGTTTTTATGATTATAGGTTCCCCATTTTGGTTTCAGCAGTGCTGAAAGAATTCTAGTTTTCCTCACCACACCTCTCCATCAGCATTTCACTTTCTGTCCCAGATTATTCGATTTATTTTCACGTTCTGGGAAGGCACATATGTGGACCTTTTCAGTGAGATGGTAGTTAGATGATTAGCAAGATAAAACATCTTTAATTCAACTCACTGCTGATATTACCTGTTAACCAATGAGCAAGAAGAAATGCTGCTTCTGTCATTATTGATATAACTTCTTCTAGATCAAATTTCTAGCTACAGATGCACTTTGCCTACTGACTACTGACACTGAATAGAACTTGCATATTTCCAATTTTTAAAGCAGTGTTTCCTAAGTCTAGTCCTCATGTCCTGTAGAAGTCTGGTATATTGAGAGGACCACTGCAAAACATGTCATTAATCACCAGAATAGAGGTAGAGTGATCGAGAAGGAATGTAATGTATACCAAATTTTCCTTTATTTTTTACCACTTGTGAACAGCACTGTTATAAGAAAGAGACTTTTCCATTTTGTGAACCTTGGTAATGGAAGCTTTATATATGAAACTATGGATCTATGATTTAATGGAGGACCTCCAGGATGGTTGCGTTTGGAAGTACTCCTGTATACTTGTTTCCTTGATGAGTACCAATAACATCACCTTGTGACCATGACCCCAAAAGTCCTGTGCTGTGTCATGTTCGTCCTCTGGCTATTCTCATCAACCCCATTGACCCAGGTGGCTTGGCAGTCCTCCACTCAGTTGTAGAACAATGGTTACATACATAACCTTCTGTTTTACTTCCTTTCATTATGGACTGCTCGGGCAAGTGGAGACCATGTATCACAGATGAGGTGTTGATATTATTCCTTAGGCTACAGAGGAGGAAAATGACTCAAGTGCTAATACTGCTTTTTATTGAGGATGACAGTTACTCAAGGTGCTGATATTGTACTCTTTATCCAATGGGCTAACTTGTTTTTAGAAAGTGAAGCCTCTTTATTGTGCTTCCCAACACATAGAAAAAGCTAGCAGTCACTTCCACACAGTGCTTACTGTGAGAGCCCTTACTGCACTCAGGGCTGGCCTGGGCACATTCTCCTTCGTAGGAGGACATAGGTTGATAGATTTGTTTATATATTGCTGCACCAGTATTCTTTGGTTGACTTAATGATTGATTTTAATCCCAGTGCATCCAAAAGTGAGATCAGGTCATTTTTCTGTCTAAACACCTGCTGTTTTGACTGTCTGCCTATTGTGTGTAAAGGAGTATGCACAGGGGCTCTAAGATGACTCACACTCTTTGTGAACACACTAGGTGCAAAACTAACCCAAAGGAAAGGGTATGCCAGTCTTCTGTTGTGAAGGTAGAGGAGTCTCCTGTATCCCACAGCAACTGAGATGTGGAAATGCATCCCTCAGATCTATGGTCACCACCAATCATGTTTGTTCACCACTTGCGTTACATCTGACATGCATAGTTCAGTAAGTCCTGCTCACATTCGTTCGTTCCAAGCTAGAGATTTCCAGCATTTCTGTACCTGCAGTAGTAGTGTTAGATACATGATCCAGCTGCACATTTGGGCAAACCATGCAACTCACTGAACATTCAAGAATTCTTTAGTGATGGCAGACAGGGGAGCCTCAAGGTACCCTGCTGCCATAAAATGTCCAGTTTGTGTTTCTGCCAGAAGGATTGAGGCGATGATCTAGTCATCTAGCCATCCAGATACTAGAAGCAGGTACAAACACACTGCACCAGGCTTCCAGCAGTGGTGTTTGAGCCAGCTAACTAGCCTTCACCTCTCATTAGCAATTCCAATGACCTAGTGCGCTTCACTGCTATATCTTCCCTTGCTTAGTTAGTATTGTCTTTAGGATTTCTGTACCCATTGTGCTTGGATTTATGGACATTACTTAATTAAGGGCCAGGAGCAACTGTGCCCCATGTTAGGGATACACTCTATCTTCACCAGAGCACCATATGTTTGGGAACCATCGTGTCAGCTCTTTTATATTTGGCTACATGCCACACAGATTTATGTACAGGTCTTCATCAGCCTGTACCACTACTGAGACTATCAGTGTCTATACCAGAGCTAAAGATCTCAATCTTTTTGTTGCTTCATTTGCCATTGCAGCCGGAATGCATGCTAGTTTAATTAGGTCTTAACTCCAGTGTGCTTTTGAGTAGAGGTGGGCTATCCACACTCTCCACCAAAGTGGGCTTCGAGTTTAAAGGTGTAGTCACTGAACGTACATCAGGGTCTGTCTCTGTATGCGAGGAGGCTATAGGCTCCCGAACTTCATTGTTCTGTTGCACAGCTCTTGCATTTGTACCATGCGCGCTGCTAGCTCCACTACTCTGCGCTCCAACACAGGAAAGGTAGTCGCTCTTCCTCTTCCATGGGACTGATCAGACGAGTCTTCTGCCCAGTTCTGTTTCTGCCACTGCAACTCAGTGAAGGGTTCTGCAACCATATCTGCTGCTCACTTCACTCCTCGCTGTGGCAGCACAGTGCCAGAGGAAGGTGATGCATAGCCAGCTGTATTTCTATAGCCTTCACATGTTGCTAAAGGCATTATGTTGTAATTAGGACAAGGCTCTGTAAGTGCCTGTCACAGACGATCAGGTAGCAAACAGTGCCAATCATGCAACTCATCATTTTGCCCTGAAAATGCACAAGAGGTTGGGAACGTTGACACAGTTTCAACAATTCACACACACTATGAATTTGTGGACTTAAGGTTATAGGATTAGTTACTCTATATCCGCAATAGGCCATGAGTCTTCTTTTGGCAACACAGTCAATAGTAATAAAATATTAGCTTGGCCATCACCCAAGGTGCCAGTGTTTAGCACCAGTAGCTAGATATACTTGCAGATGCCTTCAGTATCTACTTCTTAATATTTCCAAGCTTGCATGGCAATTCTATTACATTTTAGGTATTACAGTTTACTTTTATTTAGCCTATGATATGAATGCATAGCTTAATGACAATATTTTGCCTGTGTTATATACTGTATGATGGACAGTATCAGCTGACTACAATTGCAAGTTGAGTCAGACTTAGTTTTGTGTTAGTTTTAGTTTTTGTACTTTGAATTTTTAGGGACATGTGCCATGGATAGACCATAGAAAGCTCTTGAATTAGCTACATGTAAATTAGTAGCACCCCCTTAAATATCCAATCCTCTGTCCTTTGTTCTAAAATCTGTTTTGCATTTGCAAAATGTAAATCTGTTAACAGATTTAAATGCAGCAGTTGCATTTTGATTTGAAAAGGCCTATAAGCAACTTCGGCTCAATAATTTTTCTTCCTTTTCCTCTGGTCCAAATCTCTGTGATAGTACTGCCAGTAAATTATGTTTATTTCTTCAGAAGTTAGTTTGTAACAGCATAAACATATTCAGAGTACACATACAACAAATGTGATTGATTATGCTTGTATTTTTGTTTGTTCAAAATCCCAAATGCAACTAGTGAACACTGAACCTAGAGTTCTCATGTTCCCGTGCACTGCCGATTGTGTATTTGTGGGAGATGCACCAGCTCCGTTTTTTAGTGCAGTGGAGCTTTTTCTGAAAATGTCATTACTCTGATCCACTGCCCTAGCCGTGCCAGGAATCGCTCAGCCGAGGGAACATTTTTTCTCCACAGACCAGGGATATTTTTAAGAGACCAGGGGAAAAAAGAAAAAGAAACACAGGAGAAAATGTGCTCCTTTCTAAATGGGGTGGGTATAAAGGCAGATGGGGCTCTGTGCTGCCCCCTGACTAGGTTAAAAATATGCCACGCATGGGGCCCATTTGAGTTCTTCAGGCACTAATTGAGACGACTGTGGTGACTCTGATGTAAACTTAGCCGGGAAGAGAGCCTCAAAACACACCAGACTAAAAAAAAAAAAGAGAAGAGAGAAATATTGGGGGTAAAAGATGAGAAATGGAGAGTGAGATAAAGAGCATGATGGAAAGGAAAAGTCTGAACTCCTTAACCTATTCACATCAGTCACTTGTTCTGAAAATTGTTAACATATACAAGATTGACGATCATTGTTGTTGTTGTTGTTTTTTTAAAGTTCATAGGGCACATACATGGATGCTGTTAGGAGTTTTGGTCTTCACACAGTCAGTGATTTGTCTGTTGCTGTTTTCTTGCTTAAACTGTTACAAACAACAGACAGAATAAGCCAGTCGCTGTGCACATTTTGTCACGACATCAAACTAAAATTTGCTGTGTCCACGGAGTGAAAATAAAAAAAATTGGGAATTAAAGTTTTGTGGATATGAAGATTCCATGGCTCTTGTACTTGCAATTTATTTTTTTTATTCTAAAGGCCTCATGCCTTCCTCTTGCCCACTGTTTGTCTGCTGATGTATCTATGAATATTTTGAGGACTGATACTGTTCCACTCGTTCTGATCTTGCTGCTGCTGCTAACCCACTCGCTGCCCCGCCAGTGTCTACAGTCTGCCACCTTTGTGCCCCCACAGAAGCCCCACTCTGCCTGAAGACCAAAGAGCACAACGTCCTACAGCGCCAGCGTGTGGTGGACCTTTGGAAGGACGGCAGGTCGGAAGGATCTATCGGACAGGAGCTGCACATGCCAAAATCCACCGTGCACAGCATCATCGTCAAATACCGCCTCAGCAACACGGTGGAGAACCTCCCTCGCAATGGCCGACCCAAAAAGCCCTGACTGATAGATGCCATGGACAAAGACACACACTCAGTGGGAGAAAGAATGAAGAGAGAGAAACGAGTGAGGGTAGAAAGAGAGAAATGTTAGAAATCAAGCCAGAAGAAACTTAGAAAGTCAGGCTGGGAAGGTTACAAACCTGATAAATGGAGAGAGGGAGAGTGAAAAGGGGAGAGGGGTACAGAAGAGGGGCTGTCAGGAAACAGCTTAGCACAGAGAAAAAGGAAGAAAAGGAGGGAAGAGCTGAGAGCAATTTAAGGTACATACGACCTCCCTGGCTGCCAAAGCAAAACAATAAAGTCATCAGGAGTAATATGTACAGACGGCAAGGTGAATAGTCTGAATAAGGTGAAGCGAGCAAGCATGACAAAAGAGGAAATCACCCAACCGTTTCCAGTGAAAAGTGGGAGCCAGTGAGACAGACTGCAAAAAGCACCCCTCTCTCTCACCCTCACTACCCCCCTCTAACTTTCATCTCTCTCTCTGACAGAAATCCCAGTGGATTCATCTTTCCCTTGGCAAGAGAAATAAGTGCACATGTCGAAGTACCCAGGACCTTTACTCCCTAATTCCTGTGGAAATCTCTCTCTCCCTCTCTCTCTCTCTCTCTCTCTCTGTCTCTCTCTTTCTCTCTGGAGCCCCTTCACACATACAGAGGGAGTACTGAAACATTTCATAGTGTCAAAACCAAGGAATTCCTGAGATGGATTGCAAGTTTGTTTTGTTTTCCCAACATTTCCCATCCTGATTGGAGGCTTTAGGGAATCACAGATTGAAGGGTGAGATGGACAGCCTCAGTTTTTTGCACCTCTGTGGTGGACTGAGTAGTCCGGGGAAAGAAGCATAATGGTTTATTGCTCCTTATCAGCGATCCTCTGAAAAACGAAAAAAAAATGAACTGAAACCAGGACAATGCCAAGAAGCATTTTTTTTAAACATTTCTGAAACAACATTTTTTTTTTTTATCATGGACGCAAAGCTATGAACTTTTACAGCTGTCTGACACACTATCTAATTTGCGCAGACTGACCTTGAGAATGGCCATTGGGGATATTGGTGTGTGGTATGTGGTGTGTGTTGGCTAGACACAGGTAGCCTCAAATCTAAGCAGAGCATCTGGCCCTGGGGAAGTAAACATAACTCCTGTTTTTCTAGAATATATGGCAGTGCCATGCTGAGATTCCAATGTTGGTAGACCTAAGATGGGATTTTGTGGCTTAGAATCTGAGATTGGTTTGGAGGACAAGCAGGTCTGGGAGCAGTCCAAAGGGACAGTGCTTGAATTCCTGTGCAGTAGCAGAGCCAGATCAGATTAGCCAGATCAGGCCCCCAGCGGGACCCTCATACAGTGCAGAACTGCTGTGGGAGGACTCTCACTATGCGTGTGCACACACACACACACACACACACACACCCACACACACATACATTCACAGGTACAAACTTAGAGTCTAAGGTGCATAAATCATAAATAAAGGTTTGAGGCATTTTGTGTGTACAAGAAGGTGTGTCTCGGTGTGTTTTTATGTATGCACTTGTGCATGGTGTGAAGTTAAGATTTGACACTGATGCTCTGTGTGGGTTCGTTCCCACTGCCGCTAGGAGAGTGATTAATTGTGTAAGCGAAGTGGTTGTTTAGACAGGCAGGGGTCACAGAGGCTGTCTGCCAACTGAATATTTTTCTGGATAACTGAGCGAGAGGAGGCAGTTATGCAGGAGCAAACCTGCGCAGTGAAGCAATGAATACAAGCATTTGATTCCCTCGGATCAGATTTGCTGAGTGAGAGAGACAGAGAGTACAATAAAAAAGAAAAAAAAAGATCTGAATGTGAGATATAAGTTATTTTCCTAGTCCCGTGTGTACATGAGTGGAAAAATCTTGCTTGTTATTTAAGACCCTGGTTTGTTCCTTGTCTTTTTGCCAGTCAGAAAAGAATGTTTATGAAATGGTCTGGATTAGATTTCAAGTTGATAAGTTCCCGTTCTTTATTTTCCTTTACTGTACTATGGTTAATGTATGTGGACATCATTTTTGATAAGCATTTTGCACAAGCAGCATCATTAATCAATACGAAAATAGTAGCACATATTATCAAGGCAATAATGTATTTTAAAAATGTGTTTATGTTTAATATGTAAGGAATAAAATATGATAGGGTGTGCTGTTGTAGGACTAGAATCATTATTGATGGGGTAGTATGATTTGGCCCGATGTGAAGTTGATTATTTTCATAATAATAGCATATCTCAGAGTGTTTCATTCCTCTTCAGCAATATGCCAATGCTATCGATATTTTTTGTTGTGCCTCTGCCACTAGCTGGTGGAGGCATCATGTTTGCGGGTTGCCCGTCCATCCTTCCAAGATTCTCATTAGCACGATATCTCAAGAACTAGTGGTTGAATGTTTGGAGGATTTATATGGAAATATCATCGTAACCAGCAGATGAACTGATTCGATTTTGGAATTGATCCTAACAGGCTCAAGGTCCCAGTTCAAATGTCTAAAATGAGTTTTTCATCAATAGCTTCCTTTCTGTTTGAAGTATATTTTAAGAGTATTTCAGGCAAACAAATTAGTAACCAGAAGGACTAGACTTGGCATCAAGTTTTACTTTATTAAAAAATGGTACATCATACTTTGTATTCATTTATAGTTATGTTTAATGTTGTGGAACGTCCGTGAAACAAGTTACTTTCTGTTAGCACTCTCATTATAGCAGCTATAAACATACCCTATAAGTCATTCCCTCGCCAGCCTTGTTTTTTCTTGAAGTTAGTAAGAAAGAAATGCAGCTTGTCATGTTATCGAGAAACCACAAAGTCCTCCATCTGGAAGACTTTTCTGTGTTAGAAAAACCTAAAGTTACAGCTTTACCTCTGACTGTTACAAACTGTTGACACTGGAGACTCCTTCCATAAATGCTAAATAAACCTCACCTGTGAATTAGCTTAATTTTATATAATCCAAGCCATTATATAAAATTAATCAATATCATATGACCAATCTGAGTCGAGAACGCAACAGCACTGCTGTATGAGGTGCAAATGAATAGTTAATTGATGTCTTTTGGGTTTGAAAATTGATGTTTGAAAATTGTATGACAGTTTGAATGAAAACAAAACGAGGCAGGCCTACGTCTGCCAGACAGCCACTGACTAAACAACATTTAGCAGCATGTGCGACACTCTTCCTGATCTCTGGTCTTCCATATCTTTTGCTGAGAACATGCTAGCTTACGCATTGAACAGGAAATCACTATAAGTTAAAAGATTATTACTGCAGGATGTAGCTACAAAATATAATGTTATCCATTCCATAAGACATCTCTTCATGTGCATTACAGTGTTACAATATTAAATACAGCAAGGCCAGTTCTTTGGTTTTTGCTGAAGATACATTGAAGACATTTGGGTTTGAAATCAAAAGATGAGACAATAGATCAGAATTTTAGCTTTTATATCCTGATATTTACATCCTGATGTGTTAACTTAAACATGACACCTTTTGTTTGAATCCACCCAAGTGATAAAGACTATTGGAACATGTGAGTGACAGGTGTTTCTTGTTGCCCAGGTGTGCCCTGTTATTTCGATTGTTTAAACATTTAATAGCTCTGAATGTCTACTCTTGGTTTGAGCCCTGGGTTTTGCCTGTGAAGACTGCATTTGTTGTTAAAAAGGATAAACCAACATGAAGTCCAGACAGCAAGCCATTTTGAAGCTGAGAAAATTGATCAGAGCCATTGCACAAGCATTGGGCATAGCCAGTACAACAATTTGGAATGTCCTGAAAAAGAAAGAAACAACTGGTGTACTAAAAACCAGACACTGAACAGATCGGCCAAGAAAAACAACACCAGTTGATGGCAGAAACATTGTGAGAGCTGTGAAGAAAAACCCAAATACAACGGACAGTGACATTACCAACAACCTCCCCAGGGCAGGGGTGAAGGTATCACAATCCACCATTTGAGGAAGTCATTTAGGGCTGAAATATAGAGATGCAAGATGCAAACCACTCATCAGAAGTAAGAATCAGAAGGCCAGATTAGAATTTGCAAAGAAAAACAGAGATGAGCCACAAAGGTTCTAGAGGAAAGATTAACCTCTAGTGTGGAGAAAGAAAGGATCTGCTAATGATCCAAAACATACAAGCTCATTGGTAAAGTACAGTGGAGGTAGTGTCATGGCTTGGGCTTGCATGGCTGCTTCTGGAACGGGCTCACTAATCTTTATTGATTAGTGAGCTTTATTGATTAGTGAGCTTTATTGATTAGTGAGCCCGTTCCCCCCAAACCAAGCAACAACTAAAAGAAGCTGTGGTACAATCCTGGCAAATAATGCACCAGTTTGGTGATGACAGTGGGTCTCTGGTTTGATGCAGTTATTGCAAGCAAGGGATATGCAACCAAGTATTAAGAGTTATTTACTTTAAGACTATCTGTTCCAATACTTTTGCTTACCAAAAAGAAATTGGGTGGTCTGCCACTAAAGGTGCCATGCTCTAAGTTGTTTAATACAACTAGATGTAAATATCTGGAAATGAAAGTTGAAATTCTGATCTCCCATCTCATAGTCATCTTTTGATCTCACTCTCAAATGTCTTCAGTGCATGGCGAAAACAAAAGAATTGGCCTTGCAGTGCCAATGCATTTAGATGGGATTGTAGGTACTAAGGTTCCAAAAGTTTTGGATAACTTTAAAAATAACTACAGGAAAATACTGTATACTAAAGTTTTGGAACCAATGTACTGTATATACAGTATTGTCCTGTAGTTATTTTTTCTCCCTTGTATTTCGGCAGCTTCTTCTCTATAGCTGGCTAGTTCTTCTACAAGCAATGTCTGCTGGTCATACATTCAAGAATTGATTCACATCCTAGAAAAATTCTTGGAAACATTAGAGACACGTCAAATTTTCCACAAACTTCTGCATTGTAGTCATGTAATTGCTTATGAGCAAGAACTACAGACCTATCTTTGTTGTAATCTCACTGTCAGAGGTGAGATTTGTTTTAAAGACGAGTGAGGTAAACAATACTGATATCAGAGTTGAATGTATGAATGTAAGTATTATTCCTGCCTCACGCGCATGGTTCCCAGCATAGGCTCCGGGTCCACCATGACCCCCACCTTGACTAGGATAAAGCGGTGACTGAAGATGAATGAATGGCTAGCCGTATTACAGAGATGTCTCAAGAGACTCTCACACTTGCACATTTCCTCACTGTGTGTGCTTTATACATCTTTTACTCAGAAATGTTAAAAGGAGGAAATTTCTTTTTTATTATCATTTGTATCAACTCATGATCATGGGTAACATGATTGGTTCGACTTGTCAGTTTACTTCCTGTTGCCAGGGAAAGGGTTATTGTGGTTATTGATATATGAAACTAGATCGGACTGGAGCTTTGTAATTAGCCTACCTTTGTGAAGAAGTGAAAAATGCCCTGCATGGTTAGAAATGTTCTTCTTATGACATGCCATGTATCCAAAAAGTGATGTTCTTCACTTGTTGTTTTGTTGGTACCAAAGGAAAATAATTAAAAAAAATAAAAAAAATAAACAGCAAAAGGATGAATATAGTGCCTGCAATTTCAAACCTGTGTGCACAAACGTGGCATATGGAATTGCGCAATCGAGTCGTGTTCCAGAAGGAATTCTTCCAAGTGAAGGCAAACCTGCGATTATGAGCCAGTCCCCCAGACAAGCCTAGAAATGGTCCTGGTGCGGACTTAAGTGTGAAAACACCCTAAAATGCCTTTGATAAATCTGGCATAGTCAATATTAGAACAGCAATAATTTGCAAACCAAAGGTATTCTATGGTGGAATAGAACAGAACAGAACAGATGTGAGTAAAGGAATGGAATCTCATTCACACAATAACACTCAGTCATTGTAGGGTCGTGTCCAAGTTTCAAAGTTTCTGAATTTTTTTTTGTCTTTTAAAACATAACTGTAACACCAGTGGGCATGTGCTGACAGGCTACAGTATGACATGATTCACAGTCTGGAATCAAGAGCCACAATGACGTGTGTGTGTGTGTGTGTGTGTGTATACATTTTCTGTATAAACAAGTCTTGAATTTTTACATTGTTTTCATGATATGTGATCTTAATGCATAAGAAACTTCATATTAAAATGTGATCAGAAGTGCACTCCTTTGTTGTTCATCTTCAGTGGTTTTATTTGTAAGATACAGGAAACAAAACAATGCAAGACAGTAGGCAAACACCTGGAATAAAAGAAGAAAAGGAAGAAGAGACAGGAGAAAGTTGAGATAAAGTATTAAAAAGGGAAAGTATTAAAAATGAAAAAGGAAAAGCAGACAAACGAAGGGGGGAAATGATTAAAAGACATGTTTATTTAAACAGTGGGGATTGTCTTTTGGAATGGAAGATCCGTCTCGTCTGACTGTAAAAGTTAAATGTGATCCATGTGTGTGTGTGTGTGTGTGTTTCTTTAGTGCTGAATGGGCCTCCAATGTCAGTCAAAAAAGAGCGCGAGGCAGAGCTTATGATGGGAAGGAGGGAGCAACGCAGTGGAGAAGTGATCTGCATCGACGATTGAGGCCAGCCATAATCCCCAGCCCTGCACACACACACACACACACACACAAAATCAAGCCTTCCTCTTATTCTCTCAGCAGACCTAAAGTGATGAAAGTATGTAATGGCCGGGATATAATTGGCAAAATGAACAACAAATTGGGAAAAAAATCCTCTGAACACACATCACATAACTTTAACTGGCAAACTACCTAGTTATTATAATAGCACTGCTTTGATGAAAACCAGTGTAACAGGCTATATAAACAAAACAGAACACTTTCCCCTCGCATCCACATACGCACACGCACACACAAAACCACTTTTTCAAATACCCTCCTTGTTGTCTATCTATTCCTGCTCAGATCCTGCCTTGACTCAACTGCTCACACTTGGGATTAGTCAGAGACACAAAACACACGTGCACACACACACACACACACACACACACACACACACACAACTACAGAACCTCATTAGCATCCTGCCTCCCTCTGAATCAGAGATGAAGCTGCATGTGTGTGTAAAAGCATTTGCCAGGCTTCATATCATCCCCTTGTTTCAGCAGCATGCTTTCCCATTCTGTGTTTCATGTTAAAAGAAACATCCATGCATCCAGCTGTGCCTCCCAATCCATACTACAATCTCAGCAACAGCAGGATTTTTATTTTTTTTCAGTACACATAGCTGTAAAGCTAACGCTGAGAATAGTGTTGTTCAGTACATTAACAGTTACGGTTATCGAGATGAAATCGAGTTCTTTAAGATGCAGCTCTTGCTTTTGTAATTACTCCACATAATATTTGGATTTTCGAGCTGCCTGATACGATTACTAAGGAGAGACATTTAAGACAGGGGCATTGGTCATGGTCGCTTGTTTGAATAGACAGGCCTTTATGCCATTTAGCTTTTGGAACACAAGCATTGATGTGTATTTAGATTGACACATTCGAATTAAGCCATGACATGTCATTAAATTAAACATCTGGAAGTATTTTTTAGCTGTCATCTTCGTGATGGTTACTCTATCAAGTTCAACAGTGCTTTACTTACTCTAATTCCCCTCTGGCTCCATTCTATCTTTCCCTTATCTCCACATCGCTGTACTCTTCCTTCTTCTTATGGAGACAAAAAAAAAAAATCACCTAGTTCTTCATGTCTCAGCACTCCTTTCCACTTTGTTTTTCATATTTCTCTTTCTCCTTTTTACAGAGTCTCTGAATCGTTTGCATATTTAAGCTCAGTTCATTGTTGTTTTTCCGTGTTTTTAATCCTTGTTCCTAGCACCTATAATTATTGTTAACGTTACTGTTGATGTCGTCCTTGATGTTACGATTGCGAAGCTTCTACCAAATGAAAATAAGGAAAAAAGAAAGATAATTCTTTGTATGTTTGGTCCATGATGTCTCTCTATATACAGCATATTGTTATAATAGCCAACGAAGAGGTTGAACGAACTTCGGAACATTTAACATCTTTTTCGCTTGCGATCTGCAGTAGATTTGGGGCTTGCAAATAACCTGCACACAGTGGATCACTCATGTAATCCTAAAATGCATTGACAATATAATGAATTCATCTATTATATCTAAGATTAGCAAAATCCCTACATTGTCTCTGAAAACTTTTAAACTTGACACCTTTGGCTGCTGAAATGCACAGTATTAATGACATAAGCGCCTTAACAGCAAAACAACTGTAAAGAGTTGAACAGAGTATGTAATTCTGCACCTGCTTGCTCTTACATTATCCTTAGCTAGGCCTCAACTCAAAGAGATAGATAACGAGTTGAAAATTTAATTTATTTGCTCTACTCCCTTGCATACCTCCTGTGTGAAGACTGAGAAAATGACATTTCAGTGCTTGATTAAAATTGGGAGAGTCTAAGTGTTGAATCAAGCACCACTTTTTGTCCACTCTGTATTTCTATTTTTTATTTGTTTCTTTTCCAACATTTCATTTATTAATAAGTGTCACTGCGTAAGCTGTGGTTCCGAACCAGTTCCAAATCAGTGGCTATGTTGTGATTTGACTCCGGGTGGACGAACGGAACATGTTAATAATGCATCTTTCTTTTCTTTTGTTTTGTTTTGTTTGTAATAAAGATTCGAATGAAAACATGTAAAGCTGTGTTAATTCTTAGCCAAGCAAACAGCTTATTATGGGGAGGGCGAAACATTAGAGCAAAACAGGACATGCTTGACTGTCTGTCTTTACTGTTTTCAGCCTTTAGTAATTAGAAGAAAGAACTTGCAAATGATTCATCTTGATGCCTAGTTGTCGCACACATGATGAGTCAAAACCTGGCCATTAACACCGTATATACTGGTAAACAAGAAGCCATAGCATTTGGCCAACTTTTTTAAACCATATTTATTGTGTAAAATCAATTTATGACAGTTATAACAAATAGAAACTGCAACCTCTCATACACATTCAGTTTGGCCATTATGAACTCTCTGGCTTTGTGTAATAGTGTAATTCATTCAACCAGTTTTTAATGGTCAAAGGGATAGTTTATGGTCCATCAAATTAAAAAAGTACATCATGTACATATTAGTTCAGATTCAGGCAAACGAGCTGTGAAATTTTAACTGCCATTGCAGCTACCCTGATCACGCATTTACATTCACACACACACAGCCATTCCACACTTCACCTCAACCCAGATGAGTTTATCTTGGATGCCGTTTCTGAACAGCAGAAACCCCTGCAGCAATCCAAATGTGGATTGTGTGCAAGGAGCAACCCCAAAAAGTGGAAATAAAGAATAATGGCAAGAGGAAGAAGGGGGGGAAGGACTAGACGGGGGAGACAAATGGGAATATGTTACTGCTCCAAGTTTTTAGGCTATTTACTTGAGATGATAAAGGAAGTGAGAGTCGAGGGCATGGGGAAACAATGGGGGTGCAGATATACAAAAGGGAAGCTGAGGTATGATTAGGAAATCCAATCAGAACAAACATTTAAAATGGCAAACGTTCAATTTCAGACCTAATTAAACTGTCATTTTTATGGTGGTCTTAAGGCCAAGAGACATTGACAGACGTTGCTTAAAATGAAGTGCTAGTTGTTTCACGCATGATTAACCAGTGAGATTAAATGCAATAAAGTTGGTATAAAATCTGTAACTTTACCTCTAAAAAAAAAAACTTTAAAATTGAATGTGCATTGTATTAAAAAAAAACAACATAGGTACATTGTGACTTTGTTACAAGATTTATCTATAGCAATGAACACATGGAAGTGCAGTACTGTAAGTTGTTAGCATACCACCACTTCATGCCAATCTGTACTGTATTTTCACAATCTTATAAAAAATATATAACAATATGCTAGGCACTTAAAGCTTTAGTTGAAGTGTCTGTGAAGGTCAGTAATAAGGACATATAAGGAGTACTACTCAGTGTGTACTTGGTAACTCAAAATCTTCAAAGTTGAACTGATCCAATGACAACCGTATGTTAGTCAGAGCAAATGTTTGATCCAACCTAACAATCGATGATGAAATCTCACAGGTCCACCTTTTAATGTCCAGGCTTAACACCACCAACACTGAAGCTTCTGTTCAACCTGCCAGTGCCACTGTTTAGGGAAGGCAGCCATGTGTCTGGAGCAATGTCCTTATCAGGCTACAAGTAAATGTTTAAGCACAGTTGGTGAAGTCAGTGTTTATGCACTTATGTCCAAACCAAAGCAATCCAAAAAAGATCCACTGTAACTGTCCAGCAGTCATGGTCTACTAGTCTTTACCATCTTGATTAGTACCATATTTAGGGCACCAGTATGTGTACAGTCATTATTTAACTACTCCCAGGTGCTTCTGGAAACATCCTTGTCTCAGTCACAGCCGTTCCCCATGACTGCATGGACCCTATCAAATGTGTCGGATTAAAAAAAAAAAAAAAAGACAGATGTTTAACTCGATTAACAAAAGAACCAACGATGGTTCGTCCAGCCAGTGAGTATCGACTGTGGTAGACCTCCGAAAAAAGATGCAGTCAATGAGGCTGAACTGTGTGGCTGATCCACTAGTTCACCTTAAAGAGGCCGAAATAATGTTTGCCTGAGTCCTGCAGGGTGAACTGACGTCCGGTCACAGCCTTGAGCTCAGCGCCTTTCTCTAAGAGCAGGAGGCCAGAAACCTGGCACGGCTTCAGGAAGTGGAACTGTTTAAAACCTGTGGTTGGAGTGGTGCTGTAACCCTCCATGCACTGAAGTGAGGGGCCCTGAGGGACAGTCACTTCCAGCTTCACATACTGACTCTCTTGCTCACTGAAATGCACCTGAAGGAGAAGTAGTGAGTGATGGGATGGAAAAAAAAAAGAGTCAAAGACAGGAAGGTGCCAGAGTTGGATAAAGGGTAACAAGTAAGCAAACAATGGGAGGGGATTTTTTTTCATGCATGTCCATGTGTTACTCAAGTAAACAGTTGCAGCATCTTACTTGACAGTAAAGGAAGTAGACCCCCCTCCGAACTACTTTAAAAGTGCCAGTCTCTGTGTTATACTCTACGGCTTGAGTCATATTCAGGTACTGCTCAGTCCATCCTTTAATGATTCCCTCATTCTCCACTGTAAAATACTCACACACATTAATACCGTACACTCCACATAGTATTATCATAAAAAAATTGATTGTTTTGTCTTACCTGTTTTGAAGGAATCTTTGGTTACTGTTAAAAACAAGAGGCAGATCTGAGAACTTTTGGGACAATGATGTTAGCAGTTGTCTGTTATTATGTGTAGATACAACTATTTTATCAACTTACTCTCGAAGTGAGAGGCCACCTTCCTTCCATTTCCATTTTTTCCTTTTGCCCCTCCAGCTTGCAAAATAAAGGAAAAAGAGAGAAATGTTTTGGAAAAAAGTCATAAATGTTGCTGGAATGAATTCTGGTAGAGAGATAAGAAGCATGGTGTCTGTTCGAGGCCTCAGCAAGTTACTGAATGGAACAGCTGTGCAGATACAAACACCATGGATTAACCTAGTACCATTTCTTGATCAGCTGAGGCCCTGATTGTCTGTCCAGATGTTCAAAAAAAATTTTCGTCCCTTTCCTCCATTCTACACCTTTCAGACTTGAGAAGCTTGGGGATAATAATGTTAGCAATTGTCTGTTATGTGTAGATAAAACTCTATTTTATCAACTTACTCTCGAAGTGAGAGGCCACCTTCCTTCCTTTTCCATTTTTTCTTTTTGCCCCTCCAGCTTGCAAAATAAAGGAAAAAAGGAGAAATGTTTTGCAAAAAGTCATAAATGTTTCTGGAATGAATTCTGATAGAGAGATAAGAAGCAAAGGTGTCTGTGTGAGGCCTCAGCAAGTTACTGAGTAGAACAGCTGTGCAGATACAAACACCATGGATTAAACTAGTACCATTTGCTGACCAAATGAAGCCCTGATTGTCTGTCCAGATGGTCAAATATTTTCTTCCCTTTCCTCCATTCTACACCTTTCAGCCATTGTTTTATCACGGTCATGCACAGTATGTTCTCTTTCCTGTATAGGAATAAAGACACTGGATCTTTCGTGACCCTGAAGGGGCTGTAAAGATTCCATGTGTGAATGGGGGAGAGAGCAATGGCCATGGCTACTATTCAGCTAACGGCAATAAATTAATAGATGTTCCAAAGGTTCTGTTTTTTTCTTGAGCGTCTGGGTTTATGAGTGCTGCCTGAACTCTCAGCAAGATCTTCAAAAAGTTAGCCGAACAATCTGATACAACTCAGACCACAAACCATACACATCAAAGAAGGTCCAGAGAAGCACTTCACCCAAATGTTATTGCTGGCAAACTGGGTGAACTAGCAGCCTCTCGCTGTCCCCGAGGGCTGCTATATTTAGGCAAGAGAACAATCGTGCTTCAAAAAGAAAAAGACTGTGGCTGAGCATTTTGGCTCTGATATCATATAGTTATCAAGTGTCTGTTTAAACATTTCAGCTGTTCAATAAGTCTCTAATCATCCAGCTGTTACAAACTAATCTTTATTTTTCTCACTTTTCTAGCCATTATCACAGAATGCCTGCTGTTTTTCCCCTGTTAGTGCTCCATGCTCCTTCTGCACTTGCCTAACTAGGCCAAATGCTTTATCGCGTAATTGCAGGAGCTATCAAAGAGCATTCGTAATTGCACAAAATAAAAAAAACTAAGGTTATTTCGGGCTTCAGCAATGGGGTCACTTGATTTAGAATGTCCCCAAATCCGCCAACCCTGTGCGGCCCTCGTGCCAGTTGGTTTTGCTGGGTGCATGTCCAGCTCAAACCTGCAATTTCTCCTGTCACTCAGCATGTTGCCTCCTGTTTCCAGTTGCAGCTTTTAGAAACACGTGCCCATTAGTTTACCCAAGATGCCATGCTGGCCAAGGCTCTGTAAATATCGTCCAAAGCTCTTCACTTTTTTTTTTTTTTTTTTTGCCTTACATTGCGATTTAAAACTGCTGCATATTTTAGAGACGATGCTCAAGCCTGCTGTAAGTGTTATATGGCTTAGTTCCTCGACAGTAATATGGAGCATTCATGTGTCCCCATGTGAAATTAATAATTTTACCTCTTTACTGTGAAGCATTTTTATAAAGCTTGGTGTCAATTTACTGTCTTTTCATGCCATGTGCATGCCAGTTTTACTTTGTCATTATATAAAACCATCATGTATAAACCAGAAAGGACATGTTTGACATCAAGTGCTTCATGTTTGAAAGTCACTGACTCTCAGTACCTTCTCTCTTCACTCGCAGGCTCTCCAGCAGCTCCCTCTTCTCCAGGAAAAGCTGGACAATAGCCTTGCGCTGCAAATTCACCTGACAGAGAGAGAGAGAGAGAGAGAGAGACAGACAGACAGGGGGTAGGGGGACATAAATGTGTGGTATGTGGTGTGTGGGTAGACAGGAGGAGTGTGTTGATATTAATTGGTGTTTCATGTGGCCAGTACTCGAACCAGGCAAAGCCTGCGAAATAATCAAACCCACAGACTTTTCTGAACCAGACACAAACAAACACTTCCATCTCCCTTCCTGGAGCTTGGCATGCACTTCAACACACCTCTATTAATAGGTCACCCACAAAACTAGTTGCCACACATTAGATATTTTTTAAAAGCTACAGGTTCCTGGCATGTTTAAATGACCTTGTTGAGACTAGACCAAGAACAACATTAGTAAAAAAAAGAATTATGACCGGAATGCAAGCTTTGTCAGCAATTCAAACAGGCTTTTTTAATAAGAGCCATATTGTGTGAGGAAGAAATGCTACAGGTCTGCGCAATATTTGGCAAAAATGCTTTGAGCAATGTGAAATTTGTTTTACTGCATAAATCAAGTGAATGCCACAGAGGCTAGTGCACATTTATCCCAACTCCCAGTGCAGCATAAAGTTAGTGCCAGAGTCATGTGTGGCTCGTATGCTTGCTGAATCAGCATGTCTTTCTAAGCCTGTGCATGTGTGTGTCTGTTAGAGTTGCACATATGGAAAAATGTTATATTGTTTCATATTACCATTGCAGTGGATTAAAACACATTACTGAATGCTTGATGTAACTTTGTTAAAGACTGAAAGTAGGTGCCATTTTGTTCCTTAAAGGGTTCTTCAGTTTTTCTCTCTGGGGGAACCATTACAGGCTCTGTAGAACCCTACAACAGAGGGTTTGTCTTCAGAGAGACAAAACCGATTTCTCTAAGTGTGTATTGTTGTTGGTGGGATCATGTGAATGAAATACTTAATCATCATGCTGGTACTTAGGATATTAGACAAGCACGCAGTGAAACATTTTGTAACTGGACAGTGGCCTCATAGGCATATTGCAGACCTCTACAAATACAAGTACTGCAAATGCCAACTATATTAAACTATGAACAAACCAGACCCTTGTAGTTCTTCGGTTCGTCCTTCTGGGGGAACTCTTAACAGAACACTACAACAGACTTTCCCCTTTAGAAATACATTAAAATCACAGAGCCCTTAACCAGGGAAAAAAAAAAAGTGGAGTGTGTGCGCACTCAACATGCACATCTGCAGCTTTGTACTGTGTAGACGTCAATTGCACTTCCTCCGCGAATGGCAGTCTACCGATCACTGCACCATAATTACACACACTCTTATGGGAGACGCTGGACAGGCTGCTTTTGCCTGCTCCGTTTGCCTGCTCGGGCGCATGCGCGCGCCAAGTGAACCAGCAGTTCCAGTAAATTGCGCTAAACGTGGCTTGGCAGAAACGCTCAGGCCAAAAAAGCCACAACTTGCAGTGCCTCTCCGCTGGAGCGATAAAAAACGTGCCCCACAGACCCCCACAAGTGCTACCACAGCTGTTTGTATAATCAAGAACACAGCATGTGTGCTTTTGCCCGAAATGTCCTCACTAAGCAGCCAGACGGTTAAGGCACTGCCCAGGCACGCCGGAGAGTGCCATTGGAAGAATGTCTGCCTGCAGGATGCACAATTACAAAATGATCAAGCGGAACACTGAGCCGAGTTTATTACCGACCGGCCAGCGGCGCTACAGCTTCTGCTGCTTTGTGTCCTTTCTGAGAGATTTGTCACTACCCACAAATGTAAGTGGCTGCTGCAGGCTAGTAAACTGTTTAAGGGAGGCTACATTCGAGCTCCTGAATGTGAAGAACGATAGTGGACTTGAGCCAGAGGCAAAGCTCTTAAATCGGCGGTGGCTTTTGATCAGGCAGTGATTCTGCAATATTACTGACGTTTGAGAAGTTTATTACTTCTAGGCACTTCATACAGGCTTAAGAAATCCTGTTTACCTCCAGCTGATTTCAATTGCGAGTGTAGTAATTTGACCAAATATGGAGTAATGAACTACAGGGTTACTATGAAGCCAAAGTTCATTATGTGGCTATTAATTTCTCCGGAAGTTAAAAGAAAAAAAGAAAGACAAAATAGAGAAAAAAGAGAAGATATTCTGCAAATGCAACTTTGTCCTATACAGATCCACCTCATGTCTAAAAATCTGGACATGCCACTGTATCTCCAGGTTTGTAAGCTGATTAAAGTAACACCCAGGAACAGAAAAAACTGTAACAGTATCCCCAGCCACTCTGATGCGACCTCAGCTAGCAGGACAATCCGTCATCGTCAGTAATAAATGCACATTTTTCTAAAGAAATAAATAATAAATAACTCGGTTATATGGCAATACAATCAACACATTTAGGTGATGCATATGATCCTTATCTTATTCAACTGGTATTTTGTGGGAAAAGTGTGGATAGTTGATGCTATGTCAGATGAGAACTTGAGAAATGTGCAGGTTCTGTGCGGGATGGACAGTCTACCTGATCCAAGCGGTCGCGCAGATTTTGGACGGACCTGGTCAGGTCTCGGGTTTGTCGCCACGTCCATGCGGTGAACACGGCGCTGGAGGCGGCGAGCGCGAGCGCCACGGCACCAAGCAGCGACCACGCGGAGCGGAGCGGCCCTGCACGCCTCCTCTGCACTATCCGATGCATTGTCACGCACGGCGGCGGCGGCTGCTGCTGCTGCTGCTGCAACTTCACCAATCCCCAGTTTTCCACTCCGTCATTGCGGACGCGTTGCGCGTACACATTTTCGTTTTTGCTTGGTCCGGAGTGCACACACGCTTCGCAGACCTTTAAGCGCGCCTGCAGATAGTGAGAATGCGCGCACTCACGGTGCTGTTTTTCCGGAGTGAGCTCGCGCACTCTGACTGCCGCAGCCTCAGCCGCGAAACTGGCGTCTGTCTGAGAGAGAGAGAGAGAGAGAGAGAGAGAGTGCCACTGATTCACGATTCACAGCTGAAAACGTTTGTTGTTGTTGTTGTTGTTTTCAGAACCTGCAGCTGAAAAATCACGTTCTGGTTGTGTGAGCTGTCAGACCTGTGCTGCTGAATTCTCGTCACACACTTCCTCGTCCTCTAAGAATATAACAGGCGACTCGCAAAAGAATCGGTTCTTTTTCAACAACTCTTCTAGGCTAAACGAGCCAAGCGATTCTCAAACACGAACGAGTCAACCGTTCCGGCCAAATCACATCTTTTTCAATTTTTTTTATAAACATTTTTTTTTAACTGTTTTTGCCATATATAACATATAGAGTGCTGACTGTAAAACAGTGTCATGATTTTATTATTAACAGTTAAGTGATTTTTAAGTGATTTACCTAGCAGATCCATACATGCTCTCACTCACCTACTGACACTCACACAAACCGACTCATCCAGTCACACACACACACACACACACTCTCATTCATACACTCACATGCTTATTTGTGTACAATAACAGTAACTTTAGTTCCTAATAATTACTCAGATTACAGTTTACTCAGTTTTGTTTGGCTTCCATTGTTTTCCTTTTAGGTTTTACTTTGTGTTTAGGATTGCCACTAAATAAGAAAAAAAAAGTCAGATAGCGCTCGATTGAGTCCTGCTTTTGTGACACAGCACATGCTGCATTTGTAAGGTGTTAGCCCAATTAAAAAAAAAAAAGTCCAAATTAAAAAAAAAAAAGCTGTTCTGCACCTCTCACATCACACCGAGGTGATGTGTGTGAACAGTTGTTGGTTCTTATTAGCATGTTTTGATGCGGTGCCCATAATGTCTCAGTGCATTTCACACCCATAACCAGGAAATTGCATAAAAATATTTACAAAGTCATGTAAATGAAGACTGAATTTTAAAAAATGACTGCGTGAATTAGTTTGTAGAGATACATTTCCAGAAGCAGCACACTTTCTCCTCATATTTATTCTCATACTTAGTCTATGTGTGGAACACTAACATGGCTGGTTAGTGAACTAGCTCCATAGCTAATATTTGCAAGGCTAGGCTACTGATAGCAACATTTCCGTGGGCATTCTGTGACACTGAAACTGAAACAAATGGTGTCAGTCAATTACATGATGGTGTCAGTCAATTACCTTTTAGGGTCAATTGCTTGTAACTCAGTGATAATATTAAGGGTTTCAGTGCCTTTTGTACATTTAGTCTAAGTACCTAGAACACCTTTAAAACATACACGTAACTAGAGCTAAGATTTTACTACTTGAAGGTACATTTACATTGTTTGTAGTTGCTACATTAGGGAACAAAAATGTACATGTATGTATAACGAATGCTGAACAAATTTTAATCGTAGCACCCTTTCCATTTCTCTAGTTCTGCCTCTGCATCATTAATGGCACCTTATTAGGTAACAGTTCAGTCCATTTTGCAGTGATGGATTTAATGTACGAGATTTCAAATAGAAAACCACCCACAGTGTCATTTGTAGGCTCATTCCAAACCTGAAGTGTTGAAAAAAAAAAAACATGCCCTTCTAAAGGGATTAATTCATGAACTCTTTGCTTTTGAGGTTCTTTATGGGAGAGTCCAGTTACACTCAACTTTTTAGCTCTTTTATTCTGCTTCTTGTAAAATAGATTACAACAGGATAATGTAGCTATCACAACACAAAGTTTATTAAACACAAACACCCAAGTGTTGAATAATGCTGCATTATAATTATGAATTGTTTTGAATATTTAGTATAAAACATTTCTTATATGATGGGTCAGTTGCCATGAGCAGTGTGTCCACCTCAAAGTTGAAACATTAGCGAGTTTTCACTTTGAAATATGTAGCCTTTACAAGGCTTAGGGCAAGGTCATGATCACACCAGAATGGACTGCAGCCTTAGACTGAAAATAAACTAGACTATCCTCCAGTTCATGCAAAGTACAGAGCACTGGGCTAATAAAGTGGGCTAGATGACAGTTCATTGAACTCTAGGCCCATGGATACACCACGCAACTTTGAAACTCCTAAAAGATTACGAAACGACTGGACTTTTTGTCTTCTTTTGGGGTTTTTTTGGGCAGCTGAAAAATTGGGAAGCACATTAAACCACTGGGTGTCACACAGTGAATGACTGAGGATCACACTCTAATGACTAGGGATCATTTGTTGCAAAACCTGCTGCTTAATCAAAACCTCACAAGAAATCATGAGGCTTATTGTTGCTAAGAGACACCAGTAGCAAAACAAATAAGGAGGTGTAACAGCTTGCTGCTGTTGTTGTTTCAGCTACTCCATGTGATGACACAAACAATAAGAGAAGCACACACATGAGGGAGGTTGGGGGTAGATTTGCAGTCAGTAGGATCACAGTCTATAGAGGAAGTTGTGGGTGTAGAAGACAACCCAGGGATGTTTCTGGGGTTGGGCATGGGTGGGCCGTGACTCTGTGTCAACAGTATTGGACCCCCTGTGGCCCACATAAATATTAAGTCATTTTGCCTAATCTGTTTCTATGGCTGTACCAGGAAAATTGTGGAAAGGACAAAGGAATTAGGAGATGACTGTTATAAATAAAAAACAAAGATGATTTATATAGCTTATGTCAGCAGTTTTCAAATGGAGTCCAGGGACCCTCAGAAGTCCGTCTGTGGTTTTTATTATGTGGAAGTAACAACCTACGATGACCAAAGTTACGTTTAGGCTATTAGGGAGTTATTTGACTGGTCAGTTGAATTAAGTGGGTTTAATATAAACCTCAGTAACTCAAAAAAAACAGTAGGCCAGTGTTACCTTGGACCTAATTTGTTTGAGAACCAATGGTTTATGGCATGTCAGTCTTTGGATATTACCTGAGCACAATTCCGAAAGATGTGCCAGTTTTAAAACTTTTTTGAGTTACTGTTCAAAAGTAATTTTCAGAGTTAACATACAATGTAGTTTCTTATTGTCTTGAAACGGCAGTATTTATGTAATCTTACATCAAGGACATGCAACAAAACAGCTGGCCCCTGTATGTCTGCTTTATTTAAAATGATGTCTGACATTTACTCACTCCCAGACAGTTAGAAGTGTAAAAGATTCTCCACATGCGAAGCTTTGTTGAATAGACAAAATACAGTATCGTAATTTGTCTCGACACTGTGACCTGCACACGATTGTCCCGCGCGCCCCTCTGAGTGGCGAATCAAATGAAGTTCGATTCGTTTAAATGAGCAGTTCGAAGGAGTCGAATCAGTGAAGTGAGTCGTGATAGTCATTAGTGGCTGGTCGGTGAAAGATCGTGAGTGAAAGCGCAAAGCTCAGCAAAGTCTGTACAGCTGGGTCACGCGAGAAAAAGAGCTCGTTCCCTTATGTAGGCTGGCGATATTGCGTAATTTGGTTATGATGGGCTCAGAAATGAACACGTTTGCTGATTTGCTGAATAAAATAACTAAAATGAAATAGCTAAATGTGCAGGGCTAGTCCCAGGTGGGGAAGCTTTACTTCTGCTTTACTTTATCACTGCTATATGGAAGATGAAGTTTTCTGATCTCATGTGCTGTGTAGTAGCTTATACCTGAATAGCTTATATACTCTATTATAGCCTATAGAATTTAATTGTAATATCTATCTGGCTATTTAGCTTGTTAAGTAACAAATTCTGTGGCCTACTCCTTATAAAATAACGCACAGTGTAACTGGTCATATTAGCACTGTTCCTATAAGACTAGTTTTAGTCTGTTTATTGCACTTACATCTGATTTAAATCTTATTTTCTTTTAGTAAATGTGAATGCATTCTTTGCAAATGTGAGTTTTGTCTGTTGTGTGTGTATATATATATACACACTGCCAAAAAAAGTCGCTGTTTAGATTTTAATAGGCAAAAACTGATGCACCGCTTGGTGGAAATAAATGTTGTGATGTTATTTCCATCAAGAGGTGCATCAATTTTTGGTCAAGATCTTGTACTGACAATGAAAGAGGTGAGCACTCTGTAAAGTCTCCTCCAGCACATCCCAAAGACTTTCACTGAGGTTAAGGTCAGGACTCAGAGGTGCCAATTTATGTGTGAAAATGATTCTTCATGCTCTCTGAGCCATTCTTTCACAATTTTAACCCTGATGAATCTTGGCATTGTCATCCTGGAATATGGCCATGATCCGTCTTTCTACATGGTTATTAAAGAACTAAAAAGCTACACACTTCCTCTTTTAAGATTAAAAGAACTGCTGCCAAACATATAACATGCTAAAAACATTATAATCACTCTAATAATGATCCATTCATAGACTCTTATGCATTTGCCTATTAAAATCTAAACAGCAACTTAATATATATATATATATATATATATATATATATATATATATATATATATATATATATATATATACACAAATATATACACAACAGACAAAACTCACATTTGCAAAGAAAACATTCACATTATATATATAATCTGTTTGAGCACCATTATTATTATTATTAGTAGTAGTAGTAGTAGCTATCCAAGAACATTTTTTTCTATCAACCACAAGGTGGCAGCACTTTTTAAGGCCCATATCTCCTCTCCTGTATGTTGAGCCGCACTCAGCACTCTGAGCAGCACTGGCAGTATGCTGATACAGCTCTGTGTTCAGTGAGCTCTTCAGTAGGTATCTTCAAAACAATTTCCACCCTGGAACGCTTTCAAAATGCTTGCTCACAGACATGCCCCACACAACGAATATACAATTGGGGCAACTGTGTTTTAGTCTTCTGAAAAGGTTAATTTGTACATGTACATCAACTCAGCCTCTCACTGAACCTCCTTTAAATCTCTCAAGCACCTCCAGGCTCTTTTCCCAGCTGTACTGTTTGGCAGGCACCATAAAATATAACAGAGCTATCTTGCATAACAGACTTTACAATCAGAGAAACATCTGAGAGGAAAGGATAAACAGTCTACTAGAGCAAAGTGCAATCCTGGTCCCATTTACACACACTGACCTAAATAGACTTGAAAGCAGTGTATTTATAGTGCCTTTTACTAACATGTCTTTATTTTAATTGTACATTTCTCACTAATGTTACTGCTTTGCATTATAGTTTTTCTCTGACAACATAGCAGTGTGATAGTGAATGATGACATGTTATATATGTTTTGTTCTTTTATTTTTGTAGTTTTGCAGGTAAATACCTACTGCATGATTATCACATAACTTGATTCTTTCTGAAAGCAGATTTTACTTCATTTTCTGACTTTTCCAGAATGAAGTCAAAACAACATCTGCTGGCAAGGCCACCACACATATGTGACCTTGGATGTGAATTTTGATCTCTTTTTATTTGTTTTGTTTTTTTTTCTTCTAACGTGTGATGATCGGTTTTAATAAAAAGAACCAGAGTCAACATTATAAAGTTTACCAGTATTCATGTTTATTAGAATAAAACTGTTTTTAACATCACCCAAATAACAGACACATCATAATTATGTGTGGATACACACATAACACACATAAAGTCAAGTTTCACATTAATACAAGTATTTTGCTTCCATCAGTGCTGGACCAATAACCTCTACCTCACTGAACTGGATTTTATGGATTTTAGTTAGGGATGGAAGGAATGAATCTGAAATGAACCTGAAATTTAGGGATTGCTATCAGCCATCTTTTGAAAGGCATCCCCATGACAGCACATGTAATGGTAACCCAGGTCAGAGGTCACATCCACTGAACCCTGGTTCTGGTAGAAGTCCAGCGCTGTCTTGTTCCAGTTCAACACAGTAAAATTGAGCTGCGTGCAGCTGGCAGCCCGTCCTAGCTATTATAGACATGACCCAAAATTAACAATAAAACAAAATCTATGACAATTATACACATTATTTTTGAATACACAGATTAATTTGATTTCTTACATGATGCCTCAAACACTTCTAATTTATCTAATGTCTGAAGAACAGACATTTAGAAAACATCCCTCACCTGTGCAACTTTGCTCATCAGTCAGCCCTTTCCTGGATGAGATGCAATCATGGGTATGAAATTAGTAGAAATTACAACTAGTTCATATGTTATATCAGATTACAGTCTGTGAATTAATCTGAGCTGCTCAATAACAAATAAGATTCCATTTTAAGTGTGTTTCAAGTAAATGACTTTTCCGTTCTTTTCTCAGTAGAGGGAAATGTTATTTATTTCTGTATGTATGTAATTGCCTGTGATAACTGACAACATGATGCAATGCAGTAAATAGACGCTTAGAAAAAAGGTACATCAGGGGTTGTTTGGGTAGGTAATGGTTCTGACTTTCTAAAGGAGTTCTACATTCAACCTATTCTGAAAGAGAAACCTGTGGTTATAGGGCTCTACACAAAACCTGTAAAAGTTTTCCCCGAGGTGAAGTACCCTTTAAGGTGCTAGAGGAATCCGTTTTTACTACGAGTGCAGACATTACGCTGAAAAAACTCTGGACTGCTGTTGAAGACAGTGTGAAATATTTTATTAATTCAAAGCAGCAACAAAAGTACCACAATTACCTCTAAACTCTGGCATCATGTACAAGTCCTCCATGAATACAGCTTGGCCTTTCCAGCTATAAATGTAAAAGTACATATTTTCGTATGACCTGAAACAGACATACACATTTTTCAGTGACTGGAATGTCTTATTTTTTTCTCATAAAAGAAGCAAAAAAAATGAAAGTAAGAAAAAAGATTATGTAGTCATGTGGTTTCAATATGACATGCATGGGTCCATTCTCAGACAAAAAGGTTCAGTCTATTACCCCAAAGGGTTTGTCCCTCTAGGTGACTCCTTACAGGTCCTATACAAACTTAACACAAAGGGTTTCTCTTCAGAAACAGTGCGAAACCCTTTTAGATAGCTGGAACCAGTAACCATCTCACGAACCCTTGATGAACCTTTTTTTCATCAGGCTAAAGCTAGGAGCCCTACATTATATATATATAAGCTGTACATTATACTGTAAACTTTTAAATTTTTGCCCTGCATGTAACAAAGTTTACCTGTCTTGTCCCCATGAAATAAGTATGAAAGTAAGGAAGGAAATAAACACACAAACAAAAACACAAACAATCAAATCAAAGCAACATAGTGAAGATGAAATCAGATATCACTATGTACTGTATCTCTACTAACACTGTCAGGGCCTGTGTAAAAAAACTGGACAGCACTTTTGATCACATTCTCACCATCTTTGGTCTTGTGCTGTTCTGGAACCTCAGCAATTATCGCATGGAAAAACGGGTTTTTAGAGAACCCAATCTGCTCTAGGTCTACAAAGAGAATTTTATCTTATTTAATCATATGCATGACACGTAAACAGATTACCAGTATCACCGTCAGTTACACCTAGAGTTGTACTATGCCATGACAGTTTAAAAAGAAACCTTTTTTTTTAATATTTCATGCAATATATGTTTTTGTGTAATCGTGACCTGATCTGTCATTTTCTCATACTCTGCCTGCTCCTGTATGAGATACAAACAACAACAAAAAAACAACCAAACAAATTAAAAAAGGCTCACAATTGCACATGCATATACATCTCTCTCTGCACCAATAAGCAAACTTTATTTGGTTTCTTGACTCCAGTCCTGGGGATAAACTATCCTGTGTAGTTTTTTCTCTTCCCCACTGGGGCTTACATAGGCTAAATATTCACATTTTAAGGTTTTGGATTCCATTTTCTAATTTTAGTTCCCTAAGATAACACAATTCCTGAATGTTTTGGCCAAATGACGGTTGTCATTTGATGTAGGAAAAAGGAGTCTGAATAAACAGATTTAGTTTATGGCACACATTTTTCACAATTTAACAATTTTCTAATTAAATTAAAAATGCTGTATATGTATATTAACTGGATGAAGCAGTCTGTTATTAAATTCTTTTGGCTTTGATTCTGTCATTATCTCTTACAGCTGCTGTCACTACAGTAGACCAGATGAGTAATGTGAGAAAGTATGCCAAAGATGTTTTTAGCAGACATTGTACAAAATATGTCACATCTGTCCTTTTGTTTTTCTATTTCTTGAAAGTCAGAAGATAACAACATAACATTTTGCACTTAAATATGTTCCTGTGGTGCTCTCCTGTTCACATGTAATAATGTTTTCACTGGAGTTTTATCCTGTCTGACAAGTAACCTGATTGGCTTTTTTCTCTTAACATAAAGAGACAGATCTCTTAATGTAGTTGTCCTGAGATATTGCCTGTAAAGAATGCAAGATAAGCTTTTTTTTTAACAATGTTAAGAGAAATGTTTTAGATATGGATACAAAAAAGAACATAGGTTTGCACCAGTGATCGATGAAATGAAGGTTTTCGAGGCTTGGCCCACAGTTATTTAAATGTTATGGCACCACCTAGCTGTGAACTTACATGAAAGCGTCTGTGTCTTCCCAATGAACATGTGAAACAAGTCCTTAAAATGAGACATCATGATCATCAAGCTATACTGTAGCTCACTTAGTCATTTGCTGGCAAACAGTTCAAAGAATCAGTGGTCAGTCAAACTGTTTGGTCTATTAGCTTTCCTTGAAAATATTCATTTGTCAGCATAGAGTGATGCTCAAGCTGGTAAAAAAAAGTTTGGAAAAAAAATTTTCAACGTGTATTACGAACATTATCTCAAAATATACTGGGCACAGGTAATTAGCTTGGACTAATAATAATAATAATAATAATAATAATAATAATAATAATAAAAATAACTGCAAACAGCAATTAAGGGGCCAAACACTTTCTGTCCCCACCCCCTTGCAACAGAGGAAGACCAGAAGCCACTGGGAACTTCAGCCCTTGTTCCCAAGGAGGTGGACTAAATCTGATGGCAATACGTCAAGGTGTTGCTGATATATTGCCTCACATCCTGTTTTCAATAGCCCTCAAAGAAAGACTATGTTTCTAAGTTTTGGTGTCAATATGTCAAGATTTTACTGAGATATGGCCTTATTTCCTTTTAGACTACACTGTGATCAAATTTGTTGGCATGTTACAGATAGACCATGTTGAGTATCAAGAATGCAAGAAAGGTTTTGTTCAGCAGGCTCTGACAGTGCATTAGTTCAAATTTCAAAAAGACTAGTTGAAGTTTCTAAGAAAAGGAGCAAAAAACATTTTTGTTGAAATTCAAAATGACTGACCTCCTGTTTTGCAAATCACAAATGTGTTAAATCCAGAACACTCAGCATCTGTCAGCGAATCATCAGAAAGAAGAATCTTGATTTGATGTTGAACAACTTGAAAGTTAAGTGCAGTTTTACTAATTTGAGAATTATAGTGCATCTTAGAGGTAAATTTAGACAAAATGTCTTGCAGACTCAAACATAATTTGAGTTCTACTGGCTTAGCTGTATGTGGCCTAAATGAATGTACGAATGAATGAATGAATGAATGAATGAATGAATGAATGAATGAATGAATGAATGAATTCCATTTGCATGTCTACAGGATAGTATTAGGCTACAGGAACACTATCCCTCTGTCCTCATGTTGTGCAAAAATGAAAAATAAAATAAAATTTAAACGAATCACAGCAGGGAGCCTGCAGTTATTCATTATAATACAAATATTATTGCACATGTATAAAAATGTCAAGGATATCACACCTAGAAGCCTATGTACATAGACACAGATCTATTATTTCCATTGTATAGGTGTTTATGGAAATTCTTTTCTTTTCTTTGATGTTACTCCTGCTACTTGTGCTGCTGTGTCAACTTCCCCTACGGGGGATCAATAAAGATACATCTTAACTCATCTTAACTCATCTTATCTCATTATATCTCATCGACAAGCATGACTGTAAAAGACACCCACCTGGACATTTTGACTGCACCCCTAATCAAGACCTACACTAAATCCGGCCCTGCTGTCCGCTGAACTCAGACAATCAGTGGAAAGTGGAGTCGCGTTCATGGGACGTTGCGCTGTGGAGTTATCATTGCAAATGCATGTCCTAATTTGCCCTTTTGGTGGCGCTGAACGGCTTGAAAGATGTACACCAAAGCTGCTGTGTAGGTAGCTGAGCCTGTTTTTCATAACATGAGTATGAAGCATTGTATGGGCTGCTGTAGTCTTCCCATTTCCCGGGGAAATCCACGTAGACACAGGGAGCAATGTCAGTGTCTAACTACTAAAAATGATGTGCTTCAAAAAAAAAAAAAAAAAAACTGATGGTGAAATATGAGCCGCTTACTTACTGACATCATGCGCCTGATGTCCTTACAAGAGTGGCGGCGCGAATCGTGAAGTCCATTTCAGTCCGAGTTATAAACATTCTGACTGACACACACACACACACACCTTTACCTCATAACGTGTTTAGATATGAGAATAGATATGGATATTATGGAAGAATTTTTCTGTTATCTTTATCAATATTATTTACCAATCAGTATTATGTCAATCAGTATCTATGCAACAGTATTGTAATGTGATCTCGTGTTAAACCATGACCTTAAATCACCTCAGAGTTTTACTTATACACTACACTGTATCTTTTCTGATAACTCTTAATTAAAAAATAATACGCAAGTATAATCAAATATAAGAGATTTAGTACATTTAGAAAGTGACTTTATGCATATGATTTTACAAGGATATTTCTGTGTGTGAATCAAGAAGACAAACTGGTGTGACCTTGCAGGTGGACTGTGCTTTTGGGAAAAACAATAAGCACACAGTTTTCATTCATAAATTATATCTTTTCCAGTACAGACAGAAAATGTTTTTCTCTCTACCAGACTACTGAAGTGCATTGCTGAGGTTTTGATGAAGGCTAATGTTTAAAAAAAAAAAAAAAAAAAAAACTATAGACCTCTTGCTACATTTAAAACTAAGATAAAGGGACAGTGAAATAATTGAGGCGAGAGGCAGGTGTGTGATTAAAAGAAAAAAGAGAAAACCCCATCTAATGAGACCATTGTTCTAGAGTTGTATAAAAGCATGAGCCATGACTATGTAAATCAGATGCTCTGCAGACATCTCAGCTTTGTTGTTTGATTCAATAAAGTCTATTGATTTTTGGCATCTAGAACCCCTTGTCTTTGGAAGTCTTTTTTTCTTATTTTGAATTGAATAAGATCCTTTTTTCCAGGAATTCCAAAGACGTGTGTGTGTGTGTGTGTGTGTGTGTGTGTGTGTGTGTGAGAGAGAGAGAGAGAGAGAGAGATCCCACCACACTGATGCTTTAGAACAACAATGTCAAACAAATCGGATTAGTCCAAATTACAATACAAATGATACAAAACGTCACCTATCGTGAAACCCAAACACAACAGAGGAAAATGCAATGCTATTTGGCCCTAAAAAGACAGTACACCATGCAGACTGTCTGTACACAGTGACAGATTAAAAGAAAGAGAGAGAGAGAGAGAGAGAGAGAGAGAGAGAGAGAGAGAGAAAACCACTTTGACAAGGTACAGACTCAGTGGACGCAACCCAGCAAGAGAAACAGGCAGACAGACAGGAACACATGGCTCCCACTGGAGGAAAAGTTGTGCCTATACACTGCAACCAAAACACAATAGAGACAGAGCTGCAGAGCTGCATCTAACAGAATGCACAAAACACACAGACATCCGAAAAAAAAATCTACCCCGAAATGAAACACACACCAAACATTTGACAATTTGACAGGAGAACATCAAGCCTGTTGTATTATTATATTAGCAGCACAGTACGTCTCAGCCTGCCACAGTGAGGGACAGTGAGTGATCTGCCTCGCCCTTGGGTTTCTTCTAATTGTTATGATTGCTCTTTTTTACTGTTATTGTTTTATATTTTTTCTTACCTTTATTAGTAAATTCACTTTTATTCTATAATTTTAGTCATTTTATCCTTCTTTTTTCAATTATTCTGTATATAGTGCCTTTATATTGTTCTTAATTTATGTACATCGTTTGCACTATTTTTTTTTTTAGTACTTTATTTTTTAATTTTATTTCACCTGTTTTTACACTATCCTTCCTTTGTACTTGCTTAGGCAATACAAATGTACAATTATTTGTTATGCCAATAAAGCACATAAAAACTAAAAATCAGAGAGAGAGAGAGAGAAGGCATATTAAAGCTGTTGTGTAGGCTCCTAGTGGCACCAAGACACTTGGTCCTGTTTATTTTCCTTTACTTTGTCACCGCCCTGTATACACAACCACATGATGTCTGCCTGAATGTGTGTATATTAAAGCTGTTAAAATTACTTTTTCACTGTTCTAACTGGCAGAGAGAAAAAATGATAGTAACTGTTTACATACTTTAATGTTTATAGCAGTAGTTGTGGTGTGGAGTTCACTTTTTTTTCTATCAACCACAAGGTGGCAGCACTTTTTTTTTTTTTTTTTTTTTTTTTTAATTGAACACTGCCACCTTTATTTCTTTACTCCTCTGCATATCTCCTCTCCTGTATGTTGAGCCGCACTCAGCACTCTGAGCAGCACTGGCAGTATGCTGATACAGCTCTGTGTTCAGTGAGCTCTTCATGCCTGCTAGAAATCACTGTGCCATTAGCAATTTACGCACTAAAATCTTTGCCCTTGCCAATGCAATTAGCCCAAATTTCTTGCCCAAATTGTCAATGGAGTCTTCAAACCAGAATCAGCCCATCAGAAACACATACTATGTACAGCAGATCCTCAAAACAGTGTAAAATGTTTTAAGCTTTATTAGCAGCTAAGTGCTGACGGGGTAATAGGTATGCATCTGAAGAAGAACCCAACACATTTGAATATTTGCTCACAGATGTGCCCCACTCAACAAAAATACAACTGGGCCAAAAGTTATCACCTGTGGTCTTCTGAAAAGGTTAGTTTGTACACAGAAAAGACATCAGCTCAACTTTCATCGAACCTCCTCTAAATCTCAAGCACATCCATGCTCCTTTTTTCCAGCTGTTTGGCAGGCTCCATAAAACACAACAAATCTTTCTTACATAACAGAGAAACATCTGACAGGAAAGGATAAACAGTCTACTAAAGAAAAGTGCAATCCTGGTCCCATCTGCACACACTGATCTAAAGAGACTTGTGTATAAAGCAGTGTATTTTACCGGCATGTCTTTATTTTAATTGTGCATTTCTCACTTTTGCATTACATGAAACAGTTTTCTCTAACATGCCCATAGACAGCGTAGCAGTACGATAATGAACGTCATACCCAAATTGCTCTTGTACTGTTTTAATTTTGCATTACAAATAAATAAGTAAATACCCACTTACACACACCCGCTTGACTGATTGCCACAGATTGTAGTTTTATTTTTGAGCTTGTTTTGTACATTCATATGTGTGTGGCAGCCTGGAAAAACCCATCAAATGTTGCTGTGACTAAAATCTGGAAATTCTGGAAAACAACCAAAAATACAAAAAAAAAAAAAAAAAAAAAAAAAAAAAAAAAAAAAAAAAAAAAAAAAAAAAAAAAAAAAAAAAAAAAAAAAAAAAAAAAAAAAAAAACCACACACACACACATAAGCCTAATCATTTCACTCTGTGATCAGACAACAGCTTTCAAAATGTATGTAATGCACCTGCAATGTCACATCATTATCAAAACAGAGAAAAGCACTTACATACTCTGTATGGAAGCCAACAGAACAGAACTGACTATATTAATCAGCAATTACTTCCCCACCAAAGTAGGAAACAGTGATCAGTCAAGTGAAGAGATAAAGATGAGGCTTGTGTTTAAATGTGGAGAGTACCTGAGGTGATAAGACGGAGACTGATGTGGACTGATATGCTAATCATCAAAGTAAATGATACCACTGTAAACTTTTTTCCCTTCCACCTCCAGTTTTGGGGGTAACCAGACCTCAAAATGCTATGACTTTACTTCTGATTGAGATAAATCCAAAACAGAAATATATTTCAGTTCTAGAAAATGTCGAAATGTTACCGTGTGAAGGGTTTTATCAGGCTGCCACAACATTATGTGGCATTACGATACACAGTATCATGTAGGTAAATATAAAACCTGTTGTTATCATCCTCTGAACAACAGACATTTCACAGTTAAGACAGAAAGTGTCTACACACAACACATAAAGTCAAGTTTCACATTAATACAAGTATTTTGCTTCCATCAGTGCTGGACCAATAACCTCTACCTCACTGAACTGGATTTTATGGATTTTAGTTAGGGATGGAAGGAATGAATCTGAAATGAACCTGAAATTTAGGGATCGCTATCAGCCATCTTTTGAAAGGCATCCCCATGACAGCACATGTAATGGTAACCCAGGTCAGAGGTCACATCCACGGAACCCTGGTTCTGGTAGAAGTCCAGCGCTGTCTTGTTCCAGTTCAACACAGTAAAATTGAGCTGCGTGCAGCCGGCAGCCCGTCCTAGCTATTATAGACATGACCCAAAATTAACAATAAAACAAAATCTATGACAATTATACTCATTATTTTTGCATACACAGATTAATTTGATTTCCTAAAAGATGCTGCATACAGTTCAACTTATCTAATTTCTGAATACCAGACATTTCAGAAACATTAATATATCCCTCAACTGTGCAATTTTGCTCATCAGTGCCTTGCCAATGCCCTTTCCTGGATGAGATGCAATCATGGACATGAAATTTCAAAACAATGAGGATTACAACCATTCTGTAAAAATTAATTAATTACAGAAAAGGCCTTCCATTATGAATATGTTTCAATTTAAAGAACTGTAGCGGGAAATGAATCAGAATAGTTCTATGATAATTGACCATATGCTACAGGCGCCATAGATACACTGTTAGAAAAAAGGTACCTCAGGGATTGTTTGGGTGGTTAATGGGTCTGACTTTCTTACTTTCTTACTTACTTACTGAAGGAGAAAACTTTGGGGCTCTACACAGAACCTTTAAAGGTTTCCCCAGAGGTGAGGTATTTAATAAGATGCTAGAGAGAACCTTTTTTATATTAGGTTTAAAATTATGATATTAGTGTAGATATTAGCTTAAAAATAATTCTGGATTATCAAAGTAGCAACAAATGTACCACAACTACCTCTGAACTCTGGCATCACGTACAAGTCCTCCATGAATACAGCTCGGCCTTTCCATGAGCTATACGTGTAGAAGTAAATAGAATATCCTATTTTTGTGTGACCTGAAACAGACACATTCTGCAATGACTGGAATGTCTTATTTCTTTCTCATAAAAGAAACAAACATTCATAGTAAGAAAATGTGTTATGCAATCATGTGGCTTCAATATGTACATGCAAATTACATGCATTGCTAGAAAAAAATCTCGCATGGGCTGATTTGTCCCTCTAGGTGACTCTTTAAAGGTTCAGTGTCAGCCCTAGGCAAAGGGTTTCTCTTTTCCAAGACAGTTCCAAGTAGAACCCTTTTATAAAGCTAGAACCAGTAACCATCTAAAGAACCCTTAAAGAACATTTACATTTGTGGCATTTGGCAGACGCCCTTATCCATAGCGACTTACAATAGTGCTTTGAAGTCTATCAAAAATACATTCCGAACCATTTTTTAAAAATTTTTTTTACACGACAACGTTTTCAGCCAAAAACGGGAAACTTTTTATGCGTTTTGCCTGTTCGTTTACACGACAACGGCCTTTTGGGGACTGAAAACGCATATTTCTAAAAACGGATTTCAAAGTGCGAGTTTTTGAAAACGCCGCCGTTATCGTCTCCACGTAAACACCCAAAACGGGAATCTTTGAAAACGGTGACGTCATGCGCGTGCGTAGTACGTGTTAGGTATGTAGACATGCGCAGTACGTGTCTATTGTAAAGGCAAGCGCGAACGAACATACACAACAACAGCGGAGTACATGGTAGTGTTGTTGCTGCTCAAGAGTTTGCTAAAGTTTCTTCAGCAAAGTGTGGATTTACTTCACCAATATTACAACCAACTAACAAGGTGACAGCGCCAACTACTGGCCTGGCATACGTAATACAGCGTTTTTGGCCGTTATCGCGGATATGTGTAAACGCTAATCGTTTTGAAAACGTCGTGTATACGTGAACCTTTTTGAAAACGCAAGAGAAAAACTTTTCCGTTTTTGACTACATCGTTGTCGTGTAAACGCAGCCTAACAGTGCTTGATTAGCAAACACCCAGAGGCTAAAGCTAGAAGCCGTATGTACATTCCATCTGTTGCATTGCACGTAGCAAAGTTTACCTGTGTTTACCTGTTACCAAAGTTTATTGTCCTTGTGAAATAAATAAATAAGCAACCGAGCAAGGAAGTAAGTATAGTGGATATAAAAAGTTTATACACCCTTTGTTAAAACTGTATACATTTGTGATGTAAAAAAAATTAAACCAAGATCAATCATGTCAGATCTTTTTCCACCTTTAATGTGATATAGCAATCATCAAAATTCAAGTGAAAATCAAAGAAACTTTTTAGAATAAAGAGAAAACTTACAATAAGCTTGTGGTGCAAGTGTGCACACCCCTTTACTAGAACTTAAAGCACTTTTTACTTGTAATACAGCACTCATTTTAGTCTTTTTGGGTAAAACCCTTCCTGTGCACATCCCTCTACAAGCCATTCCACAGGTTTAGTGCTGGGCTCTGACTGGGCCATTCCAAAACGTCCAAAAGTCATTCCTTGGATGACTCGGATTTGTGCTTTGGATTGTTATCATGCTGGAAGGTGAACTTTTTCTTCATCTTCAGCTGTCTAACAGAAGCCTGCAGGTTTTGTGCCAAATCCATAATTTGTGTACTATCCATAATTCCCTCTATCTTGACTAGAGCACAAGTCCCAGCTGAAGAGAAGCAACCCCATAGCATGATGCTGCCACCACCATGTTTCACCATGGGTATGGTGTTCTTTGAGTGATAAGCTCTCTTGTTATTCTCTTGCCAAGCATATCTTTTAGAATTATGGTACAAAGTTCTGCTTTTGTCTCATCAGACAATAACACATTTTGGCACTTGGTTTGGTAAAATTAAGGCAGGCTTGGATGGTATTTGTTTTTGGAGAAAGGGCCACTCTCTAGCCACCCTGCCCCATAGTCCAGATGTGAAGAACACAAAAGATGGTTGTCACAAGCAGGCAGTGACCAACACTTGCCCTATATTCCTGCTGCTCTTTAATGTTGCCATAGGTCTCTTGGCAGCCTCCTGATAAGTTTCCTTCTTGTCCTTTCATTACTTTTGGAGGGACGTCCTGTTCTTGGTGATGTCACTGTGGCACCCCATTTTCTCCAATTGTTGATGGCCTTCACGGTGTTCCATGGTACATCTACATGCTTTGAAAATTCTTTTATATCTCTCTCCTGACTGATACCTTTCAACAATGAGATCTTGTACATGTTTTGTAAGCTATGTGCAGACCATGGCTTCAGCAGTCAGACGAAACCAAGAAGGCGTCAAGAATATCCTAGAGAAACAGCTGATCTTTATTTGGGGTTAATCAGAATCACTTCATTGATTACAAGTACACGGTAATTACTTTGGAAAATGAGTTTGTAAGTGACTGGAGAATTCTGAGCACAATCACATATCCTATTATAAAAGGTTGTGCACATTTATGCCACTGGGTTACTGTACATTTTTTCCTTTTATTTCCTAAAAGGTTTCTACTTGTTTTTCATGTGGTTGTTGCTATATCATGTTAAAGGTGGAAAAGGATCTGACATGATTTATCTTGGTTTAATTTTTTTCCCATCACAAAAACCTGCAAATTTATATCCACTATATGTATGTAAGTAGGTAAATAATAAATAAGCAATCAAACAAATAAACAAAAACAAACAAACAAATAAATAAATCAAAGCAACATTAGTGATGATGAAATCAGGTATTACTATTAAGCACTACTGACACTGACAGGGCCTGGACGGCACCTTTGATCACATCACACAGTATGCTTCTCACCATCTTTGGTCTTGTGCTGTTCTGGAACCTCAGTGATTATCGCATGGAAAAATGGTTTTTTAGAGAACCCATCCTGCTCTAGGTCTACAGTGAGGAATAAAGAGAATTTCATTAATTACCTGCCAATATTGCCTCCAATTATATCTATATTTCTACTATAGCTTGACAGTTTAACAAACATTTCATGTAATATACCTTTTTGGGTAATCGTGACCTGATCCGCAACTTTCTGATACTCTGCCAGCTCCTGTATGAGGTACAAACAACATAAATGAACAAATAAATAATTTATTTAAAATAAAAGGCTTACTAATGCATATGTATTGCTGTGCAACATATTTGGTTTCTTGACTGCAGTCCTGGGGATCAACTGCCCTGTGACATTTTCTCCACTCCCCAGTGGGGCTAATATAGGCAAAAAAAAATTCACATTGAAAACATGAGAAATGTTTTATTTCTCATGTTCTATATTTAGTTGCCTAACACAACACACTTCCTAAATCTTTTGGCCAAATGACCATTGTCACTTGATGTACGAAAAAGGGGTCCGGGTAAACAAGTGCAGTTTATGGCATATTTCTTTCAAATTTGTAACAATTTTCTAATTAAATAAAACATGCAGTACATTTATGTAGTTCATCCGGGGTCCAGGCACTCAATCACTCTGTTTCACACATGCACTAATTTTAATTAATTTTAGGCTGCACCTGCTAATCCATGTTAAAGGAATTAAGTATTATGAGCCCTGCTCAAACAGTGGTCAACTTGGGGGAACTTTGATTTAAAACCCCAATTTCCCATTCCAAAACAAAATCTTAGATGATGAGCTGCTACAGGCGAGTAGTTTGGGAGTTTATAAGAGGTTTGAGTGGAAGACCCTAAAGGTTATAAATTATCTGATTGTACCTTATGAGTTTGCTATACTTCATGGAAATTGTTCAGCAGTAGGTCTATAAATTCCTGCTGAAATCTTATTGGCCATTGTCTGCCGTGTTTTTCAAATGATCAAGTCATCGAGTGGACAAGCCGCTGCTGAGAAATAATTATTTAAAATATTACAGCACCACCTAGCTGTGAACTTAACATGGAGCTTCTGTGTCTTCAGAGGTTCTTAAAGAACATGTGGACACAGTGTCCTTAAAATGGGACATCAAGATCATTAAGGTATACTCTAGCCAATTTAAAAAAATATTGGATAACAGTACGAAGATTCAGTGGTCACTCAAATTGTTTGGCCTGTTAACTTTTCTTAAAAAACACTTCTGTCAGTATAAACTGATGAACAGTCTAGAACAAGTTGTAAAAAGCAGCTTTCATGTATTATCTCAAAATGTAGTGTATTATTATTATTATTATTATTATTATTATTACTCGTTAAATTTGAGAGCAAAAGATAAAAGATAAATGGTGAATAAATTATCTATATAAATTCAGAGCATGTGTTCACTACAGTTCCTAAACTTAATTTATTTTATTACCAACAACAAAGTGAAATAAGAAACTGAATTTAATACTGATTCAGTGAATTGTTTTTATTGCCTGAAACAAAAGGCACAGTACAGAACTGGTGTATATGTATAAGTGAGAAAATTATTTTCATAGACCATTAAACTATCAAGAACAGTTCTCATTATGTATTCATCTTCACTTTGTACTCCATTCTTCCAGTAACTACTCTATATATATATATATATATATATATATATATATATATATATATATATATATATATATATATATATATATATATATATACACACACAGTGCTCCACATTGTGATAGAATTAGTTACACTGACTTATTCTGATCTGCTGAGTCAATGTCCATTGTTAAGATGTTGTGCAGATCTCCCTAGTCAGTACTCCAGGCACTCCATTCTATGTGTCCCTGTGACAAAAAAAAAGCAGATTAGCAGCAAGGTGTGATGTCTGACTGTATAAACCTGAGCAGTGTGGACCACTTTCCCAGTCAAAAACTATAGGAACCTATGCAACAGATACAGTAATTCTAATATTAAACCATTGGGATGCTCAGCCTACGGTTAAAATGTGAGACGTGCAAGGCTGAAATAGTTCAGTAGAATGTTACCGCCACATTACTTGTATACAACAATATGTCATCTATCTTCTGTCATCTATCCTGTCACCTGGCATTACTGACTGGAATATGAAAGCTTCCAAACATTCACACCTTGTGCATGGCCTGCGCAAAAATAGCAACTCTATACAAATGTAGGTGGGGCGTCAAGTTTTCTTTTTGACAATGGATAATTGCAAGTCATTCCATGTCGACAGCAATGACAAATCACTGTCGTTAAGCTGAATGTCCAATACACAGTGGTGATTACTGCTTTCTGTTTTCACGCAGTGCTAAAATTGATTCTTTTTCTACCTAGGGCCGTGCCTTATTATCACTGGTAAGAAGTACAATGTAAAAAAACAAAAAAAAACAAAACCACTTTAATCAGACTATCTAAAATACTGCTATGAATTGAACTTTTTTTGTCCCGTAAACGTATAATCTCTATATTTTGATGGCACATGAAGGGTCCATTTAAGTAGAATTTAGCCCATGTGTAAACCCATGTCCCAATAAAACCCAATAGCTCACTCTAACCCAGGTGGCATGCTAGCTGGAAGGTTTTACAGTTTCTGATGAGACAGGCATGTTGCAGCTTCTCCTTAAACAGAAGCTTTCTCTCCTTAAAAGTAAACAGAGGAATTTGTTTACTTTCACAAGACGTGCAAATTTCAGGCAAAAATCAGGAATTTACCTTAAGGCTTGTACATGCAAAACATACAAATAGCCATGGGTACATATCAACAAAGTAAAAAAAAGAGTCTGATTTTTCTACATATTTTTAATTTCAGCTGTGTTTGGATGTCAATTTCAACATCACTGATCACTCATGTCTGTTCTCAAACCTTTTTCATTCAGGGACCCTTTTAACTCCACAGATTCTGTCAGCACAGATCAGCCATAACATTAAAATCACCTGCCTAATATTGTGTAGGTCCCCTTTGTGCCGCCAAAACAGCTCTGACCCGTCGAGGCATGGACTCCAGAAGACCTCTGAAGGTGTGCTGTGGTATCTGGCACCAAGACGTTAGCAGCAGAGCCTTTAAGTGTAAGTTGCGAGGTGGGGCCTCCATGGATCAGACTTATTTGTCCAGCACATCCCACTGATTGGATTTGTGGGATCGGATTGAAATCTGGGGAATTTGTAGGCCAAGTCAACACTTTGAACACATTATAATGTTCCTCAAACCATTCCTGACCCATTCCTGCTGAAAGAAGCCACTACCATTAGGGAATATCGTTGCCATGAAGAGATGTACTTGGTCTGCAACAATGTTTAGGTAGGTGGTACGTGTCAAAGTAACATCCACATAAATGCCAGGACCCAAGGTTTCCCAGCAGAACATTGCCCCGAGCATCACACTGCCTCCAGCAGCCTGCCTTCTTCCCATAGTGAATCCTGGTGCCATCTCTTCCCCAGGTAAGTGGCGCACATGTACCTGTCCGTCCACATGATGTAAAAGAAAACATCCCTTCCTTGGACCACTTTTGGTATGTACTAACCACTGCATACCGGGAACACCCCACAACAGCTGCTGTTTTGGAGATGCTCTGACTCAGTCGTCTAGCCATCATATATTTGGCCCTTGTCAAAGTCACTCAGATCTTTTGAGAACTGGCTGTTCACTTGCTGCCTAATATATCCCACCCCTTGACAGATGCCATTGTAACAAGATAGTGGTATTCACTTCACCTGTCACCTGACAGTTTTAATGTTATGGCTGATCAGTGTAAATGAACATAACTATTTAAATATCGAATTATTCAAATATTAGGCTTATTGTTTAATTGGCTACAATAATATCTTGGCTTTTCATCAGAGCCATAAAGCTCCTGAACCTTCCACTGACAAAACACAGGTCCAGGTTGACACTGTTGCATTTGAATGGTTAAAGTTTGAATTAAACGCATTCAGCTGGGATAATAACTACAAAACTATAAAATAACTAATAATAATAATAATCATCATCATAATAATAATAATAATAATCGCCATGTTTCACTGGGAGGAAACTGGAGACCCTGGGGAAACCCACAGGGAGAAACATTAGTGTCTACTGACTAAAATAATATGCTTCAGAAAAGCTTGGCAGATGCTCAGTCAGTTTGAGAGCCGCTCACATTGCTGTACGAACAGGAACAGTCACTTATCAGCGGATCCGACTGTGAATTAACCAGACTGATATAACTCAGATACATTTCCTGTGGAAATCCGGTCCATTTTACAGCATAAAAGTGTCCTACCGGTTAAACGTGTTAAACTGATGGTGAAATATGAGCCGCTTACTTACTGACATCATGCGCCTGATGTCCTCACAGTCCTCAAGAGTGGCGGCGCGAATCGTGAAGTCCATTTCAGTCCGAGTTATAAACACTCGGACACACACACACACACACCTGAGGTGTTTAGACATTTAAGCAGGAGACATGAAAAATGATGGCCCTTTCCTCGTGCTGAACGCGACTAGTCAGCAGCGCCGCCATCTTGGGAAGGTCACGATGTTCCCTAATTGACTTGAATATAGTTCTGAGCATGGTGTTTGAGGTTTTTCTGGGGTTCCATAGACATATATGTGTGCCAAGGTATATTTAAAGCTGTTCTGGAGATGTGTAGTGACCCAACATCTTTCTAAGACACTTTATGTTTATTGTCCTTTAATTTGTCACCCACCTGTGTTCATGATGTGTGCAAGTGTGTTAAATCTGTAGAGAATTACTGTGTCACTATTCATTATTCTAACTGATAAAAAAAAATCAGACCCTGGCCTTTTGCGTTTAATGTTAACAAAATGCAACAAGCTTCTCTGGTGTTCTCAATAATTGTTAGTGCATGTGGATGCATTTGTAGTAGGTAGTAGTCAACCCCTTTAACAGTAAAAACAACAACAACAACAACAACAACAACAACAATAATAATAATAATAATAATTTTAAAAAATCCATGAACTCCTTCAACACAGATTTATTTTAGTCTATGTACTATACAAATATTTGGCATTTTAATCAAAAGTGTACAATAATATTCTGGCTGATTATTAGAGCTATAGAGCTTTTTATTCTTGAATTTTCCACCTGCAGAACACCTAGGTCCACGTGATATATTTATATGTTAGGATCAAACCTATTTCATTCAAGTGACCAATCAAGCAGGGTAGTAACTAAAAGAACTCAATAATAAATACAATAACTCTGATAATAGTGGGTTATAATTTGCACCAGTGTAACTATAAATTAGGAATCACCTGGTTATGCTTCACAGGCCCTTGGGTTCCCCAGACTGCACTTTGACAGCCACTGAATTGCTGGCAGTTTCCAGGCTTAATTAAATTGTTGATAGTGCAAGTATATTCACCTATATTTACCTGGCCTGTGATATGGAGAAGCTCCTGAAGAGGTTATCGAAAACTGATTAAAACAATGCATGTTACAATACATTTTATCTGGGTACATCTGCATCGATTTGAACTGGCAAACGAATTTGACCTTTTCAACATGGCGTACGTTTATGGGATCTAATTTCAGATATGTTTATTGTAATAGGCTACACAATATTGTAAACGATAAACAAGAGGCAGTATTATAAGTCTAATATAGGTTTACTTTGTGTAAACTTAGTGTAATATAGTTTTACTCAAAATAGACCTAGACTATAAGCTAATCATAGATGACTGGAAATATATAGGCTATATATATATAGTTCAGGTATCACATAGTAATTATGACAAAGTCCAAAGTTTCATTTTTACTGACTAACTGATTAAATATAAAGCTGTATTTTACTATAATAGTAGGACCTATTATTAGTAGATTCTAAACAAAGTTGCCTGTGTGCAATGGGTGGGTTAGTTATGTTAGAAAATTCAAGAAAATTAAAAAAAGAAGGGGAAGTCCAAACAGTTTTGTTACAGGAGTCTGAGACACAACCCCACACACATCTATATCTGAGACTTGGGGGAAAACGTTTTCCCCGTTAAACAGTAATGATGCACTTAGAGCCAACTCTGACCCTGTGCCCAGAAATAAATACCTCCCAAATCATGCCCACCAAGACAAAGAAATAAAGTTTTATTAATCAGTGAGACAAACATAATGGGAGTCTTAGCATTAAGCCTAAGTTAATCACATTGTAGAATACTGCTTTAAAAACATTTTGGCGGCTGTTGTTTCACTTTCTAAAGGGAATAAGCCAGTGCTTTACATGAGACATTCTCCCACCAGGATCTAATACTTTCTAAGAATCAGCTCACTGTTGGCTCAACTACAGGTCTGGGATATATTCATTGTGTCCTTAACTGATTTGTTGGGAATATTTTATAGTTTTTTCTAGCTAACCATGAATGTATTATAGCCCATCAGTACTGCAGTTTCTTGTCTTCGCTCAGATAGCCTGAAATGTAGGACCAATTCTCATGTCACGGAAATCCATTAAATCACCACAAAACTGCCATTAAACCTATTACCATCACATTTAGAGACCAGCCTAGGCTAACCAAGACCTGCAGGCTCCTCTATGACCTGTGAATCCTGTTAGAAAACCATCACATGTATCTAGAATCAGTCATGTCACCTGTTAAACCATTAGTGCCCTTTGCACTGATATCAACCAGCATAAAAAAGCACAAAAACCACAAAACACCATTACTAACCATTATAAAGCCATCAAGAACCAACATAACCATTACTAACCATTATAAAGCCTTCGAGAACCAACATCACCATTACTAACAATTACAAAACCATCAAGAACCAACATCACCATTACCTTTTAGGACAGGACTTAAAACAGTGACGGCAACAACAATAATGAGCAAAATACATTAGATGAAATAAGCTCAGGTGTCGTTTCATTAAACAGCTTTAAATAACAGTTTGTATTAACTGTGTGGTTGAGGGTGTCGGGTTTGAGATTGAAAATAGCCCACAGTGCGCGCGCTGATGTCTTAGTGCTAAATATAGCAGTGTGTGCGCACTAACTGAACAGCGCCTCCTCACACACTCTCACACTCACACACACACGCGCGGGGCGGGGAGGAAATGAGTGGAGCTACACCGTCACTCCGCACACACGCTCATTTTTCTCTCCAAACAGCCCCTTGTCTCTTTTTCATAGTCCCGTGTTGAAGTAACGAGGAGCTACAGCTCAGTGCTCCTGCTGTGACGTGACGCTGGTTAAGCGCCGGTCATTTTCCAGCCGTGACGCACTGACACTGCGCATGCGCACAAGACACAAGACAAAACGGGAATAACGGTTTTTAGTCAGCGTCGACTCAGTAATCTATATTCACATTCTTTTTTCATAGCTCCACTGTCAACTCATACATGATTGTAGATTGTTTCATCAGTGTGCTTTCTTATATATATATATATATATATATATATATATATATATATATATATATATATATATATATATATATATATATATATATACACACACACACACAACAATAAAAATAATGATGATGATGGTGATGATGATGATAACTTAAAAAAAAAAAAAACTGCGGTCAAAAGGAGCATAAGCTAGACAAATCCAAGAAGGAAAACGACAAAAAAGAAAAGAAACTAAATATTTTACAGTCTAATTTAGTTCCAATAGCTAGTAAAATAGCCAGGAAATACATAAATTCACATAAAAACTCAGTGCCAACGTCATGCCCAGTACTGTTCCTTTTATGTTCAACACAATAAAACTGGCAAATGGAGCTTTAGGAAACTACAGGGAAAATTGGCCCAGTATGCTTATGGGTGTAACCTAATGGTATTGCATTTTTAAACCCACAGAGCCAGGCTCCTGATTAAGTGAATGCAACTTTGAAAGTAAAGACTGCTGACCATAGGACAGTTTTTGTTGCATAAATCAGTCACACAGGACTGGAGTGAGCTGATATTAAATTAACACTCTTAGGCATTGATGTCTGTAAATACGATCCCTGATTTCTTTTTCTTTTAAGCTATCCTGTGAGTATAAAATATTTTACATCTGGTTTTTAAAATGGGTTGTTATCTAATATAACAATTACTTGTAGTATTGTATCCAGTCGTGTACCACATTTGTAAACCATTTAATGTAAATCATTCTTATAAACTGCCATTTGGGAAAATACAGTGCAATCATGACAGTGTTAAAAAAAAAATCTGTGTAAGTATGATGTAGTGTTTATTTTTGTATCACTTTTGACTTCCCTAGAGAGAATGTAGGTAAAAATTCATGAGACTGATCTAGGGTCAGCATGCTCGCAGATAACAGTACATTATGCTGAAGTGAAAAACAGACTCCAGACCAGCATATGAGTAACCACAGGGACGGCTACTGAGGCAACCTTGTGCAACACAGGAAGCTGCCTCCTTTTCCTGATTAGTCTATGACGTGATGTTCTCTACTGCTGTGTTTTTCTTACTAATGCCTCCAAGATTAGATACTTCAGCCATTGCAGCTACTTTTTGTAGCCAACTATAGCTGACAAAATAACCTTTGTTGGGTTAAAGCTTTTTCCCTCTTAACATACTCATATATAAATGTAGTCATTAAATTGCTTATTGAAAATAATTATAGCCTGTGTTTTTCTCTAGCCTCAACATGACTTCAAAACTACAAACTCTTATGAAATGTTAGGGATAAGGTTAGGTTGAGGACTTTAATTTTAGTAGTAGTTGCTTTTCTGACAACTATCTATGTGAAAACCAAGCAAATCCTCACTCATTATAATTCCTACAAATTTGGCTAAAATCTTCTACAAGCTCAGATTGGTTGCATCAGCACCCAAAATGTGCACATGTCCATCCAGACCATAGAAATCCCCCAAATAACTATTTGGCTTACTAAGATGTCCTGATCCAGATAATAAGAGAAGAATTTTAAAAGGTTACATTTTTTTGCGATTACTCCTATTCTTGATAACTCAGTTGGTATTTCGCTGTGTCCCCATGTGTAATCTATTGGGATATTAAGAGTTAATGTGTTTCAATAGTAAATATATTTGTGGTAAAAGTTTAGTATAACACCAGCAGTCTTAAAGGACTGAGTCACATGACTGATGAGCTCATGCTGATCCTCTCACACAAATATGGTAATTACAGTTACTTGTTATTTCCCTTATATGGAAGTTTCTTGATTATAGCAGCAAGGAGGTTTCACTAACCTTTCTTCCTACATAGTTGCACTTTTACAGTATATTGGAATATTGGTAAAGGTATATCACTATTGTACCACTCTGGGGAGTAAATAATTTTTGACAAGTTAAAAGTTTAATTAAGTTAAAAAAAAAAATCCTTAACTTGCATGCAATATAAGATACTGAGAAACATACTGCAAATTCTCATTAAAAATTCAATTTCAGAGCACTTTTAGAAATCTCACCTCCCCTTAAAACAGTGCTAAGTGCCAGTAGTGTTTATACAAAAAATAACTCCTGGTAGAAATAACCAAGGCCCTTGACCTTCACTTAAAAATGAGGAGACACAGGTTACAGGAAGCATAACTGTCTGTCTTCTGCTTGAGTGTGTATTCAAACAAGTACTTATTTAGTAAGCACACATTTGTTATTAAAACACTCGCGTCAACATGTGGAAACGCACGGCTACTGTAAACAAGCAGATCCACCCACATGTCTGTCAGACAAGCAGGTCTGGAAGATTTTCTTAGTGTACAAACAATAATATGCTTAAAACACTGTTGTAGTTGAAAATTAATCATACTGTTATAGATACATTTAGTAGCTAGCATGGCTAAAACTGTGTTACTCTGTACACACTAGAGTAACTAGATAACAGATTAACTAGGCAGTGTACAATTAAGAAGGCCAATTGTCCTTTCCAACTGTCCTGGCCAGATCCTAAAGTGATGACAGCAAAACCACATTTAAGGTTAATTTCACTCATTTTCTTCTCTTTTTCCTTCTTCTCTCGGTTCTTCAGCTCTCTTGCACACTTTTTCTTTATCCCTCTCACACACACATGCACACAGGACTGCACACTCCATTTTTGGTTCTGGGCCACAGGGGTGTGTGTGACTTCGTGCGTCTGTGTATGTGTGCGATTTGTGAGATTTGGGAATGTACATGCTGTTTTAGGTCATTGAAAGGTCACACGTACACTATAAGCAAACAAAAGTCAGGCAGCCTGTCAGTGACACAATCCTAACTATAAAAATAAAAACGTATTTCATTGTAATCTGTGCAAGAATGTCTCTATATAAAACCCTGCAAGAGTTTTTCCCTATCCAAACACTTTTAAGAAGCCAAGAACCCTTTTTTCTAGAGTGAATAATTAAAAGTCAGGGTATGATTTTAGTGATAGTTAATTAATATAGCTGAGTAAATTGAAATAGTAAGCATTTAGCCTATCGAACATCATTTACACAATTAAATAACGTTTTTGCAGTGTGAAACTTTTAAACAAGTCAGGTTTTACAGTGTTAAAAACACATCTGTTAAGCCAAGAAAGTACAACCTGTCATCTGTAATACACCAGACTCTACAATCTACAGAAACAATCTATAAATGTGTTCCACATGCTGTAATTTCTGAGTCATTCTATTATTAGAGGAAAGTTATGTAGAATGAAAGTTTTAATGTACACCATTTTCAGCAACTGCTACACTATATTACCAAAAGTATTCGGTCACCCATCCAAATGATCAGAATCAGGTGTCCTAATCACTTGGCCTGGCCACAGGTGTATAAAATCAAGCACTTAGGCATGCAGACTGTTTTTACAAACATTTGTGAAAGAATGGGCCGCTCTCAGGAGCTCAGTGAATTCCAGCGTGGAACTGTCATAGGATGCCACCT
>CM040978.1:14180033-14200131 GCA_022985145.1 Pangasius djambal
GGAAGAATGGTCAAAAATTCCTATAAACACACTCCTCAACCTTGTGGACAGCCTTCCCAGAAGAGTTGAAGCTGTAATAGCTGCAAAAGGTGGACCGACATCATATTGAACCCTATGGGTTAGGAATGGGATGGCACTTAAGTTCATATGTGAGTCAAGGCAGGTGACCGAATACTTTTGGTAATATAGTGTATTTAATGCATACAAATGCCATACCTAATGAACTGGGGAAAAAGTCAATGTAAGGTCAATTGGAAGGTCACTTAGGTTTAGAAACTCAATTTAAGGATATCTTTCCACTTTAAGTCACATCAGTACTAACTAGAACAAATATGTTTTTCTCATTTGTGTGGATGGAATCAATTTCCATATTAAGCCTGATATTACCTTATTCAGAATTAGAAGCATAACTTTGTCAGAAATCCACTACAAGAAAGGCAAAATATCAAAATGGTGAGGACTGGGATCTAGCCCAAGTGTGAGTTTTACACTTTCAGAGACTTTCAGTTTCAGATTAAAATCAACACAATATGGTCTTTAAAAAATAGTTGTTATATACATTCACCATTGTAAAGTATAATAGACATTATACAACTGTTAGTTACAGTCCACTAATTTGATTGTTCGAGCAGCATTCCAAGCGTACCTATATTTCCTATAACCGCACTGGGACATTTTGCTGTGTGTATCACACAATATGTCTGCGCTCGCCATGTAAAATTGCACTTCCTAGTTTTAAACTGTTACTACAGTAGAGTTAGCGACATCATCAGCGAACATGGCAAACTATAATTTTCAGAAATATAACTTTTGCCTTACAATATGAACACTCATGAATGATGAAGATGAAGAAAAGACACCAATTTTACTGGAAGCAAATGGGGATCGGGAATGTACAAATCAATGTGAGCTAACTAGCAAGCTAGCCTACATGCTATAAAGTTTTTCTTGTTTATAGAACTGTTGTATAAAAGCAATATTGCACTCACAATCATGCAGTTACACTGAATATCAGCACAGCTGTGACTCAGCCGCAGGCATGAGCCCTCAGGGATATTCAGTATAACTGCACTCTTGCTCGTGTGATATTGCTTAATTGTTTAGTGTATCAAGGAGCACTAAAATCTAAAATTACTAGTAGTTTCTACACACACCACCAATTAAACCAAACTGAAATGCATTGAATGCCACGTTTGCCTGGGGCAAATCTGAGTAATTTGGCTCCATACAAAGTGCATATTCACACATTTACCCTGATTCACATGGCACCAGTGCCAAAAATAAGGTTTGTGTGTGTGTGAGTGTGTGTGTGTGTCCATAACTGTTGACTGTAAGTCTGTGTGTATGAATGCTTAAGTCTTTATGCATGCAAACACAGAGTAAGTAGGTGTTAAAAAGAGGATTCAATACATTACGCAATCATTGAAATTACCCGCATTGTGTGTAAGGTGCTGACTCACAGAACATCTGACCACATGATGAATTGTATTTAAATTAGATACCCACTCTTTTACTGTTTTAGTTACAGATGCAGGTTCAATATGATAATTAAATTGGCATCAGTCGTACTCACACAAACGCCCTCATACCGTAGTCACGGCGAAAAGTAGAGAGAAGACAAACATAGGAAATTAAGTTTGAGTTTGAGTTGAGTTGTCAGAATGTTGTCTCACAATATTATCTAAGAATAATGAATTTTTCACTACACTATCTCTACAAGGTCATGTAGGTTGTAGCTTGTGTACTGATGTTCTCTGTTTATCTTTTAGATTTTCCCACTTCTGTTGACAAGTTCTTCTATGAATAAATACTTTTGTCCAATAAGACATAAATTGGACAGGTGGCCTATGCACAGTGCATGCACAGTGGGTGGTTGTCTTGATTATACCATCCTACTGATTCAGGAAAAAGAATACACATGAGGCTTGTTCCAGTACATGCGAATTTGCCTTGAATCTTAGTAATCATAGCAGAACAAATGATAACCATAAGAGTGGTGCAAAGAACCCATACAGCTGCTCAAGATAATCAGTAGAGTCTTTGCACAGATCCTGGGAAGATTAATAGTTGTTTTCAGTGGTCCAAAATTCTCAACAAATTTGAGTACTCCTATGCTAAAATACTGTATACTATAATGTACATTATCAAGCTACGAGTGCCATGTTCTCTCGCTGTGAAAGGAGGAAATCATGAAAGGGAAACAAGTAATTAGTTGGGGAGCGGGACTGCTGGTAAATACATCACTAAGTGTATTTGCATTTCATTTTTTATAGAAAGCATGAACGTCATGAACGAAAGCATGAACATTCTGACCTTTCACACAGTAAGGAGAATGGTAAGGGAGGCAAAGGACCCAAAGATCACAGTTTTAGAATTGCACAGTTTTCAATCTTCAGATCTGGACCAGTGGTCTTAGTCCATATGCTAGCCTAAGAATATAAAGGAGCTTAGAGTGTTCTGCATGGAGGAGTGATCTAAGATCCCTCCACCTTCTCAATTTCTCTAACCTTGTTGGACATTACAGGCGGTCACTCTGTGCTCGTATTCTCTCCAGGGGAGGCTTTACCAAATAGTAATTATGGAGGTGCTGATAATGTTTAAACCAGTGTTATGCAGAAACATGGCACGAATTGAATTGTCCCACTAATTTTTCAGTTGTTTTCATTTACAACTTAGGAAAAGTAACTAGTGTTCAGACTGTTGGAAAAACATTGCATGTGGCTGGCTGCGAGAATGGCAAAAGTGTGCAAAGCACCTGCAAGGCTACTCTGCAGAGTCTAATTAGTTTTGATTTGTTTAACACTATTCGCTCACTGTATATTATTATACTATTTTATTTCATATACTAAATGCCCCTAAAAGTTTACATGTAGAAACTAGTAAACAAATAAACCCCTTCCAAACCTTTGACTGGTACACATGTATGCCTTCCCATCAAGCAAAGATATCAAAGGGTAGGTACCTGAAATACAGTCAAACAAAGAAGCAAAAGACAGAAATCACTATTTCCAGACCCACCCTCACCAAGTGCAGGACTTGTTCTTGTTCAGTTATGTCAAGTGCTGTACCTCTAACAAGAAGTTAGTCATGCTCATACTTGGTATAGAAGACAAGTGCCAGGAAAACCATGCTTTTATGTGGTGTGGTGTGTGCATTTGTGTGTTAGTGGGAGTAGGGGTGCAAGTGGCGTCACTTGTACCTCAATAATGGCACTGCTGTGCTGCTAAAAGTAGGGAGGTGGGTGTGCCGCACAGACCCATGCCCTGATTACACAGAAGCTCTGTGTTCTCTTCTAAGTCCACAACACATGGTCCTGTTTAGCCTGTTTCACTTCACTGGTTTCTCAGAAAGCCCTGATAGAAGCGTTAGCTAATGTACTCAGTTCATCAAACCTCATCAGAAATATTGGATAATTTAAGGAACAATTAAACGCTCTGCTTTCATGTCTGCTGCAGTTTGTCAGTGTTCAGTCAGCATGACAGAGGGATGTAAAACAAATAGGATCTTATGCAGATTTTTGCATAGGTGTGTATGTGAGTGTGTGTTAGTGTTTCTGTATCCTTCTCTTCAGTCAATCCAGTCAGACTTCCTTCTGCGTCCAGTAGCAGATACATGCGACAGACAGTGGGTAGACTGAAAAAACACAAAGGTGCTGTGTTCTCTGGTCATTCCCCACCGGCAAGCCTGTCCTAGATGCTAGATATCTGTGTATTTACATATTGGCTAGGTGACTGCTGGCAGTTTACCTTTCACATTGGTATAGGGAAATAAAAACAATAACAAACAACACTTTTTTTTTTTTTTTTGAAGAGAGCTCGTGCATCTTCTGTCCTCGCACGCACCTCACATCACGTCCAAAGCCGCATACTACCGTACTAAATAGTAGGCTTATATAAACACAACACGCCATTTTTGCTAAATTATTGCACTGTGGCACAACATATTCGAAAAACGCCTCATTTTCCTTCAGACTGACTCATAAACGCAACAAAAGCGAAAAGAGATTAGTATGGATATAGTAGTGTGACTTACTCTTTTGACACACTATTTAGTATGCTAGTAGGCGATTTTTGAACGCGGCCCCGCCCCTCGTGCGCTCTCGCTCGCTCTCGCTTCGTGGTGACGCAGGAGGTGGTGCACGTGCCCGGCCTTCTCAAATACAGCGTCGTGGACGCGCGTTCAGTTCTGCATACTGAGGTGAAGGAAAGGGAGCAGGAGCACGTTTCAGTGTGTGCTTGAAGGCTTCGCAGCGCTGAGAAAGTCCACCAAGTTATTGGATCTTGACAAAAACAAAATAGTACGTCAAGGCACTTTTTTGAAATCGTTATGAACACCGGTATTTTGGTCATTTATTTCTAAAAAAAAAAAAAAAGCCAAAAACAAAACTTTAATCAGTGCCTGCTTTGTAAATGTGAGAAAGCAGCTTGACGGCGATACTGAGAGGAAAAGCTTTTCCCTTTTTCCTTCGTACGGACACGGAAACGTACAAAGAGCGGATGATAGGTAAATAATTTTATTTCTTATTCTGTTCTTTTATTTCTCACTGTATTGGATAAGTGTGTTTTTGTTGGAAACTTTACACTTTTTGTTGGAAAAAGTGCCGAAATGAACTTGAACCTTTAGCCTAGACATCTAATGTAGCATTGTGTTTTACTTGATACATTATTTTCCTGAACTTCATTCCTTAATAGGGAAAAAAAGCCTTTACTTTTAAATTAAAACCTAAAGTAAAAGCCTTTACTTTTAAATTAAAACCTGGTGTTTTAATTAAGCAGTCCCTAGCTCATACAGGGCAACATTCAGGGCAATAGTAAATGAAAGTTTAATCTCCTGGGGTTGTTGCTTTCTATTCTCTCACATGATAGTCAGGTCATAGCAAATGTATTGCCTAGTAATATTTCAACCCAGCACACCTTCCCTTTCCCTGCAGTGCATCAATTCCTCCTCATGATCAAAGCTGACACTTCTTCAGTAACTCCCTGAGATTGTATCCAGCAGTATTACCTGGAATCGCATCACTCTTAAGTTATCTCCTGTTTGTGCTCCTTACATGTGATCTACACAAGCAGGCATGCCATTGTTCTTTGGCCTAGAAATATTTGTGGGGCTGGTCGGGATGTGTATTAAAGCTGTATCCTGTATGTGACTGGTTTAACAATGGCCATTTCAGCCTTAGCAGTTGGTGGTCCTGTTCCTGCCCAACATCAGAAGCAGTCAGGGATAGTGAAATAATGGGTCAGAAAGGAGAAAGCGGAAAAACACCGAACAATGGTTTGAACTGCAGTGTAAATGCGGTGTGCTGGGAAAATGAAGTTGAAGTGTTTTCAGTAACTGAAGACAAAAGAGTAACTGACTGTTTGCATAACTCTGGTCTGTATAGCCACCTCATAAAGCTCAGTATGTTTGCATTTGACTCTCAAATATAGCCAGTGTTAGTTAATATAGTTGTGTCAAGTGCATGTTTCAAATGTCAGGTCTGCTTGTTTGACCAGGTAAAGTATCTAGTTATTATAGCAAGACATGTCTTTGAGGGTAACATCTGATTTTTGTACATTGCATATTTTAACAGTTCAGCAGTGAAGGCTCACATCCAGGGGTGGCAGAGGGAACTATCACATCAAATAAGGCTTATGGTTAAATATTTATGTTTAAGAGCAGAGTTTTTAGCTATAGATAACCAATCAACCATGAGCCAATTGCAGGTCAGCTAAACAAATGACTTTTCTTGCTAACTCGGATAGTTTGCTTTTTTCATGATTAGTGTGCGATTATTGAGAGAGATGAAAATATGGGATAAAAAGAAAATTCAAATCCACTCTCTCACAAGAGGGGCAGTTATTACACATTGCCATGCTTTCATTATTGTCCTTTCCAGACAAATCCTATCATGTAACATAATATACAGTAATGATATAGCAGTGATGTAGCCCATTTTGATGTCCACTTGATATATTTCCATTTTCTTTCTCTTTCAGATCCTGGAGGTAAATCCTAACGCTCTGTTCTGTGACGATTACTTGGGAAAAGGGAAGAAGGACTCCTCTTCTCCTCAAAGCATCTGTCACATTCAGGTCTCTCCCAACATGTCTCTGGCCTCCTTCCACTTGATGCAGGCCCTGAAGAACTCTCCTGCAGCCTTGCGCAGACACTTTAAACGGGACCGTACAGAGAGCCTTTCCCATGGGGACCCCATATTCAAAGTGCACTATCTAGGCACCAAGAAGATCTTCTCCCTAGACCTGGAGCAGGCTGAGGAAGCCATTAACCGGCTCCTGGATGGTGCTCCTGGAAAGTTGTCCAAAGACCATGCTTTGGTGGTGCGGCCGCGATATGTGGAAGTGAAAGAGTTGAGCACAGGGAGGCAGCTCACCAAGACCTACCTGCACGACATTGCCTACTGCGCATCACACACGGCCCATCCCAACGTGTTCCTCTATATCTGCAGGCAACCTGGTCAACAGCTGCAGTGTAGGGTGTTCTGGTGTAGTCGTGTGGAACGGGCAAAGGATATGACAGCCTGCCTGGCAAACTCATTTCAGAGGGCACTAAATGACTGGCAAGATGGCTGTGCTACACTGCCAAAGGCAGAGGGCATCTCGAAGGAGGATGAGGCTGACATCACCCCTACCGCCAAAGGATTGACCCTGCCAGCCAGTTTGGGGAAAGGTAAGCAGGGCAGAGGGAAACTTATCTGCTGCTTACGATAATGAAAGCAAACTGTTTGATTGAATGGGGAATATTGTATTCTACACTTGTACGCTAAAATATTTTGTGCTTGAATGTAACATCACGCATCTGTCATCTGTGTATGCAGTCCGCTGGAAGAAGAAGGGCTCAGTTTCCCGCAGTCCTCTGAGAGCCATCTCCAGGCGCGGCTCAACCAGTGAAAACTGGCAATGAGATTCCCAGCTCCTGGACCTCTTGACCCCTATGGGATCCTACCAACAAGAAGGCACTTTCTCTCCATTCCCACCATCCCAACAAAGTGACAGATGACAACGGCTGGACCTGTCATAGCTTGACTTTAACAAACCTTTCTGGCAATGAAAGTACAGTTTTTACAGACTGGTGTTAGAGTTTGGACTGTTGCCACAGTTGCTGTTCTTGCTCCTTTAGGGCAAAGACACTGATGACTGACAAGGTGGGGTGAGCCAATACTTCATAGATTATATGCTGGTCATTTTTATTTCATGTATTGCTTGTTTAATTGATAGCAGTATTGTTTGTATCTTCATCTCAAGACTTAAGGCCTTTAATGACTTTTATGCAAGTACATGCAGATTAATATATATATATATAACCAAAGTTAAGTAAAAACTGACCTAACCAGTGGCTGAAAGTAAGGAAGTTCTTTTGATTAAGATTATTAATACATTTTTGTTCCCCCTCTAAATACAATACGCTTGGATGGTGGGAAGAAACATCGAAACCAGGAATGGGCCCTTGGGTTAGGCATGTTGCATCAGGGATTTGTGAAATAACAGGGAGGATGCAGGAACCACAATGTTGCAATGGATGTTCTATCCCTATTACCACCCAAAACCGCAGTTGCAAACCACCACAATTATGAGTTACACACAATTTCACACATACTTTTGGTGCAATTTCTAACCAGAGGACGAAAGCCACACTTTTAAACCTGTATTCATCTTTTATTCTTTTAACATGTGCAAAGGGCTTTTACTGTGTTTAAAAGGATTCAGCGGATTGTGCTTTAGAATATCAACATTGAGATTAGACTTGATCTTCTAGGGTTTTTCCATCATTTCATTTGCCACTAACCATAAAGTAGGGTAATAAGCCAAGCGAAAATGAGCACAGTGCATGTTTGTGTGTGCACCGAGTGAGAGAACACAATGTGCCCTGTGCGGTCTGTGTAGGATTCATGCCGTGCACCTGCATTCCAATAGGGCCATTCTGAACTCCTCCATGTTCCTTCCTATCTTCAGTCTACTTTCTGCCATCTGGACTGCAGATTTTTAACATCAAATATTACCTTTTTTTTTTTTTTTGAATTAGCATGTTCATGTTAACCTAGTGACATCAAAATACTAATTTGTGCGTGCATTTTAGCATTAAGAGCAATAGTCGTGTTTACATTTGGCTTAGTAACATAAGACAAGTATGTTAGACAGGATTAAATGCTACAGATTTGGCTGCTGTACATGACCTTGCTAGTCCATAATTTGCTATTTTATAGCCAATGTTGTTAATGCATATTCTAATTGGAAGTATCTGCATGTTTAATGTTGACCTACAGAGCCTTGGTATCATAACATCCAGGCAGTTGGCTCAATTATCTTTTGGATATTTTATCCTCATTGGTTTTAATCTAATACAATGACACCAAACCTGCCTCCAGGATCCAGAGTGTCTGCTCAAGGTTTTTTTTTTTGTTTTTAATGTCTAATGAATGTGCATGTTTTTGTTTTATATTTTTTGTGTACATATTTATATATATGTATTTTCAAAAATTAAACTTTTATACAGTAATATGTGCCATTGCCTCATCTCTTTGTGTTATTGGGGGGGGGAAAGCAAAAACAATGTTATTGCTGACAGACTACAAGGAAACTTTGTCTTTAATGATCAGTTTTTCCTGAGATTCCACTAGCAATCTAATACTTTTATAGAATTGGGCCTGAGTGAGACTCAGTTGAGTGTTTATGTACAGTGTCCTAAGAAATTATGTTCACTGTTGCAAAGACGGATTTCATGTACAATGAAGGGCTTACTGTGTATTTAAAAAAAACAAAAAAAAAACCATAAAACCATCCTAAAATCCCCACACCTTTGGCAAGCACATGCTTCATCATCTTTAGTATGCATTTTATCCAGAGCAAACAGCAGCCTCAGATGAACAATTAAGGAATTTCAATAATTAAACCAAGCAGCAATAATTGGGCATAAAATATTTACTGTATATACTATACATACTATACATGTATACTATACATGCAACTAAAAGTTTCTAAATCTACAGTGAGATAAAGAGTACATCTTACACATTTAGAAGATTTTAGTGGACCTTCTCAAAGGTTGTAGTTCACAAAATAACAGGACCTTCTGGTTTCTATGCATCCGAATATCATCTTGGTTCTTGTCTCTGAGAACTTGCTACTGTTACTTTGCGTTCAAATTGGGTGTTGTCATCTCCAGAGCCATGGCCATTTGATGAAGGCTGCCGCTTCTCTGGAGAGTCCAGTTTAGAGAGGCTCCTGCTCTGGACATTACGGCATCTCAGGAGTTCAGCGAGACTCTGAAAATGGAGTTGCCTCAAGGACTTGATCTCCTCCACAACTTAGAGGAGATGAGAGAATAAAAAAATTAAGTAGTTGGTAATATCCTGTCATTTTTAGAACATCCTGTATCTTCACAGACTCTATTAAATAAGGACTGTTAATACAGAATTTTGACTGATTGTGTAGTTTAGCTTGTGTCCAGAAATTTAGCCTATATACACTCTCTCTATATAATCTTTATATATATATATAAAATTAGTCCACTGCTCCTATTCCATTTACAGTAAAACCAGATTCAGCAGGCTCAGAATTTCCAGCATGGCACCCACCCAGATCATAGAACGGTTCCTTGCGACTTCCTTGAAGCACAATCATCTCCAAGAAGTTAAGGAGGGCTCCAGTGGCAAGGAAGCGCTCTGGGAGGGGAAGGGTCTGGAGGTAGCGCATATCCAGAGAGAAGGGATTATCTGGAGGGGGCATGGTGCACAGACCCACCAACTCATTAACCACATCCCACACCCGTATTCCTGTAATGGAAAGACACAATAGAACATAAATATTTTTGGTGTCACTACAAGTAAGTGGCTCATTTGCATTCGTTTTCTATTTAATACTGATTTATAGTAAAGAAGGAATAAAAGTCTGCCAACCTTGAGAAGTTAAAACCCAGTCTCTGATGGATTTGAGTTTCATTGGTGTATCTTTGGCCAGTGAATCAGCACCTCCGACACTCATCAAACGTTCATGATTGGATCGTATCCATGCATATGGCCGTCCATATTTAGCATAGCCAGCCAACAGGAAAAGGGTGCGATTAATTTCCTGTATTTAGGCACATTTTTCTTCATCATCAGTACAATGTTGAAATCTCACTGCTAACACAGTAAGATAAAAATATGATTTCATGGGTCACTCACTGGCACAGCGATTTCCCTCTCACTGGGTGAAGCTGGGAGAAGATGCAAATCATTACTCCTGTAACAGGTATAACAGAGTTGTGAAAATGTGTTGCTCATATTTCTATGTGTGATTTGATATTGCTATACCTGCTAGGCTGCTGTTGAGAGGCCTGTGGAGAATGAGGTCTGGGTTGTGGTTGGGGACCTTCGCTAGGTAGTGGAGAGCTGGCATAGTCACTGTCCAGACTGTAACTACTACTGCAAGTAGGACTGGTGCAGGATGACGCAACTGAGGCAGGAAACCCAGGAGAAGGCCATCCCTAAAGATATGTATTACATTTTGAGTGATAAGCACAGATCAAAGCTCTATACTGTATATCTGTTTCTATTCAGTTATACTTATTATCACCATTAGTTCAGAATTCGAGTTTAAAATCACTGATGTATATCAGCAAAGGTGGAAGAAGATGAAAACTCACCAGATCTTCATTGACAACAGTCAGCAGCAGTTCCTCTTTCCCCCTCAGCCAGGGCTGAAAATAATGGAAACCCTGCAGAGAAAAGGGAAGAACAATCAAAGCATATCTGATTCTTTTAGTACAATGACACAACACTGCTCAAATGAATGTTTTGTGTAAGAGCTTTGCTCTCCAACCTGTAAGGATCCTAATATTGCCAGGTCTGATAGAAAATGCTGTAGTCTTGTGCTTTGATGCCTCTCCCTCTCCTGTCTCCCACAAAACGACAGTAAAGGCATTTAACACGAGATTCTCATTTTAAAAAACATTTATTCTTGCCTACAGCTTCTCAGCAGAAGGCCAATAAAAAGGGTAAATACTGACAGAAAAAAAGACTACAGGTATGGACCTAAACACTGACATCAGCAAAACCGTACCGTGTCTCCTAGCAACGGCTTGCAAGTGAGAGCTGATGGAAATAAAGCCTTAATCATATTTCACCAGCTCTTCAAATTAACTGCCATTATGGCTTATTTCAAATCGGAGAAATTTTCCTCTTCTACACGTTAGAATCACACAAAAGATTATTATATTTAAATAACGTAGAATTAAGTACAAATGGATACGCTTGTTTATGCAGCTCACTTACAGTTGCACTCATGTTGTTGGCATCAGTGCAGCAGCAAAGCTTCAGCTCTGCATACCGACATCTTCAGCTGCAGTCAGTGAAGGCGCACTGCTCCGCCCACTGCGCAGCGGCTTTACACTTCAAACCCCTTCACCTACACGGCCTGTTTTCTTTGCATGCAGCAACATATCTGTCTGTTAACATTCTAAACTGAAATTCACATGTTTATCTGCATAAGCGTTTCACGTGTATAATCCTTACCCCGAATCTCACCTCGCGCCGGCGCGCTTAAGGGATCATCTGAATGTTTACTTCTTTCAGAAAAGCGCAACAAGAGCGCACTGGTATATTGCTCGGAAAATGTAACAATAACTTATAAAGAGGGTGAGGATCTGCGAATAAACCGCATTTATAGATGATTCATAGATTACATGTGATCTATACAACCATTTGAGGAAATGTTTTTTTTTCATTAGGCGACTTTTAGAGACAGGTGCCACGATAATGGTTTGGGTGTGTTTGAGTAAATCAAATTTGCCAACCTGTGCGCAGCTCTCGTGGCCTCATGTGTATCACGTGTATTTCGCACAATTTGCGCAACTCTGCGCTCCTACAACGCATCCTTCGCATGTTCAAAACCAAGTGACCCTTTCCAAGTTCGGAAAATTGCCAGAAGGTTAAGAGTAATACCTGAGATACACAGCATGTGTTTACTAACACCCTTTAATATGTTTCTGAGGTAAGCAACTAAAGGCACTAAAAGCTCTGCCCATACAGAAAAGTTGGTCTTCAGAATGTGGGGGCTAATGTTTTATATTTACTACTGGATATTGAATACTAACATTATTACACTTTATAGACTGTTGCTCATAGGCCTACCTCTTACCAGCTGCTCCATCCCTGTAGTACCTGCAGGTAGGATCAATAATTCAAACTGTTCAAAATATTAAACAGTTTATCATATCTTGCATTGACTCTACAAGCCATAGGAATTGAGAACACGTTTCTCTCGCAGTATCTATAATCACTTACATACTGAAAGTCAGAAAAAAAGGGTACTAAACTGAACCTGTCACTGGGTGGTACCCTCAAGGGTACATATTTTGTCTGCATCTTGTACGTGGAAAGGTGCATGTATTATTGTAAAAGCTAACTGAAGTTATGAGAGTGGTCCTTAAGGTCCAATAGGTCCGATTATGGACCTTAAATGTTTAATGGGTGTGATCAAGGGTCCCCGGTTCGATCTTGAGCTTGTGTTACTGTCTGTGTGAAGTTCTGCATGTTCTTCCCGTGGCCCTCTGGGTTTCTTCCAGGCTCTCCAGTTTACTCCCACCTCCCAAAACATGCCAGTAGTTGGAATTGTTACTCGAATTGGCCCTCGGTGTGGATAAGTTTGCGTGGGCATAGTGCACATGGTGCATTCCATCCAGAGTTTAATCAGGCCTCGCCCCAGTGACAGGAACAGTAGAGCTTAGTCCTTTTTTTTCTGAGAGTGTTGGTGTACATGAAAAAATATAGGCAATTAAACACAATATTCGACAATAATATAGACACATATAGATGTATCTAAGACTATACACATATAGATGTAACTACATAAATACACTGATACAGTAGGCTAATCATCTTTCTAATGAATTAGAATGGGTAATATTTCAGACTTAAGGCAGAGAAAATAAACTATTAAGTACCAGATGTTAATTAATCAAGAGGAGACATAGACTGTAGACATAGCATTGAGTAGTATGTCATCCCCATATGACTTAAGTCCTAGGTTTTAGAAAGGTGATGTCATTTCGTTTCCTTAGTCACCACAGCAGGAAGTGAGCATACACAGAACCATTTCTACACAAAACCTCTGTCTTAGTTCACTTGCATGTTTGTCTCAGAATGCCACAGCTCAAGAATCACTATCTACAAATAATTTTCAAAAAGATATTAACCTATATCTTAATCCACCTGCTAGTGTTAGTAGGAGAGAGTTATTAATGACTGACTCCTTTTTGATGTCTAATGATGTCATCTTTAAAGGGACGTTCACAACCAGTTGTCATGAACGCCACTTCTGGTTGTCTGTCAAGGGCAGCTTTCTGGGGAGCATGGTGCAATTTTACATTGAAGGTTGTCTTTTTTTTTTTTTTTTTTTTTAAACATTAATAGGAAGTCTTATTCAGTAACTGCCCTGTCTGGTCAGCAATACAAAATTACCTAATTTCCTGTTTCACAGACAACACTGGTGTCCACTTCCTGTCCAGTCAGAGGGCTTCAGAATGTGGCTACACTGTGGTCTTGAATCATCGTGGAGACCTTGTGTTCCGTGCCTCCTACCTTGCCTGCTATGTAGAGAATAGGGTTCGTCATACATCCAACCATTCTTGAAATATACATATTGAGTATTGGTGTCTGGGCAGAATTTGCTGAGTTGATATTAGCTTAGATTTGATTCTGAGCATGTGCACTGTTCACTGACACAACACAGATCATGCACATGAACATAGGGCTACTTTTGTGAATATGAGGTCTGACATAACTTGGCAACAGAAGCTTGCAAGTCATTTAATTCTGTCTTTGTTGTGTGGCTGCAGGGAGACACTGAGTTTAGAGTCAGTGTACGGTTTGTCAACATGCAGACTGATGGCAGTGTTAATGCTTACCCTTTCATGCTTCACTGCTCTCTGGTTGGACTCTGGAGCCTGAGAGAGATTGTCTGTGAGGAAAATTACATGGAGGTGAGACTTCAGAGAGTTCCCCTAAACTAGAATTGAGACTAAGACAGAAAGTGAAATTAATTTTCTCTTTTAAGGTTTCCGTTAAATGGCAAATCCCAATTGTTTCCCGTGAAGGAGTGAAATGGTTTGATCTGCAGCCTCAGGTATATGCAGATATCCCTTAACTGCTACTTTGATTCTTGTACGAGATGGTGCTGTATACATGTGTCCGAAAGAACAGCACCTAGTGGGGATTTCTGCAGTGCACATATTAATAAAGTTTATAAAGACTGGTTTTGACTTTCTGCTCTTTACCACTTCTGGCCTGTTTGATTATCTTAATTCAGACACTGGAAGAGAGAATTAGGCAGCTCAGAACAGGGCAAGTGATCTTCTACAGACCAGGTGACTTTGACGAGACACCCCGACTGATCGAGGATGTCAAAGCTATAGGGTACCACATCATTGCCACCGATACTCGGATTCTTCTGCGCAGTGCCTACTCTTCACTTCTGTCCTATACCATTAAGGTTAGAATCAACAACAGCTGTCCGGTCATTTGTGTATTTATTGTAAAATCTTTCTGAATATCCTTTTTTTTAAAGTTGAATATAAAAGTTTGCTTAACCCTTGGGGAAAAAAAGGAAAAAGACGAAATTTATTTTAACCAACAAGACACGCACTGGGAGAATTAGGTTCCACAGATGGTTCTCCATTATTATGAGTAGTAAAATTTTCCAAAAGTGTTTACGATATTAATAATGTATTACTACAAATATTTTTAATGACTTGTTTTAACAGAGCTTAACATCTTTGCATATCCTGTGAGGGTACAAATATAGACAGATGACAAATTGGAAAAACTGGTGACTCTGTGTGAGGCATTTCGCTGGTGACTTTCCACTTAACTTGGTGTACTGAAGCAGTGCTGGTGGTCCAACACCTTTCTCAGACACTTTATATCATTTTTTCCTGTAATTTGTCACCGGTATGTGTAATGTAATGTTTTGAAGTGTTGACTTAATGTGGCTAGCCACAATTAACTTCTAACTTTTTGGAATTTCCTTTTATAGAAAAATTGAAAAATTGTAAAATAGAGATATTTTTTATTTCAACCAGTAACTGTGGGGATGTAATCTTTTGCACTCAACTATAAATATAAATGTAAAGTATCTTTTATTGCTTCACCTCTGATAATTTATTTTGCTGTTGTCCATTAGGAAAAGAACGTTCAAGTGGAGGCAGTTAGTGCCATCATAATTTTACAGCTTGAAGGGACATCTTCCATCCCTGTTGAGATTTCAGTGGCCTGCGCAAAGAGTTCAGCTATTGTTTTATACTTATTCGACTAAGTTCTATTCTGTTCTATTCTATTCTATTCTATTTACTATCCTGTGTTCTCTCCTGCTTCTTAGCTGAGGCTGTAGTTGATGGCCTGGACCTTCTCTGGTCGTTCCCTCTGGCCCTCTCTCCTCTGGTGCGAGGTTGGTTCAGAACTGGTGCGATGAGGTTGGGAGTAGACGGCAGAGTGCTGAGTGACTGTGAGATGCGCGACAGGGGTTATAATGTGTCACTGAAAGACCAGACAGTAAATATTAGGATTCCATTTGACAAAGAGGGAACAAAAATAAAGGTAAACAAACACAGATAGTGAATCACTCCAGTTTCCTGATTTTCGATGGTCGTAATGTAACCTTTGCTATAATGCAATGAAGTTCTGTATTGTTTTTGGACAACTGCACTTTCTCTCCTAGACTTATAAGCAAGTTTTTCACAGGAATTAATTGCATGCAATAGTGCTGACCTCTCGTTCTTATTTGCAGAGTCATGTGCTTAGGGGCCAGTATGCTCAATCTCTGTCAGTGGAGTTCTTTTATATGTATCATTGGGATGACGCGATTTGGCCTCATACTCAACACCGTAGCTTCCTACTCCTGCGCACACCGTATATGCCTAGAACACCAGTTGTTCTCAACAGTAAGAATGCACTCACATATCATAGAGAATCATAAGGGAAAGGATCTAGTCATTCAGCATAGCCATTTTGGAAGGATGAACTTGTGCAGATATTGTACTGTATTTTAATCATTTTAATATGATTGTCTCACTCCAGCAACACTGATCTGTGTTTCTTTGCTCTCTAAAGACACAGATCCCTCAACAGAGATGTTCTCCGTCACCCTGGGTGTATTTCCTGCTGATGTGTCACTTCAAAATATTACACTTGGGGGTGACACTATGACATGGACAGAGGCAAAACAACACAATATTCATTTGAAACAGATACTCTTCAGCAATGGCAGCCATGCCTATGAACTTCAGGTCCCCTTCTCCCACCCCATGGTCACCCAGAGGGTGGGACATTTTAAGAGTTTTCTGACATGAAGTACAACAGTCCATTTTTAAACATTTTCTAGACTAAGACCTGTTGATGCCAGTTTATCTTTGTTCAGGTAATCAGTGGACATTACAGGAGGCAAAGCTTGGCCCTGACCTTTGACCTTGTCATCTTCCCTGAAGAAGAGCACTTCAGCTATAGAACTAATGTAATGTTTGATCAAAAAGAACCAGGTGAGCTTCTGTTATTTTTTTGGTTTATCTACTATGTGTTATGTCCTGCATTTACCGCAATCCTAACAGCATATAAAACTGTAAGTGCTACATACTTTTCTCTGTATTTCTCACAGACAATATTACCCCCTTTAGTAGTGCCTACACTATGTATCTCCATTAGCTTTGTAACCTGATTTCTTTGCTCTGTGTCGCTACCAGCTCTTTCGGCTGTGCTGGGGGGCAGTTGTACAGAGAGAGGAGTTATGGTGGTTCTGCACTACGGCTCAGAGGATGTGCAATGGGAGCTGTATGTGGGGGACCATAGGCTGGACTGGGAGCTCGTGCAGCTGGGAGGCTACAGGCTGGATGGCGGAGATGATCTTTTCAGCGTAGAGATACCTCTCTACAGCCCTGGAATAGCTTATGAGGTGTGTGGGGTGGGATATTTGGGGTGGTTTACCAAAGTGGCTATATTATTCATCAATCTTGGTGGAATTCAGTATTTTAGTGAATCAAATGATCAAGTATCTCACTGCAACATCACAATGTTCAATCATTGAATTCAGACGCTTTTAGGTGACCAGCAGCCTGCATGAAAATCTCCTTTAAAGCCCCTGTCACAGCGTTAAAAGCTATTGAAGCTGGTGCGTCAGTTAGTGTGTGATAGGTGTTCATGTACTCGCTGTTTTAATGGTACAAAAGATTAATGCTCATTGGACATCAGGCTTTTAACCCATCATTTTGAGCCACTCAGTAAATTAGGAATGAATATGACTGGCATGTCAAACTTAAACATATCTGCGCCAGTCGGAATCGCTTGGGACCTGCAGTAGTGGTGCAATTTGTAAATATTGTACATAAACTGTAAGTATAAAGTTCTGTTTGATTATTTTCATTCATTTCTGAAATTTGTTGTTTATATGGCTAGCTAGCTGTCACTTCCTTCTTCAGCTAGCAGCTCAGCTGTTTTTTTTTTTTTTGTTTGTTTTTTTTTGGGGGATGAAATGGCAGACACTGTTATTGTTGACCTGATTTTAGAAAAGGTTTTTGATGCTCATACTTATGAGGAGAGACTGCAAATTAAACAAGCCAACAGTGCCCAAGGTTTTAATTGAAAAGTCAGGGAGCAAAAAAGGTACTTTTAGCTGTCTTGGTACAGTAAAATTGATTAGATGTGTCATAGATTATGTGGAACCTCCACCATACAGGTCCCTGTGAATGAGCTGATACTGTAGAAATGATAACTGGTAGAATGAGCATATTAATGCAACCCTATTGTTCACGTTAAATGTGTAATATGTAATCTGTATGTATGTGTGTGTGTGTGTGTGTGTATAATACATATATATATATATATATATATATATATATATATATATATATATATATATTATATATACACACACACACATATATGTATGTATGTATGTATATTATGATTATATTGTATATAATATTTATGTACATACATACACACACACACACACACACACACACACACACGAATATCTCGCACAAACACATTGATTATCTTGTTACAGTGGCATTTGGTGTCAGAACACACAGTGCATCATAGCATGCTGTGTATGGGGCTGCATACCGGCAGACCAGTCAGAGCGCCCATACTGATCTCTGTTTACCGCCGATAGAGCCTACAACGGGCACGTGAGCATCAGATCTGGACCATGGAGCAATGGAAGAAGGTGTCCTAGTCTGATGAATCACATTTTCTTTTACATCATGTGGACGGCCGGGTGCGTGTGTGTTGCTTACCTGTTGAAGAGATGGCACCAGGATGCAGTGTGATGCACTGAGCAGTGTTCTGCTTGGAAACCTTGGGTTCTGGCATTACTGCGGATGTAACTTTGACACTTACAACCTACCTAAACGTTGTTGCAGACCAAGTACACCCCTTCATGGCAACGGTATTCCCTAATGGCAGTGGCCTCTTACAGCAGGATAATGTGCCCTGCCACACTGCAAAAATTGTCCAGGAATGGTTTGAGGAACATGAAAAGAATTCAAAGTGTTGACTTGGCCTCCAAATTCCCCAAATTTCAATCCGATTGAGCATCTGTGGGATGTGCTGGACAAACGAGTCTGATACATGGAGGCCCCACTTTGCAACTTACAGGACTTAAAGGCTCTGCTGCTAACGTCTTGGTGCCAGATACCTCAGCACACCCTCAGAGGTCTTGTGGAGTCCATACCTCAACGGGTCAGAGCTGTTTTGGTGGCACTAGGGGGATTTACACAGGTGGTTTTAATCTTATGGCTGATTGGAGCGTGTGTGTGTGTGTGTGTGTGTGTGTGTGTGTGTGTGTGTGTGTGTGTGTAATAAATAAATAAATAAATAAATAAAAATATATATAAATATATAAATTATATTATTCACAACAACTTCAATGAAGTAGAATTTCTGAAATATTTACATGAATTTCAGATTTTATTAGTATTTAGTATGTCCCCTTTTGCGTTAATGACTGTGCACTCGAGCTGGCATGGACTCCACAAGTTTGTGAAAAACCTTTTGATTTTAGATCCACGGAGTGTCATCTGAGCAAATACTTCAAAAAAAAAAAAAAGAGAGAGAGATTAGGCATGAGGAAAATCTGACCTTTTGTACAAAGCAGTTAACATGGTCAATATCACAAATTTGCTTACATTTAAACAGAGACCAAGAAATAGTGCAGAATGTTATTTTAATGACCCCCAGCTGCCACTGTCCCAGCTGCAGACATACAGGAATTATCTCCAAGCCCATCTCATACATACAGCATTAGCGTTCATGGAAAATAAATATTCTCTTTTGCCTGTGCTGCCATCTTGTGGTTTGTTGCTCTTATTCTCAGTTCCTCTCTTATTCAGTAATAAGGTATTTTGCACAGTGTCTTGTACTATGTTGAATGACTTATTCTGTTGGTATGTGTAGGACCTGAATTTGAAAAACATGATTGTTAAGGTGGAGGTCAGTGCTGTTAACATGGTGACACGGAAGGCTGAGCACTCCCTTGTCCAGCGCTGCACATTTCCTGTTCGAGATTTTCTGGGTAAAGCACAAACCCAGAACACGTACATTTTATTCACTAAACTGTTAGTGACTATTAGTCAGAAAGCTTGTTTCCTTTCCATAGTGTATTTTTTTTTTGTTGTTCACTACATACTGCTTTCACTAATACTTTATATGTGTGTACTTAAAGTTGTCCTATGATACATTTTGACCATTTATTTACCCATATTCAGTTTGCCTGCCAGAAGGAAGGATAGTGGTAGTTACAGACACGACTCGCTCCATCCCTCCCACCAGGCCTAACAGCACCACTCTCCTGGACACATCCTGTAAACCCACTGCCACAGACAGCTCCAGAGCTCTGTTCAACTTCAGCTTGGACTCCTGCGGCACCACCATGACTGTAAGTGAGTCTGCACTGAGAAATTGGACACATCCAAGAGATAACTGTGCAATTATTTTGTGGCAAATTTATGCCTTTAACCTTATTAATAGTTTAGCATACAAGTTTTTATATACAGAAAGGTGCTAGAAGACATAAATTAGATTTAATAAATGTAATCCAGGTGGAAGGCAACTATCTGCTCTATGAGAATGAGA
>CM040978.1:14200231-14223971 GCA_022985145.1 Pangasius djambal
GTTCCTTTTTTTTTTTTTTTTTTTTTTATCATAAATGCTACTCTGCAAAGGCTGACACTACAGTGTCGGTACCCACTTAACGGCACCAGCGCACTCACGCTTCATCCCACTGCTAACACAACCATCAAACATCCTTCATTACCACAAAAACTGAGACAAGGGCTCAACTGGACAAAGCCTCTAATCAGAGGTATCAATGCTTCACAACTGATCTACTATACAGTTGGTATTTTTGAGTGAATTGTAGAACTCTGGTTGTATATGGTCAAGAATTAGATTTACCATGTTAATATTTTTACAGGTCTAAGAATAACAAAAGGCTTGAAAGGTAGGACCACCCAAAGCTATCTTATGCATATGATGGCAAAATTACTTCTATAAGTAGTCCACCTTTAAATGCAAGCATTAACTTTTTTTTCTTAAAAAGTTTTAAATTTTATTAAAAATAAATATTGCATACTTATTTTTCATTGTGTTTACATGTAGGCCCATGAAATAATCCTGTAGCTGCTTCATATGGTATGAGGACATGCAGTTCATTGTCCATGGTCAGGCAGCAAGGAGTTAAAAAACAAATGCATTCCTCTGACGTGCGTGTGTATACAAAGAAAGACCAATAAAATTAATTTGCATATTCACAGTTTATGTATTTGTGTCATGGGGTGAAAATAATTTCTAGACTAGAAATGGTTTTACCCTCCTTGTTGCAAAATGATGAAGGCTTTTGTGTAAAGTTCAGGATGATCATAGTAGAACGTAATGAAAGAGAGAAGTCTGTACTCATATCCAGTTCTTGCGTACTGTCTGGCCTGATGTCATGGCAGCTCTAGCTTACTTTCTGTTTGCTACTATGATGAGAATTTTCTTCAGCACTCCTTTTGAGCCAGCACCAAACGTCTGTATTGATGTTCTCTCCAAAACTTGAAACAGTTTTGCCTTTTAGAGGGTGCTAATGCTTTTTACTTCACAAATCAGGTGGCTTTTTAAATAGCAGTGTATTTCTGATGAGGAGTTTGAGGTAATGTTGTAGAGTTTAAGCATACTTATACTTGAGGTCAAAATTGTTCCTGTAAGTGAGAGTAGTTCACTTAACTTGACATACTTTTCACTTGTTTTTCACTCTGCTCCCCCTCTGCCACTTAGACACTTTACACTTGGTCACTTCACACAACTTTAGTGCAATCATCTGTGCTGTATACACGATGATTACGTGAGCGGCTTACTTTACCCTCTCCACAAGCATTTCAGTGTTGATGTTGATGTGTTGGACGCAGGAAAAATGGGCAACCGTAAGGATCTGCACATCCCACAGATGCTCGATCAGATTGAGATCTGAGGAATTTGGAGGTCAAGTCAACACCTTGAACCCTTTGTCATATTTCTCAAACCATTCCTGAAAAATATATGCAGTGTGGCAGGGTGCATTATCCTGCTGAAAGAGGCCACTGCCATTAGGGAATCCCGATGCCATGAAGGGGTGTACTTGCTCTGCAACAATGTTTAGGTAGGGGGTACGTGTCAAAGTAACATCCACATGAATGCCAGGAACCAAGGTTCCCCAACAGAACATTGCCAGGAGCATCACACTGCCTCTACCGGCATGCCTTCTTCCCATAGTGCATAGTGCTTCCCTTGGTGCCATCTCTTCAACAGGTAAGTAACGCACACGCACCTGGCCGTCCACATAATGTAAAAGAAAATGTGATTCATTAGACCAGGCCACCTTCTTCCATTACTCCATGCTCCAGTTCTGATTCTCACGTGCCCATTGTAGGCACTTTTGGTGGTGGACAGAGGTCAGCATGGGCATTCTGACCGGTCTGAAGCTACGCAGCCGGCTGCCATGCACTGTGTTCTGACACCTTTCTACCATAGCCAGCATGAACTTTTTCAGTGATTTGTCCTGCAAGCCTTCATTCCCCATGCGCATCAGTGAGCCTTGGGCGCCCATGACCCTGTTGCTGGTTCACCAGTTGTCCTTCCTTGGACCACTTTTGCTAGGTACTAACCACTGCATACCAGGAACACACCACAAGACCTGCTGTTTTGGAGATGCTCTGACCCAATCATCTAGCCATCACAATTTGGCCCTTGTCAAAGTTGCTCAGAAGTTGCTCAGATCATTACACTTGCCCATTTTTCTTGCTTCCAACACATCAACTTTGAGAACTGACACTTGCTGCCTAATATATCCCACCCCTTGACAGGTGCCATTGTAATGAGATAATCAATGTTATTCTCTTCACCTGTCAGTGGTTTCAATGTCATGGCTGATCGGTGTGTGTGTATGTAATGTACGTCAATTGGGTGTGACATCATAGCACACATCCAGCAATGTAAAACGCCTTTCTCCTGTGTCCCTGATAGCCAGGGTCTGTCTATTTACATTCCCTGTTTTACCAAAGGATACATTTTTGAGATGTTAAATTCCTAGCTGGTATTGAGTTGTCTAGGGTGTAGAATTACCCCTTTAGAAATTTCAAGAAGCTAGGTAAAGCTAGAGTTGTTAGACAATGCCTAAGACCATAATAGCAGGTGGGTGCTTTGAGGTAAATTTAAATGTTATGTGCTTCAATAATTCCGTAGTAGTATGGTGCAATAACCCCAATGCAGGCGTATGTGTTAAGTCACCCACAATCCTTTTCTATAAGTAATAATTTATGTGCCGTGGCAGTTTCACAGCTCCTTAGTAAATGGAAAAATGGGACAAGCCAGCCTACACATTTATTTTTTAGAAGAACTTCACATGCAGGTTAAAACAATGCAGTGACAGTTTTCATACTTTGGCCAGTCTGCACTCAGTTTCCCCAGAATGATTTTAATTAAGACTTTCAGTCTTCTTTTTACTAGTATGTACATGTCCCCAGCGTGTTCCACTGAGGTGGGGGGAATGAGTGTAGTAATAGATATCATCAAAGGTTTTCCACAGAGCACACTCAGCCAAGACCACCCTGCTGTACAGTAACCAAATCAAGGGAGACTGCTGAGAGCAGAGTACTGTTCTCCTTAAGACTCAATACATGTGGAACCAGGGTCAAGGTTTGTTTCATAAATCTACATTATGGACTCTGACATGTTTCATACTTAAAATAATGTTTCTTTGCAACAAACCTTCTCAGTCCATACAGTCCCCTTGGAAAGTACTTGGAACAGCAAGGTGAATTGCTATACACTGAAGACATTTGGGTTTGTGATCAATGAGACGATAGATGTGATCTATGAGATGGTAGATAAAAATTTCAGCTTTCATTTCCTGATATTTATATCCAGATGTGTTAAACTTAGAACATGGCACCTTTTGTTTGAACTCACCCATTTGTTCAAATGATCAAATATTTTGGAACATGTGACTGACTGTTTCTTGTTGCCCAGATGTGCCCTGTTAGATTGATTGTTTAAACAATTAATAGCTCTGAATATGTACTCTTGGTTTGAGCCCTGGGTTTCACCTGTGAAGACTGCATTTGTTGTTAAAAGGATAAACCAACATAAAGACCAGAGAGCTGTCTATGGGAGAAAGCAAGCCATTTTGAAGCTGAGAAACGAAAGAAATCTATGAGAGCCATTCCACAAGCAATGGGCATAGCCAACAATTTGGAATGTCCTGAAAAAGAAAGAAACCAATGGTGTACCAACAACCAGACATAAAACAGGTCAGCCAAGGAAAACAACACCAGTCGATGACAGAAACATTGTGAGAGCTGTGAAGAAAAACCCGAAAACAACAGTCAGTGGCATCACCAACAACCTTCACAGGGCAAGGATGAAAGTGTCACAATCCACTGTTTGAAGAAGACTTCGAGAGCAGAAATATAGAGGCCATACCACAAGATGCAAACCACTCATCAGCAGTAATTATCAGAACATCTAACATGAATTCACAAAGAAATACAGTGATAATACAGAAACATTCTGGAACCAAGATTGACCTCTACCAAAGTGAAGGAAAGGCCAAAGTGTGGAGAAAGAAAGGATCTACTCATGATCCAAAACATACAAGCTCATTGGTCAAGCACAGTGGAATGGGCTCACTAATCTTTATTGATGTAACTCATGATGTAGCAGTAGAATGAGTTCAGAAGTCTGCAGAAACATTCTGCCAATTTACAGAGAAATGCATCCAACCTAATTGGGAGGAACTTCATCATGCAGTAAGACAATGACCCAAAACACACTGCCAACACAAAAAAAAGGACTTCATCAGAGGAAATAGTGGAAGATTTTAGACTGGCCAAGTCAGTCACCAGACCTTAACCCAATTGAGCATGCATTTCATCTCCTGAAGAGGAGACTGAAGGGAGGAAACCCCCAAAACTAAGAGCAAGTGAAGGAAGCTGTGGTAGAAGCCTGGAAAAGCATCACAAAAGAAGAATGCAACAGTTTGTTGATGTCAGTGGGTCGCTGGCTTGATGCAGTCACTGCAAGCAAGCAACCAAATATTAAATGTTATTTACTTTAAGACTACCTGTTCCAATACTTTTGCTCATCTAAAAGTTGGGTGGTCTGGCACAAAATTTGCCACGTTCTAAGTTGTTTAACACATCTAGATGTAAATATCTGGAAATGAAAGAATTGGCCTTGCTGTTCCAGTGCTTTCAGAGGGGACTGTATCTCTGCTGTACTAACGATGACTTAGTGTCTTATATAAATGAGATCCTGGTGGTTTCATATATCTCTGATGTTAAGCCACTTATCACCAAGGATAAAATGTACAAGTAAGGATTTTTATTTTAAGATTGATTTGCTTTAAATATGAGTGAACGATTAAAAAACACTAATAATACACATTAGGCAATCATGTAGGAGACCAACTATCCAAATATTGTATGAAATCAGGCTCATTTATATAAAGGTTTGAAGGCCATATGTGTGAAGTCAGTAGAGACATTTAATGAACATATTTTTAAATTCAGTTATGTACAAACTTGAGCTACATGTCAGTTTTACTGTTCCTGAAATGAACAAGGAGAATTATCATAGGATTATAGCTAAGAAGTTAAACCTGAATTCCCACCTGTGCTCCTCTATTAATCATAATACAGACCAGACTCCAAGCTACCATGAATGGGGCCCCATGTCTGTTGGGGGCCCCTGTAAAGTGGTAGAGCTGGGGCTTTGGGAGCCATCTGTGGGCTTTGTGTGGAATTTGTACTGCTGATGGCAGTAGTGAAACAAGGACTTTGAGTCTTGCTGCTCTGGATAAAAGCGAGCTGAGCCTGAGACTGCACCAGGTTCTGGATCAGGCTTTGGGTTAATAACTGGTTTGGGTGACTCTGCGTAACAAGCTGGTTTGGATTGGTCAGGGTTCGGTTTTGGTTCTGCAGGGCCTGGGTCAGGCTAAGGTGATTGTTTGAATGGATTCTCTCCCTCCAGTCCTCCTGCTGCTGGCGATGGATCTTCATGTGAGCATTTCTGCTTTTGATCTTGTAGAACATCCTGAGAATTATTTATGCAGAGTGACAGAAATAAACAGGAAATTAATTATAGTAGTTTATGATGTCTATATTTAAAAAAAAAAAAAAAAGATTTAATGGTATTTCTAAATTTTACCAAGAAATCCAAGAGCATGCATGTGCTGGAATATTTTATCCAAAAATTAACACAAAATGTCTGCATTTTGCAGCTTGATAAATTAGTAACTTTCCCTTAACTGAAGATCCCATAATTGTGTTGAGACCTGTATAATATAGTAGGCATTTGATATATTTACAATAAATATTTGTCTGATCTTGTACATAAAAGGTTTGAGGATGAGCTAGGTTAGGAGGATTAAGAGCAGGAAACAGTGCAGGGCCATGGGTCCCAAAGACCAATGTTGAGAATCTCGGCCATATATGCAGTCAGGAATACACTTACTTTCCGCATTGTTTGCAGGGAAAGCTTGGAGCCAGTGCAGGTGTATGAATTAGCCTGTCTACATTAATAGGGTTCATCACCATGACCTGTAAATAAAGGACACTTTCAGTCAAGCTTACTGAAATATTTAAATTAAATTACTGTTAAAAGTAGATGCAGAGTCTATCAACATTTTGTAAAGAAATAAATATAATTTTACCTGGTTAGTTGGAGTAAGTGTTTCTGCAGCCATTTGTTGCTGTTGCGCTTCTTTGTCCTTTAGCTTCCTCTGTTTCTCTCTGAGCCGTTTGGAGTGATAGTAGAATTCCACACACTGTGACACCCCTTTTGTCTGCACCTATGGTGTATCGTCATGTTTGAGTTGGGCTGTCAGTATTTCTAATATCAAAGGTATGTTATGATATTAACATACCATTTTGTGAATGAATGAAAAGTCTTTTCCATACATGGCGAAGGCCTTATGAAACAACTTTTGCTCATTCAACCGCCAGATGTCACTGCCTGTAAGAGAGGGACCACAGATGGAGGAATTTCATGCTTAGATTTGAAAGATATTAAACAAAGCATCCTTGATTTTTCTTTATCCACTCAAAATCATCATGTACAGGTCTGCTGCTTTCTAGCTTAAATATACTAGCTCTCTTGGTCCCCATTTTCTATGACAGTAATAAGAGGTAGAATTGTACCACAATAATGGTAGTCTCTTGAGGGTTTTGAGTTTGAGAAAAACATCATCTCCAAAGCAGCCTGCAATAGAAAGACAATGAAGTCAATAGCAAATCTCAAATGTAAAGTATGACTAAAGATTTTATTTCTATTTCCTCACCAATACATTTCCTTGGCATAAGGACAGGCTATGAAGGGCAAGCTCCAGATTAGCAACACTTCCAGGTAAAGCAGTAGAAGTACTGAGATCTAGAAGATTCTCCACTGAGAAAAATATTCCACATGGTTATCTATCTATTTATGGGCAAGCAAAAACATGCAGTGTACTCCAGAGGTATTGGGCCACTGCAGCTGAAATTATGCTAATAAACAGATTTAAATAAACATTATGCCTTGTACATTGGCATCTGTAGATGGATGCCCCTATTATCAACTTGTTGTGAAGTAGTATCAAAATTATATATCCATATACCCTATGAACACCACTGATAGTTAAACATGCATAGACATGGCTTGAAAACCAATGCTAAAAAATTAAGAGCCACAATTGTGTAGAAAACGTGCATAACAATCACCCTACAGAACTGAAGAGTAGCAAATTGTCTGTACCGAGCTTGAGCACATGATAACTTTGTTTTACTTTTAGTGGTTTAATTAAATACGGTGGTAGTATAATAGCATTTAAAGTGTGAAGAAACATTTTATGCCTGTTTACTAAAGTGTTTTGGAATGCATGATGCTTAAATGTGCAAAACAGTAAAACACTGCCAAGCTGAATAAGGAGTTTGACAAAGACTAAATGAAATCTTCTAGCCTTGATAAGTCTATTTCCCTATTTATATACAGTAAAGCATGTAGTTAATTTGCCAAAAAGGGATGTGAAGTCCTTCAGTAGAAACTGAGAATGAATATAGAAAAAGTGTCGCAGAGTACTTCAGAGCGTGTCAGGGAAACTTATTAGCTATAGACTATAGAATGTAAGGTGAAGGTAAAGAAATATTACTCTTTGCACTACTGTAAATAGTTGAACTGGATATACAGGGAGATCCACAACAAAAATACTTTTATATTAATGGGAAGAACACATGGTAGCACATGTTGGTCCCACACAAGGATAGAGTCAAGATCTAAAAGAAATTTTAAAATCTGTCCTGCTGGTAGACATCTGACATCAGTCAGTGAAGAGAAAGCTTTAGGATATTTTCATGTAGTGCAGGTCTAATTAAAAGTGTAAAAGTGAATATGCTCTTTTATAGTTTGAATATAGTTTAAAGTGAACACTTCTTTCCTGGGATACTTACCCTGCTCTAGTAGGTCAGCATTCCCCTCTAATTCCGCCCATGGTTTCCAAAGTAACTCCTCCCGAAGTGGTTCCTCAGACCACAACTCTATCTTCTCCTGCTCAATCAGATCAGGTATCTCAGCCTGAAACTCCGGCCCTATATTCAGTTGCCTGGTTTTGTGTGTGTAGGAAAAACAGAGTACGAGTGAGTTGCTTAAAGCTATAGTGCGTTGTTCATTTTCAGTTATTTTTAAATCTAATTTATTTGATGAGTTCTGCAGTAGCAGGGTACAGGGTGCAGACACTTTCTCACCGCTGTTGAGCACGATGTCCTGTTTCCCCTGACCACTGTTCCTGTTGGTTCAGTGGAGGCAGCAGGTTACAGTACAGCCCTGTTCCACTGCGAGTGGGATTCAGCATGGGAAGTGGAGTGTAGTGACTTGTCACGTGTTCCTGATCTTCCCCCAGTGCTCCTGATTGGAGGACACTGTGGAATGGAACTCCAGTGTAGATTGCCGAGGGATTATTCTAATAACACCAAAATTCCAAGTCCAAAATTTAGTGTCATTCATTGAGCCTCCTTAATCCTACTGGTACTTGAGATCAGGATTTTTCTATTATGAATCTTTCATACCTGTGAGCTGGACAAACATAAAAAAGGTGTTCGCTGGAACCCTGCAATGGGCTTTGTGTCCTCATGCACCCTCAGTCCCTCTGCCTGAGTGTTCAATTGATGGATTGGGGGGCAAAAAGGTTGAGATAATGGCATCATCTGTTGGGAAAAGGTTTCCAGATGAGTGCTAAAAGTGAAATAATTGTATAGGTTAGTCATTAAAGAGAAGTGACCTAGAAAACCTACCTGGGACCATGTCATGTGATGTTCAGAGGTCACAGGGCAATGCTCCCTCTCATGTTTTGAAACAGATTGTGCAGGTGGTTGCTGCACCAGAGGTGAACATGGAGAAGTCTCTAGAGAACAGTCTGACAGAGAAGAGACTCTATCAGAAATTAGGTTCTTCAAAAATCAAACAAAATCTGCATTTTCCTTTAGAGCTACTTCTGTTACCTGTGTCTCCCTCCGTAGCATTCAGCTGTCTTAGATGAATCCCCACACCCTCTGGGTAGACTGCAGATGGACCCGGGTCTTGAGGGAGGTGCTGTGTTATATCTCCACTCCCACTGGAGTCAGTGGAAAGTGGGAGCCAGTGAGTAGGAGTGAAACCCCCAGGAAGAATGGTACTGGTACAAGAAAGTGGTGGAAAGAACCGCAAAGAACCTTCGGAAGGGGACTGTGATTGTGTTTGGCTCAGTGACTGTGCAGCAGGGGGATAAAGCCCCCGTTTAGGAGGAGAGAGAGATGGCTGAGGAAGAGGCGTTGGAGGAGGACTCAGAACCAGAGGGAAAGAGAGGGAGGGAAGAGGTGGAATGGTGGGAGAGTTGTTTGGATCAACATTGTATCCAACCTGATCAACGCAGTTGGCAATTCTAGAAATGCTTCGGCCATAAAATGCCTCAGAGAAAGAGTCAAGTTTCTGATGATTCCCTCCTGTGGTACCATAATTATCTACTGCATCCTGCTGCTGGGAACTGGAATTCCATTCTTCCTCATATCGTTCACTGTGGGCTTTGGTTCTGTTGAACGCACCAGGTTGAGAAGAGATAAAAGACTCCATGTCCCAATATGCTGTATTTATCTGCTCACCAACTCCGTTCATACTCGTTCCAGCATTGGTACAGTTGTCAGCAGGGTCATTCAAAAGGCTGCTATCGTCATACTGGTTTGTTCTGCTCACAGAACTGTTCTGAAAAAGGCTGTAGTTTGATCTTTGACCTTGCGTCTGTAGGCGGTACATGGCAGAGAAGGGTGGAGGCTCTGAAGTGTGGATGGAACTGTGATCGGCCATGATGTTTGGATACGTGTTGTGCCAGAGAGAAGTCAGAGGCCGATTAAAAGCTCTCTACTTGCCAAGCTAAAGTCATAGGACGGTCATGGCATCTTTTTAAGCTGTAAAGAACAAGAGAGAAGTGCACAGTTATAATTTTACATTAAACCTTAAATCAGATAACCCAAAAACACCTTGGGAACTGAAACAGTGGCAGAATTACAGACTCAAAGCTTTTACCTCAAAGGCCTTTTTTTCCTATTTACGTTCTCTAAGATCTTTCCTGTTTCTGGGGTTTTTCCAGTTATTAAATTGGGTGTCAAACCGATAGAAGAAAAACAGTGAAAGAGAGGAAGAGAGATAAGATGTATTTAATTTAGCTAAATAGGTACTTTCAATTGACTTGCACTTCATCATTACAGTTTATCTTGTAGCATTTCATCAAGTTTTTCTTGTCCCACTTTGCACATACCTGTCTTTTGTGCTCCTTTCTTTTTTCTTCAACACATGATATATACACATAAAGATATTCCGTAGTGTGCGAACTCCTCTGCTTACAAATGAAACTACAAGACTTTCACACGTGCAAACTTTTTCTTTTTCTCTCCCCCAATCGTTCTCCACCCATCTGCCCCCCTACACATCTTGCTATGTAAAAACATTTCATATAAACACGTTAAAGAAGCACACCCACACTCACACTGACAGGAACACGTGAACACACACTCACAAAAGCAGGTGCTACCGATCAAAAGTAACTCTTATATTTGTCAGAGAGAGAACCTCACCCCTAAAACCCCGAAAAGAAAACCACATCCTGGGGAAAGAGTCACGGATCTCCCTCTGTCTCTGTCTTGCTCCATCCCTTATTCTTTCTTTCCCGCTCAATCTATTTATTACTGTATCCCAATTTGGTAAACAAAAAGTAAATGTACTCACAGCACACAGAACATCAAAATGTGATTTTGCCTAATGTCTGGTATATTCCTGATTGATTTGCAGATTGTAAGCATGTAGAAATCCTTCGTGAGAAATTCTGTTCAAGAATTGAAAGCATTTACCAAAAACCTGAATGCAGACAAATGTAGCATGTTGCTGAAAGCCAGGGTAAAAGTTTCTGTAAATTGTTGGCTTGTTCGCCACCTGAGTTTTAACATTATCTACAATTGACCACAAAACTGATCTCAGATCATGGTAAAAGCACAACCTCTGCCAAAACCATTGTTCACAAGGTTGAGTGTGTTATCTTGAGCATCTCATGTGGTGAGTGACTCACTTCGTCTTAGGTCTGAAATGCGTATGAGTCGACATGTAGGCTTCATCAGGTAGCGCGTAGGCGTGTGTGTGAGTGTATATATGATATGCGAGTGGCAAAGCTTCCTGTCAACACTGTTTTTATGTGTGTGTGTGTCAGAGTGTAAGCTTGTGTGTATGTGTAAGTGTGTTAGAGTGTGGGCATGTTTGTCTGAGTGTCTATGTCAGTTTGTGTGTACTTATGTGGGTGAGAAGAACAGTTGTGTTTATGTCAGAGATCTGTAGTGTTTCAAAGTCATGTGACAGGAAGTTGACCACGAAACGACAACAGTGCAGGAAGTGGACAAGGGAAACCTCCGTACATCCCGCCTCCGCTCTTGTTTGTTCTCTCGCCGTCTCCTTCTATACATGCATCTTTCTCCTTCCCACAACACACAACAAATGTATAGTTTCCATACATCACTTGCATCATGTACTCTCTCTGCCTATATCTTTGACTACACAGAGTGGTTCCCCTGTGTAACCCCTTCTTCCTCTCCTGCTCTCTCTGCCTTCTACAGCATTCAATATTGTTGTCATTTTACATTTTGATAATATAACCAGTGTTGAGCCTGGTTTTAGGCATCAGCAAAGAGTAGCGTTTCAACTCCCTCAAGGAATAGGGATGATATGTGTTTCGGAGTAAATCTAATGGCAATGCATTAGCACCCAGTAACCAGAATTCCCAAATCCCCACAAATAAACAGTGAAAATGGGAATTTGGAAAGATGCAAAAATGTGCAGTAAAAAACACTGCAGCTTCATCATATAATCTTCTTTTAAATGTAATAATGAGCGTACATTGTCCTTTGCTGGATGTTGGTAGGGAAACATACTACACATACAACGTAGTAGGGTTAAACCAGTTCACACACACTGAGAAATTTAAATGTCCTTGTGGGTGCAAAAGGACAATGTGGGCGGGAGGTCTGTACAGTGTGAATGTATCTGTAATAATCCTCTCCATTAACCTCAGCTTTATCATAGTGTGGGTAAGAAACCAAAGGTGTAAGACAATGTGTAGTTGTTAGAATATATACAGTTTGTATTTGGTCTTATTTTGCAGGCCCAGATTTTGTCTGGACTGTCACATGTCTTACACCTTTGGTTTTTTACCCACACTATGATAATGCTGAGGACGGTGTGGGTGAGTGCTGACTGTGAGGTCTGTACAGTATGAATGTATTTAAAACACTCCTCTCCATTAACCTCAGCATTATCATAGTGTGGGTAAGAAACCAAATGTGTAAGACAACATGTGGCAGTCCAGACAAAATCTGGGCCTGCAAAATAAGACCAAATGCATACAGTACATAGTCCATACAGTACACAGTACACATGTTTGTTCTTCAAAGTATACACTTACTGTGTATAAGTATCTGCAGCCAGTTGCTCCATCTGAAAGCAAGTTATAGCCTAGTTTTTATGTAAATGGTTAACTGCTAAAAACAGTTGCATCAAGTTATATATTTTCAACATAGACTTAAGTTGGAACTAAGCACTAGTAGGTGCAGATAAAATAAAATAAAAATTGAACTACTCTGTGATTCAGTTCAAAGTGAACAATGCATCCCCAAAGTAAAAAGACTTTACTTTTTTTTTTTTTTTTTTGGATTTCTTTATGTAGATAGTTGGTCTATGGTCTATGATGGCTGGACATGGACACTTCGCAGAGATACAGTTTCTGTAACAGCTAGTGCAAAATATTGTCAAATTGTGATATTGGCAAGGTAGGATATGCCACAACATATTTAAAAAGTTTACCATTAATGTAATATACTGCTTGTCGGTTTATTCAAATGCAAATTAAGTTTGCAGGCATTAGTTATTTTACATTGCTATGGCTCATTACTGAAATGGCATTAAATTCCTTGCACTAGAGCACAAGCAGAACAGCGTAAAATACAAAAACAAGAGATGGATAAATTGAGTAACCACTTTACTGTAAAGCACACTTTACTGTAAAAACTGTAAAAACACTTTACTGTAAACCTTTTGATTTTGTTTATCTACAGTTAAAATATAATTAACATAAAGTAAATATATAATGGTAACAAAACAAATGGACATTATCCCGTCCTGTGTCTTCACATGTCTTGATCGTGGAGGTCATATTAATCGTTTATGTTCACGTTTCTGATTGGCTCGTGATTATGAAATACATCACTCTATCCACGATTACTTTACACAGTACTAGTTCTGATATACCTTGTAAGTGTCTCTGGTGCAGCAGAAATTCTACCACGCTGGTTTTAAACGAACTACTCTCAGCATATGGTTTAGGACCGACTTTACACCCTGACTTACGATCGACCTCACACTCAGCAGGTGCAACAGGCCCCTGTACTTTACCCAAGTCCTTCTTTCACATAATACTTTGGAAAAATCTCCACTTTCTACTCACTATATTTTTCAAACACTACATCATTACGTTTCTTTTATTTGTATAGTCATAAGGCATCACTGTAATCTATCTGTTGCTAGGTGCACTTTTTATCAAGGCAGTTTATATCGTGACGGCTAGCTATTAACTTTTAACTAGTTTGTATCGTCAGACTTATCATTCTAGCTAACATCTGGGAGATCATTTGAGCGGTTGTTAGCATTAGCTAATTTTTTCCCACATTCAGTGGTCCCTTGGTGAAAGGGAACTAATTTAATATCAGTGAAATCAGTATGCAATGTGAGGCAGATGTCTTTCCTGAATATTTCGTGTACTTTTACTTTCATACTTTAAGTAAACCCAAGAGTTTGTACTCTCCTACATTAACTTGATTATTTATTTAGAGGAGTAACTGCACTTTGTTTTTTTGAGTAAAGAATTTGGGTATTTTTGACCACCTCTGCCTATAAGGCTATGAAAATACTGAAAAATTGATATCTTTGGAAATCATCTGAACATCTGCACATTAAGATGATTTCTATAGATACCTATTTTTCAGACTCTGAACTGTGACGCTTCAATTGCAGAAGAGTCTTTGCTCAGGCTTGACTATGCAGGTGTGTAACACAAAAGTCTCGTTAAAACGCAAGCATGTAAAGGAGGCAAACAGGTAACTGACTGGAAACAGAGGATGCGAAAGAAGGAAAGAATGTGGAGGTTTTTGGTCTAGTTTTCTGTCAGATGTGTGAAAGAGTGAACAGAGGAGGGGGAAAGTAGCGGAGCGGTTTGGACTTTTTTCTCTGTCTCCATCGCTCTCTAACTCTACATCTAGTCACATTATGAGGCGATATTTTTTATGTGAATGCAAAAAGGGAGGCGAAGGCTGGGAAATCCAATCGGCACAATTTTTTTTTCACAATAATCACAGAATATACTTTCATTAAAAGCTTATTTTTCTCATATAGGTTTTGTGTCTTATGAATGACATTATGTGTTTAACACTAAGGCATATGTACACGAGATATACAATGACTTAATATAATTTTTTGGTAGTAAAATTAGACCGATTCAAAAAAGAATTTAGATTTCGGAATCATTTTTCAATGATTTTTTATTTAAATGGGTTTGTGATTATGGGCAACCAACTGGTGCAGTAAATAATCTCTCACCTACAAGTAGTGTAAACCGCAATTAAGAACACCAGGTTTCATAAGCTTTGTTACATTTCAATTTCAAATTAAAGATTACTTCTTCCTCTTCTTCAGAATCCCCCAGACTCTTGTCTCAGAATAATTGAACAGAGAAGTTGGGCCATTCAATATTTCAGTGACTTCTGTGGAGACAGGTTAAAGATAATTTCTCATTCTTTACCTGCAGAAAAATGCATCACTCCTTAATTTCTCATTTTCATACTGAAAAATTCAGAAATAAATATTCAATATGGTTAAAATTAATATAAATGCGTTAGTATAAATCTGTCCGCAGCTAAATATGTGTATTATATTATATTTTGTAGTATTGTACAGGGATAAAAACGAATTGAGGAACTAGACTAATGCGTAAATGCTTAATAAGTTTCACATCCAAAATAGTCATGCAAGTTTTGTGTCCGCACATTTAAAAGAAAACACATATTTCCAAATGTCCCTCAAGGACCAAATATACAGAATAACCAACTTATTTATATTGGCTCACTAATTTGATTAAATTAATCACTAAAATCACAGTGAATTAAATACAAAATTGTTAACAAATGCCTGTTCTCTCAAATGCCTTTACTTTGATTATCCATATCTACGCAACAAATTTTTTACGTTTCGTCATACGGCATTAAGACCTCTGGGAAGCCCAGGATACTGGCACATTTGGATTGATACAATACATGAATGAAATGACTTATTTAACATTTATTCTGTACTAAATACGTCACAGCTAGGATAACTGTAAGTATGTCAGTAATATGAAATGAAATTCAGTTTTTTCTCGGTTTTACTATATATATAACCACAGGGAAGAAACACTACAAGTTTCCTGACATGGTGCAAAAACATTATATAACACAATTGCATTTTGGCATTAAATTATTATAAATTTAGAAAAATTATTTAACTTAAATGGTCACTGAGACTACAAACTTTACGTTCACTGGTGGGAAAATTAAAATGCATGTCACGTATTATGAAATAAGTTACGACCTGACAATTATTAAAAAAAAAAAAAAAGAAGAATAACGTGTGCTGTGTTATCTGATTACCATCTAGCAGCGAATGCACAGTACTCCCATAGATGCAATAAATAATAAATAATGAGCAGTTTAGATTAAATATCTAATAATTCTGGTTTGACTGTGTGTCAGCGCTCTAGCTAAAATGTCTTTAAATCTTTATTATCTGTAAATAAATCTTTGTCAGCTTTTGCTGAGCAATCAGAATTTCCTGAACTGCCATCTAGATGATGAAATATGCAATGGTGCAAACTGTAAGTGGGACTATGCAGAACAAAGGAGAAAGTCAATTAACTCCTTTTACATTCATTAGTTAATAAGTTTCCATTGGATTGTCCACACAAATCCAGTCAAACCGGATTGGAGGTGTTCTCAGCCAAGAACACATTCCGATGTAAAAGTACTTTACATAGACCTCTTATGATCACACACAGGCCTTGTATCATTAAACACATTAGCTTTTTTTTTTTTTATGAAACTCACCCAACCGTTCAAATATTAGGCCAATATAAACCATCATACTTACTTTACTTAATGGAGAATTTTAAGCTTTTTTTATTCCAGAACGTTACACCTAATCCAAAAAAAAGAAAAAACCACGTACACTGAGTTAAAGTGAAGTTTTGAAACAATTTTGTGAGTGTGTGTGTATGTATGTATGTATGTGTGTGTGTGTGTGTGTGTGTGTGTGTGTGTGTGTGTGTGTGTGTGTGTGTGTGTGTGTGTGTGTGTGTGTGTGTTTGGTTTTTTTATATAAAAAAAAATTGCAAATGGATTTGTCATTATTTATGTATATATTCAGTACTCAAGCCTCACATTAAATTCTTCCAATTCAAGTGACCAGATAATTAGACTTATAAGAACTAAATAACTGTTACACCTGTTGAATAGTTTTTATTGATCTCCATAGCTATCATATTACTTTAAAAATACTAATAAAATTGGACACGGCATGGCTATTGCAGACCTGCTGGTCCGCGGTCCCCACTTTGGGGAACAAGGCTTTAAAGATATGATTAAATCAACAGCCTACTTATTTTCTTTTTCTCTTTTTCAGTTCTTTTTCTTACCGGTATGGCCTCAGGCCTCGGAATTTGCATAAAGAATTTCAGAGGTTGAATCTGATAAACACTTATAGCTGGGCCCTCTAAACACCACCAGGAAGAGACATATAAACACCATTATCCACTCCGATTCTTCCCCAACGTCCCATCAGAACGTCTAACAATGGAAAACATTCCAAGATTGGCTTTACTGTAGATTGATTTATATGTAGAATCATTTACTATAGAGATGATTATTTAAATATAAAGTTATAGGCACAGATGTAAGACTTTTCAAAGATCGTTCTTTTGTCTTTTCATGTCCGCAAAATCCTGATAACCATGCAATAATGAATAACAGTAACAGTGTAACAGTAACAGCGCAATGATCTTTTCAGCTACATTTGACACATTTAGCCAAAATACCTGAGCCATCACATTTATCTATCTATAATATATATAGTTTATATAGTCTGCAGTCCAATGCTGTTAGATTTGAATAGTCACAAATGAACTAATAAACACAGAAAAATTATTTGAATTGCAATACTTGCACTCTTAGGAAAAAAGGGTTCTTTAGGGGTTCATTATAAAATTAAGGTTTCTTGGCCTCCTAAAAGGGTTCTACTTGGACCCCTTTCTGACAAGGAAACACTTGGTTGTAGGCTTCTACATAGAACCCTAAAGGTCTCCAGAGGGACAACCGAAGAATGCTTACAGACTCTAAATTTTGCATGACAGTGGACATATGGTCAAAAATGAATATTTAAAACTGTTAGTCTGTGAATAACAATGTATGTCAAATATTTTCACAATGTAAGGGCAATTTTGCAGTAGGCCTTTCCATATTTCATTATTCAGATATTAGAAACAACTAAGCCTCGAGGTACAGACATCTTTTTGCATTAGTCTGCAAAGCTTGTTACAGGTTCTCGTAGTAACCTTGCTCAGTTGTAAAGTTTACTAGTGCGCTCATGGTGGGGGGGAGCTTAACCTAAAATCGGTAAGGATTCTTTGACTGTCCTTCTGGGTGAACCCTTAAATGCTGTATTCTATAATTGTAGAACTATACAAATGAGTGTTTCCCTATCAGAAAGGGTTCCAAGCAGAACCCTTTTAGGACGGTAACAACCCTTAACTGTCCAAAGAACCCTTGAAAAACTCTTGAAGGGTTTTTTACTTGTAGAGCAATAACAGCTGTATGTTTTCATCTTTTCTGGATCATATTTAAATGCATACAGCATGTTGTTAATGCATGTTGTCAACCATAAGTGTCCGTTACAGGAGATTTAATCATAAATATAGAATGATATGACTTACCTTTCAAGTTTTAGTCCGGGCCTGGAAGTTGCCGTATGTTGTCACAGAGGACACGAGATGAGTGAGGTGTGTGTGTGTGTGTGTGTGTGTGTGTGTTTTGGGCATACACCCATACGAGAAAAGAGATAGAGAGAGAGACAGTGGAGGCGTTGGTAATGGTTTGTGCTTTGGTATGACAGTCTCTCTTCTTCTGATCTCTTGAAGACTTCGTCACTGGGATCCTGGAAACAAAAAGAAAAAAAACATCACAGAGAATAAAAAACATGTAACACGCCAAGTCAACCCATCAGAGCAGCTCTCAGTTTGACAAAGCGCTCATCCTTTCCCTTTGCTTGTCTTTTTTTTTTTTTTCACTCATTTGTCTCTTGCACTTATTCATTCATTTATTTATTTATTTACCAATGACATTTTACTTAATTTTTTCACCCTTTTTCATGGGTGAGCGTGATTAGGGTTAAATATAATCATCCATAGTGTCGCAGTGTAATATTTTGATGTTTGTTTGTAAGGTGTTATAATACAAAAGAGGATATGATATGTTTGTACAGTTGCTGTAAAAGTGCCAATATAAATTCACACTGGTAATGTAGCCCTATTAATTAATAAACTGATGATGAGAATGACATCTGCTTAAACAACAGATTAAAAAAAAATCGAAGATTGCCCTTTTTTTTTTGGAAAACTGAATCTTATAATGCAATTAAATTTACACTGCTGCTGTATGAATGATGAAGATTAAAGGTGAAGATAGCACAAGTTAGCTGGAGTGTTGTGAATGTCAGTGGGCTGACCCAGTAAAACTGAGAGTCGGGGCATGACTGTGCATCGCTCTGAGAGAAGTTTCACATTGTCAGGGCAAGAGGGGGCGTTCTCTCTCATTAGCATCTGGTGAAAGAGAGAAAGACAAATAGGCAGACAGGGTTATAGAGAGACAGTGAGAGAGTTAAGCTTCATGTTCATACCAAAACTAAAACCAAGAGAGCAATTAAACGGAAGTAATTATTAAAAAAAATAAGTTGTTGTAGAAATATAGAAGATTACTTATAGAAGCAGTGTAGATGGTTCTTGGTTGCAGATTATTTGGTTTTCACATATTGCAAACTCATCTGCACTGTAAAACCTTTAATCTCAGGAAAAAAAGATCTGACTGTTAGATTAGTCTCTGTATAAAAGACCTTTTCTCGAACCCACACAAAAAAAACCCTATTCACTGCCGTCAAAAGCTGACCCGAGTCAAACTGAAACACCCATCCCCACTGAAAAAAACATACACTTACACACACATATACACCTTAACATGTTATACCCACATCTCTGCGACCACACATTGTCATAACAAGACAGCAACGTCGCGCTTTACCAGAAATCTGTCACACTCTATGGTATAGCTTCAAATATCACCATGTCCCACTGACAGCTGGAGCTGAACACACACACGTATACACAGACACAGAGGCAACGTATTGTGGCTTCTGTACAGTAACATTATAAAACTATTTCTTGTTATGAATTTTTTCAACCTCTTCTTTTTTTTTTTTTTTTTTTTGACAAAGTAGTCTGATTATTCTACCTATTTTCAACAGTGCTAACAAGAGTATAATTTCGCATGTGTGTCTGGAACTCAAGTCTCACTATTAGGTATGAGATATTAGGTACATGGGTTAAATGAATATTTTCAATTTCAGTCATCTTTAAAAACTTCTTTAAAAATATATTAATATTGTTATGAATGTAAAATTCAAGGTAATTCAAAGGTAATTCAAGGTAATTTAGACATAAAAACGCGTCTTAGTTCTTAGGGAATCACTTTTAAAGCTGAATCATTTAAGTAAAACATGTTTTAAGGAACAAACACTGAATGTTCTCATAAATCTTAATGCACACATAAATCCACCATCTCGCATGATGAATGCAGTATGTTGTGTATACAGCAGCAAATAGAATCATTTATCCCTAACAAATGAGTTCAGTTTTGCTCAGTTCAGAAGACTCACGAGGCAAATTTAATATGAAATATTTTGCATTTAAGAAGTTTGTTCATTTCAGTGTTCAAGGACTTCAGTTTTTTTAAAGGTTTAAGATAATAAAACAATATGGATTTCTTTTTTTTGTAATTATATTTTTTCCTAAATTATAGTATTGAGTAGTACTCAGAATCATTAATTAATTGAAGTATGTTTAATATTTTATCTACCGTTTATCTACAGTTTTGTGACCAGACCTGGCACTAGTCAGAAAGGTAGAAGAAAGAAACAAATGGGGGGGGGAAAAAAACCTGTACACAAATGGCTTAAAAACATTTGTTTTCCATTGAAAAAAGGTAATAAAATGAACTTAAATGATTTATTAATGAATCATGTTTTTACTAGGAATTTTATCAGCATGCAAACTCCATCAGTCACCTGACAAGAGATCTGACAGTGTTTTAGGGGACACTAAACATTTGGATGGAAAGCCTTATTCCTAATTCTTAAACAAAAAAAAAACTAATGAAGTGATCTTACCTTCATTAGTTTTCTACATCATTCCAGACTTCTAACATTCATTATTAAACTAATTTACCAGTTTTCTTAAGAACCAACAGCGAATTGTCCATGATAAATATAATCTACTAAGAATGAACACAGCTGATTCTGAGCATTAGCTTTATTTGTCCCTTGATTATATTTATTATGAAATATTTTACAAATGTAAAATATTTTTGTTTATAAATCTATTTGTATATATAAATATCAGCAAAATTCACCTGCAGTGTTTCTGAAAGCTTAATTAAATTCTGAATTTATAATAAAGGTTTGTAGCCTGATAAATGTAGTAGACTTTACCACCTACTTATTTTTCTTTTTGAGAAATGCAAACCACTGCCTTTTCTTCATAAGTGAGAAGAAATGTGAATGCTACAATCCTGCAAATTCACACGTTCAAAAAGCCATGCTATCATTTTATAAAACTGTGTGAAAATGGGGTGCTAAAAGAATAGGAATGAGAAAAGAAAAAGAGAAAGTGGGCAGATATGTACACCTCCAGAGTGTCTGACACTGTTATACTGCGGCTTTATTGCATTGCTATAGTGTAAAAAAAACCTGCTATGATCTTGATCATTGTCTAAGGTGATAAGCAGCGCAATAAAAGGCATAACGGCTTTACAATTATTTAGCTAGGAATCAAGGGTCTTAATACAAATCTGTTACCACAGTGCAAGTGAGAGCATCATACAAATGAGTTAACAGTTTGACAGATTACCTAACCAAACATGACAATTAATTACCAAGCAGACCACACCAACATGTTGGTGTATGGATTGTTGTATGGAAAAAAAAAAATGCTTTTTCATCTTCGGCTTCAGTAAAGAGGAAGTACTTGAGTTTTATATAGTACAGAACAGTGGTGTGTATGACATACTTAGACACACCTGTACATACTTATACTCTTCCTTTTCCTGCCCTGTAAAATAACGGCAGGTGGCACATGGCCAAAAGACACACGAGTTGTCTGTGCTTTATATAAAGTCACAGTGACAGAAATCAAAAACGCATACGTTGCATCCTAGTCACAAGAGGAGACCGTGTGTGTGTGTGTGTGTGTGTGAGTGAGAGAGAGACAAAGCAGTTGCATGAAACCAGATGCATCATATTCAATGTTTATTTTTTATTTTTTTGCATTTATTCTTTCATGGTGGCCCATACACACAAAGCTAGAATGTCCTATCCAGCTGTAATAATGCTGTTTCAGTGCACCCATTTTGCCCTTATATGTTAGCATTAGAATACAAATAAAACTTTTTGTAGGAAACTAATTTCTAAAACAGACACTGCATTCTTCCATATTCCAAAACTAAAATGAGCATAGCCATGAGAACAAACAGAGCTTGTTTGACATTAGCTTTCTATTCTGAAAAAGGAGCCTTGTGTTATTACATGTGTATTTTTACTAATGTACCTATCCTGTATAAGGATAGGACAATAAAACAGCTTGTTTGGCCTCTAGCTGCAGTTTCTCCAAAGGCACCATGTGGTCCACAGCTAGCTTCTCTGCATCTGTACTGAGACGGACCCTGGCCTCAGCAGGAAGATCGCTGTTGGTCAGCGTCATTGTGACGGGGGAATTGCCCCAGTTTAAGGCAGTGATGAAGCGGTCACTCTGATCCCACAGGCGGAGGAATGCAAACGAGGAGATGGAGCTGTGTAGAGAGGCATATTCACCATGCAGCAGAGCTCTTTCTTTACCTCTAAGGTCACTGAGAGCTTTAAAGAAGCTTCGCACTGCACTGCGTTCTGCTCTTACAGTCTGAGACAGAGAGAGGGAGAGAAAGAGAAGTGTGAAGTGTGACAGAGAGAGGGGAGAGTGAGTGAAGCTTCAAAAGAAAGGTTCATAAGAATGACAAACAGATTAAACAGCCTGTAATGTACATTTGGTCCTGTTTTTTTGCAAAACCCCTCAGATTCACCTGCAGAAATCTATGGTTTAATCCTACAAAGCAAGCACTATATTTTATAAATGTCATATTTCACTGATCAATACCTTTTCATACCTACAGTGAATACTATAAATAATATGATGCTTTTGGACCTTTTTTTTGCTTGCTGCTTAGTCTGAAAATCACAGTATGTTAAAAACAAACTGTAAGCAATTATGTACAGTATAAACACAGGCATCTCATATTCTTGCTATAAACATACTTCTCAATTTATGTCAGTCGATTTATTTTACTCTCAAAAATTGCATCAATAAAATATTGCTAGTACATTTCAAAAAATGGTGATGGCACTGTGCCTTGCAAATACTGAAAGTGGTGAACCCATTAATCATGGGCCTGCATTAATTTAACTATTTTTCTTTTATCATGACAATACCACAAATCATTAAGACACCCACAAAAACCTTATCTGGAACATCTGTGATTGATCAGACTAGTCACAGACCACATTAGTTTTTTTTTTTTTTTAAATAGAGTTTTACTCATTTGCATATTGCATTCTGAGATATCAGTATTGCAAGGAAATGTAGAGCTGAGGTTAGGTAGAATAAAGAACTATTTTACCGACAAAAGTAGCTAATGCAATAACATGTTTGTTATCACCTTTGCTGTTTCATTGTTCTCCTCAGCTGGATTTTCCAAGTCCCAAATTCCAGTAAGGGATCCCTGAGAAGAAATATTTAAATAGAACTAAGCTCATTTAAACAAACTCTTCACATGGTTTTTTCATATATTTCTACACTGGAGATTTTAGTCAGTCCAGATCCTTTTCTGTCTATCCAACCATCTGTACTCACGCCCTCTATCAGTCCAACCTCATCCCCTCTGTTGAACACTGGGGTGCCAGGCAGGGTGAAGAGCAGCATATGGTAGAGGCGTGTGGGCAAATCTGCAGTGTGTTTACTCAGGCTCCAGGCAAGGCTAGAGTGGCTGGGATAGAGCTTGATTATGTCCTCAGCCTCCTGCACCCCAGACAGATTAAAACCTTGCAGTCTGGTTAGCAACAGATCAACTCCAGAGTGCTCCAGCAGCAGAGAGGCATTGTCTGCAGGCAGCTTGGTGACTGAACCTATCAGAGCACTAAGAAAGAACAAAGACATTAGCAAGGTATAGATTTCTCTCTTTAAATAAGACTCAACTTTAGGTTTTATTCTAAATGTGTCATTTGTTATATAATACCCAGTAAATAAATATAAGTCCAGCATTATAGAGTTCATAGATATATTTGTATTTTTCCAGACCATGATGTACCAGAGCAAGGAAGAACAAATCCAAATAATTCTACTTATCAGAGTTTATGTATTGAGGAAAAA
>CM040978.1:14224071-14234242 GCA_022985145.1 Pangasius djambal
CTTTAAAAAAAAAAAAAAAAAAAAAAAAAACTTTGGGAAAATACTTCAGTGTAACCACAAGGTGTCTCTACAGCCCTACTTACTTTTTTTTAGTCCCTTCTGTGGTGTTGGGATGAACAACATTCTGGATGGACTTCCAGGTGGCAGTATTGGCAACCTGGCTCAGATCAGAAATGAGAAAGCCATCCACTCCTTTTTGTAGCCAGTAGGCACATGCATCCTGGTAGAGAGCAAAAGAAAAAGATTCTTCTATACAGTCATATGTTCTCATGCAAGAAATATCACCTCATTTGAACTTTTGCACATTTATTTTTTTATACTCTACAGTTTTGTCTTTCTGACAAATCTTAACTCTCACCTGAAGTTTTTCAAGAGCAGCAGCAACGTTGTTGAACCAAGCTGCAGCTCCCTTATAGTTGGGTGTCAGATCCAGCACTATAGAGATACCTGAGCGAGACACAGAAACAAGTGAATATACCACAATGCTGTTTAAAGTAACACCATCATGAGTTTCCCCTGGAGTTACACAAAGGAAACAAAACAATTCAGTGTTGTTTTTTTTGGAGAGTAGTGTATAAGTGGTGCAATAATCATGATTATTTAGGTCATGAGTATATAGAGACACACACCCTTCTTGTGGGCTTTTTCTAGTAGGCTGTCCAGGTCTTTCTGAGTGCCCAACACAGGGTCTATGTCTTTCAGATTCAGTGTACTTATTTGGTCTGCCTGACCAGTGTGTATTGGGCCCAGGATCAACCCTTTCACCTTCAGCTGGTTCAGACTGTCCAGGTTGTTTTCTATTTCTGCAAAGAGAGAGAGAGAGAGAGAGAGAACAAGAACAAAATCAGTATTTCGTTTTGTATTTTACAACACATCAATCCAAACCACAACCCTGTGGCAAATCTTTACCCATTAACCACAGTTACTACAACTGTGTTCATCAGTATTAAAGATTAAGAATTTTTTGTGGTTGATAACTGATACAACACCAAGAGCATTTAATTGCATCCGAGTTGAAATGCATTTTCGTGGGTCTGACTGTACGCAGGACCCCTGTCTTTCATTACAATTACCCAACAGAGCTCTACCAAAAAAAGAAAAAAAATGAAAACCCAGAGCAGGCAATAATTTTTGATGAGGGAAGCAGATTGTGGACTATTTCTCAATTTCAGCATGTGATCTCCAGCATGAGGGTCATAAGACGCTGGCAAGTTTTGCAATAACTTTGACTGAGACCATACACTAGCCTACCAAACCTAGTGTGAAAAAAATAATAATAAGTAAGAATAAATAATAATTAACTTGCATAGTGATTGAATTGCATAGTGGCGTCCATCTTAAATGACTGGTATTTTTGCCCACACTCAAAATGTAAGCTTGGTTTACAAGGGATTGTAGCGAATTTTTAATCTGTGGTACTTGACACTTTAACCTCCTTAAACTGCCCGTTTATTATACAGTTACTTATCTTGATGCCTATTATTCAGTAACTACATTGAAACTAATAGGAATGGTATATAGTGATGAAAGCGAGGAACGTAAGTCTGGGTCACTAAACTCGTACCATCATTCAAAGAATTATTTATAAACTATCGTAATGTATTATGTTGTAAATTTAAGTGCATGCTGTTCCATGATTGAGGTTGAAGGAGACACTGTAGCCTTTCAGTGATTTAGTGATTACTAGAAGATTTCTGGGAAACATAGGATAACATAGGACAAGTAGGATAAGAATTAAGTCTTAATAGAAAAACAATATTTGGACAATATTTGTCCCTGGAAAGCTACTATAATTTTGTAACTGAAATATGTTTGCAAAATGCAGACCTAAGAGCTTGAAATACAATGTCAGCTTAACCTAAAAGGACAGTTATAGCATTATTTCAGTACCTTTAATGCCTTCAGAGTAGCTGTTCACATCAGATATCTGGTAGAGTGGACCCTCATTCCACCAGTGCATGTCAGGAACGGGTTTACACCGGGGAGCCTGAACAATGATCACCACTGCCCCGGCCAGCATTCCAACCCAGCCGAGCCAGAACAGAACCAACAAGACCCAGCGAATCCGCACCCATCTGAAAACACAGCGAGAGTCAGTTTCAAAGTAGGGGTGCATCGTAAGAATCACTTGTCCCATCCCAACACATACATTGCAATATTATCTCCTCAGTTTTTGTTTGTCTATTAACTGACTTGGTTCATATTCTACATATACTTCTTCCAGAGTTAGGGATTGTCTTATCTCATGAATAAGCTGAATCTAAATTTTTAGCACCCCTATTTGTCACGATGGTTTGTTGCCACGCTGATAAATCCAGTCAGGCAGCTCCTATGGATCACTGAATTTGTTGTTGTCCAATACTTTCTCCAAAACGAATACAAACATATTACTGTGCAGACCTATTACATTAATATACATTGTGTAATTAACATTGCATTAGACAGTAAGGAAATTGTTGCTGCTGTTGTTACTCTACAGTGGGTATAGTGTCTACCTCTCTTGTCAAAAACATGTAAAGATACAATGTGTTTGTGAATGTGGTACAAATCTAAGCTACAGAACCTGCTGTGCAAAGACGCACAGTAATCTCACACAGCACACAGATGGCGTTTAAAGCTTTTAGTCACTTAGAGCAGTAGAAATATCTGCGTTGTTCAGGGAAATCAATACAAATGTTGTAGGTCTAATGATGATAGTTTGTGAAATTACACCCCAATAAGAAAGGCTTGCTCTATTTGAGAGCGTGTACCCTGTGGTGCCTGCTACTCTCATCAGCTCTTCTTTAGTCAGGCCGGTGAATTTGACCTCTTTCTCCTCTGGCACCTTCACTTTCACACTTCCATTCTTCTCTGTGTCTGTGTTCATCGACTGCTTCTCCTGCTCCATCTCATTCAGCTCCACCTCCTTCATATCAGCCTCTGTACTCATGGTGTCTCAGGTGAATTCTTAGCGAGAACACAAGACATAAACTATGACATTAAACAGCCACAAGTTCCTTAACTAAACAATTTTATATCGCTGCTCTGACATAAATGTTAAATCTGTGCTATGACAAATGTTAACTCTAAAAAGGTCTTTGTCTTAATTAATTATTATTAATTAATAATATATCTATTCAAAATGTAACCTAAGCTATATCAATATATCAGAACTCAAATTCTGTAAAATAAGAGTATTGCTTAAACTTTACATTACCGATAAAGACAGTGAATAGGTCTCTTCTAACAGGTCCTCCGTGGGTCCAAATCCTGCCACTTACACCAGAAGGCGCTGTGGGAGTGACACAAGCTCTTATATAGTCCTACAGACCAGCCCTGGATCTAAACTCCGCCCCTGCATTGCTATTGGCTAGATCTGAATGACGTAAGAACAAGGGGCCCTGAGATGCTGCCATCGTTGCACGTGCTGATAAGACCAGGCAGTGCGGTCATGAAGTGATACTGCATTTTTCATGGCCCCTTGGTCACATCCAGGGTCATAACCAGGGTGGCACAGGTTGGCAGCCACCCCCACTGTCATAAGCCTTGCCACCCCAACTCTAACCTCAAGTCTGAGAGGTTTATTATTCCTACGCAATTCATGCAGAATTAATTAATCATATGCAGCTCATTGTAGTGTTGCAGGTATTTCAACCAAATCATTGGAGCTATACCAGATATTAGGAACTACAGAGCAGCCATGAAGTCAAGTCATTCTTTTTGCAGCCAGACAAATTATCCTGTACACATTCCACTTTGTCCTATACATATTAAACTACAGTTTTATTACAGTTGGTCCACCATTTAGTGTGCTAGTGATGGGAATTCCAGCCCTTTTACTGAGTCAAATAATTTGACTCAGCTCACTGTTTTGGCTCCCATATGCCATGAACCATATTAGCCATTTTTCTCTGGATAAAGTCTGTTACATTTTGACCAGTGATTGTTCTTTTTTTTTTTGGCCTATATATGGCTGAATTTCTACTTAATAAATGAAAATTACTCAACATTACAACTATCTTTTTAAATAATTGTACTTTCAGAAAGGCACTACAAACTACACTGACAACTCCAGGAAGCATTCCTGCATTAATTTTACTGTGCCTGCAGTGTCTGTGCTTCATTAAGAATGATTCTTTCCCATTTATCCTGATAAACGAACCCTGTACAGCTGTTCATTTAGCCAGCTTATTGTAGGACTTGAATGAATCAACAATGTAGCCCGAGTAAGCTTGTACTGGAAATCAGCTAATCATGGTATCAACAGCAATTATGTCGACCTGTCATAAAATATTACTTACTTGAGATTGTGACTCAAGTTCAAAGTACAGTAGTTTACCCTGAAGGACATTTGTCATTATGATATCTGTTAATATACAGCTGTGCATGCATAGCCATGTCCTCAAACTGTAAAAGAGGCAAAGTTCAGTCATAAGCTGTAATTTATCAGTAGGCGTAATGCAGAATTGTGTTTCTAAACTGTTAGAGAGACAAAGTACAGTTACAAGCTGTAATTTCTCAGTAGGCCCAATGCTGAACTTTGTTTCTAAAAAAAAAAAAAATAAATAAATAAAAAAATTTTCTCATGTTTTCTTGTCTTGCGTCATCATAGTCTACTCACTTTAGCCACCTACCCAAGTAAAATTAATGAACGTAGCTGTGATCCAAACTAATTATTAGGTACTCCCCCACTCTTTTTTTCCTAATACACATTATTAGAATTCTGTATGCTGTGGTCATTTCTGTGTTCATGCTCACACCAGTGCATAATCCTCCCTCAGCTCCAACCTTTGACCTATAATTTCCTCTCTGTAGCATATGCTGATCACAGGACCAAAGTATTCTCCTTCAAACCATTCTTCATTACCCTATGCGCCCATTCTCAGTTCTTCCCCACGGAAAGAGGAAGATTGTGAAACTTGGTTTATTTTTTCTCATGGCACAGCAGGGGATGCAGGGCTTTACAGACATATTCAACAGGGGTTAGAGTGGACCCGCCACAGCCTGCTTGATCCTGCTGTCTAAGCCCAGCATCAAAGGCATGAAAAAATAAATAATAAAAACTAGAGTGGACTGGATTGGTCCTTCTAGAGGGTTGTTTTTCTGCCTTTTATGTTTTATGTCATTGTTAGAAAAAAAACCTCAAAGCTGCAGTATGGCTATATTTTCCTTGCAGGATATGCAGGATGCTAACAGCTTTCATTTGTATTTATAGCCGTGCATTTCTATATACACTGGAATTTACTACTTTATTGCTTGAAGTCCATATGGAATAGCGATGCCAAAATTACTTTTATTGCCGTGTTCCAAATAATATAGGTCATTTTAAAGTTAAAATAAGTACAAAAATGAGATGACTACACACCCAATGTTGCTAAATTCCTTTTAATTTCTGTGCTTACTTGTCAGTTTTTTTGTGTGTGTGTGTGTGTGTGTGTGTGTGTGTGTGTGTGTGTGTGTGTGTGTATCCAAATGGACATAAAACAAAAATTTTGAAGGAGGGCACTGCATTTTACAACTGCACACACCATGTATCGTTCAGATACTTGAAAGTTGCAGAGTAGCAGAGAATATTTAGTAAATTACTTAGAAGCAGGCTTGTGTCCCTCAGGGCACCACATGTTCTGGTCTTGTAACCATTTAAAATAATGGCAACCATTATTTATTAATGTTACTAATATAACAGAATTTTGAACCTGGAAGCAAAAGCTGACATTTTCCAGTTTATGATCAGTTAAAATTAAGTCATGAAATTAAAAGATCTTTTTAGCACATGTATTATGTCAGGCTATAGGGCTATATTGTACCACTAGTGAAAGAAAACATAATACCATGATTGTACGATATACTGTATGTCTCAATTTTAAAAAAAAAGTGTGCAGCAGATAAGCACTTATCTTCGAATAAATTTATTTAAATACAGAGTGTGTGTAAACAACAAAGCCTAGTAACACAGTGTTAACAAACTGTGTGTGTGTACATAAGAGACAAGTAGGTCCTGCTGTGTCCTGTATTTGCTTAAGCCAAGAAAAAAAAGCACTCTCACTGCTTATTACTTATCATCTGCTCTCAGCTGCTCTCCCCTTTCTGAAATGCTCAGCCATGTTATTTCACCAATGTGAACACTGCTTTGTCAGCTGTTTTACTGTCACCTTTTGTCTTTTCCTTTTTATCTCTTCATGTCTTATATCTTATCTGCTTTTCAGTACTGCTCATTTCCAGCTTTGAGACGAGTGTAATTTCCTTGCTCTCAGTAGTACCTCATGGAAACAAAGCCTAGCTTGTATTCTTTTCCTTTTACTTCTTTTTTCCCCCTCTCGTTCATTCTCTCTCTCACGCTTTTACCCCCTCCCCGCTTTCTCCCTCTCTGCCTCTCACAGAGAACAATGTCAGAGTGTTTTTCCCGGGTGACAGAACTGAATGTTGTCCCCTCCATGTCGCAGAGGAGAATTTCAAACAGCCCCGTGGGGCACCAGGGGCACATGGATCAGTCCCACACTTTCCTTCCTCTACACTGAGCACTTTCTTTTCAGTTTCACAAATGAAGGGGAAAAAGGTTCTCTGAAAGATGATGAACACTCAAATGACTACAAAGCTGTATTTATATAAATAAATATGTATTTTTAAATATGTATACTGAGGAAGAAAGAGCTTATTTAAATTTGAGACATGCTCGCTGAAGATTTTAGTTCAGTGGTGTTCTAACAATACCTAAATTCTGCACCACTTGTTCTTGTTGCGCCCTCTTGTGGTACATCTTTAGCTACATTCGTGATTCAGTATCAGCAAAAGCTAGATGTCATATTTTCAAAAAAAAAAAAGTTAATTGTTTATTGGTTAATTTAAGGGCTGATTGTTATTACTAAATGATCATTTTTATAGCTCTAACTTGAGAATGATAATACCTGAGGATATGAAAAATTGAGGGTATGGAATATCAGAAGTCCTCCCCAAAAAAACGAAAATGCAAGTGTTTGATTTGCAACATCACAAAAGGTTTGAGTAGGGATGTAGAGTTAAAGGTTGTGCAGTACTCTTTTTTCCCCCCCAATCTTGCTCACTACTTCAGAAAGCTTGATCGATCCTTTCTGGTTCCACAGTTATTTTTACACACTTATTTTTGTTTGTACCTGCCCTCAATATTTTCTAATGAGCTTAGTTTATTCCCCAAAATATAAATTAATTAGTCATTTAAACCACAGTTATCTTAACCAGAATAAAGCTCTTGAAGATAGTGATGCATTGCACAAACACACCGCACAGTGCCACACAAACAACCTGCTGCATCCAGAACACTCCCTGGCCTTTCTTCGTCCTGCGAGGTTCAGATCTGATCGCCCACTCCCACCTGAATGGGAGTTTAAAAAAAAAAAAACCGACCTGATCCTGCCACTTTTTAGCAGTCCCAATGTACACTTCTAATTCAGAGTAAGAAGAACAAAACAGACCGTCCTAAAAAGCTATTGTTTTAATTGCCGTCTTCTGCCAGGTGAGCTGGGCTGAATGCTAAAGGCAGCAGCTCTCTCAGACTTGTTTTCTTATAGGACCCATCAGGCTTTGTCAGATAAATGTCCCATTCTGTACCAAACTGAGAGGAAGAGAGATGAATAAATGCAATAAGTGAAATGCTAGATTAGAGCAAAAACCTAATGTTTATTGCAGTAATTCCCACATGCACACTCCAATATATGAAAAAGTAGACCTTACCTCCATTAAAACCTGTCGACAGGCCCCACAGGGTCCCACAAAACTATCTTTAATATCACTGAGGGAAAGCAAAAGCAAATGTTAATAATGTCAACATAAGCATTGAATAAATCAACCTGCTCTCAATGGTACACCTGACATCTGACTATACCAGTCCCTTTGCCCCAGATAAACATGCTTCCCTCAACATACTTGCCAGTAAGTAACGCATGACACTGGCTACGTTTGTATAGTGTTGAAAAGCATGAGCCTTACCATGTGACTGCTATAGCTGTAAAACTTCTGTGGCCCTCAGCTACAGCTCTCTGTATGGCTGTTCGCTCTGCACAGACTGTAAGGCCGTAAGAAGCATTCTCTACATTGCAACCTGATATACACACATACACACAATGCATGTCAGAGTAGGTCCTGACAGCTGATAAATCATTATTATGATTTTGGCCTATATAAAGCATTGACAAATCCAGTCCTGGACGTCAGTAGTACGGCATGCTTGAGTTTTCCCCTATTAGTATTCATCATGTTCAGTGTATAAAATTTGATAATTGCAGTCCAGAACTGAAAGTTGCCAACCATAACCCATTCATGTGTACCTGTGATTATGGCACCTCCTGATGTCAGAATAGCAGCACCAACCGGGAACTGGCTATAGGGACAATAAGCCATGTCTCGTGCCTGCAAGCATTTTGCCACCAATTCTGCAACTTGATGAGACATGAACACTGTTGTAAACAACATTTGCTTAAATAAATATAGTTAAATTAGTTAAACAAAGTTAAATAGATCACTGTGCAGCCATAAAACCACCTGCCTAATATTGTGTAGGTCCCTCTTGTGCCTCCAAAACAGCTCTGACCCGTTGAGGTATGGACTCCACAAGACCTCTGAAGGTGTGCTGTGGTGTCTGGCACCAAGACGTTAGCAGCAGATCCTTTAAGTCTTGTAAGTTGGGAGGTGGGGCCTCCATGGATCAGGCTTGTTTGTCCAACACATTCCACAGATCGGATTGACAGCTGGGGAAATTGGAAGCCAAGTCAACACCTTGATCTCTTTGTCATGTTTCTCAAACCATCCCTGAACAATTTTGCAGTGTGGCAGGGCACATTATCCAGCTGAAAAAGGCCACTGCCATTAGGGAATATCGTTGCCATGAAAGGGTGTAGTTGGCCTGCAACAATGTTTAGGTAGGTGGTACGTGTCAAAGTAACATCCACATAAATGCCAGGACCCAAGGTTCCCCAGCAGAACATTGCCCAGGGCATCACACTGGCATCACGCCGGCTTGCCTTCTTCCTGTAGTGCATCCTGGTGCTATCTCTCTTCAGGCCTTCCAACTCACTGGATCTGAATCCAATAGAACACGTTTGGGATGTGGTACAACAGAAGAGTCACAGCATGAAAGTGCACCTGAAAAAATCTTCAGGAACTGCATGATACAGTCATGTCAACATGGACCAGAATCTCAAAGGAATGTTTACAACATCTTGTGGAATCCATGCCATGAAGAATTGATACTGTTTTGAGAGCAAAGGGAGGCCCTACCCAGTATTAGTATAGTGTTCCTAATAAAGTGTTCGGTGAGTCTATAAATCCTTGTATTGTTTGCACTTGTCTTATGCTGTCATGTATCTGCATTTTATGTAGTCCTGTGTACTTGTGCCATTGTATTGTTATGTGCTGCATCATGGTCCTGGGGAAATTTTTTTTTTTTCTAATTGTCATTCCTTTATATAGCTTGTATACATTCGAACGAAATGTCATTTCCCCAGGACCATGATGCAGCACATAACAATACAATGGCACAAGTACACAGGACTACATAAAATGCAGATACATGACAGATACATGGCATATAATATGGCATACAAGACTGACATTGAATATAGAAGATATAATGTATGATATAATATATATTAGATATGGATTCCTCTTCAGTAAGAGCTTTATCCTCCTCAGGTTCAGTTGCCAGTCCATCACAATGCACTCATTCACACCTTGCAAAGGTGCATAGCCATTTAGCATAGCCAGTCCACTTACAGGCAATTTTTTTTTTTTAGAGGTGTGAGGAAATTCTGAGGACCCAGAGGAAACCCACACTGACACATGGAGAACTGTCTCCATACAGACAGTAACCAGAGCTCAAGACTGTACCCAGGACCATAAAGTTATGAGGTGGCAATGTACCATATATATATATACACAGTCAGGTCCATAAATATTGGGACATCGACACAATTCTAACATTTTTGGCTCTATACACCACCACAATGGATTTCAAATGAAACAAACAAGATGTGCTTTAACTGCAGACTGTCAGCTTTAATTTGAGGGTATTTACATCCAAATCAGGTGACCGGTGTAGGAATTACAACAGTTTGCATATGTGCCTCCCACTTGTTAAGGGACCAAAAGTAATGGGACAGAATAATAATCATAAATCAAACTTTCACTTTTTTAATACTTGGTTGCAAATCCTTTGCAGTCA
>CM040978.1:14239167-14251561 GCA_022985145.1 Pangasius djambal
GACAAAAAATGAGAAGCAACATTTTAAGAATGTGGCACAGCAGAAAGGGTTGGCCATTTGATTGGCTGCAATAAAGATAGGGGAGGATCTGGATCATCAGACAGGCAATTCCTCCTACTAGCAGGTAGACAGGAACCATGGGCTGCTTTGGGCAGTCGTAAATGTGTTTTGCCCCTTTAAGAGAAAATGTGACAGTCAACAGTCAACAACCATTCAAAAGAAATATATCTGATAACAACTGGATGAAAATGAATTGGGTTCTGTCCAGATTTAATTGGTTATTTTAATGGAAACATGATGTTAACATGAGCTCAGGTTAAACTCCCTCACCTAGGCCAATGATGACAGTTGGTAAAAGACTCAGAAGAATTCTTATTCTTCCTGGAAGATATAGCAGAGAAAGCTTAGTTTAAAAATTGTCTTCTGATTTATGGAGGCACTTGTTCATTCTTTGTACAAATACACTTTTATAATGGCTTTGCTACAACTCATGTGAGGTAACACAGACAGTAAAGTACAGTAGATGACTTGATATTAGTCACAGACAAGTCCATCTTCACAGCCAACGTTTCAAAGTAAAGTTTACTGTCAGTTTATCGAATTTGATTTATTTTTTGCTTCAGCATAGTCCCCTTTATTAAATCCCTTTAGTAAAGATAATAACAGTTTCAAAGCTCCAGTTGAGGATTTTCCATTATAAAGGCTGTAGTATATCAATGCTATAAGACATGGTGCTGTTTCATTTCACAGAGAACCATTCTGGCCAGTTCTTTCACATGTTCTCATCAGGACATAATCATTACAACACCAAGCTCCCATGAGGGACCCTAGAAACAGGAAGATTATTCATATAAACCCTGCAAAATTCCAGTTCTTCTTTAAAGCCTTGAGAATTATAACCCCAATGCGATAAAGTGTTTTGATATGAGTTTGTTTCACCTTGCTTAATGGAATTGACCTTACTCAATGGGGAACAGAAAATAGACATGGGTTTGCTTTTCTGCTTCATGAATCATCCACAAGTTTGCGAGGAGAGTCACAGAATTAAATATTTAAATTATTCATTTACACTATATCCAAAAGCCTTTGTTCAATACCAAGAACCATTTTAATTTCTTTTGTTTTAAAACATAGGATAACATTTTACAAAGAGAAATTATTTTTAGATCTGTCATTGTATGAAATTATATCTGAATATAACCTAAAGGAAGCAGTTGTGTGTAAAATCGGTTATATCGAGTGGTAAAGAACTTTCTTATTATTATTGATACTATCTCACTGATCACATCACAAATGTTATTTCAAACAAATTTCTTAAAAATGTGTTTTGTTTTATTTGAACACTACATATATGGCCCCCTTTTCCCTAAAAGTGTAGCAGGTTGTACCGTTTGCTATCTTGCTTGTGGCAAGACAGACCAGGCAAAGTATGATGTAAAATAAAATAAAAATAAATTATGGAAGCAAATATATAATTAATATAATTAATATATAATATATGTAATTTAATAAATTAGCAATATGGTTTGCCTTGCCACTAAACTGTATTGTTTTCAGAACAATGTTGTATATTTCATAATAGCAGTATATATTCAAAAATGCCAACTTGTTCTTTGCACAGAAATATGCTTTCACTTTTCACTACAAACTTCAGTTCAAAACTATATTAGCAAGTTAAAGGCATAGCTCTTATTTTTTAACAAGAACAAGAAATTGTTAAAAGATTCAGCAAATACCTGTGAATATGGAGCTACAGACAAACATTACATCAGAGACAAACGCCATGTTGATCAGAAGTCCAAATTGTCTTTTCTTTTCCTTTTTTTTTTTTTTAAATTTTTTTTTTTTAGGATACACCCCACTGTATCTGATAGTCCTGTCAGCTGACAGCTCACAGCAAGGTTTTGCTCTTGTACGGTGTGAATTGTACTGTGAAATCTCACCACGGAGAACACAAGCTAAAACCTACACTAGATTAGGTTTAACCTACAATATATCTAATTTGGGCAAAACCAAAGCCTGCAACAGTATATGTTCAGTGTGGGTTCAGTTATGATTCAAGTAAAAACAGTTAATGAACTTTGATAGCTCTGTTCTGCACCACAGCAACAGCATATGTTCAGTTATGATGCAAGTAAAAACAGTTAATGAAAAGAGGAACCATATTTTGCTAGACTTTCACGAAAACAGAAAAAAAGAACAAAATCCAGTTACACTATATTCAATAGCCAACAAACTTAGGAAGGATTAGTTCTAGTTAAATTCAATGTCTTAGTTGTGTCTTAACCATCATGAGCATTTAAAATTGAAATGATGAATCTCAGTTCCTAAAAATTATGATCTCACTGACCTATGAGAATAGAAAATTGTCAGCCTTGATGGCTAATATTTATAAAGTCATAAAACTATAAAAGCTACGTCTAACACAGGCACACCTGAGCTAGCACCAAGTATGTGGTGGATAATGCAAACAGATGATGCCCTGTGGTGCAGTTAACTTCACTCCATATTTTGTTTCTTGACAATGATGATGTGAGATATTATAATTATTCCTATTATTATTTGTTCTTTTAAGCTAGCTGTAGAACAGTAGAACAATATTTACAGTTTACATACTCCTAGGGAAAAAATATTGAATCTTGGTTGTTCACAACTCAACACATTTCCATGCAATTCTTCTGGCAAGTCAAATAGGGCATTTACTTTGTTCACATCACATGTAATTTTAAAACAATCAGTTAGAGACAGATTTTCTTTCAGCTTTAATTCACTATATCAGAATTCCAGTGGGTCTGTTTACATACACCAAGTTGACTGTCTATTTAAACAGTCTGCAAAATTGATGTAATGACTTTTAGAAGCTTCTGATTGGCCAACTGTCATAATCAGGAGTTAATGTGAGTGAACCTGTGGTTGTAAAAGTGTATATCTTTAGATACCAGTGCCTTTATGCCAGGGATACCATGTGAAAATCCAAGCAACTCAGCCAAGACCTCAGAATAAAAACTTTGGATCCAGAAGTCCAATTGCTCATTAGGGCTCAAAGAAGCCCCTACTCCAAGACCAGTATAAAAATGGGGGTGGGGGTGGGGGGTGGGGGGTGTTCTCTGGTTAGATGAAACAAAAATATTTGGCCATAATTATCAGCTCCATGTATGAAGGAAAAAGTGTTCCTCCATACATAGAGCTGAAGAACACCATGAAGCATGGGGGTGGCAGCATCATATTGTGGGGTTGTTTTGCTGGAAAGGGAACAGGTGCACTTCAGAAAAAACAAGGATTGTCTATAAATACTAAAGCAACACCTCAGGTCATCAGGTCACAACACCCCATTAGTGCATTGTCTTCAGTAGAACAATATTTACAGTTTACATACACCTAGGCAAAAGTATTCAATCTTAGTTGTTCAAATATTCAATCTTAGTTGAAGTCAACTGTTAAAGTCAATCTATTGCTTTTTCCCTTTACTGTGAACAATACAGTTTCTATACAGTTAAAGATCTCATATACTCTTCATGTAGATTCTGTTGACTTTGGACTCGACTTAAAGGCTCAAGCTTAAAGACTCAAAACGTGACTTGGCCTTTAGGGTAAAGACTTGAGATTTGACTTGGACTCTAAGATAAAGACTTGCATTTTATTACTTGTGAACATCTCTTTCTAATACACACAAATAATAGTATTCTTCTTTCCAAATACATGTGCAAATTGCAAACAAGCCTACTGAAGGATGATGTTACATAAAATTCAAATCTTTATCTATCTATCTATCTATCTATCTATCTATCTATCTATCTATCTATCTATCTATCTATCAAAAACCTAGTTTTAACATAGAATTGCTTGGGTGGGTGTTTGCTTTAGAAAGGAAAATTTATTTGCTATTTCTATTTGCTCTCTGAGTGTTGAATATAATATCGTTATATGAGATTCCTTATATTACAAAAAACAATATCCATAGATGTAGCTTGATCTCAGTATTAATTTATATTTACTTTTATTAATTTAACAAAAATACATAATAGTTTTAGTGATATTTTGGTCATTTAGTTATGGTTCATTTTACAAGAGAACTCAAGCATTTGTTTTGCTGGTCATTTAAAATGAGCAATTTTTGTTCACGAGAGCCGTTAGATGGCACTATCACTGTTATACTTTCTGTATTCAAGCAGTGACTTGGTCACTGAAAACTTAATGAATTTCTTTGCTTAACTGACACACATTTTCTGTACGACATTCTTAGGTTTTACAGTTCAATATATATAATATAATTTTAGAACAAAACAGAATTTTTCCATCCATCCTGGGGGAAAAAAACAAGCTCATTTATGCTGGCTAGCTGCTTATGATCATGATGTAATGCCACCAATCAATCAACAAGAAGCACTGAATAAGCGTTGACGTCTGACATATGGCTCACCTTTGTCTCAATGCTGAAAGTGTACTTTTATTTAACCCCATTTCAACTATTAACTATATGTTGATAAAAGCACAGTTTATATGGTGAATAGACATTTCTTAAATATAATTCAATTCTGAGAATTTATGAGTCACCATGTCATAATCTGAAAGACTGTGTGTGTGTGTGCGCACGTGTGTGTTCACAAGGGGGTACTGTAAAAAAGGCATCACCTTGAAAGACTGACATGTAATAAAACAGTCTCACATTATGTGGATGGCAATGTAAAAAGTTGAATACTCTTTTCTCTTACTTCTTTGAGCATTTGAGGCAATTCTGATACATTTAGATATTCATGACATAGGACAATTTAATTATATTTATATTTCCATTTAATAATTTGATTTATAATGAAAATTTACACGGAAACTTAAAACTGTTATTGCACATGAATTACTGTCTAAATGTATATTCTGTTCAGTGCCCTTTTCCTCTCTGCTTATCCTGGCCACTTCTTGTCCATTCATTGGTGCAGCTCGTTTTCACGTTTATGGTGTTTAAACAGTAGTATTCATAGCACAGACCTGAGTTCATTGTGATCTCTTTCATTGCCACCATTTTGTGAATTTTTGTGTGCTCTCAATTCACAGCACCTTGCCCTCTCTGTTAATAAGCAAGCTTGCTAACACTGTTCCATGTGCTCCAGTCGACTGTTTAAATGCCATATATGTTGCCTACTGAAGCCGGACAGAGATGAGGCAATTTGACCAATATCGTTGTAAGACTACCAGGTTCATTATTTATTAAACAATCATGTTTGAGTATATTGACACAAATAACTCTTGGTGGCATTGAAGGTGAGATAAAAGCGAGCAGGCTATATCAGTCACAAGATAAGACAGGCCACGCCACCGGGATTTCTCCCAAATCTCTCTATGTCCTGTATATCTGTATATCCCAATATCTGGGCCTGTCATTGCTGCTGCCACTGTAGTAGACATGATGGGTAATGTGGAAACAGATGCATATAGAAGACATTATACATGACATTTCAAACTGATCCTTCTGTTTTTGCATTTGTTGGAAATTAGAAAGATTTTTCTTTAACCGTGATAAAAAGAATATTTTAGATGTGGATTTTGAAAGACATGAGATACCCTACCACATTACAATGTGACTTGCAAGCCCAATTGTGTTTACAGAGAAGAGGAAAAGTTAGGCTTGCAAGACCAAAAACATTATTTGTGAACGCTGGTACAATCACTTCATTTGGGGGAAAAAGGATTATTTTTTTATCAATATCTTATTACTTACTTAAAACATGAAAAGAAAGACATATTTGACAATATAGGAAGGTTATAGAATTGAATTCAGTTATAGGAGACTGTTGGAGACACAGTAAATTTCCCCAAGACTCAGGGAAGTATTCTGATCAGCCAACATGAGAGTGCATGAAAAAGAACATTAATAAAGAGACTTCTACAAACAAGTAATAAACTGTTGTCTACTGATAAATATTAGAATTTTCAGATAGGTCTAGCTCTAAAGAACAACATGAACAGAAAATGTGCTGGGGCTTTATTATACACTGTGATTTGTTCACTCATTCAACGATTTTGTGTCAGATCTTTGAAGGCAAAGCTGGGAGTGAGATCGGGTTGAACTGAGAGTTAACAACATACAGTCCAGTCCAGCATATGGTCTAGCTGTTCGTTTTGAGCAGTTTTAGATGTACCTTTGTTCAGCCGTGTTTGATACAGGAGGTGTGTTTCCCATCGCTAACAAGATGCACATGGTAGAGCTAATGTAATTAATCAGGGTTGCCAGGTTTCAGCAAAATTTCCAGCTACATCTCAATATTCACAAAAAGACTTGAAACTAGCCATCAAAAAAATCAGCAATGGAAAAGGAAAATCATCTCTTAGCGCTTTCTGTAGTTCCCATTTTTGACCACTGGCTGTAATATTAAAAAAAGGTAACTAGTATTTCAATGGACTTTAACATGTACGAAGTAGTGATTAAGGACTTTATGAAGATGAACCTTTGTTAAACAGCTGATATAAATGGTGGGACCCTATGGATGAGCCACCACTGGTTTCAATCCTCGATGAAATTCACCCCAAGGCCCTTTATAATGTTTGCTAGTGAGCAGAGTTTAGTTTTGCACACTTTGCTAAGTCTGAGGTCCATAACTGTGCACTGAGAGAAGCACAAAAATTGAGAGAAATTTGGCAGACAAGCCAGGATCTGTTTACTGTTGCATACCATTGTGGACCTGGCAAAAAACAATATTGATTCATAGACTATGAAACTGGTTAACTTTAAAAAAACAAACATTAATTTCCTGAATTCCTCTGTCAATGTTACTTGACATGATCCAGCAATTAAATTGGATGTTTCCTTACAGCCTTTTAATAACCGGTTGACTAGGTTGCGAAATCAAACAGGTCCATCTTAGACTCCACCCAGTGTGCAAAAAAAAAAAAACCCAAACAAAACAAAACTTAGAGCCAAAGCACAATACGCCGAGCAACAGGACTGGAATAAACAGACACAGAAAAGACACGAACAATACAATCTTAATGAAAAGCATATGGTGAGTATAGACAAATATATTAAAATGTTGACTTGTTGAAGAAATATCTGGATAATTATTTGCATAATTAATTTTGAAGACAGTGCTGCTTTTTCAGTCATTCAAAAAAAGATTCAAAGTTGATGCATGCACCTTTGAGAGAATATGATTTATAATAAGGTACATTTTGTAAAGCCAACATAAGGAAAGATCATTTAATGTTACTATCCTGTTTCTATTTTGTAGGTAATCTGTTACTATAGTTAGTAGTTTCAAACCAATCCTCTGTCATTTTCAGAGCAATACTGGTGTGTTGCTAAAGGGAAAGACAGGTGAGATTAAAAATTAGATAAAGGAGATGGGATTAAAAATTCTGTCTCAAACACTGCAACAGTCCAAGTAACATACCACTCACACCTAAACCTTCACACTCCCTGTTTCAGGCTTAATTCTTTTGCTATGTGGATAGAGCAGTTTTTCCTCCTCCTATGCTGCTTAATAAAGCTATGAATTTCATAACTAACATTCATCACAAAAAATAAATCACTACCGATCACCTATTGTTAAACTTGAAATATGCAGGATTTTTTCCCCCCTGTTGGGACAAAATGAGTTAGGGAAAAAATTCTCTAAAATATGATATTCCTGTATTCATGAGTTCCCCTGGAAATCCTGTAATTATACTTCTCATTAATTCACAGTCAGAGTTGTCAGACTTGAATTGGCGGCTTGACTCAAGTTTTTGAATGCACACATCATGCTCTGGCTGAGATATATCCTATGTCATTCACTTTTAGCTAGCTAATGTTAGCCCTCTAGCTTCTGATCCTACAGAAGGAACAACTCTGCCACTGGTAGGGCGCTACGAGGATAAGGTAAGCATGTTAAATAAAAGGCAAGCTATTGTTGAAGCTGCTGGATGGAAGATTTTGGACTTTCACCCTCTCTGGAAGAGAAATGCTATTGTAGCTACTTGTGGAAGAACTTTTCATAACAAGGGCTGTGTTGTGCTCTTCCTTCACTGTGCAAATTTATACCATGGCTGTGAATGGCAGGTCAATACACAGTTAGAGAATTCTCCTCTGACTCAGTAATCATCACTGTTGGTTTGTTTTTATTTTTAAGGGGAAAAAAAACATACATAGATACTGTAGTTTTAAAGTGGTCTGCTGTCATGTCAGTGCTCCAGTTCCGAGAACACTTTGTGCCTAAAAAAAATGGCCACCATGGACTCTCAGTACTCACCAGCACTCTCGCTTTCACAGTCACCTGATTATTAATCACACACACCTGAACTCAATCACCACACACTATATAAACACACACACACACACACAACTCCACACCAGTGTGAAGTAATGCTCAGTGCATTATTGCCTGGCTTACCAAGCCTTTGTTTTATCAGACATGCTCTTCTAGTTTATGACTGTTTGTTCCTGGTTTTCACAAGTTTGAAATTGCCCTGTTCATGTTGTTTGCTGATCACCTGAACCCCTGCCTGTTTCTAACCCTGCTTTTGCTTAACATTTTGGATTGTTTGCTGAACTTTAATAAATTTTACCTGCACCTGTAACCATCTCTGCCACCTGATATCTGCACAATAAAGTTTTTAGTTTCTAATCTAATCTAATCTAATCTAATCTAATCTAATCTAATCTAATCTAATCTTGTCTGTACTGAGGAAACAGTGACAATGACAGAAGATAATTACATTGTCTGTTATAGGCTTCACTAAAACATACAACAATCCACTAATGGGGTTATTGCTATTTGGGCATCATATTTTGTGCATAGAGTGTACAGCATCTGCATCGGTATTGCAGGCCTGACAGAGACTCGCCAAAAACCCACTGTCTATTTGATGTCTATCATCTGTGGCAAACCAAGTACTAAACATGACAATTTCCAATAAAATTATATTAATTTGAACAATTTGCAAAATTGGAAGTGCTGTGATTGCAATTGGGATTAACAGATAGAAATTTACTGAAAATAAAATAGACTTACTTAAAAATTCAAATTGATTTACTTCAAACTCATAGTCATGACCTTATTTTAAAGCCATCTTTTTGCAGTGTGGAATTAAAAGAGGAAAACTTGTCACTACGCTGTTGCTCCAGGACCTACAATCTATAGTTAAGGCCAGATGTTTTACATACATGTAGACTAAAAACTTTAAAACTCAATTTTTCACAACACCACACATTTTACGTTACCATACATTTCCCATGTTAAGTCAATTAGGGTATCTAATTTATTTCCATAAGAACTCATTTCAAAGGAATAACTAAGAGACAGATTTATTTCAGCTTTTATTTACTGTCCGATATCAGATTGTCAGTGGGTCAAATGTTAGATACACTTTGTTAGGATTTTCTTGGCATTGCTTGAACTTGATGTAGCTTTCCACACGCTTCTCATAATATTTTGCTGGAATTTTTGCTCATTTCTCCTGACAGAATTGGTGTAAATGATCCAGGTTTGTGGGCCTCCTCAATGCCACCTCAATCCATTTTCTGAAGTGCACCTGTTCCTTTTCCAGCTAAACAACCCCACAATATGATGCTGCCACCCCCATGGTGTTCTTCAGCCCTATGTATAGAGGAAAATGTGTTCATGTGAGCTGATCATTACGGCCAAACATTTTTGTTTCATCTGACTGGAGAAAAAAAAAAAAAGAAGCAGGGGATCACCTGCAAATTCCAGTCTGGCTTTTTTTTTATGCCAGTCTTGAAGTAGGGGCTTCTTCCTTGGACGACAGGATTTCAGGCCTTGGTGACATAGGACTTAATATTGGATGTACATACCTTGGTACCTCATGCCTTTAGCTCCTTTACCAGTTACTTTGTTCAGCTGAACTTTTTGGACCAAAGTTTTTTTTTTTTTACATTTGCATACATTTGGAGGTCCACAGTTTTTATTTTGAGGTCTTGGCTGAGTTGCTTGGATTTTCACATGGTATCAAGAGCAAAATGGCACTGGTATCTAAAGATATACCCTTTTACAGCTACAAGTTCACTCACATTAACTCCTAATTATGACAGTTGGCCAATCAGAAGCTTCTAAAAGTCATTACATCAATTTTGCAGACTGTTTAAATAGACAGTCAACTTGGTGTATGTAAACAGACCCACTGGAATTCTGATATAGTGAATTAAAGCTGAAAGAAAATCTGTCTCTAACTGATCCCTGTACATACATTTCTTATGTCTTATTTCTTCTTATTTCTTTTTTCTTTTTTATTAATTTCTGTTTTTTTTTTAGCTTAGTTATTCAAATACACAGTTGAAAAAGGAGTAGCCCAGCTATTCATTTCACTGCAATGTCTGTACTGTATATCACTATGTATGTGACAAATAAAATCTTGAATCTTGATTGTTTTACAATTTCCACTGATGAGAAAAAGTAAATGCCCTAACTGACTTGCCAGATGAATTGCATGGAAATGTGTTGAGTTGTGAACAAATAAGATTGAATATTTTTTGCCTAGGAGTATGTAAACTGTAAATATTGCTCTACTGTTCTACTGCTAGCTTAAAAGAACTCATAAATAATAGCAATAATTTTAAAATCACATCATCATTGTCAAAAAACAAAATATTGAGTGAAACACATTTTTTGAACTGCACAACAGGGCATCATAATTGACATCTGTTTGCATTATCCACCACATACTTGGTGCTAGCTCAGGTGTGCCTTTGTTACTTGTAGTTAGCTCACCTGACTGGTTTTATGACATTATAAATATTAGCCATCAAGGCTGACAATTTTCTATTCTCACAGGTCAGTGAGATCATAATTTTCACAATCATAATTTCAATATAAAATGCTCATGATGGTTAAGACTGGACTAAGACTGAATTTGTTTAACTAGAACCAATCCTTCCTAAGTTTGTTGGCTAATGAATATAGTGTAACTTTTTAATTTTTTTTTCTGTTTTTTTGTTTAGAAAAATCAGACTTCTGATCAACATGGTGTTTGTCTCTGATGCAATATTTGTCTGCAGCTCCATCTTCACAGGTATATGCTGAATCTTTTAACAATTTCATTCTTTTTGAAAGAGCTATGCCTTTAAAACAATTGTTAATATAGGTCTGAATTGAAGTTTCTAGTGAAAAGTATAAGCATGTTTGAAATAACATTTGTGATGAGATCAATGAGTCTCAATAATCATAACAAACTTATGTCATTTCTTTATCACTCATTATAACAAATTTTACACAGAACTGTTTTTTTTATTCAGGATATACTCAGTTATTTCATACAATGACAGATCTAAAAATGACTTCTCTTTGTAAAATGTTATCCTAGGTTTTAAAACAAAAGAAATTAAAATGGTTCTTGGTAGTGAACAAAGGCTTTTGGATATAGTGTAAATGCAAAAAAAAGAAAACTTTAAAAAGATGATTCATGAAGCAGAAAAGCAAACCCATGTCTATTTTCTGTTCCCCATTGAGTAAGGTCAATTCCATTAAGCAAGGTGAAACAAACTCATATCAAAACACTTTATCGCATTGGGGTTATAATTCTCAAGGCTTTAAAGAAGAACTGGAATTTTGCAGGGTTTATATGAATAATCTTCCTGTTTCTAGGGTCCCTCATGGGAGCTTGGTGTTGTAATGATTATGTCCTGATGAGAACATGTGAAAGAAGTGGCCAGAATGGTTCTCTATGAAATGAAACAGCACCATGTCTTATAGCATTGATATACTACAGCCTTTATAATGGAAAATCCTCAACTGGAGCTTTGAAACTGTTATTATCTTTACTAAAGGGATTTAATAAAGGGGACTATGCTGAAGCAAAAAATAAATCAAATTCGATAAACTGACAGTAAACTTTACTTTGAAACGTTGGCTGTGAAGATGGACTTGTCTGTGACTAATATCAAGTCATCTACTGTACTTTACTGTCTGTGTTACCTCACATGAGTTGTAGCAAAGCCATTATAAAAGTGTATTTGTACAAAGAATGAACAAGTGCCTCCATAAATCAGAAGACAATTTTTAAACTAAGCTTTCTCTGCTATATCTTCCAGGAAGAATAAGAATTCTTCTGAGTCTTTTACCAACTGTCATCATTGGCCTAGGTGAGGGAGTTTAACCTGAGCTCATGTTAACATCATGTTTCCATTAAAATAACCAATTAAATCTGGACAGAACCCAATTCATTTTCATCCAGTTGTTATCAGATATATTTCTTTTGAATGGTTGTTGACTGTTGACTGTCACATTTTCTCTTAAAGGGGCAAAACACATTTACGACTGCCCAAAGCAGCCCATGGTTCCTGTCTACCTGCTAGTAGGAGGAATTGCCTGTCTGATGATCCAGATCCTCCCCTATCTTTATTGCAGCCAATCAAATGGCCAACCCTTTCTGCTGTGCCACATTCTTAAAATGTTGCTTCTCATTTTTTGTC
>CM040978.1:14264644-14281674 GCA_022985145.1 Pangasius djambal
ACATCCTATGGACAGATGAGACCAAGATCAACTTGTACCAGAGTGATGGGAAGAGAAGAGTATGCAGAAGGAAAGGAACTGCTCATGATCCTAAGCATACCACCTCATCAGTGAAGCATGGTGGTAGTGGGCATGTATGGCTGCCAATGGAACTGGTTCTCTTGTATTTATTGATGATGTGACTGCTGACAAAAGCAGTCTGGTACATTTTATTTCAGCCTTATTATACCCTTTTTTGTATTAAATGACTGTTTCCATGAGCAGCTGAGTTCTTGTCAAATAGGTGGAGGCCCTCCATGTAATCCTCTATCTGAGATTGCTGAGATAGTAGAGGAGATATTGGGAATGGCCAATCCTTCCATTTGTGGCATTGCAGATGCCCCAGACCCTGCACTGCTGAAACTGAAGGAGTTACAGAGATGGTAAGAAGAAAATGATACATGTGTGACATTAATTGCTTTAATCTATGGACGTGGAAAAAAAATACACATCGGATTCAATAAACATGTTTGCACTCTTTAATATTTTCTGCATGTGAATATAGTGTGGATGATGCTGGAGCCGGTCCATCCGACGCATCTTCTCCTGTATATCATCTCAGGACATCTCCCCGTGTCCTCTGTCATGGCAAATACTTCTGCAAATCAGAATAAGAAAAATAAGTTACAAAGTCAAGGGGTTCTGGATGCCAAAAATCTATAGAATTTATTGAATCAAACAACAAAGCCGAGATGGTCTGCAGAGCATCTGATTTACATAGTCGTGGCCCATGCTTTTATACAATTCTAAAACAATAATCTCATTGGATGGAGTTTTCTCTTTTTTCTTTTAATCACACATCTGCCTCTCGTCACAATTATTTCACTGTTCCCTTATCTTAGTTTTAACCGCGGCGAGAGTTCAGTCAGTTTATGTTTCAAAAACAACATTAGCCTTCACCTTAAAAAACTCCATCTTCAAGGTCACACCAGTCCGTTCTCACAGAAACATCCCTGCAGGACCACAGGCCTAGAGTCACTCTTCTAAATGTACTAGAAATGGTTCAGTGTAGTATATAAATGAAGCTCTAAAAGTTAATACATGAGGTGATTTAAGGTCACTTTTCAATACTGTTGCATATATACTGATTGATATAATACTGATTAACAAATGATATTGATATAGATAACAGAAAAATTCCTCCATACCTCTAGATGAGCCTTCTCCCTCACGAGACACAGGGTTTGCACAGAGTGCAGCCCCTGAGGATGACAAGTGTCTTAAAAGAAAAAAGCTCAATTTACAAATAAAGTTGCTGGAAATTCAAAATGAATATTACGCAGTAAAACTGAAAAGATGAAAGAATAGTCAATGATTGTACATATGTTTTTTGCAAATAAAATGGTGTGATGACAAATTTGTGTGTTGTTACTTATTGTCTACAAGTTTTGCTTACCCAAAATGTAAGTTAGCAAAGCAGTCCCTTATTGACTCTCTCCCTGAAATGCTTTGTAATGTGTGGTCAGTGGTACTGTCATCATTCTCATCATAATCATGATCACTGTCATCATCATCATCATCATCATCAGTAAGCAGTAGGAGGTTACGTGCTTTGCAAATATTGTGCAAAAAGCCACAAGCCATAATAATGCGACAAGTACGCTCAAGGGAGTGTCGAATCTCTCCATGAAGGACGTGGAATCTCCTTTTCAGCTGTCCAATTCCTCTCTCCACCTCAGCTATTGTTAGTTTGTGTGCTCTTAATGACGCAAAACCAATAAAAGAACATCCCGTTTACAGTTCAGTCCAGTACAGTACCTGTTATAATTAAGCTGCTGTTCTCCCAGTGGTCTTCTGTAAGGAGTGAGAAGCCAGGGTTTTAAAGGGTATCCCGAGTCACTCAGCAGATGACATCCAGGGTGAACATAATTTTGTTCGAATAACCCTGTGAGGCCACTCTGGGAAAGAACTCGAGCATCATGTGTTGACCCTGGCCATTTTGGCACAAGATCCAGGATCTTGTAACTGGCATCAAACACAACTTGAACATTGATGCTGTGGAATCCTTTTCTATTTATGTATGTCTCCTCATTTACTGTTGGAGCAATGATGCGAACATGAGTGCTGTCGATGGCTCCAACAACTCCAGGGAAGCCCGCAATCTGCATAAAAGCCGCTTGCTTTTGCTGTATAGTTTGATGGTCAGTTGGGAAGTCAATGAACTGCCTTATTATATTTGGTGTGGTTAGCGCCGCAATAGTACTATTTAAGCTCCTGATGACTGTGGACTGTGATGGGCCCAAGTCATCACTGGTGCATTGCTGCATTTTTCCAGTTGCCAAAAAACGCAGTGTCATTATGACTTTCATTTCTGCAGTTAAAGCATTGTTTCGTAGCGTGGGAGAACTTATTGAATTTATGACTAGGTCAGTAACAAAAAGAATACCTTGACAATCAAGCCTGCATTGTTTTATCAACTCCGTCATCATATAATTCCAACACATACTTTCGTTGTTAAGAGTTAAGTTAAGAGACCTCTCCGGCTCTCTTAAATAATTTAGGAGCTGAGACCTAGTCTTAGCACTTAGGAACCTTTAAGAATCACACTTATTCTTAAGTCTAGGAATAAAATTAAAAATTATGTCATTCTTAGAATTTTGACACACTTAAGACAAAAAGTGGCTTTATACATACGGCCCCTGGTTTCTATGGATTCTAGTCTAGACATTCTGTCTGAAAATCTGTGTTTGTTGTACAACCCCTGGCAAAAATTATGGAATCGCCACACTTAGAGGATGTTCACCCAGCTTTTTTACTGGGACACGTTTAAACATGCTAATTAGTCAGCAGTTAAAAGGGAGTGCTTACACACCTTAACGAGCTGTTGGACTTGACTAATTGAAAGGAAACATGGCTCCAACGAGAGAGTTGTCAGTTGAAACAATGGAAAGGATTATAAAACTCCTTCAACATGGAATTTCAACATGGAGTGTGGCCAAAGAAGTTGGTTGCTCCCAGTCAGCTGTGTCTAAAATTTGGGGCAAATATAAACTTAATGGGAAGATTATAAAAAGAAAACATACAGGCAGACTAAGGAAGACATCAAAGCATCAGGATAGAAAACTCAAAGCAATATGCCTTGAAAACAGAAAATGCACAACAAAACAAATGAAAAACCAATGGGCGGAAACAGGAGTCAATGTCTGCGACAGAACTGTAAGAAACCGGCTGAATGAAATGGGATTTACATATAGAAAAGCCAAACGAAAACCAGCACTAACACCTAAACAGAAGAAAACAAGGTTTCAGTGGGCTAAGGAGAAGCAATCATGGAGTGTGGATGATTGGATGAAAGTGATATTCAGTGATGAATCACGAATCTGCATTGGCCTAGGAGATGATGCTGGAAATTTTGTCTGGTGCCGTTCTAACGAAACATATGAAGATGACTGCCTGAAGAAAACAATAAAATTTCCCAACTCATTTATGACATGGGATTGCATGTCAGGTAAAGGACCAGGGGAGGTGGCAGTCATTACCTCAGCAGTCAATGCACAGGAGTACATTGAAATTCTGGACACTTTTCTCATTCCATCCATAGAAAATAGGTTTGGTGGTGATGAAGTAATTTTTCAGGATGACAATGTATCATGCCACAGAGCAAACAGTGTTAAAGCTTTTCTTCAGGAAAGGCATTTCAACTCAATGACATGGCCAGCAAACAGTCTGGATCTCAATCCAACTGAAAATTTATGGTGGATATTAAAAAAAACTGGTCCATAATAAGGCTCCATCCTGCAAAGCTGATCTGTCAACTGCTATTCGAGAAAGCTGGAACCAGACTGAATTCAGGCTGTCATAAAAGCCAGAGGAGGAGCAACAAAGTACTAATTGTGTTTTTTTGTTGATGATTCCATAATTTTTTCCTCAACATTGAGTGATTCCATACTTTTTTCCTCTACTTGATTTGGAAAATATGTCATTAATAAAAAAAAATGTCACTGAATTTTTTTGATGTATGTTTCACAAAGCCAGAATGTTAAGCTATTGAACAAAACCTTTTTTGTGTCATATCTGAGATTTGTTTGTTTGCTATTAAGTAAAAAAGCTGGGTGAACATCCTCTAAGTGTGGTGATTCCATAATTTTTTGCCAGGGGTTGTATGTAATGCTATCCAAATTTATGTGCATGTGTAGAGCAAGGTTTAGGGGGAAAAAATTTCCTTGAATCAATTAACACCAATTACAAATATGATGATCCTTGGAAAAAGAAGTGCAAATATTGCCTATTCTATGTGAGTCCGGTGAGTGTGTTCAGCTTTTAAACCACAAGTTTTTGAACAAGTTTCAAAATAATTACTCATCTCATGAAATGTTATCCTAGTGTGATTGTTAAATGGAAAAGCATGTAAAAATACATCAAATTATTTTCGCAGTGAGAATTAGCATGTCTCTCCTGGGCAAGGTTAGATTCAAATAACTGTTTCTCTCTTACTGCATTTTTAAAAAAATTTATTTTCATTGTACTAATTTGTTAGTGGCTTTCTACTGTTGACTAGGTTATTAAAAAACATAGCAGACATCAGCAAATCACATTGCATCACTCATTTCATGGTTGTAGCATTAAGCTACAGTCCTGAAATTTTAGTGGAGCACCCAGTTGATGGCAACATGATCTTAGAGGAAAATATTGTTTATATTTGTTTCTCACATTCGTTTTAATATAAACATAAGAGTTTTTACAGAATAATGCAGAAAAAAAAATATTAAGTGAGAAAAAAGTTCTGTGGGTGGAAATGCCTTGTGAGAGGTCAGAGAAAAATGGCCAGATTGGTTCGAGCTGCCAGGGAGGATATAGTAACTCATATAAGCACTCTTTACAAGTGTGGTGTGCAGAAAAGCATCTCAGCAAACCAAACTGGACAGTTGAAGACTTGAAATAAAATAAAAAAATCACCTAGTCTTTTTCCAGTCTTCAAATGTCCAGTTTTGGTGAGTCTGTGCCCATGATAGCCTCAGATTCTTGTTTTTGGCTGACAGGAGTTGAACCTGATGTTGTCTTCTGCTGTTGTATCTCATTCACCACAAGATTTGATGTGTTGTGAATTCTGAGATGCTTTTCTGGTCTCCTTTGATCTCTGTCTTCAGCCTGCAGACCCTCCATTCACAGGATGTTTTTTGTTTTTCTCACAATTCTGTGTAAACTCTAGAGACTGTTGTGTGTAAAATTCCTAGCAGATCAACAGTTTATGAAATACTCAAACCAGCCTATCTGGCACCAAAAACCATGCCAAGGTTAAAGTCACAGAGATCACACTTTTTCCCCATTCTGATGTTTGATGTGAACATTAAGTGAAGCTCTTGACCTGTAACTGCATGATTACATGATTACTGTTATGCTCATGACACACAGCTGTATATTTCAGCAAAGCCAGATTACAGACATTAGCTTAAAAAATTGAGGAATGTGTAAAGGACATTAGAAACTGGATGCTTATTAACTTTCTCTTACTAAATTCTGACAAGACAGAAGTACTTGTACTAGGACCACATGCAGCTAGAAGTAAGCTTTCTGATTACATAATAACTCTGGATGGCCTTTCTGTTTCATCATCTGCAGCAGTAAAAGACCTTGGTGTGATTATTGATTCCAGTCTTTCATTTGAAGCCCATGTAGATAATATTACTAGGATTGCTTTCTTTCATCTCAGAAGTATTGCTAAGACAAGAAATATATTGTCACTACACGATGCAGAAAAATGAGTTCATGCTTTTGTTACCTCTTGTTTGGAATATTGTAATGCTTTACTGTCTGGATGGTCTGGTAGATGCATAAACAAGCTCCAGTTAGTCCAGAATGCAGCAGCAAGACTCCTTACTAGAACCAGAAGATACGACCACATCACCCCTATCTTATCCACACTGCATTGGCTCCCAATCAAATCTCGTATTGATTATAAAATACTACTATTGACCTATAAAGATTAAAAGTGATTTAGGAAACTTCTCAGAGCAACTCTGAGTAAGGAAGGTACAAAAACCCTTTATCTTACTGAGGAGGTGTGGTTGACCCCGTTGCTAGGGATGACGCAGCAATTCAAGGACTGTGATTGGTTGATAAAAAACTATCTGTAAAGGTCTTAAAATGCACTCTTTGTGAAAATAGAATATATGATAATAGAATGGACAGTGAAATCATAAAATGTTTGTATTAAGAAATTATATAATCATGAATATAGGCTACTTTATGCAAAGTTTCTGTTATAGGCTAAATATCTTAAAGTTAATTAAAACAGCCAAATGTTGAAAATGTGTCTACTTTTGAAGCAAACAATTTCCACGCAGTAGTTACTATATTTAAGTTCTTACATTTATTTACCAAACTGATTTTATTACTAATCCATTTCAGATTGATGTGAGCAAAATGGCTCACCTTTTACCAATTTACATGATTGCAGGACAGTCTATTTAACTTGCACTTTTAGATGGTATGTAGCCAATAATCGAAGAGAGATGGAAGGAAGTAAAAGAACAAGAAAACCAAATTGGACAGAAGAGCAGTGTTTGGAGAATATTTCTTTTTTCCGCCATTTTGTCCTCTGCTATAGAAACTCTTAAGCCTCTTAAAAGTCCTCCTCTCTACTCTTAACAGTTTTTACCTTAGGAGCTGTTTTTAGGGCTAAGATGTTTCGGGAATCATTTTTATCTTTACTAAGATTTAGTCCTAAATTTAAGGGGAAATTCTAAGAAAATGTCATAATTCTAAGAATTTTCTTAGAATTTCGTCACTAGGAGCAACTTTTAGGCTTAGGAAGCTTTGTGAATACGGGCCCAGTTCTCTAGAGTTCTGGGAACATGTACATCACACTGGGTCAACCACTGGGTACCTTGTTGTTCTTCAATGGTCTGATTACATGGGAATCCCAAACCCAGGAAGTCTCATCTAATTCATCCTGGAATTACAGTTTTAAAAAATTTGCAGGATTCCGGAGATACAGGTTGGTATATTCATCTGGAGGTATGAGAAAAGTTACAATCACAGGGCTTGAAAATAAACATACAAACTGGTGATTAAGCAAATAGGTCTTCAAAATTAAGTGGTATTATAAAGTAAGTTAAAGCAACAATTAAAAAATGAGAAGGGCTATGCTCTTTATTGTTTTATCTAAGCAATATTATTTGGCAAGAACAACTTTTATTGTGCAATGCCCAGTCAGTTATTTTGATTATAAGTCTTAAGGTATGTTCACATACATTGTTGACAAGTTTGAAGGAAAATCTATATTATTGCGCTTTTTCAGCTGAAGATAATCAATAAATTGAATAAAATGCAGGCATGTATTGTAGGGGATTGGCATTCCCAAATTGTCCATAGTGTGTGAATGTGTGTGCGATTGTGCCCTGTGATGAGTTGGCACCCTGTTGTCCCCTGCCTTGTGGGCACAGAGTTCCCTGGGATAGGCTCCAGGCTCCCCTCGCAACCCTGTGTAGGATAAGCGGTACAGAAAATGGATGGATATACAATAGAAAGAAACATTACACACTAAATACGAGTGTCACATCCAGGGACATCAGAGTTGGGGGGATCATGGACCTTAGTTACCTGGGGCTTACCCTGGATGGGGCACCTCACAAAACTTGGAAAATAAAGTCAATTTTAGTTTATAATTTTTATAATAAATAATATAATATGATATTGATCATAAATAATATTGAGACTGCTTTTTTATCCACAAAAATGACAAAAGCCAATGACCAGAAAATTAAACTTCAACAATCAAGAGTTTTTACAATGAAACCACTCAAAAGATGTTTGCTGATTAATTTAAATAATGTTATTGTGTATTTTGCTCATAAGCTATGCATTTTGATCCTCTAAATATTATCAAGCATTGAATTAAGCCATGCATTATCCAAACCTACCCCTGCTGATCAAGGAAGGATGACCCACAAATAGCACCGTGCACAGGACTCTATTCGCTGATTTGTGGTGCTAGCTCCATCAAGGTAGCTGTCAATCAACCATCATCTATGTTACAATGGAGAAAATGCTGCAAATCTCAGACTTTCCCATTCTCTGTGCCCTGATCTCCCTCCTTGGGCAACCACCCAGTCTCTTGACTGCTTCAATGTAGTAGCCTCCAGCAATATTTGGGTCACTGCTTGTTATGAACATAATCAACCAAATTATTTTTCATGAAAAAACATTGATGCAGCCATTGATGCAGATGCCAATTTGTTTTAGCTTATCATATGAATCCAAGTGCCAAATATAATTGTGTCCTTTACCAAAATAGCACCGGTGATGGAAGCATGTGGTTCCTCTGAGGTGAACACTCCTAGTTCCTTTAAAATTAAACAAATCTCTTCCTTCTTGAAACATAGACCATTCTCCTTGCATTTGGTGTTCATCCATCTGTAACCATGAAGTTGTCCATTTGTTTGCAGTTGTTCAGTGATGAAAGTGGAAACCTGATCAAGGCTGAGACCTCAAAATATGATTCAGCAAGCTAGCAAGCAAAATTGTAATGTCTTTGATGTCTGAGATGAAATATTGAAGTATTGAAAATATAACTCAACCAAGTCACGAACTGACATCTTAATCCTTGATACTGAGAGAAGGATTGTGTGGGGTTCAGCTACCAGTTTGTATTCACAAGAATGTATCTGGTGAGCACCGGAAACTTTCTATTTTTTTTTTTTTTACACATGTCCTTTTAGGGGCTTCGTACAGATGAACCAATTAACATGTGAAGCTGGAATAATTTTGCGCCCCCTTCCCCCATCTCACTTTCTGACAAGGATAACAGAGAATGTTTTGAGTTCATTACTCTCCCGAGTGTCAAACTACTCAGGAGAGGGTGAATATCAATAATTATCAGTAAACAATATGACTGCCACTGAGGTCATTTTCAACAGATGGGATTTTGCCAACTCTTTTGAGAGGAAAGTCGCTAAAGCGCACTCAGAAAGTTGCTAGAAGTCTCTAGACTAATCATCATCTAGATGAAATCATAGACTAATTTGCATATTGACTGGTCATCATGATTTTATTACTTGTAAATATTTCCAAGAAGAGAGATTAAAGTTTTTTTTAGAAAACAGATACATTTACTGACAAAATTGCCTAATGAATGATATCACCTAATAGTTCATAAAGAACTGGTGCTTACCCTTCTTTTTTTGAGAAACATCCCATTTGACTTTCAAACAACCCATCTGAATATGAGTGTCACACCCCTGCTTTATATGGATCCTAATCTTGACATTCAGTATAAAATCTGTGTTTTATATGGGATGCTATCCAAACTTACTTGCATGCTTAGAGCAAGGTTTCAGGCTATTTTTACCTTAAAAAGGAGGAGAGTGTAAATCCAATGAATGTGTTCATCTTTTTAACCCTACCTGTGTTTTTTTAGCACATTTTAAATTATTTCCCATCTCATGAAATGTTAACCATGTGTGACTATTAAGCAGGCAGCAAGAAGATTTTGTGACCACTTTAGCTCTAGTTGAAAAAAATATGACAAAATGCACACATTATCCTTTAGTAAAACAAAAATATAAGGCCTTTACTGATCTTCTAATAACCAATAAACCAATATTACCAAATATAATATATATACCAAATGTAACGGTATGTTCATCTATGGTTGCTTTTGTGTTCTATGCAACTTAGCAAGAACTAGCTACCTGTGGTGCAATCTGCACATGATTCTTGCCGCTTGCAGCTATATTTGTTGTTGTTTTATTATTATTATTATTATTATTATTATTATTATTATTATTATTATTATTATTATTATCCATTTCCACAGGTCACATTGTTGTTGTTGAGCCACAAAATCATAGGTCTTATATACAGGAATATACGTGCTTGTGCTTTTGGGAGAGACTGGAATTAAAATTCTGCATAGCAACACTCCAAAGTGCTTTTTTCCCCATAGGAATACATGGGAAATGTTTACAGACCTTTTTACAGTCACATGACGTTTAAAAGAGCATGCATTTGGAGGCAAAAAGTTTGTTGGACGCATGCCAGGAATGGCCCAAATGATGTGAATAAAATAATATTCTTTAATTTATCTCTAGCTTGTATGTACAGTATATAGCCTAAACTCTGTTTAAAAACTACTGGTAAAATGTTTTCATGTTGTGATTTGGGGTGGCAAAATAGAAAACAAAGCTATCTACATTTTTATTGCATACCTTCTGGCCCAAGCAAGAAACAAGCCATGCACAGGCATCAGGCAATCCAAAGAGCAGATTGAACTGAAGAGATCATGTGTAATTACCATGCATGTAGTATGTTTAAGGCTGGAATGTTAAAGGAAAAGGGCTGAAAGACACACTTTTCATTCACATCAGTTAAAATCAATGCAGCACACTTTGCTTTTCTAATTGGAATCACTACTGTCATTTTTGGCTGGTTATTGAAGAGAATTGGATATTCTATGCCAACATTTGGTAATGTTGCTTTGGAGGATCATTTATTGGCGGTCTTCATGAAACTCAGGCTGGGCCTCACAAACACAGGTCTGGTTTATCTGTTCAAATTGTCAGACACTAAAAGATCCTGGTTTCCCATTATGGCCAGAGTACTGAAACCACTTATCAAGTGGCCAAGCAGAGATGGTGCTCTAAAAAACATGCCAACATGCTTTAAAAAATTTTTTTAAGATGCAGGTGCATAATTGACTGTACAGAGATTTTATAGAAAGGCTAAATGCATTTAGTCTAAATGCAAGAGCACAAACATGGTCAAATTACAAACATAACAACACTATTATATACTTAGTGGGTATAGCACTGCAGGAGCAATTTCTTCGAGTCTCCTGGCTGGTGTGGGCAAGTATTAGATAAACAATTAACTACAGAATGTGGGTTTTTGCAGCTGAGACAAATGATGAGCCAACAGAAGTTTTTTGATAAAAGATGAACTTGCTACTAATGGTGCACCCTTGCATATTCCACATTTTACTAAAGGAAAGATACAGCTGCCTGCTCAGTCTATTTTAGACTTAAGCCAAACCCTCATAATACTATGAAATGGAGAACAAACATTGACTGAGTAGATAATTGCATGAATGAGCAGGTGTACAAGTTATCATAATAAAGTGCTCAGTGAGTGTATATGGAATGAATACCAACATATATGGAATGAACACTGATATATTGTGTATGGAATGAACACTAATATACACTCACCATCCACTTTATTAGGAACAGTTGTACACCTGCACATTTATGTTATCTAATCAGCCAATCATGTGGCAGCAACGCAATGCACAAAATCATGCAGATACAGGTCAAGAACTTCAGGCAATGTTCACATCAAACATCAGAATGATGGGCTGGTTTGAGTATTTCATAAACTGCTGATCTCCTGAGAATTTCGCACACAAGAGTTTCTAGAGTTTACACAGAATGGGGTGGAAAAACAAAAAACAGTGAGTGTGCAACAGTTTTGTAGGTAGCAATGTCTTATTGATAAAAGAGTTCAGAAGAAAATTTAAAGATTGGTTTGAGCTGCCAGGAAGCCTATAGTAACTCAAATAATCACTCTTTACAACTATGGTGAGCAGAAGAGCATCTCAGCATGCACAAAAGTTCAACCTTGAGGTGGATGGGCTACAACAGTAGAAGACCACATTGAGTTCCACTCCTGTCAGCCAAGAACAGGAATCTGAGGCTACAGTGGGCACAGGCTCATCAAAACTGGATAGTTGAATGTTAGGGGGAAAAAATCACCTTTTTCCAGTCTGTGCTCATGATAGCCTCAGATTCTTGTTCTTTGCTGACAGGAGTGGAACCTGATGTGATCTTCTCCTGTTTTCAGCCCATCCACCTCAAGACTGGTGTTTTGTGCACTCTGAGATGCTTTTCTGCTCACCATTGTTGTAAATAGTGCTTATTTAAGTTACTATAGACTTCCTGTCAGCTTAAACCCATCTGGTCATTTTCCTCTGATCTCTCTCTTCAACAAGGTGTTTCAGCCTATAGACCCTCTGCACAAAGGATTTTTTTTTTGTATTTCACACCACTCTAGAGACTGTTCTGTGTGAAAATCCCAGGAGATCAGCAGTATCTGAAATACTCAAACCAGCCCATCTGACACCCTATATATATATATATATATATATATATATATATATATATATATATATATATACATATACACCACCACACCTCAGACTGTCCAGGAGCTCAGTGATGCCCTGGTCCAGATCTGGGAGGAAATACCCCCGGACACTATCCGTCGTCTCATTAGGAGCATGTCCCGACATTGTCAGGCATGCATATAAGACTAGACTTTCAGCTTTATTTTAAGAGGTTCCACAAAAATATGCCATTTACTCATTTTCAGGGGCTTAAAGGTATTTGGACAAAGTGACATAATTGTAACCATAATTTTTAATACTTAGATGAAAATCCTTTGCAGTCAATGACTGCCTCCACTTGTTTGACACATGATGTGGTATACTTTGGATCATGAGCAGTTCCTTTCTTTCGCCATATTTTCCCCTTCCCATCATTCTGGTACAAGTTAATCTTGGTTTCATCAGTCCAAAGAATTTGAAGACAATTGATTTTTAAGGGCCCAAAGGTAATCGGACAATCGGCTGCTCAGTTGTTCCATGTTATTTCACTTACAATAAGCATATCTAAGAGTTGAACTGTGGCATTTGCACTTGGAATCTGCTATTTTTAATTTTCAATATGAAGTCAAAGGGCCATCACTGCCAGTGAAGCAAGCCATCATTAATCTGAAAACCCCCAACAAACTCATCTAAGAGATAGCAAAAGCATTAGGTGTGGCCAAATTAACTATTTGATACATTCTTAAAAAGAAAGAATGAACTGGTAAGATCAAGAACACCGAAATACCCAGAAGACCACAGAAAATATTTGTGGTAGATGACAGAAAAATGACTTCCCTGTTGAAGACAAACCTCTTCACTACAGTTGGCCAGATCAAGAAATCAAGAGATGCCTTCACAACAGTAAATACTTGGTAAGCCTCAAAAACAGGAAGATCAGATTAGAGTTTGCCATAATAACATCTAAAAAAGCCTGTACAGTTCTGGAACAACATCCTATGGACACAAAAAAACAAAGATCAACTTGCATCAGAATGATGGATTTATAGACATTTTTACAACTAACCTTGTAGACAATAATATAACAAGATCAGATCAAGGATTAAAATGTTTGACTCCCCTTCAAGAGACCGAACAAGTTTCACTAATTTCCTCATCAAAATCAACTTATATCAACGTATACTAGATCTCTTACCTACATGTTTCTTGAAACAGATAATTCCAGAAGCAATCAAGCTTCTTCTAAAAATAATCAGTTCTTCCCTTAGCACTGGCTATGTACCTAAATCTTTTAAACTAGCAATTATCAAATTCCTGATTAAAAAAACTTAACCTCAACCCGTCAACTGTCCAACTATAGGCTAATATCAAACCTCCCTTTTATCTCCAAGATCCTAGAAAAGGTTGTAGCACAGAAGTATAGGAATAACATTCATGAAATGTATCAGTCAGGATTTAGGCCTCATCATAGCACAGAGACAGCACTGGTTAAACCAGTAAATGACCTACTACTGGCCTCTGATCAGGGTTGTGTCTCCTTGCTCGTGCTGCTTGACCTTAGTGCAGCTTTTAATATCATTGATCATGCTATTCTCCTTGATAGACCAAAAAAATGTCGTTGGCGTTAAGGAAACGGCCCTCTCCTGGCTCAGGTCTTATTTGACTGATCATTATCATTTTGTAGATCTATATGATGACTTCTCTATGCATACTAAGGTAATGTTTGGTGTTCCACAAGTTTCTGTTTTCGGGCCACTGCTCATTTCTTCATATATGTTATGTCTGGGCAAAATTATTCGTAAACAGCGTATTAGCTTCCACTGTTATGCTGATGACACCCAGTTGTATGTTTCAGCAAAGCCAGATGACAGACACCAGCTTAATAAAGTTGAGGAATGTATAAAGGACACTAGAAACTGGATGTTAATTAACTTCCTTTTACTTAATTCTGACAAGACAGAAGTATGTGTACTAGGCCCACATGCAAAATGCTAAATGCTAAATACATGCTAATGCTAAAGACGCGCTCTGTGAACTGTATGGGGCTATTAGCGAGCTGCAGAATTCAAACCCTGACAGACTGTTTATTGTTGCCAGAGATTTCAACCATTCAAATCTCAAGTCAGTGCTCTCTAAATTCCATCAGCATGTGGACTTTGCAATGAGAGGGAAGAACGTGATGGACATTGTTTACACAAACATCCCCGACGCGTACCGGGCGGAGCCCCGTCGCCACCTCGGCTACTCAGACCACATCACTGTTATGCTAATCCCAGCATACAGACCGCTAGTCAGACGCTCCAAACCGGTTCTGAAGCAGGTGAAAACCTGGCCAACAGGAGCCATCTCTGCTCTTCAGGACTGTTTTGAACACACTGACTGGCACATGTTCAGGGAAGCGGCGACTTCACCAACTTGGAGGAATACGTGACATCAGTGACCAGCTATATCAGCAAGTGCATTGATGATGTCACTGTCTCAAAGACCATCACCACATGCTCCAACCAGAAGCCGTGGATGACTGGAGAGGTGCGTGTGCTACTGAGGACCCGAGACTCCGCCTTCAGAGCAGGCGACAAGGCGGCCCTAAGAACAGCGAGGGCCAAACTGTCCCGGAGCATCAGAGAGGCAAAGCGCACACACGCTCAGAGAATCCACAGCCACTTCAAGGCCAGAAGAGACACGTGGAGCATGTGGCAGGGCATCCAGGCAATCACCAACTACAGGACAACATCACCTGCCTGTGACAGTGATGCCTCCCTCCCAGATGCGCTGAACAAATTCTATGCTCGGTTTGAGGCACAGAATGGCGTAATGGCGAGGAAGACCACCCCTCTTCCCAATGACCAGGTGCTGTGCCTAAACACGGCCGATGTGCAACATACAGAGAGGAGGTGCAGCGGCTAACGGACTGGTGCAGAGCCAACAACCTGTCTCTGAATGTGGACAAAACTAAAGAGATGGTTGCTGACTTCAGAAGAGCACAGAATGACCACTCTCTGCTGAACATCGGCAGATCCTCTGTGGAGATCGTCAAGAGCACCAAGTTTCTTGGTGTTCACCTGACGGAGAACCTCAACTGGTCGCTCAACACCAGTTCCATAACTAAGAAAGCCCAGCAGCGCCTGTACTTTCTGAGAAGACTGAGGAAAGCACATCTCCCACCCCTCATCCTCACCATGTTCTACAGAGGGACTATCGAGAGCATCCTGTGCAGCTGCATCACTGCCTGAGAACTGAGAAGATCATCAGGGTCTTTCTTCCCTCCATCACGGACATTTACACCTCAGGCCGCGTCTGCAAAGCCACCAGCATTGTGGATGACCCCTCACACCCCTCTCACACACTCTTTACCCTCCTGCCATCTGGTAAACGGTACCGAAGCATTCGGGCCCTCACAACCAGACTGTGCAATAGTTTCTTCCCCCATGCCATCAGACTCCTCAATACTCAGAAACTGGGCTGAAGGAACACACACACATGCCTATATACACACAACTGAGCATTCTCCATCCTCTCTACAATTTTTTTGCAAGTTTTTGCACATTACATTATGCTGCTATAATACTTATTATACGGTACATAGGCTGCTACTCTTATGTTTACACTATTTCAGCTACTTGTATTGTACTCTTGTACTCTTTGCACTATTTTTTCAGGTGCTCAAAGGTATTTGGACAAAGTGACATAATTGTAAATATAACCATAATTTTAATACTTGGATGAAAATCCTTTGCAGTCAATGACTGCCTGAAGTCTGAGCCCATGTTATCAGAACTCAAATTCTGAGTTTCCTCCCTGGAGATGGTTTGCTAGGCCTTCACTGCAGCCACCTTCAGCTGTTCGAATGGAGCTACCAATATGAAGTCCAAGGAGATCTCAATGCAAGTGAAGGAGGCCATCATTAGGCTGAAAAAACAACATAAATCTATAAGAGAGATAGCAAAAACCTTAGGTGTGGCCAAATCAACAGCTGGGTACATTTTTAAAAAGAAAGAAAGCACTGGTGAGCTCAACAACATCGAAAGGCCTGGAAGAGCATGGAAGACAACTAAAGTGGATGACCACAGAATCCTTTCCTTGGTGAAGAAAAACCCCTTCACAACATCAACAGAAGTCAAGAACACTCTGGAGGAGGTAGGCGTATCATTGTCAAAATCTACAATCAAGAGATGTCTTCATGAATGTAAATACAGAGGGTTTACAACAAGGTGCAAACCACTGGTAACATGCAAGAACAGGAAAGCCAGATTAGACTTTGCCAGAAAACATCCAAAAAAGCCTCCCATGTTCTGGAATAAGATTCTTTGGACTGATGAAACCAAGATTAACTTGTACCAGAATGATGGGAAGAGAAAAGTATGGTGAAAGAAAGGAATAGCTCATGATCCAAAGTATACCACGTCATGTGTCAAACATGGTGGAGGCAGTGTAATGGCATGGGCATGTATGGCTGCCAATGGAACAGGCTCACTGGTGTTTATTGATGATGTGACTGCTGACAGAAGTAGCAAGATGAATTCTGAGGTGTATAGGGCTATACTCTCTGCTCACATTCAGCCAAATGCTACAAAACTGATAGGATGCTGCTTCACAGTGAAGGTGGATAATGAACCTAAACATACTGTGAAAGCAACTTAAAACTTTTTGAAGGCAAAGAAATGGAATATTCTTCAATGGCAAGTCATTCGCCAAGATCCAAGTCAGTCGCCTGATCTCAACCCAATAGAGCATGCTTTTCACTTACTGAAGACAATTCAATTCAATTCAATTCAGTTTATTTGTATAGCGCTTTTTACAATGTCATTGTCTCAAAGCAGCTTTACACAAACAAAAAAGTAAGATGAAGTGTGAGAGTGTGTCTGAAGAGCAAGCCGAGGCGACGGTGGCAAGGAAAAACTCCCTGAGATGGAGATAGGAAGAAACCTTGAGAGGAACCAGACTCAACAGA
>CM040978.1:14281774-14313699 GCA_022985145.1 Pangasius djambal
TATATATATATATATATATATATATATATATATATATATATATATATATATAGATATAGATATATATATAGATATATATAGATATAGATATATAATGTATGTATGTATATATTCATCTGTATATATTCATTCGTATATCCTGTTCACATTTCTATTATACATGTCTTTACATGTCTACTTGTCACCCTCATAGCTATATATCCTTATTTGTAATTTATTGTAAATATGCCACTTATGCACTTCTGGTTAGATGCTAACTGCATTTCATTGGCTTAGTACATGTACTTTGAACAATGACAATAAAGTTGATTCTAATCTAATCTAATCTAAGATCAGAGCCAGGCCTTATGTTGCAAAAACATTCTCCGAAGCACTTGCGCCTGAAAATAATAGCAATGTACAAAAATTCTTTAGCTTTAAGAGTACACTATATGGGGAAAAGTTTGTGGACACCTGACCATCACACCCACAGGTGCTTGTTGAACATCCCATTCCAGATTTAGTCCCCCTTTGCTGGTATAATAACCTCCACTCTTCTAGGAAGGCTTTCCATTAGATTTTGGAGCATGGCTGTGGGGATTTGTGCTCATTCAGCCACAAGAGCTTTATGTCAGGCACTGATGTTGGGTGAGGAGGCCTGAGGTGCAGTCGGTGTTCCATTTCGTCCAAAAGGTGTTAAGTGGGGTTGAGGTCAGGCAACTTGAGTTCTTCCACTCCAGCCTTGGCAAACCATGTCTTCTTGGAGCTTGCTTTGTGCACAGGGGCATTGTCATGCTGGAACAGATTTGGGCTCCTTAGTTCCAGTGAACAGAAATTTTTATGCTACAGCAAGACATTCTATACAACTGTGAGCTTCCAACTTTGTGGCAACAGTTCTGGGAAGGCCCACATATGGGTGTGATGGTCAGGTGTCCACAAACTTTTGGCCATATAGTGTATATTGTATCTTTGTTGTAATGAGGTTGGATGGAATATACTCAATATCCTGCTGCCTCCCTCCTCACCTGGACTACGCACAATATCTACAACTATTATTATACACCTGGACATTATAATGCTGCAATTGGATACTTTATTGTGACTCTAACTTTAGAATTATGACTCTTTTATTGCTGCTACCACAGTCAATAGTTTACAGACAATTGTTGCACTAGTTTTTCCACTCAGCATTCTTCTCTTGTCCTGTCTAGTTGACATTCGCTGTCCTGTGTATTTATTGTACTGTGTATTTATTGTATTTTTTGCACTTGTCTCACACTGTTACCTTATGTAGTTCTGTGTACTGTGCCACTGTATTGTGTTGCATCATGGTCCTGGGGAAACGACATTCCAAGTATGACAAGTTTTATGTTCTCGTTTGATTCCAGCACATGTAACACACATTGCAATGGCAGCAGCAAGCATTCCATTTAATCACATTTTCTTTCCATTTATTCTTTCTTGCCCTTTCATTTCCAACAGTAGTGGAGCCCATATTCATGTTCAAAATTAAAATGAACAGATCACAGAATAAGCACATGCAGAAAATACAGCATGAAATACATACAGCCCTAAAAAACTAAATGCTTGTATTCATAGAACGAGCTCAGCATTGACTGATATCAAGCAATGACAACCTTTAACACTACAGATACTACCTTTCTAAACTCCACTGCCTCATTACGTCCCATGTCAAGCAGAAAACAGAAGTAAAAAAAAAAACATTCACCCACCGGCTTCACAAGTTTTGTCTGTTCTCTGTACAGTCTTTTTCAGTAGATGAGACAATCCATTTTAGACGCTTGAAATAACAACTATGAATGACTGGGGTGCAGCATGTGACGTAAGCAAACACTGACTCCTACAGCAGCTATTCTGTTTCCTACCAAACCACACCCTCTTTTGGTGTGGATTACTGTGTAATTTACAGATGTTTTGAAATTTGGGCTGTTAGTGATATACATTAGTAGTTAGTAGTAGTAGGAGTACTAGTTGTAAATAAATTAGTTTTACTTTATTTACTTACAAAAGTAAATAAAGTAAAAATTCCCATATTCTGTCTTTAGTTATTGTTAATTGCGCATTGTGTTTTAAGCACATGTCCACAGAGAACATCTGAGCATTATCTGAGTTAGATTAGAAAAATCATATAGCACTTTGTCCTGTCCTCATCTCACTTCCCTGGATCTATCTACAGTGTAGTTATAGTATAGGGGAGACTGGGGATCATTGTAACATATTTTGTCTCAGCACCTGTAACTCTAAGAGTTTTTGTGTTAGATCTCTCAAATTCAGAGACAACATTCCCACATTTGTCCATTCGAAATAGCAGTCCTTTCAACCTCTGTTATAATATCACAGTCTTCATGAATTGGTGTCAAATAAAAGGAGTTCCACTGTTACAACTCACCCCGATACTGCCAAGTTGTAACACTCGATAGGGTACGTTGTAACAATAAGAGGAAAGTACAGTCCATAAAAAACAATGTTCTTTATGTATATGCATAGGTTCATAATATTTTAATTATGACATTTATCAGCAGACAATGGTTTATTACTCATTTGTGTAAGTCTCTTCATATTCCATATATCACTACCATGAAAGCTATTCCTTTCAATTAACTCCCCAAGGCTCCTGAAAATGCACAGAGTCTTTTCATAAAGGCTGAGAGCCAGCCAGGACATGCCATAGATTTTTCATCCCAAGACCGGGGGTCTTTGAGGTTATACTCCACTGCCAGTTGATATGCAAACTTTATGAACTAAAAATGTAGAATAAAAAAGTAGTATGGAAGACAGAATGGGTCTTGGTGACAGATCTGACTGATTTCCCCTGTCTGATCTTTCTTTTCCCCCTTTTCCACTGTGTATACTGTGAATAACAATGTGAAAAAGAAAGAACATTTGTCATCACCGGGGGTTGGTTATAACACTATTTTCAAACGTTACAACTATCCCCACCCTGTCAGATATTTTACTCCTAGCTGTTGTAGAATGGTGGGTTGACATTAGCAGGATTGAAATGCATTACATTTAATTCGAAAGACTACTATTTAACCTAATACAAGTTCTGTCATTTTAACTTTAATCAAAATAATCAAAATATTAATCAAAATATAAACTTGATCATGAAAATTACTTTCTTACCTCTACATCTGGGTCTTTGTCTCTTTTTATTTCTTTGTCTCTAAAATCTGCAGCTTTGCTTACACAACCATGAAACTGCACAAGTGAGACCAGGAAGGAGGTGGGAGTGTACAGTAGTGATCATGAGAGTCTAGCTTATCCCAAATTGGTGCAGCTGGTGCTGTTACAACAAATCCTAATGTTACAACTGTCCCCAGTCTCCTCTATAGCTAGAATGAGGCAGTTACACAGCAGTTTAAAGGTTAAATTACCTCTAAACATTTATAAATAAATTGTATATGTAACTGTGCTTTATCATAGGATTCTCATTGGCACCTTTGGACCAAGATATGTTTGAACTTGGTACATTTTTGTGTTCTGTAACTGCTGATCTCAGTGTTCTGCAATGCCTCAAACCAAGCTGCATAACGAGATGAACAGGTTTTCATTTTCCTTTGCTTGGTTTGTTTTTTCACAGCACAGATTCAAATCTGTGCACATCCTTTTATAATAGGGCATGGGACTGACTATTACTGCACATTAAAATATAATGTTCATAGCATCAAGGAAACCTGAGAATCCAGAGGAAACCCACATGGACATGGAGAGAACATGCACAGAAACTTCACATAGACAGTAACCTGAGCTGAGGATCCTGATCCAGACCCTGGACTTGTGAAGCGACAATGCAACTCACTACATCACCGTGTCTGCAAAATCAAACAATATTCAAAATTATGGGATTAATAAATGAGTTAAAAAATTATGGCACCATGTTTTGAATGTATTGGACTGGATGACAGGTGACACATTAACACACTATGAAGGTAACTGAGGTAAAATAAAATCTGGTAAAGCAGAGGCAATGACGCCCAAGTTTGTTTGTGTAGCTCAAATTACTCCACCACAATTCCTAGATCAGAAAGAGAAAATGTATTCTGTTTGGTTCATGTATTTATCTCATTTGTACATAAGATAATTATGTCAAATATGTAGGTCACAACCATTTCAAGAGGAACTGGTTCATTGACTATCTAGAATAAACAACATACTTTTATTCAGAGAAAACAGAAATGCTGCTATTTTTGTGGTTAAAAAAATGTTTGAAATGTTTTCAGAGGCCTGGTTACATGAACATCATTGTCAACATCAACAGTGTCCTTTTGTGAATTTTAGGTTTTGCTAAATATATCTAATATTAAATATATTTAATATCTGACCAGCAGATAACTATGCAACCTTAACTATTACCTTAACTAACTGCTAGCCTATCACGCAATAACAAATGCTCTTTTACTTACTTTGGACTAATATGATATTCAAAAGCACCATTGATGAACAACATTTTGTGAGCACTGTTATAATAGCTAAAACTTTCCCTTTAGCCTAAGGCCAGGCTGACACAGATTCATGTCCTACAATCACAAAAAAAAAGACACTATGCACACACATTCATGCTACAGTACCTACTATACCACTCAACAAAAAGGAGCAGGTCTCCTGACCAATCAGAAGCAGGCAAGTGCATGACAATACCAGACTGTAAAGGAGAAACTTGTGGAAGTCTGGTCCCAAGATGGCTTTTCTAGTCAGTTTTCAGATTTTAGTAATGGCTCGGTTCCACTGTATAAGTCAATGGAAAAGTCATAAGTCTGTCAGGCACTGACTGGTGGAGGTCTCTACATAGATGCAGCCGCGAGACTGACCACCTTGCAGTTCAATCACTCTGGTCCGCTCGCGTTCACTGGCCCCTGTTTGAAGATAAGCTCTTCCCAGGAAGGAGTCAAATAGCAAACCACTTCCCCATAGCTGGATGCACACAAATACACACACGTTGCTGAAGGCTTCTATATTACTGAGACTTTTGTGCAAGTTGTTGAAGAATCACATCTCACCTCTATGGAGATTTTCCTCTTAGGTTTCCTCCTGTAGAAAATGGCTTTAGTGTTAAATTCAGGACTTCCATCTTTTTTAAATACCCGCGTCCTTACAGTTTCCTCCTCACACCTAATGAGAGCATATACATCTGGAGCTGTGAGGAAGAAAAATGGTAAGAGTTCATACTGAAATAACAGTTCGTACAGACGTCTTAAAATAAAATTATGGGACTTTTCAAGAACAATCTTGTTTTAATTTCAAGGAATAGCCAAGAGATTTCGTCAAATGACAGCCGAAGGCATCAGGTGCCAGCATTTGATCTGTGTCAGTCCAAGTACCGAAATGTAGGGGCATGTTGCAGTTTTTTGGTATTGTCTTTGTGCCAAACAGAGTGTTTTTCATTCATTCTGGATTAGAGTGTCTGCTAAATGACTAGATGTAAAAGCAAATAAGTAAAGTGTTTTCCAAAATCAGAACATTAACACATCAATTTTAAACTTATTATGAATGACACAGTGACATATTAGGCCATAAAAGGTCTTACTTTAATTTAAGTACCTTTCAAGCATGAATTATATAAATATAAATATATATAAGTAATACATATAAATATATATAAATAAGTGGTGCTTTAAGCAGTCCATTTACCCTGTATAAATCATATATATTATGAGCCGAATTATGAGGGTGTTATGGTTGTATAACTTGTAGCAACCTGGATGTTTGGGCTTGCTGAGCGTGGAGGCTCTGTGAAGGTGTACTGTAACAACAGCACATGGCTGACGCAGACAACACTGCCACAGAGAGGGAGCAGGCAACTCCTCCTTCAGCTCCCTACAGAAAGAGAGAGCAGTGGAACATATACTCTTATAGCTGTCACGTGTGTTGGGAGATAGACATATGGTGATTGGAGGGACGCTATACATTAAGTAGCTTTATAAAATATCAATCTGATGATAAATCATGTAATATATGGATTCATTTCTGCACTCTGATACAGTCTACACATGGCCTGCAACATCTCACCTGAGTTTGACGTGTGTGTGTGAGAAGAGACGGAGAAGGAAGCGGCCAGTAAACCCAGGCAGGAAGGTGGTTGGTAGGAGGGCATAGCGCCCAGGGTCAAGGGTTACACGCAGGGTAATGCTACGTGAGTCCATGTAGACTGAACTGGCTGTCTGCTCAGTAAAACACTGCACCCTACTCATACGGTTAACCTCGACCTGAAAGGGCATTAAAAAGATAAAGACAATTTGAAAGGTAACACTATAGTCAAAGCAGCACGTGACAAGATGACCTTGCCATGTATATCCTGTGTAAGCATGTGTTTGGAAACAGTGACAATGGAACAGGCCAATTTTATGAATATTACACAAAATGTGATAAAGCAGGGAACTCCTTGGACCTCCTCTACTAAGTGCATTGGTACCTATCAACATATTTGCCTATTTGAACCTGACAAATCTGCAGGTACAGTATATGCCCATAAGTGATAAGAGTAACAGTAACAGATTGGACGCAGACTCTTACCCTCAGCACCTCAAAGCCAATTGGAAGATTTTCACCTCCTCCTTCCCTCCGTTTCATTCTTCTGTCTTCTTGCTGCAGACATATGAGCACCTCATCCCCCTCTCCTCCCAGCTCGAACATGAACTGAAGCAGAGAAGATTGTGGAGCTGAAGTAAAAGTTTGGCTTATATGTGACTAAAGGAATGATGCAAAAGTAGATAAAGATTCCAAGCACCCTATTCTGTAAAGGTCTGTTAGAAAATGTATTCTAACTGTACAATTTTAGAGATGCTTGAGAGTGCCTTTTCATTTATACAGTATATCAGTTATGAGTAAATTGTGTGTTTTTTAAGTACATGGCATCAGTCTAACTTTCATCATGTTTAATCTGTTTTGAATTTGGCTACAGTAGAAAGTTAAATGTTCTCTGGCGAACATGTCTGCTGTACCTGAGGGTTATGAAGAAATGTCTCTCTGTGGTTAATACATCCCCCACACCTACTTCTCCTGTCCATCTCTCTCTCCCAACTTTCATCCACCACTCCTTCCTCTTTTCCCTGAAACTCATCTTCATTCTCCTTTGTTGTCCTCTCTCCTCTTTGTGTTGGCCCAGCTTTCTGTTCACCTTTAGCTTTCTTCTTCACTGTGTGGTCCCTCCTTTCATGCAGCTGCCTTTCACTCCGCCTTTCTTCTTTCCTATCTCCTCTTGGGGCAGTAGCTGGAAGAGACCACTGGGAACTTGAGAAGACCTTCTGGGTGTTGGAGGCTTGAGAAGCAGTTGGTCTTGATGAGTCTAGAGGAGCATGAGTCCACTCTCCAGTACAATGTGTCTCTCTCCAGTGACCCCAATGCCAGAATAGGCATCGTTCCACCAACCTGCACACCACCATATCTGTGAAGTAGTGGCAGAAGTCCTCAAACTCCATCCTGGTGAGGGAAACACACAAAGGTCTGCAATTAACCTATAATAAGTTAAGATATTTTACATAAGTAAAATGTCCATGTTGTATATTATATAACATAACAGGAAATACTTTAAAATAGGAATGCATTACCATTTTTTTTCAGAGTACAAGTACATTGTTTTTTGATACTTGCCAATACCAACAGCAATACTGATACCAAAATATGTAACTCGTTAGCGTTAAGAAATCAGGAACATCATGGAACATTTTATTTAGCTCTATTTATGTTGGCTGCTAATTGTTGTGAACTGCTAGTCACTTCATGGTGAGTTTTATGTTTAAGATGTTATCATTAATATAGAGCATAAGGGAGGTAGACCTGAGCATGCAGAGCAGTGAGCATAAACTGCCTCGCATCACACCTTGAATCGCACCTCACGAGCTAAGGTCCGGAAGGAAATAAAAAGCATGTGTCACAGCTGCTCACAGAACCCACAGAATTTCTCTCACGTCTGACAGGCTCCGTGCATGCTACCTTCACTGCTCCAGACTTGCTGCGTCTTCGTGTGCTCACAATTCAGCACACAATTCAGTTCATTAACCACAACATACACTAGGCTTACATCACATAGTATCACATGGTATCCGATGTTGGTTTTGGAGGATTTGTTATGAGTACAAGTATGCGTACAAATGAGCACAGAATTGGACCCAATATCAGTCTCATTATTGATGCATCCCTACTTTAAATTCTATTCAGTTCTAGAGAAAATAGTCACTTTGTCAAGAATAAAATCTGATTCATTACCAAAATTCTCCCACATCTCTGACAATCAGCCCCATCTTCTCTCTCTCGCAGCGGCCCACTTGCTGCCATTGCTGTGACCTACAGATGGCACCAAAATATGCAAATGATTTAGAATAATAAGGACACTGACTCACAACTGCACAAAAATAAATGTACTATTTTGGTCATATCAGCCTAAGGACAACCAAAATTATGCATATGATCCAAAAATATCAATGCCTTGAATAACCCATATCTGCCTGCAGATATAATACGTTACTTATTACCCCTGGCTCCAGGCTCCGGTCCAGTCTGCTGTGCCCCATGGGTTCCTCATGCGCACCATGTACAGCCGGGATGTTCCACAAACAGCTAGTAGATTTTCCCCAACACGGATCTTCCTAAGTGCAGTTACACCATATGCATGGCCCTTCACTAAACCACATTCCAGCACAGACTCAACCTGCTCTCCTTCTGCTGGCTGCATAAATACAGACAGAGAGAGAAATCAAATAGGACTTTGGAGGTCTAAAAAATAAAAGCGATCAACTGTGTTTAAACATTTTAACTTCATTGGTGTGGGTTCTTTGGGTGTTCAGGCCTTCATATGTCACTGTATATTCAGAGTCCTTTAGGAATGTGTTTGCTTTTTGCTGGCAGAGCTTTTTTACCCGTATAGAGCATGTGATGAGAGCTTTACAGCTGTGTGCTCTGGCTAGCATCTGAAACAGCATCCTCCTTTGGTCGCCATGTTGGCTCAGTGCCTCTCCATCCAAACTCAGTGGTTCAGATACTCCTCCAGTGAAATCTACCAGAGCTTCTGCAGTGTTTCCTCCCTCTAAGGCTTCATAACAGCCATTGAGCCTAACAGAAAAAGAATGAGAGAGAATTCTTACATTATTATTGTTATAAGTAAACTGAATTACAATAAAAATATTACTGATAAAATTTCACACAAATATTCTTTCTTTGAAGTTGTAGCGCCTGAATATAAGAAAATTGATACTTTTTCAGACCACCATGAGCAAAAATACATGCTTTAACAAAAAATATTATCCCTTATCTCTGTGGCCTGGAGTGCACAGGATAATGCTGCATGTTGTCAGCCTGATCCAATTCAAGTGTCAACCTGTCACCTGCTATCATCTGTTCTGTCAGTTCTGAAGCTCCTTCACATTTGTATCTTTTATCCATGGTAGTAACAACTCTATTAACAAATTATTATCTGATGTTGTAATAATTCTAAAGAAAGGGAATGGATTTGAAGAAATGGTGAGAGGTTTGTGCATCATTCTGGATAAAGAATAATGCCAGGCTGTACTGCATATGCAGCATTAGCTGTATGGCCAAAAATATGTGGACACCTCACCATCACACCGATATATGGGCCATCCCCAAACTGTTGCCACAAATTTAGAAGCACACAGTTGTTTAAAATGTCTTTGCATGCCTTAGATTTAAGATTTTCCTTCACTGGAGCTAAGGGACCTAAACATGTTTCAGTATGACAATGCCCCTGTGCACAAAGCAATGTCCATAAAGACATGGTTTGCCAAGGCTGGTATGGAAGAACTCAAGTGTCCTTCACAGAGCCCTGACCTCAACATTACTGAACACATTGGGACACTGACTGTGCCCCAGGCCACCTTGCCTGACCTCATTGTTGCTGAATGAGCACAAATCCCCACAGCCATGCTCCAAAATCTAGTGGAAAGCCTTCCCAGTAAATTGGGGGTTATTATAACAGCAAAGGGGGACTAAATCTGAAATAGGATGTTCAACAAGCATATCATCAGTATACACTCACCATCCTCTTTAACAGGAACACCTGTACACCTGCTCATTTATGTAGTTGTCCAATCAGCTAATCAAGTGGCAGCAGCACAAGGCATAAAATCATGCAGATACAGGTCAAGAGCTTCAGTTAATGTTCACATCAAACATCAGAATGATGAAAAAGTTTGATTTCTGTGATTTTAACCGTGGCATGGTTGTTGGTGCCAGATGGGCTGGTTTGAGTATGTCAGAAACTGCTGATCTCCTGGGGATTTCACATACAACAGTGTCTAGAGTTTACACAGAATGGTGCGAAAAGCAAGAAACATTGAGTGAGCAACAGTTCTGTGGGTGGAAAAGCCTTGATGATAAGAGAGGTCAGAGGAAAATGGCCAGATTGGTTCAAGCTTCCAGGAAGTAACTCATACACTCACTCTTTAGCACCGTGGTGAGCAGAAAAGCATCTCAGCATGCACAAAACATACCAACCTGTCTGACATCAACAACCATGCCACAGTTAGAGTCACAGAGATCATTTTGTTGTTTGATGTGAACATAAACTGAAGCTCTTGACCTGTATTTGCATGATTTTATGCCTTGTGCTGCTGCCACATGATTGGCTGACTGGATAACTGCATAAATGAGCAGGTGTACAGGTGTTGTTATTAAAGTGGATATGTATATTCAGTGTATATTCATTCGTGGCACAAAAAAATGGATTTATGGTTTTAATCTTCATTCATTCATAATTGAACATTTCCTTCACAGATCTTCAGAATAGTTTTGGAGACTTATCCTTCTCTAACATGTCCTACTTGGCATAAGCTTTCTCCAGCAAGGCGCTCCAAAACTCCCGTGGTGTGGCTGAGCGACAGAAGAGCAGAGTTCCATCCTCACTGACCGGTAAGCGGTCATCCACCACCACATCCATCCACTGACCCAAACGCCAGAAGCGGAAGTGAAAAATTCCTGCATACAGGTGTGGACGCTTGGGGTTCCACTCCTGCTCCATGTGATCTGGGATGACCTGGATATGGATATCATGTGAGGGAGTGATGGAATATGTTAATAAATCGGGGGAAAGTCTACTTAGCCTTCTCTCTTAGCCATACACACATTCTTCCAAAGTGATGGCTCTGTTGCAAGGCAGGAAGTCGCTGCCACCATCCAGCAGTTACCCAGACTGCCCTGGTGCAGATCTCTGGTACTGATTCCATCCACAAAAAGTCTTGGGTCTTTACACAATTCCTGAGCCACAGAGGGAGAGAGGTAGAGAAGAAGTTCCTGTCTGCCATTGTTTATCATCCATAGAAGTGAACTAAAGTACAATAAATTGACTAAAAACAGACAATTAGCACAATTTAAAAGGCATTATTCACATTCACATTTCTGTGAGAGATTCTAATATAGATGTCTGTGTATATAAATGAGTAAAAGAGAGAAGTGCTGTCAGCCAAGACCTGTTCATTTACACACTGACATTGGATCCTGTCTCCAAGGATCGCCTGGTGTCAGGTTACTGATGCCGAACACACAGACAAAGTTTTATACCACATTATTAACATGTATTTGCTAGCGGGCTGAGTGCAATATACAATCCAAAGATTTTGAGAAGATTACCTTAGAATGTATGAATGATGCCACCTTTTTTTTTGTGTCAGCATGTTTGTCTCGAAAAAAGGTAAATCATCATAACATTTGATCCAACCTGGATATAAACCGAAAATATATTTTTGTGCCATAGAGACTGATGCTGCTTTTAACCTTCCATCACTATACACAGTATAATCCACTGATTATTCAAATAAAATGATTATTAAACTCTTTTAATCCCCTTCAGTGATTGCAGTTGCTATCATTTAGCTCAAGTATCAAGTATCAAGTTGATATCAGTTAACCACTGTGTCAGAGGATGGTGTCCTTAGATCTGATCAAATACCCCTGTCCATCTAATTCTTAGGGATATATATGCTGAAATTATTAGCTTTATTTATATAAATATTAGCTTTATATATCTTACTAAATATCCCATATCAGTCCTTTTATTAATGCCTTTTACGTCACTTTTTATATAAATGTGGATGAAATATTTAGCTTGTGAAGTTAAAATATTAGCTCACCATTAGCACTCTTTAATAATAAGACCTTCTATGCACAGCAGTTAAAATTGCTACCTTATTGATGATTAATAGCATGGAGTCATTGGCCAAGCTATAGATACAGTAAGTGGTGTTTTATCAGCTAATTTGACACTGTGACAAAGTTAGCTAGCTGTTAGTGGTTTGCGTCTGAGTGGCTAACATCAGGCCCATTTTCAAACCTAACCAAGGGCTCTACAGACCCACACAGGCAGCCTTTCTACTGCTACATTTGACTGGTAACACTTTAGCAGACTATTTTAATCACTGTCGATATCTTTTTTTTTATGGCATAACCAAAGCAAACCTTGGTAATGCCTCTGACGCCGACCACACGACAGACACACTTCCAAGGTTTCAAATTGCAATGGACTGATGCCTTGTCACCAACAGAAAGGCCTTTAATTAAACATATCTGTAATAGCACTGCTGACTGTGCAACCACAATTAGACTGGCAGTAGCTAGAGGTCCACATAAAGACAGGAGAATGTCATGAACCTCTGACACTTCATGTGCTTGCCATCTATAGCTCCAAGAAATAGCAGCAACAACTCATTTTTTGACAAGGTGGCGATGATGGTTCTCATTTAGAGAGAGAAATTGTTGTGTCAGAGGTTCCATATTGGGCTATATTCTTTGCCCAAGGGGCACAAGAGAAATGGTGAGTATAACTGTACCAATGGATATACAGTGTACCATTATGCCTAGTGAAACTCTAGATTAGCTTAACTTTAACTCTGGGTTTATATTAACTTATTGTCCATTTAGTAATTAAGTGATGATCTTTCTCACCCGTGGTCTTTTCCATGTGAGTCCTGGAGGTGGTGTTCTCTTGTAGAACAATGACTGAGTACAGGCAGGGAAGTGTGGGTCTTTAAAAAGTGCTCCATGCCTCAAACATGCTCGCTTCAGCTGGTGATAGTTCTGACCATGAAACAGACAAACTCTCTCTGGCATCCTGCAGAGGCGAGGAGATGATGACACAAAGTCAAGACAATAAGACAGCACAAGGCATGACATTTATCTTGCAAAAGCCTCCTTCATTACAACACTTCATCACATCTACCTCAGTTTATAGACACACACACACTTCAGTATTGTCATAGACAGCATTCACAACCCCCCAGCAGAAGATTGTAATGTGTGCAGACCCTTACAGGTGTCCTCACATTTGGCCTTATGTTCAGAGACAATGAGTGTGCCTTATGTTCAGAGATGATGATTAATTTTAGACTAATGTGCTTTGCACTAGAACTGAATGAATCAGGAGCGGGTAATCCCCTTGAGAGTTCCAAAACAGAAAATTAACTTTCAGGTGTAGTTTTTGTAAAAACAAAAGCTTTTGTACTTTGGTTTTGCATTCTTGGTTGAACATTCATCTTAAATAATCTAACATGAGCAAATCTAAGTAAGGAACAAGTTTAAGTAAATAAGATTCTGATGATTTTTTTTTTTTACTGGAAACAATCGAAATCTAATTGGAAAAGGATCATACAGTATCACTCTTTTACCCTCCAAGAGCTCAGGCTTTTAATAAAGCACTCATTTAGAGTCCTATTAAGAGATAAAGGTTTGCCAGTTATATCCTTAAATCCAAGGATTAAAGTATTTAGTGGAACAGTTCTTCAATACTTTTCCTCACCTAATTTGATTAAATCTTTGATTGAACAGTAATGAAATATTAGAAACTCATGGTTGATTTGACTGAGTGTGCACCACCAGGTCTGCACCGCCAGAGCTCATGTATAATGACCAGAAATGTGCTTCTAGGTAACGAGCTTAATACTGAATTATAGGTAGAGGAAAGGAGGCAGCTATGGTTCAGAGGGGCCGTTTTAGCTGTTATGGATTTTGGCAGGGGCAAAGGGACAGGCCTGGGGCCAGGAGTGAGCGTCAGAATATGATCTAGCACTGCGTCTGTGTCAGTGTGTATGCCAGGATAATTTGTGGGTGCAAGAGTGCATGCAAATACCACACAGGCCATCACTAACACCCCTAACACACTCTTCCAACAAACCAGCCAGCCTTTACAGACAAACAGCATAAAACGTCTGGTTCCACACTTACCTTAATACACAGTGACAACCTTACTTCAAATGCTGTTATTTATCACAGCAACACAAGCTGGTTAAGGTTAGGCAAGCAATAAAGTACACTAAAATCTTTAAGTAAAATAATAATAAAAAATAATAATAATAACTCAAAGATGCTAAAACATTTTAATAAAATGATTTAAAAAATTAAACAGTTTTAAGAAACAATGCAAAAAAATCTAAGTAGGATGTTAAAAGGAGGTTAAAGCAGGCAATTATAATAAAACATATGCAAAAGTATTTAATATTTGAGTCCATATTTGATTTTGCAGGAAAAGATTTCTATGTACAATGGATATAAAAAGTCTACACACCCCTGTAAAAATGGCTTTTTGTGATGTAGAAAAATGAAACCAAGATAAATCATGTCAGAACTTTTCCACCCTCAGTGTGAAATTAGAACGTATAAAAATTAAGTGAAAAACAATCAAACTTTTTAGGGAAAAATAGGAAAAAATTAAACAGTTACAATAACCTGGTTGCATAAGTGTGCACACCTTTTTATAACTGGGGATGTGGCTGTGTTCAGAATGAATCAATCACATTCAATCTCATGTTCAAATCTTATGGTGATTTCATTTTTTTTACATCACAAATACCTGCCATTTTAACAGGGGTGTGTAGACTTTTTATATCCACTGTACTGTACAAAACTAGCTAAACTTACAATATACTGTATATAAAACATTATATGAAATAATGAATTATAGAAACAAACTAAACTGATATTATATATGATTTTAAAGTGTTATACAGTATTTTTGACTGTATGCAAAAAATCTTTTACAATTAATGTCACAATCAGAGAGTAACAGATTAACAAACTGTTGTTAAACATTTTCTCCATACCTTCCTATAATATACTACAAATAAAAATATATAAAAAAACAAGACTGTATAACTGAAAACACTATAATTTATCTTATTTATATCAGTGAAAATTAACACAATATCCACTACACATGAACAAATATAAATTTTAGAATCACAGATTATTTTCTTAACTTAATAATATTTTATAAGTGCAAGCATTTCTTCATGATCCCTACATTATACAGAATACGCTGCCTAAAAACGATGTTGGGATATTTTGAGGCATTAAAAAGGGAATGTCAGAAGGAACTTGGATTCCTAGTTGACAGAAAAGCTGCCAGATTAAGAATAACACTTTCGAAAAAACATCCTTCTGCAAGTATGACCAGTGTTATGCTCTGATGATTACACATTACAATTAACAAATTACTAGTAAATGCATACACGGTGAAAAATGAGTCTTGAAAGAGTGTTACTAAACACAGACTGAGCACTCACCCTTTTCCTTCGTCTCGGTGACTTTGTCTCTTCAACGTGCTCTCCCAGAGCTCAGCTATACCCAGCCATCTATACACCTTCATCAGCTTATCCTTAACATCATACCATGGTGTTGAAGCAGCTGGTAATAGGAATGAAATGCTCAAAAGTCTGCTATCTATATTTCAGCTGAGCTAAGAGCATGACAGGAAAAGAGGTTGAAGAGCAACAAGTGTTTCCTTTCAGATACCTGCTCACTGTCACCGTGACGACCAGGTCCTGAGCACCAGACCAAGTGGTAATTCTCTGAATGGACAGGTGTCCTGGCAGGTGAATACAACGCTGTGCATAACTACATCCCTGCTGTGAGAAGGTTAGTTTACGACACTCAGGTGTCTGATTAATTGGTACGTGTGGCTTTGCACATGTACTTTATGTTGGCTTAAATCTTACAGCAAACTCAGTCACGTCAGCGCATACACATAGAAGAGACATGTGCTTAACCTTGGTATTTGGTACTACTTTGTAAAGAGTTCACACAGTGTGTCCATAACCAACAAGGGGATCTACACTTGCAGTTGTAACATCATCCCTCCTGCTACACTATCTCAGTTAACAATGCCATGACAGACAGTTAGAAGTGGCAAACTGACTATCAAATTCTGCTACATTGTTGTGCGGTCCAGCTAATGTGGTAGTATTTAGAAATAAGCAGCAAGAGCTTGAAAAAAAAAAAATAAAAAACCTAACCTGTTCTAGAAAGCACGTACAATCAAGCAAGAGGCATACAGACCATGTACGTGTGCCTTCTGCTCTGCTCCTGATCATACTAATGATCTATATTTGACTGCGTCACTTGTACACTCTCTCGTAGTACATTTGTTCATGTCCTCTTGTTGACCCGAAGCAACGTGCTGACCAAAATCTTCCCTCTCCTCAATCTGTCGCTACCCCGTAGTCCATAACTCAGTTTAAACACACACACCAGCACATCCTTCACTGCTTCGTCCATCTGGCATGAAGCAACCCCCATTCCCTGGCATACACACACAAACAAATGCAAAGTCACACTTACGTCTTTCTCACTTTTTCTTGTCTGTTCGCTCACTCACCACTCGTCCCTGTCTGTTTTTCTCATCCCCACACTCCTGGCAATTCCATCATGCCATATCTGTTGCCATTAAACGCGTGGCAGTGACACCTGAGTCCTCCAGGGGCCTCCAGCCATGCAACCACACACGCGCCCACACACACAAACACACGTATTACTACCTTTGTGGGGTATTTCCATTGATGATTTATTGTAGCTGGAAAAAAAAATTAACCATCTGCTACACCAAACTCTATGTTCTTATTTTATCCTTAACCTCAGTGACCAAAAGGAAACATTTTCTAGTTTTTAAAATGACAGCTGCATTTTTCCAAACACCAGCCAAACATCTCTTCAGGCTGAAAATTGTCATGTATTCCCCTCATGGGGACAACTATATATACATTCAATCAAGTAAAATCATTTAGTACTTATGGAAAAACATTACTGCCAAATTTGAAAAGAATTATAACTTAAAATGGGACATGAACCCTTTGATTACCAGCATCACCCACATCAGTTTCTCTCATCACCTGAGGTAAAAGTCACTCCTAGCATTTCCACACGAGTCACTCCATCATCTCTTCCGTCGACTGCTCACTGTTAATGCTAACATTGGTGCTGAAATAGTCAGTGATCAATTTATTCAGCTCTGTTCTGTTGACTAAATTTTTACTGACGTCATTTCTAGGTCATGTAAACACTTTCAACCTTTTCACTGTGATGCGTACAGTGTGTAAGCGCGCTCCTCTTTTTTTTACTGATGATGTAATGGCGAGGAGCATCACAGACATGTTGAATTGATTAGGCATATGTTCGTTTCCAAAGACTTGATCAGATCACTAGACAGTCACTGTGTGAGGAAATCACACTTAGCTGGCAAGGTTTTAGACATCTGACAGCATTTACCCCAGCATTTATTACACTGCCTCCTTAACCAACATGATTTTTGCAGGCAGACACCAGGGTAAGGTTAGAAACTAGCCTTAATAAATCATTTCCATGTCATTTTAGTAAAATACATTCATGGTTTTCTTAAAGGAGGGATATAAATGTATATTATTGGCAGAAAAACATTTGGACAAACCCAGATTTTTCGTCACCACACATGTAGTACAAAAACTTTTATCTTTTTTTATTTCTATTAATTTTAATTACAGTTGTCTCGTCTTACATAATGGTGTCATGGATAAACAAAATATATATTTTGTTAGCAAAAAAAAAAAAAAAAAAAAAAAAAAAAAAAAAAAAAAAAAAAAAAAAAAAAAAAAAAAAAAAAAAAAAAAAAAAAAAAAAAAAAAAAAAAAAAAAAAAAAAAAAAAAAAAACCCACAACACTACACAGGATCTTCTTGTAAAACATCTGTTCTTTTTGTCTGTAACGTCCTATAATGTACTACAAATAAATTATTTTAAAACAAGTCACCATTTCAAACATCACAAGATATTTATTTTTTTTATTTATTTCACCATATATGAAAACTTATTTTAGGCACACAAATTATTTACTAGCTTCTATATTATGTTCAGTGTGTGCAAAGTATTTGCTTTAAAAAGAACTTATTTTTCTGATGAGGCTGAAGTAATTAAAATAATGTTTTAAGTAGTAAAAGTCATCATGAACTCTGAATTATACAGAATTAGATGACAAATAAACATACACAAAAAAAAAAATCAAACTCCATATATAAAATATTCCTTTGTCACTGGTCATCTGCTGGTTAGACTGTTGGATGATGCCATATGATCTGAGACTGTTACGTGTTAAAAAGGAAAAAATGAAAGGGAGAATGAAAGGGAGAAGTTTCCTCTAAGTCTGACAGAAAAGCTGCCGCACTGACAACAGTACTTTCATGCAACCAAACTCACCCAAATGATCAGTAAACAAACAGTACATGATATAAAGAAAGAATGTACACACATAGTTCAATGCACTCACAGAGAAACTTTGAGATCACTCACACACAATGGCTAGGAAAACTGAAAAACTACCATCTTCTCCATCAGTGTAATGCTTTACTGCCCGAAAGCCATGAATGTCTAAATATTGTACAATGACCTAAACTGAAATGAGTTTCTCTGACTTCTTTAAAAGTATGCTATCTCTACTCTTAAGACAGTACATCACTGCAAAGCACAGGAGCCACTGGGCAGAAAGTCCTGTACGTAGGTAGCCACTGCCTTTGTGAGGTACGTCATTGTGCCAAAGCGGCCACTGGGTGCGCTATCGTACAGGAGCCGACAGATGCCTGTGGATGTGTCCCTTTCTAAAATGTTCTCTTCAGCATTAAGAGCTTTCTGTAAGAAGAGGGGAAAGAGTTTAATATTTAAATAAAAAGGAATTTGCAGTGTTACTGATAAGGGTCTGTTATATTAAAACGTGTATACTCAAACACAGGAAATTATTCATATATAATAATGATTCAAATATATAATATATATAACATCAGCAATTTCCAAAAATAATTTTTTTTAAAAATTATCCCTACAAAGCATCCCTAAACACATAGGCTCCCTTATGCAGGCAACGCATTGCATATTCTGACATTTTACTCTTACTCTGCCCTGAAATTTACAGCTTTTTGACCACACACTTATGCACATGTTGCAGACTTCCACTACACAAACACACCTTGCTTTACAGATGCATTATACATAGAATATATTGAGTAGGACTCAATACATCCACTCATGAGCTCATGTGTGTGGCGTACAGATCTTCATTCAGTAGTAGAACTGACTTTTAATTACGTTTGCTACCAATAGTGCTACCTGCTGAAAAAGTTAAAATACAGCACTGAGAAGTGTTGGGAGTGAACCTAAAACATTGCTGCAAACGCTACTTCATTTAAACCAGTTCCATACCAGAAGGCTTATACATCGTTTATATCTACAAATATACACACATGCACATACAAGTACCTGGTCCTGGTAGAACATATCGTTTGCGATGTGGACGATCTTCTCCACATGGATGATGCTGCCAAAGCTTTGGATATCAACGTCAGCCAGCATGGTGAGCACCAGGATTGCCTCCACTAGCAGCTGCCTGTACTCGGGCTGAGGCACTCTGTTCAGTACTGTCTCCACATGCACCGCAAACTTAATCTCACCTGGCGTCATCTGGAGAGTCAGGGCAAAAGAGAAAACACAAAGATTTTCTTATTAGTCATAAAGCTTCATTTTATTTTTCATGCATGTGTGAGTGTGTTATCTTCGACTCTAGCCTTACCATCGCCAGACACAGTCAGAATTCTGTTTATATCTTTGAAACAAATCCATATGTATATATAGTCTCATTTATTGGAATAAACACAAAAAACAGGTTCAGCTTGCGTCAAACCTCTCTTGTAGTGGATGATGGGAGCACAAAGCCTTCTATCGACAGCCCATGACACTGTCAGAGAGATGAAAAAGTCGCGTTAATTTAATATTCTCTATCATTTTTCATACAATTCTTTAAAAGTACTTGCTCCAAATATGATGCCTATTTATATGGACATTAGATTGTGATGACGGTGCTAAAAGCAGTAGTTTGGCAAACATTTGATGTGTTCTGTAACGATTAACAAACAATATAACGAAGTTCTAGACCCTATAACAATTCTGACAGCCCATTAACTACATTTACATGCAGCCTAATAATCCAATAATAATCTAACTGATAGCTCTGGTAAAAGGTCAATTCAAACGAAATCTCTATCTGATTGAATGAGGTGGGTACTCCTTTTAATAATCCATGAAATAGAAAAATAATAGCCATGAAAACATTTTGAAAACAGTTTATGTTACAGATTTTAATCTGTTTCAAATGATTGCGAATGCAGATGTGAGATGGGAACTGAGCACTATATGGCTCAGCATGTGACATTCAACAAGGATGCAGAACATACATGTGGTTAAAAAAAAAAAAACCTTTAATAAAAAATTATATTTATTATGCAGTTATTTTCAGATAGTGGCTTTTAATGTAACATTAAAAGATGAGTAAAGATATTATACTGATGGATAATGTTTGCATGACAATTTTCAACAACATTCATGGTTCCTGAATGTTAGGCAAATATGAAATGATGAGCAGTTTTTTTTTTTGTGGTTACAAACACTTCTCACTGTCCATTCAATAATTACACTTGGATTAGGTTTTGCTGAGATGGAAATAATTTAAAGCTCATTAAAGCAGAAGCTGAATGCACTGCCTGGACATATGCACATCTCGTTGTTAAGGTAATGCTGACACTAAACCTTGCTCTGTGCACGCACATGACTTTGAATTAGACCCAGCATGCAAATAAACGGAGATTGTCTACAGATGGCCCAGTTTAGGATCCATATAAACAGTTCATTTGGAATCGCAATGAATTCTTTCGTACTGGCCAAATTCTTTGCATGTAAACATAGCCACTGTGTTTGTAAACCTGCTAACCTTCTGCAGAATCTTCCAGACTTTCTGATAAAAGCCCACTGGCACTCTGTTGAGGGCTCCATCCAGCCTCCTCCTGCGAAGCCACTGGCCCTGGCGGCTATCCAGTGCAACAGGAGCACTCACAGAGCCATCAAATGACTCGAATGAAGTCAGCTTCTAGCAGTCATAACAGAGCACATTCATGTTAGTAACACACCAAATACAAACACACTTATAAAAGAATTGATGTTCAGACAATACCAACAAAGACAATGACTTTAGGCTCGTTATTTTTGATAACATCAGATAACCAGTGGATTAAAAAAAAAATTTAAAAAAGCCCTCAGCCAAGCAGAAATATAAAACACTAAAGAATTTAGAATAAAACTGAGGAAACTAAAATAAATAAAGAACAAGACTTACAACAGACTCTGTGTGGTCGATATCAAAAGAATGTGCTGAAAAGGTCTTCAGGGAAAGGGGGGAAAAAAACAGAAAATAGGGTAAGGATCAGGTTTTCCAGTACAATTCAGCTGGAAGAATCTGTTCTGAACAGTTTCAAACAGATCTCACAATCGTCACACTGCCATGCATCTGCAGCCCCTATAAAAGCCATTACTGTGAAAACTGTAGCTTCTTTGTATAATGGATTACCCATTGTGAGGAGGTGTGTTGATTTTGTCAGCAAATTATGTATAATTTTAGAATCCTATTTTTAGTACATTGATCTCTGCAAACATTAATTATTACAGCGGGTTTGAAAATTTGCTGATTGCTCCAAATTGAGCCAGACTCAAGCGTGGCATGTTTGACATTTCACCTTACTCTGAGCCGACCAAGACAATCTCCTGTCTTCCAGCTGCAAATGGAGACACAGCTTGTTCTTACCGCTCAGGCAACAGAGGAAATTAAAGTGAGAAGTTAAAGTTCCCTTTACCAATGCTACTGTCAGAGGCAGTACATAAAAAAGAGGTTGTGTTGCTGATTGCTAAATAGTTACTTACCATCTTCATATCACTCTTCAGTTTGCTGATGCCAGCACGCTCACTTTTGGTGGCACCCACATGGCCAACTTCATGGATAGAGATGGCAGGACTCACACCTGTATCCGCTGAACACAAAAAACATAGTAAGTAAACACAATGGACAATTAAAGCACAATCAGATGCACAGCATGCTGCAGAAACTTTACAGTGAAAAAGACAAGGGTTCACCTATAATATAAAATCCTGGACAAAGTGTGTTCCAAATACTCAACCTACAGTGAGGATTCGTGAATAATTAAAGATAAATCAGCCCAAAAAAAATTGCAGAGCTGAAAAAAATAATAATAACACTACAGTCTACAGCCTACTCTCTGTGTGTGTGTGGTTTTTTTAAATATGTTATCTATATTATAAAAAAACATCAAAGATACTAACTGTAATCAAATTAATAATTATGCTAAGGGTTGGCATTGACAAAAATATCATATCACATATGATGAGATTTCTATGATATTAGATTACATGATATTTGTCAAGATACACATTTACTAACAAACGGCCAGCAAAACATTAGCAACAGTTAAAAAAAAATGTTTGATGGCACTTATTTTATGTATACAAAAATAAAATATTAGAAATAGAACAGGAAAAAATAAATTCTAATATTAAATTAAAAATGATTTATTATTATAAATTACGATTCAGTACATGTTAACACCAAATCAGCTGCTTCCTACACAACATTGATATTATACTGTCATATTGCCCAGCCCTAAATTAAGCTATACCTCATGTAAAACTGAAAATCTATTTGCATATTGCATCAACTGATGTCTGATTTAAAAAAAATAAATAAATAAAAAATATTACCCAAGATGTCATGTTCAAAAACCTAAACAAATCCTATATGATAACCTTTAAGCATGTGCTGATGATAACGATGCCATTAACAAATAAAAGGTCAAAATTTCTCTAATGGAAAAAGAAATTTGACAAATTTGATCACAGACTCAGAAATAACACTTGCAAGCAATGAGACATTCATTTATAAATAATTCATTAAAAAAAACCTCGCAATATACATTTCCCAAATTGCAAAAGGGACCAGAGGGGAAGTAACTGACCATGCCTCTGTACACCAAACTCTTTGCCACTGAGGATGTGATGTAAAAGATTCTTCAGCTCAGAAGGACTCAAACTCATCAGACCTTCTGTGGCTTCCTCATCTGAAATGAAAACATACAAAATCATGAATAAATTCATTAATGTAATACAGAACATATGAAATATAATTTAATGTAAGATTGTAGTACCGGAACAGTTAAGAGACTGGGCCAGTTCAGTAGCCATGACCTGAATGATGAGGCCAATCCTCAGCCTAAACATCTCACTGAACAGACCCGGCTGTGTCCTGATTTTCATCGCCAGGTACACCATGATCTCCTGTCACACACACAAACACATATACAGACACACATTTTTTTTTTTTTTTATTTCCAAAAAAATGTATATTATTTTATAAGTAAATTCTAGACATCCGTGAGGTAAGACTGTATTCTAACCTGGGTGAGGATAGAGATTGTTATGTTGTTCTCACTGGCTTCGTCTATAAGTTTAGCCAGCAGGTCCGGTGGCATTGGCCTGCAGCAAGACACAAATCAGACACTATTTTAGCTGTAGCTGTAGACACAATGTTGAAATTTGTTAAACGGATTGAACTAAAGGGTAAGAGTTTTTCAAGTGTGTCAGTGTTTACTGAAACAACTCACGCAGTGATGGTCTTTTCCCTCGGTTCAGGAGGTAAACCCACCGTTAAGTGCTTTTGATGAGCCAGCAAATCAGAACAGGCCTACACACACACACACACACACACACACACACACACACACACAGAGTAACACACCTCATCATCCATATCCTGCATATCACAACAAACAGACCATCATTGATCAACCTCAACTCTAAGCTAAATTATAAAGCATGGTAATCACAAAACCTTGAGAATCATCAGATAGGGGAATGCTGACTCACCCAGTCAAGCTCCTCCACTTTTTTGCGTAGCATGCCAGAGATCATACGGATGAGGCCCCAGCAGCGCAGGTCTCCGGCCTTTTCATACAACTCCATCAGCAGCCTGTGCACTGTAGTGCCTTTACCATACAGCTGTGTGTCCCAATCCATCCCCCTGAAAGAACACACACATGTGCATGCACACACACACACACACACACACACACGAATATTCCCACTAGATTACTGAAAAGCAGTACAAAAAAAGCAAAAATTTACAGTGTACAAATGCATTGTAAAATATACATTTTGCATTATGTTGTGGTTGTCTTAAATAAATGAACACATTTGGGGTGAAGAGAAAAACTTTATTATATGTCTCAGGTTAGGTAGTGAAGTGGAACTCCCTGTGTATCTAACACAAACTGATTTAGAAATCTAGTAATATCGCAAAACTGGAAGGTTGATATTTTGATATTATTAATGCAGGTTGAGCTACATGTAGTAATGTGGTTCTATTTATAGAACGATATTTTGTCAAGCAAACAGACTATTAACACATACTGAGCTACGCATTACAGAATAATTTTACTAATCACCCCTTGAAAATTTGTAAATCACATCTAACAGACATTGCAAATTGGAAATACTGAAATATTGCCATTTCACTATTCGCAAACTGGTCAAAGCAAAAAAGCTAAGGCGGGGGCCTAACTGAAAAGTTGAAAAGGGGAAATTATACCATGCATTAAAGTTTCAAGTTAACATCAGTGGATCTGTTGCTTGTTTACTCTTGACAGGAAATCATCATCATCAACAGCCATTTTAAACAAAGCACTTCCATTTTCAGGGGCTCAAAGGTATTTGGACAATTGACTGACAAGAAGTTAATTGACCAGGTGCAGTCCCTTCCCTCGTTACTTCAAGACAAATGAAGCAGATAAAAGGTCTGGAGTTGAAATCAGGTATTGAGTTGGCATTTGGCAGCTGTTCGACTGGAGCTACCAATATGAAGTCCAAGGAGATCTCAATGCAAGTGAAGGAGGCCATCATTAGGCTGAAAAAACAACATAAATCTATAAGAGAAATAGCAAAAACCTTAGGTGTGGCCAAATCAACAGTTGGGTACATTCTTAAAAAGAAAGAAAGCACTGGTGAGCTCAACAACATCGAAAGGCCTGGAAAACCACGGAAGACAACTAAAGTGGATGATCGCAGAATCCTTTCCTTTGTGAAGAAAAACCCATTCACAACATCAACAGAAGTCAAGAATACTCTGGAGAAGGTAGGCGTATCATTGTCAAAATCTACAATCAAGAGACGCCTTCATGAATGTAAATACAGAGGGTTTACAACAAGGTGCAAACCCCTGGTAACATTCAAGAACAGGAAAGTCAGATTAGACTTTGCCAGAAAACATCTAAAAAAGCCTCCCATGTTCAGGAATAAGATTCTCTGGACTGATAAAACCAAGATTAACTTGTACCAGAATGATGGGAAGAGAAAGGTATGGCGAAAGAAAGGAACAGCTCATGATCCAAAGTATACCACATCATGTGTCAAACATGGTGGAGGCAGTGTTATGGCATGGGCATGTATGGCTGCCAATGGAACGGACTCACTGGTGTTTATTGATGATGTGACTGCCGACAGAAGTAGCAGGATGAATTCTGAGGTGTATAGGGCTATACTCTCTGCTCACATTCAGCCACATGCTACAAAACTGATAGGACGCCGCATCACAGTGCAGGTGGATAATGACCCTAAACATACTGCGAAAGCAACTCAAGACTTTTTGAAGGCAAAGAAAGCATGCTTTTCAACTCAGAATTTGAGTTTTGAGAACATGGGCTCCAGACTTCAGGCAGTCATTGTCTGCAAAGGATTTTCATCCAAGTATTAATTGTAAATATAATCATAACTTTGTCACTTTTTTTTCAAATACCTTTGAGCCCCTGAAAATGGCTGTAATTCCTAAATGGTAAATGCCATATTTTTGTGGAACCTCTTAAAAGTTTAAAAGCTGAAAGTCTACACTTCTTCATCACATCTTGATCGTTTTATTTCAAATCCATTGTGGTGGTGTATAAAGGCAAAATCACAAAAACTCTGTCATTGTCCAGTTACTTCCGGACCTAACTTAACTGTTAGGTGACTGTTATATACACATACAAATAGACACAATTATATAAACATGGATTTAAAAAGGTGAAAGCTGACTTGTCTTTGAAGAGGATGTATAGGATGTCCGCCTGGTCTTGGAGACCCTGTGTATCCTTAAGCAGCTGGGCCAGAGCCATGTAATCTATAGCTCCATTAGCATCACGGGGTAGGTTTAAATCTGACGACACAAACATCTCTGGACCCTGAAGCAGAAAACAATTAGCTAGAGAGAAAAAACTTTTTTTCTCTTTCTTTTGTGTGTAGGTGTATAAATGTGAGTGCATATACCTGGCTTGGTTCAGGTCTAGAGGAGTCTTTTAAATTTAGAGATGGTTGAGGTGATCGGAAGAGCTTGGTGGGCAGATACATTTGCACATCTGAAATAATAAAATTGAAAAAATTACAAGGATGAAATGCACAGGCAAAATGCATGAGCAACAATATGCAATAGCAATGCTCACTATGTAGCTGGAGATCTCTGGCCTTGTTGACTAAAGACACTATCTCTCTTGTTTGATTGGCTGCAGCCCTGAAGCGGCAGAGCCCGCTGGCCTTGTCCTCTGCTCTCATCCCCCGCTGAGGCACTGCGGCCGTCAAAAGCTGATCCAAATACTGTGCAAGATCATCTTCATCTGAGAGGAGAAAAGATTCAAAGTGTTGTTTTGCTTGATGGAAAACTAGATAGACATGCATAAGAGATATGTACAGAAATTAAAGAGAAAGTAAAGAGAATGTATGTTTATTTAAATAATTGTATGGTACCCCAAAATATGCTTCCATAACAGAAAACATGTTAAACTTACTTTAAACTAAATTTAAACTCCAATTGCTCCAACTTCAAATAGATCTTAGCATCTAGTCATGCCTGAATCTATATACTGAAAGACAGATACATTATCCACCTAGAAAATGCTAGCTATGCATGATCTGATGCAGTAAACAAACCAGCCACTACTGTATGCAACCCTCAAAAGGATTTAGAGGAACATTTTTATAATTATCTGCATAACAAACGCAAAACTTTTCAGAAGTGGATATTTTGTATTAAATGCACCATCCTACACTTCACCTTCTCTTGCAATGAAGGCTGAGAAATTAATCACAGGCTCAGATTTGTTAAATATATATGTTAGCTTGATGAAGGAATGAAGATGATGAAGGAAATATTCAGAATCATGCTTTCATGAACGCAAATGATTAATGATTATTTGATTTTTGAGTATAAGAAAACTTAAGGAGATAAGAAAGCCCTGACCATTGTTACGAGTTTAAACAAGTGTTAAACAATGAATTTACAGTAAACTGATGGTGCTGTATCCCGTGGCTGTTCCTCCTTACCATCGCTAATGTTGAGATTATGCGTAGCGCCTTCATTATGGAAGCTGTACTCATCATCCTCATCCTTGCCCCAGCTCAGACTGCTGGAGCGAGGCTTACCATTATCCAGGAAGCTCAGATGAGCAAAACAGGACGTGGTCAAGAACTCGGACAACTTTCCTGTCTGTATCCTAAAAAAAAGAGAGAAGAGATTAAATATCTGCATAAAACATGATAAAGGAAAGGTTAATTACATGTCTCACAGCTTTGCTCTTACCTCGCTCCTCCATAGTAGCCATCCTGAAGTTTGTTCAGAGTAGCCAGTACTACAGGGTCCAAGTCTGTGTGGTTCTCCGCTGAAAGGAAAGTTACAACACTTCACACACCTAGCATCTCTTCCTCTGGTTAAGTCCCTCATGAGTCTTAGGGAAACATGTCTCTCCTGATGGCTGTGCCTCTAAAACCTTCAGACTGTTGATTTAAAATTTGTTTTAATTGCCTGTCATAAGAGTTGGAAGAAACACGATTTTTGGAAAATATACAGATGTAATCCAATAGAGAAAAAGACTACACCTTTATTAAGTATAGATTAGAACCTTTGCTTATATAATGCAAATGTCCTCATCAGAAAATATTGGAGGAGTTGTGGCTGTAGTTGGTTTCATCCTCATTTGTACAGGAACAAGAAAGATAAAAATTAAATAATATTTACTGAATGTTTTATTGGGGAGACACAGACAGCTAAGGTTGTCTGTTTTGCACCAAAGTCCTTGTCTATATTGTACATCACCTGGAAACATGGGTTTGCATATTTATTTCTGCTGAAATTTGGGGGGTTTTTTCCCTCTTGATACACTCTGTATATACACGATAGGACTGAGTTCAGGAATCCGCTGTACCGCAATTGCAGAGATTCTCCTCTTTCTCTATAATCAGCTGTTTCTAATTACTGCTAGACGTAGTTCATGCTACAAGATATTGTTGTCAATCATCCTTCAAACATGCTGGAAAATATCAGCATGTAACATGCAGTGATTCACTACTTAATCAAATTACATGTTTCAGTTAATAGACCATTATGAGCTGAATCCTAAATAAGCTTATCCAAACTTAAAAAGCACATTAACCCTTGACTGCAGTGGTGTAGAATAGCATATGAACATCAGTCCCACTCACTGAGCATGGTCTGGGAGACAGGGAAAGTGACCGTAGGCCGGCCTGTCATTCTCCAGCGAGAGGACAAGTAGGAAAGATCAGTACGCAGCATCTCCACAATCATCCTGTTATCAAGGGCCAAGTAAAACTGCTGGTGATCAATGAACTACCAGGGGGGGGAAAAAAAAAAAAAAAAAAAAACCCAAAAAAAACAGTAGAAAAACACAAACAAAGCCACAAAAAATGAGGGATAAGAGAAAACACAATCAAGAACACTGACTAGAAATTCACGAGCATTGTGTATTACCTTAATCTTTCTTTTTTTTTTAATAGTTTAAAAATGGCAAAACAATATCCATAACTACCAAGTTAAGACGACCAAAATGTGTTCTCTGTTTCAGTACCTGAGGTGTAAAGGTGAAGATAGTGTTGCGGATGATGTAGAGCTTGGAGGTCCCCAATACACCAATCCTGCGACATGGCCTGCCAGTCAGCCCCAGCCTCTGATTACGTCCTTTGGGAGGAAAAAAAAAATTAACCAAATGAATCACTTACAGTGGTCTGAGCTTTTGGAAAGTTTTTCAACAGTAGGGCATGGCTCCTACCTAGTCGGGCGTAAATGTAACTAAGAACTCGAGAAGGTTGCACTCTGATGGGGTGGATGTCTGCCACTGTATCCACCTCTATCCCATTCTTCAGTAGCAATGCCTTAATCTCATCATTTTCTGCCAGAATGCACACTACACAATACCGAGAACAAATAAACAAACATCCAAGGTTTAGAACATCACATGAAATTGACAATACGTGAAACTATTCTAGCTGATATAATCTGCCTAAAAATGGAACTTGCCTTGGACAACCACATCGGGCTTGGGGATGGTGGAGAACCTGCGGTTGAGTGGGTCTATTTCTCCAGGGGCCAGGAAGCCCTGAAGTTATTTGTACAAGAACATAATTTTTATACTATTTATATACCAGTCATAAAGCAAGCTCTTTTTCTCAAGATGTGGAAGTGTGCCCTCACCTCTGCCAACAGATTTCCCAGAATGTACAGTGACTGGCCCCACTTTAGAGGGCACTTGCCCATAGGGATCCTCTCTACAGAGTGAGGATTCACATACTCCTCATCTACCTAGGAGAATATCGTTCAATCTTCACATCTAGCCAAGATTCTACAAATATTTTACTGCCACTATAACAACATTTCAAATAAATGAACCTTACCCGATCAGGAGGGACACTGTAGAGTTCGGGTAGCAGACGTATCCCATCCTTCTGTTTGATTAGTATACCATCCAGTGCCTCTCTGTACTCCTGCACCTGACGAGACCCAATCCAAGAAGAGCGTCATTTAACAAGTCAGAATCTTTCCCCCCATACTGGGTCATACTGGATCCGGAGCCTATCCCTTTTTAAGTACTTAAATTAGCACTTTAAAAAAAAAATATTTCAAATAAAAACTTTGTATTGTCTGAGTGCTTTTTACTATAACAGACAGTTTTTGGACTGATGGTATTTTAGTCTGTGAACCAGTATCAGAATGTATTTATTGATAGAGACTTCAAAGCACTTGTGTACAGTAAGTCGCTCTGGATAAGGGCGTCTGCCAAATGCCATAAATGTAAATGTAAATGTATCCCGGAAACACTGGGTGCAAGGTGGGAATATATCCTGGACAGGATGCCAGTCCATCAGAATACACCATGCGCACACATTTTCACACACTCATTCACACCTATGGGCAATTCAGTCTAGCCAATTGTTCCAGGTATTATCAGGAACTGGAGCTGAATAAAAATCTCAGGAAAGGGGGCTCCCAAGTGGTGCAGCAGAAAAGTTGCCCTATCATCTAGAGCTTGCAAGTTCAAATCCTGATGATGTCACAGCCATGCATGGCCAGGAGGCAAAGAGAGCACAATTGGCCATGCTCTCTGGGTAAGAGGTGTGGCATACTGTCTCTCCCCTGTCAATTACAGTGACATTAGCCAATCGTGGGCATTTGTGAGGAAGGGGGCAGATATTGCTTTCCTCTGAGAGTGTTACACTGCCCTGTGACAAAGCAGGAGCAGCAGCTTGAAAAGCGACAGCTGTTTGGCTTCACATGTCTCGGACTGGTCACATTCCTGGCTGGTAGCTGTTATGTGATACAGGAGACCTGACTACTGAGTGGTAATTGGCCAAGACAAAAGGGAGAAAATGGGGGGTGAAATCTCCCCTACAAACCCTCAGGATCTCTCACTGAGACCAAGTTTATAATCACTGAAATAAGAACCTGCGATATAGAGCATTGATTCATTTTGATATCAAAAGTTCATTTTCAGTTCATTTTCAACTTGATGATGGACAGCAGAACATATTTTATAACATTACTTTTGATCTTCTCTAAAAAATCCTAGGGGTTTTACCTGCTCTTGGTTGTTTAGAAAGATGCCATCAAGGATGAGGTAGGTCCAGAAGAGAGGCCACTCACATTCAATGTTCTCAAACAGCTTCAGCTCAGCGGATTCATAATACAGCCTATTGGGATCCTGTGGACACAGAGAGCACATATGGGATATACAATGAAGCATCCATACATGATGATACAGCAATAATAAGAGCAACCATTATATACCTAAATTGTTTAGGTTTGTGAAAAAAGATAATATTAAGTTATTATCTTTTCTGCTGCCTATCTGAACAATATTTGGTTAATAAATACACATGATGGGTAATTCATAATATCCTACCTCTTTAGGTGTTTTATGACCATCTCTGAGAAACCGACAGCAACCATATCGCCCCTACAGAACACAAAGCGTACAGTTAAAAAGTCATTTGCATTCAAAATACAACCATAATGTGCATGCTTATACAAATTGAGATCCAACCTGTAGTTTGGAAATGATTTCCTCTTTGGTGATGTTGACTAATTCCATGTCCTCCACAGCGAAGGCTGGATACGTGATAATGGCGAGAACGCCAGCATCTACTTCTTTCGATGTGGACGCTCTGGGCAACATGGAGTTAAGAATGGACTGGACACAATGACAATAGCTGCTGTCAAACTATTTGTTTACTGAAGTATTTTCAAACCATATCACAGTCACAGTTTAAATTGTGCATGTGAAAATGAGACATACTGAGTGAAAATGACAGACACAGAAAACCAGCAACCATGTCTACAGCACCTCTATCATCTGGGGTTCCATAGACAGCTAAGCATTTAGCAATCATAACCAAGGAAACAATGTGCATTTTAACAAATTTCCTAAGAAGAATCAATTGTAAAAGATGAATCAGAATCTTTCTTGTCAGTTGCTTCTCTTTAAGGGC
>CM040978.1:14319824-14358945 GCA_022985145.1 Pangasius djambal
CTACAGTACTACTGTACAACAAGTACAACATCTACTCTACAGTACTACTGTACAAGTACAACATCTACTATACAGTACTACTGTACAACAAGTACAACATCTACTCTACAGTACTACTGTACAAGTACAACATCTACTATACAGTACTACTGTACAACAAGTACAATATCTACTCTACAGTACTACTGTACAACAAGTAAAAGCAGTGGATCACTGCTATGCAACATTAAAAGATGCTGATAGTGTGTGTGTGTGTGTGTGAGAGAGAGAGAGAGAGAGAGAGAGAGAGAGAGCTCAGAGCTTCTGTAAACCATAACAAATTCCTTGTGCAAGTACACTTAAATAAAGTTTTTTTCTGATTCTGGGTTAATTGTCTGGCAAGATATTATTTACATTGTAGAATAATGTAAGTGCAGAAAGAGAAAGCATGTAGTTTTACTGTAACTCTCAAGCCAGTACATTGTAATGTAAGGGAAAATAACTCATTTTTCTATTTTTCATTGTGTCAAAGAGAAGAGAGAAGGCAAAGAGATCAGGCAGAGAAACGTTAGCCTCGTACAGTGAGAGCAGAACTGGCAAGGTTATTGGGGATAGCACGTGAGTGGTGCCTGAAGTCTGAGTAAACCCACATGTAGTTGTTGTGGAGGCACAAGTGTCAACCTGATTTTAGATTGTGTTTAATTCAGACCAATAATTCCAATTACTTACCAGTGAAAAAGTATTTGCTCCTTCTTGAATTCTTCTGTATATTTTATACATATACTAAATTGGTTCAGAACAAAACAGCATAAAACAACCTGAGTAAACACAAAATACAGTTTATAAAGGATAATTGTATTTATTGAAGCAAGTCAGGACTTTGATTAGGCCACTCCGGATTACTACTGTATTTCTGTAATACTTGCAGTAATACTGCAGTTGTACTTCAGCAGAAAAATGTTAAATTAAATCTATTATTTTATACTGTAATATTACAGTTTATTGTGTCAAAAAAAACTGCATTTTTCTACATGTAACAAAAACTGTAGTATTACTTCCAAAAAACTGCAGTAATCTTTTGTAAGGGTCAATTCTTCATTGGTATTGGATTCCACAAGATGTTGCAGACAGTCCTTTGCAGTTCTGGTCCATGTTGAGAATCTGAACCTCATCCCAAAAGTCTTCTTTTGGATTTGAATCCGGTGACTGGGAAAGCCACTGAAGAGCGCTGAACTCATTGTCATGTTCATGAAACCAGTCTGAGACAACTTTTGCTTTGTGACATGGTGTATTATCATGCTGAAAGTAGCCATTAGAAGATGGGTAAATTGTGGCCATGAAGGGATGCACATGGACAGCAGCAATACTCAGATAGGCCGTGGCATTCAAGCCATGATTGATTGGTATTAATGGGTCCAAAGTTTGCCAAGAAAACACAAAAAGCTCGAACCAGTCTGGCCATTCTCCATTGAACTCTTTCATCAACAAGGCGTTTCTGTCCGCAGAACTGCTGTTCACAAGATGTTTTTTCTTTATTGCACCATTCCGAGTAAACTCTAGAGACTGTTGTGTGTGAAAATCCCAGGAGATCAGCAGTTATAGAAATACTCAAAGCAGCCTGTCTGGCATCAACAATCATGCCATGGTCAAAATCACTGAAATCACATTTTTTTCCCCGTTGTGATTGTTGATGATAACATTACCCGAAGCTACTGGCCCATATCTGCATGATTTTATGCATTGCACTGCTGCCACACGATTGGCTGATTAGATTACTGCATGAATGAGTAGGTGTACAGGTGTTCCTAATAATCAGTAAGGGTATAGTTAAAATGTTAACAGGCACATTTATACAGAGACAAACTAGGCACTTCCCTGTAGTGGCACTTGAGCAAGAATGGCCAAATATATCAAATCCTTTCATCACACTAACTTCATTGTACCAGGTACCTGGTACCCTGCCTACTCAACCCACTGAACTCAGTCACTTTACGAAAGAGGCATAATATTTAACTAATCCACATGCACAATTACTTTACCTGTTCTACTGCTGCAGGAGTATAGACAGAGTTTAAACTATTAACACTACTGTGCAATAGAGTTTGGTTTTGTAGTGTTTAGTGTTTACTGTATTGTTTGTTTTATAGTTTATTGTATAGCCTGTCTGTATTTATTGACTTTGCACTGGTGTCACTATGTTACTATTTCTCTTGTCTGACATTGTTAAGTGTAGCACTTTGATTCTGACATCTGCCTGTGATGAGAGGAATGACAATAAAGCCAACTTGACTTCACTTCACTTCACTTGACACAACTGCACTTGTATTTTACCTACAGCAGCAGAATACTATGGACTGAACCTGTATGTTGTCAATACACTATCAGCCTGTGTGCCTCCAACCCATCCATCAATGAAAAGGGACAACTTTGGGACACTATTTAAAAGAAAAAACTATAAGGTCTTTGAAGACTGAGAACAATTATAGCTCTTTGCTTTCAGAACTAAAAACAAGGAATCCTTCACTCTGCAGGTCATAAAAATGACTCATTTGAACATAACATTTATAGTTTATTTGACCCTGGACCTATCTGAGTTGATCCTCATCAAGTGATCAACACATAAATTCTTTCTGCATGGTACAACCACATAAAACCGATAATTAGCGGATTGACTGTCTTCTGGAGGATGTGCCATTCTCATGAAGGTCACAATACCTCGGACGGCCATGACTGCATTACCATTACTGAATCATAGGATCTTTGTCATTAAATACATATTTGTCATACATACAGTATGCCTATTAATAAGATACTGTGAATCCTTGTGTGTGAGTGGTACACTAATGCATAATTTTAGAATAAATGCATAAAGAGCATGAACTGCTAACAACAGGAATAAAAACGTCACTTACTCTTTGTTCTCTATATTATCCTTAGCTCTAAAAAAAAGGAGAAACAAATGTGCACTGCTTCCGACTTTCACACAAAGCCTCAGACATAAATTAATCTAAAATGTGTAAGAGAGTTGTTATTCTAAAATATACTTTTTCAGTAACCGAACAATGGTAACAGTTCCTTTTTTAATATTACAGTCAAGAGGAAAATGGTACAAGTCTAAGTAGTACTGTAAATGCAGAGTGAAGAGTAAATCCTAAATGCATTTGGGGTTTAACATATTTGCTTCCTAGTCAGAAAATATGCTTAGTAGGTCTCTGAACACTCATTCCTTCTCTGTTGCACAAGCTTAGCTGACCTTTGACAAATCAGTATGGATAGTGGTATGCACTACTTTTGCTCGCATTCTTTATGGACACAGGCCAGATGAACAGACGTGTGTGTGTGTGTGTGAGAGAAGCTGAAGCGGGTGACCAACATGTACTAATTGAATATCCTTTTCATAATTATCATATGGCTTGTCCTAGGATTAAAGGATTAAAAGGTGCTTTTTATCGTTGTTGAAAAGTTGCAATGCTTTTAAAAAGCTAATTTACTGGAATCTCTCATTTTAGACAACATTCCACTTACATATGTTTGATAATAAAACTTTTATTTAGTTAATATTTCATTCAAACATCATATGTAGCATACACAAAAGCAACTAAACACATTCAGTGCACTCATACATTCAATAATAATGTCACTACACATCTAAGGTAACAGTTTCAGAACATTTTCTCAGTCATTCAGAAGCATACACTGAAGCATACAAAATAATCAAATATAATAAATAGATTATCCAGCAGAAGAATCTTGAATATTCTAACAGTGTTATGTGAGATGTATGACAAATGTCAGGTCTGGATCAGCACTTACATAAATAAAAAGCCAGAAAATGTTTTCCAAAAAAAAAAAAAAAGCACTAAAACGTCAGGAAACAGAAGTAAGCTGTGCAACTGCAATAATATCATCTTCATTCATTCAGCTAAGGCCTTTAATCTTTGCACTGTTAATCACACTTTCTCTCTCTTTCTGCTGAAGTTCAATGACACTCGGGTTGAAAGTCTATGCGGGCTGTACATGCGACCTGCTGCCAGCTCTTCTTGTGCAGCATCCAGGCATTACGTCATCTAATACCAAGAGCTGGTCTTCTGGAAACAGCCTAGTTCAAGGCTCAGTATGTGTTCAGATAACCAGCTCTAGCTGTACTTTATCCATCACACCATCACTAGCACCACCCAAAATCTGATATGTGCGCAGTATGTGATAAAAGTGAATATTAAATATAAAAAATAAAATAAAATAAAAATAATAATAATAAAGCACAATAGTATACACGTAGTGTATTATACTGTAGGTTATGAGGTTTATGTTGTTAAACTGGAAGAAAAAAAAAAAAGTATACTTTTATTATGAATTCATGCATATATGAACTTGTGTGATTATGATTTAAGCCAGTTAGTTGCCTATCTAAAGCTGTTTCACCCTACATGCCATCAACATAGACATAACTAACTTTAGTCTTTGGCTTGCCTAATTTCTGACATTAAATTGCACATTACTTTTTCCTCCACCAATAAGTAAGCCCTTATTGTACGATTCCATTAAATGCAGGGTTCCGGACAGTCCGTGACATTTGGGCTGGAGAAGAAGTAAGCCTTAGGAATTTATAGGTTGGCCAAAGGAGCAGTGTCCTTTCCTGTAAGCATAATAATGAACATTTTATAAAATGCATACACCAAACAATAGTTCTAAATTATACACAATAAATTAATCAACAGTTTCTATCTTGACATATGATTACCTGCATATTCCCGTGGAACACTCATAGTTATTCTGGCAGTATGCCCCATGGGGTTTAGTACCCATGATTCTCCAAAGGGGCGTCATACGGGCCATTCTCCTGAGTGACCTCTGAACTCCCTGCACAGAGCCTGAGGCGGCCTCCATCTCTGGAACAGGACTGGAAGCCACCTAAATGTGTACACACATACACACGTAAGGTAACAGAGATGACAGCACCATGTTAAAAATAATCTTCATTTACAGTCTCAAATATCAATCCGTGCATAGCAGCAAACATAGTTCAATGAATAGAACAGGTATTATTATTATTATTATTATTATTAACAATAAAATGTTAAACACAACTTTGTGTAAACATTTTACTTGTTACTCGTTCAACTTTAAAGGTCTGCTCACATGAAAAACAAAAAAAATACATGTAGAGATATACAAGTACCTGTTGAATGAGCACCATAAGCACCAAGCACCAGGCTGCAACAGCTTTTCTGCTGAAATGACTTTGCTCCTTCATGCTGAAAGAATGGGTTTTAGCACAACTTTCTCAGAACTCTATCTGTAACCTCAGGCAACAGTGGCTATTGTCACTATCTCCAGCCTCATATACTTTCCAGTCACCACAGAGACACCCAGTCTGCCAGTCTTCACCTCGATCTCTCTTTGCTTCCCTCCCTGTCTCTCTCTGCCTTTTTGTACCCAGTTGGGACATCACATGTTTGCTTAATATTTGTGACGGGGGGTAAGCAGTCCTCTGGGGGCCTGGGTGAAAATACAGTCAGGGGAAGTGGGAAATGAAATAAAAAATAAAAAAAAAAAAACACACACACACAAATCATCACAGGCTTATCAGCAGGTCAATGGTCAAACAACCAGGCAAGAGAATGTTACTGATAAATGTAGGTGATAACCATCTTACATCATTCCTCTTGTCTACCAAGTCATACTGTCTTCCTTCAAATGGGGAATTAGGGTTAGTCTTAAGTGGTCAAGTGGTTCTAGACTGTTGGTGGGTCATGGACTATTTACTTATTTTATACTTGATATATGATCAGATAGTAATTAATAAAAGTTTCTATAAAAAAAAAAAACTTTACTCAGCACAGTCTGATGAAGGCGATATCGTTGCAAATAATGCAAACAATGCCCTCTGGCAAGGCTCCAGGATTAGATGGATATTCTCTAAAATCCTATAAGAAATTTCATTCATATCCAATTCTCATGCCTGTGCTTCATGATATGCATAAACATGGTATTATTCCAGAATCCTGGAAAAGAGCTTCCCTCAGCCTGCTTTTAAAAAGCAGCAAGATTTCACCTGAGTGCTCCTCTTCTTACCGGCCAATAGGTTTACTGAATAGAGATATAGACTGGGTGGCTTGTTATCATGGTTAATACAGATCTAACTGGATTTGTTATAGAGACAGTGTAAGTTGTGCTCTTAATATCACAGATCTTCTCAATAGAAACACAGACCCAGCAGTGACTGTCGCCCTCAATGCTGAGACTGCTTTAGATAAATTAAATGGGATTTCTTATTAAATTACTCGTTCACACCCAACTGCCTCATTAATACAAATAGTTCTTATTCGGAAATCTGCGCTTTCTGTTAGCTATTAAATGTGTGTTAAAACATGGAAAGTTTATCATATCACCCTTTATACAGATGATGTTCTCTTGAATATGTCTAGTACAGAAACCTGAAATCTGTTCTCAATCAGATATCTGAATACAGCGAAGTGTCTGATTACGCAATTAATCTTGGCAAATCGTTGGCCTTGCCCTTTAATATCCCTCAATGTGTTGACTTAGAACGATGCCCCCTTTCAAATATCCGAGGCAAGGTTCAAATATCTTGGTGTATTACCCACACATATAATTTGGAGAATTTATTTACTAATTAATTACTTACCTATTATTTGCTAATTATCTACCACTTAAGAGCTCAATATTTAGTCCTATGTTCCAAACAAATTAAACATAATTCATTTGGTCTTTAGTCCTCATTTTGTAAACCATGCATTAAAAACCCTCCCACTTTTGAATAACATAGAAAAAAAACTCAGAATTTAAAGGACAAGCATATTGTATACAACACACTTTTGACATGGAATAAGATCAGCCAGTAAGCTAATAACTACTGGCTTTCAAAATTGGTCAATATCTGGAGCAATACATCTTTCTTGTATGTATAATCAAAATTTTATGACCTTTGAGCTGGCTTAACCTCCCAAACTCCCAAGATTTTTCCAAATATCTGCAGCTATAACACGTCTCTATCTCAAGGAGATAAAATATGCAGGGAGGTGAACGAGAACAAAATTCCAAGTATATTAACTGCTCTGTCAGGGTGCAGGCAATTATGTTCTGATAGGCCATGGTCATTGTGGGAGAAGGACCTTTCTAGTGATTATTCATGCAACGACATGCAAGACATTATTCCCAAAGTTCCTCTCTATTAATATCCTGTTCCAGAATTTAATTTTCAATTAACTTCTATATGCCTCCATAAGATATTTCCTGATAAATCTCTACTACACCCAAAGGTAATACCAATCAAAGTACAATCATTACGTTTTAGCAGTACTCTAAAATTCAGATGTTTCAGATGTACATTTGTTCATACAGAATATAGTGCATACAATAAAAAAAAAATGAATTTTTCTATCTCCTGAACCATGACCCATACTTTAAATGATCAAGAATATTTTTGGGAAGTTATTTGGGTGGGGGATGTATTCTACTGCTAAGATCATCTCCAGAAATCACGACAGATCTCCCATCTTCTCCCACTGGAAAAAATGACTTCAACCATAAATTTGAAAAAATGTTAAGAACTCTCTCTCCAATTTCATTCCTTCATAGACAAATGTGTTTGTAATTTTCGTCATCATTACCGCAACTGTCATTATCGTCATCTTCCCGTTTATCTTCTTCCGCTTATCCTATTTGACTGCAGCCTATTTAACTGTGCGTTATTGTAAATATAAACACTTGAAAAAAGTTTTTAAAAAAATCTGTCTTCCTTGGGCAACATTGTTGCAGGGCTGTTTTACAAACCCAAAGCCAAACTTCAGAATAGAGATGTACACTACTCACTCGCTCACTTTCAGTATCCGCTTTATCTTAAATCAGCCCATCCACTTACTGGCATGTTTTTGGGAGGTGGGAGGAAACTAGAGAACCCAGAGAAAACCAGCACAAACATGGGGAGGACATGCACAGAAACTCTGCACAGATAGTAACCTGAGCTCAGGATCAAACTCAGAACCCTGGAGCTGTGAGGCGGAAATGCTACCCACTGCGCCCTGTGCCATGTATACTTTTTTTTTTTTTTTTTTTTTTTTTAAGTTGTTCTTCGTTTACTCTGAAGAATACTTCAGAATAAGATGTCATTAGTACACTAGCCATAAATTCATTTCACTGTACTTTCTTTGAAAGTAAGCTATTGATTTTAAACATACACTGTAAGTTCCCACCAGTCAGCAAAGATAAGGATGCTTTCTCCAATACGTCCAATACAAATAATTTGTACAATGCTTCAATCAATAGACACTGTTCCAAAACAACTTTCTCCACAGATACTTCTAACTTGCAGAGGAAGGTCATACATTGCTGTGGCAATGTCAGAAATCAAACAAGTGACCTCCTGACCATGGGCCAAACATTTTACCCTTGCATCAAGTTTTAAAACTCTGCCTTCGTTAGTTTCTTGAGCCAAGATGGGCCATGTTAATTAATATAGCGCATTTGAATATAACAAGTGTCAGCCAAAGTGCTGCACAGTTAAAGTTAATATGAATTTAAGTAACATGGATTCAAATACTAATGTATTCCGAGGTTTTTGTACGCTGTTCACATAAAGTCACAGTAAGTATTGTAATGTGGACACTGTATAAATAAGCAAATATATAGTATATTCAAATGTTAACTAGTAAACTAATAGGGCACTTAGCAAATAGAGTAGCATGCCTGGTATACCTGGATGAACTTTGACAACTTTTTGCCCATAAGCTCATCAGTTGCCCATGAGTCTCTAATGAGCCCCCTAACGATAACTTATGTATATTAGATTTAGATTAGATTTTGTGGCAACATGAATTATAATGTCTGTATAAGGAAATGCATATGAGCCAAAGTGTCTGCCGTGCCAAGAAACCCCTAAGGTCACATGTTCTAGCTACGGCCCTGGGACCATTCCAGAGTAGTCAAAGACAGTGTGTCGGTTTTAAATGAGGTATTTTTACAGTAGATCTCTGAGTTGAAACACTGCACAGCTCCACTTGTAGAAAGAATTTTAAGGGCCCTCTAATGGTCTCAGAGACTAAAAGTCTCAAAGCAATTATACTGTCAAAATGTCAAACCCCTGTGTTGGATGCTAAATTCTAAGAGAAATGCATAGACAATCATATTATGCATAACTGATCACAAAGTATACAGACGAATTGACCATGCAAGGCTTCTTGACTCGCTCTCAACTTCCAGTAACCACCCTTTTCCTTTCAGCTGGACTTTGATCCAGATTCATGTTGAAGGTAACGTCAGCTACTGCTCTCCTAAACCTTACGGACACTGACTAATCCGAAATGTCACTGCAATGTAAAACTGCATATATGCTTAGGACTTTAGGAGTCATAAGAGCCAAAATGGCAGCACAGCCATAAGCAGCATGCAGTCATAATTTTAAAAAATAAAATAAAAATAAAAAAAGGCACGCAGACAGTAAAATGTTGGAGGTTTGACTTGCTGTAACCCGTAACAAAGGTCCAAAGTGACTCAAATGTTTTCTGGATATGATGTTCCATGCTTTAATATCATACCAGAACTTCTCAAAAGCAATCCTCATGATTTCACAAGTGTGTCAATGTTTTAAACATGTTTGGCATATTTTCAGTAGTATCTCTTGCTCCTGTGGCTAAGGTCATGTTTATTTTGATTTATGAAGGATAACCAAATGTTGTGCAAAATTCTTAGCATATCAAGAATGACTCACTCGCACTCTATGCAATGATGAATGCATGCAAAATGTGCTAAAAGCTGTGATGATACCAGCATAGCTTTTTAGCGTGTGCATTTTGCATGCATTCATTATTGCGTAGAGTGTAATTGATCAGACTGAAATGGGCGTCACCAGTGTGAATCTAATAATGAGGCTTCTCAGAATTTTACGTAATTTTATTTGCATGCCAACTCATAAGTGACTACATTGCCTTTTACTGGGTATGGCTGTAAACTGTACTATGACCTCAGAAGCCTGACAGTCTCGAAGGCAATCTGAAACAGTTAAGTGATACATATATAAAATCATACAGCAGGGTCCAAAAGTCTGAGTACACTGCTTAGTGGACTGTTGAGATATAGGTCATCATTTAACAAAATAATACGTGTGCGCTCAATAAAGAATATATGTGTATGTTACGGTCATCCCTTAATGGGCTAACCCCTCAAACTGTCATACAGTGGGGTCCAAAAGTGACCACAATGAAAATCTGGGAAATCAGCTAAAAGTTTTAGAAATTTTGAAAAAAAAAATTTTTTTTTTAAATTTAATCAAAGAAGGAAATTCAGTATTTCGAATACTGAATATTCAACATTCAGCACTATTTTTAGATGACTATTTAAATTTAATAATGTGATATTGACCATTTATGTTAACTCATTTGTACAAAAGATCAGATTTTCCTGAAGTTTTATCCCTTCCATTGAAACTTCCAACTTGTAGAGTCTGTTCCAGCTTGTTATTAAAGCAAAAAGGGGACATGCCCAATAGTGACAAATTCTGAAATTTCTGAAAGATTCTACTTTTCACACAAGGTGTGGCTGATAATATAATCTGTAATTAAAAAACTGTGTTTAATTAGAAAAGTGTGTTGAAAAAAAAAAAAAAAAGAAGAAGAAGAAGTAGTATGTTCACTAGTAGTCTCAGACTTTTGAACTCCAGTGTATATTACTGAATTCTGTAAAGCTTTGTATTAAGATTCCCTTAACCATGTTAAGGGTGAGTCAAAAAAACATTGTTTTAAATTCTGTATTGTTCATTGCAGATAGTTGTCACAAACATGCACAAGCTTTAGGGTGGCAGTAGAAGGGCCTACTGAGAACAATGGCCCAATAGTACATTTTTAATGTGTGACTACAAATTGAATCTACTCTCTCTCTAATTTATGTCTCACTTTTAAGGTTTTCATTTGACTCACCCTCATAACATTATTTACTCTATTGATTTGACTGAACATGACCGAACCACGATCATCGATAAACCATAGGTAATGTTACCATAGAAACTAATTAACAGGCATATTAATTCAAGTTTGTTTAAAAGTTAACAAAACACACTTGCATTGACATTTTTAGTCACGGATTGAATAAACAAATGCCACATAATAAAAGCACAAATTCAGTTATAGCGTGTTCCTAAATATTGATATCTCTTTCAAATTAATGTGTGTTAGTTGCTTTGTTACTGTTACTTATGGTGCACTAACGTTGATGAACATTGTTTGATCATGTTAACAAATATCAGTTAAGTGGACCTTAATGTAAAAAGTGTTACATGAATCTTTGCCTAGATTCAACATAGCATAGAGGAAGACCTTGGAAGTTATCCTTTTGGATAATTATACGGTGAGACCTTATATTACATATAGTGAGACTATATTACATATAGTCCAAGTGTATATAATCTTCTCTTTTGCCATAGGCCCACAGACTCCTGGCACCGTTTTGTGAATCTTGGCAAGGACTCATCAGATTGCAGAAAAAAAAAAAAAAAGTACACTGTCCCAACGGGAACTAGAACAGCTGCCAAAGAAGTGAAAAGAGCTGTCCTGAACCAGACTGATTTCAGAGAAAATGATTTAAATGTTGATTCGGGGAAACAAATGATTTACCTGCTGCCTGGACAATAGCAAGAACAAATTGCAAACCTAAATTGCAATATTGCTGCAACTGTTATCTGCAAACACATGATAGCTTACAATTTATGCTTAAAGAAACATCTAAAAATAAATCAACCTGGTGGCCATGTGTTGCTCTTTTAAAAAGATACATTATAATACACAACCTCATAACACTAGTTTGGAAGAAATCAATTATTTATAAAATCATACCCAAGAAGAGAGTTATCGTTAAGCATTCAGCATAACACTTGTGTTTGGCTTACACACGCCAAAACCGAAATGACTCAGAAATAGAAACCTGGGGTAGATTCTCTACATTCTATGGTACAAAGTATGCAAAAAAAAAAAATTGACCCATTTTAAAAGAAAAATCTGGTTGTGCTCTACTGTTTGTATAAACTAAGGGGCAGAGGCATATTTAGCATGCTGTAACTTAAATACAGCAAACAGGAACATGTGTAATATTTCGCATGCAATGAGGGACATTTTGAGCTTAATCATGGTGACACTATAGTTCTATTTTTAATACAATGGTTAATAAAATGTCCTAATGTAGTGCTTTTTTGGGGGGGATTGCTGGTTTCTATATAATCATCACTTTCACGATTAATATTAGGTGAAATCTTCCCTGGAGAGAATAACAGCATTGAGCCTCTTGTTGTAAATGTTTAAGGTTGGAAAACACTTGCAGAAAGATCTTGGACCAAACTTCCAGCAGAACATTTCAAATTTTTTTTTTTTTTTTTTAATTCACGTTTGTGGATGTGGACTGCCCTCTGTAGTTCGGCCCACATTTTCAATAGGGGTTAAAATGTGGAGACTGATTTTCACTGAGATCACTACATGACCTCAGGAAGGGATTCTTTTGCGTAAGAAAGTGGCGTATAATTGTTCGTTTTAAACTGTAACAACCAAAAGAAATTAGCAAATTCATACAAATCTAAAACAGTGAATTTAGGGCTGTTCTTTGTCTCCCTTATCATTCTCCTTAGTGTGTTGAAACTCTATGGCTTTTTGGCATATTAACATCTTACCTGTTTTATAGCCATACCTGACTGATGCATCTGGGCTGATGCATCAGACAGCAGGTACGGTGTCTTGCAGTACACCTGTGCCCCAGAGACTGGCAAATTCACAAGGAAGGATGTTGATTGGTTGCAAACAGCAGACAACTCACTGTCCAGTGGGGTCCATATACAGGGCAGACACAGGTACTTTGAGCCAGGAATGTCCAAATCTATAGCTCTATGCTTTTCAGGCATTGCTGCTATGGGTGACACCACAGCACATCAGACACACTATACAAGAAGTGTTGTTCCACATGTTGTTAATGTTACTGATGGGTGTTTTGTGCCCGATGCCCATCAGATCATACCTGTTGTATCAGATGCATGGATCGCAGTAGCACAGCAGAGAACACACTGACCTGGCCCCTGGAAGCAACTCCTGCATGCTTGCCTGTTCGCAGGGGATCAGACCCTTATGAATGTGTGTGTGCGCTATTTATATATCGGTTATATGCAAGCAAGTGGAAAGTTTCACTGTGGTGCAAAAGGTCTCTGACCTCTATGCAAAATGATGGTACCATACTGGGATCTGGACTTGGTGCTAAGAATTCTGTGCAACTTACCATATACATCAGTGGAAGATGGGAATATAAAGTGGCTTTCACTTGAGACAGCTTTTTTTGCTGGCCATTATTACAGCCAGACAAGCTAGTGAATTGCATGCATATCGTTCAGCATACGATGTCTAAATTCAGGACTGGAGTACAAGCATGGCCAAAGGTATTGACAGGGCAGCATGTTAATAAATCCATGAATGTATCTGCTTTTGCAGGAGAATGTGCCCAGACCAGCGCTGTGTCCAGTGACGGCTCTCGAACATCATGTGGAAGTGACTGCCGGCTGACGGATCACTAGCCAGCCATTTTATATGCTTTATGGGGCACCATAAAGGTGCTCTGCTGTTAAAAGACAAGTTAGTGCATTGTGTAAAGGAACAGATTACACAGGCCTGGATAAATAAAGTTACCTTTAAAAAGCAGAATTAGTAGTGTTAAAAGCTGCAACTTAGGAAGTGATTAAACCTTAATTGTGACAAAGCAAATAAAAAAAAGCTTTTCTTTTCTCTCTCTCTTTTTTTTTTTTTTTTTTTTACAAAATATGCTCTTTATTTAATCTCTCAACATCTCTAAAACAATCATTTCATTTCATGATTAATCTCTTCAATCTCTCTTTAAGAAACATGTCTATGAAATTTTCTCCTCCATAAACCATATGCACATCTTTCATAGAGATAAAGAACATTCAAGAAAATGTCTCTTCCTTTGACTAGAAAAAAGTGTGCAGAATACATAATTTCCGAAAGAGGTCACAACAGCAGCACCTGAAACAGCAGCAGCATCTTTCTATTATGTCCAACCAGCCACACACAAACACACACACACACACACATACAGGTTGATCTACGAAGACACTACAAAAGTTCTCTCATCATGGATCTTTTTTTCTTTCCCCCCAAAAATCTTTTTTCTTTTTTTGAATGAACTTTAACAGTTATGTCAGGTACAAACATATCAAATAGTCCAATAGTCCAAATAGAAAAAACTATAGTTTTTTCTTTCCCCTCCAACATCAAACACATGAATAAGGCACACAGACAAACACAAAAACAGAAAAAGAAATAAGTAAAAAAAGAAAGAAAAAAGAAAAAAAAAGAAAAGAAAAAAAAAGAATGTCACAGTTGGTGGCTTTTAACCCATCTAGGCATCAGGCACTAATTGCTTCACACACCAACAGCATACCTTCACAAAAAAAATCGATTAGCTCTGGGCAGCAGATGGCAGCAGCAGGTCAAAAGTGGTGGAAGAACTGCATAGAAGTCCATTTTATTCAGTTCTTCAACAGCCAGTTGTGTTTCAAACCCACAGTCATCTACAGGTGCAGGATTCTGCAATCATGTCTTCATATTCCTTATAGACAATGCTGCCATTCTTTTCCATCATCAGCACGCTGATAGGTTTGTATTTGTAAGGCACACAGGATGGTAGTGGGATGTCAGCAACACCGAGCTCACTGATGACGGTCTGGACGATGGCATGGTTGGGTGAGTTGTAGCCATAGTGCAGGATGCGTGGGCAATCGCCCATGCAGTAGCGAGGGTTGTACATAGGGGGTGCGATGATCCAGTGATCCCACCCGAGGTCACGGAAGGTCACACGGTATGAGTGGAGCTTGCACTGGTTCTTGCCCACACTGTTTTTAGACCGCTTGTAGTTGGGAATGTCGGAACCAATGCTGCCGGGTTCTTTGGACCGGCGCAACCTTGAGCCAGTGTGAGAAGTGGCTTTGACATACTTTGCCCATTCCATAGGATGTCCCTCTTCTTCCAAGAAGAGAAGCAAGGCAGGGGCTCTCAAGTGGTTTTGCGGTGGGAAATGTCTCTTGCGTGTCCTGTGTCTTGCAACAGAATGAACCGGGCCAGTTTCCCAACACTTGTACTGAACATAGAGGACAAACAGGGTGCCTTTAAACAGAGACACATGGGATGTGACATCCGATTCAGTCCACATGCTCTGAGGGCCCAGAATGACAACATCAGCGTCATTAGCATGCTGTGAGGCAGAGACTCTGGCCTCGCACATAAACGGAGGGTATGATGCCACAGGTGACCTCAGGTGAATGAAAGATGCCCTGTTTAGTTTGCTCAGTGGGAGGTTTTCCAGTTCATATTGCACAGTGTAAGTATACAGCAGGTCTAGCCAGGGCAGGGTTCGAGCCAGAAAAGGGGGAGAAAGAGAATCATTTTCTGGGAAGCAATCAGTTTGGTTCACTTATTTAAACATATTCTTAGCTATATTATAAGAAGAATTTAACAGCTGATCATTTTCTCAGAAATGAGCCACACAGATGGCTTATAAACTCACTGCAAAATCTGAGAACATGTGCAGTAGCTACAGATTAGTTTAGAGATATGATGTAATCAACACTGCCAGTCGCAGCAGCACATATGAAGTCAAAAGGTGTAATGAGGATGAGTGAATGAATGAATGAATGAATGAATGAATGAATGAAATATTGGTTTACCATTTGGCGAGGAATGGAAGCGCTTGCTGGTGACGGAAGCACGAATCAACCTGACGGTGTTGGACCCAAACAATCTGCGCTGTTTCAGCCTGCCGTCTACATTAGCCGCTTTCCTATACAGACTCCACATGAACTGCAGACTTTGATCCTCCGTTTGTTTTTTCGAAAACGCGTTACTGTTGGGGTTTCTCTGTTTGGGGTGGCTTTTTCGGCGACTCTGTTCTGTCGCCAGCACCCCGAGGTGTGACGGGGAAAAGGCCATTTTATCGGCCGCGCACGTGAACGCGGGCAACAACAAAAAGAAACACGACAGTACGCAAAGTCTGAGGAAGCCATGACTGCCGGCGGCCTTCATCTTTAACTTCTGGCACGGGGGAGTGCAACCGGCGAGGCTACCATCGTCAAAGAAAGTCACCTGACTGCTGTTTGACAAACCTTTCTGCAGCCTCTCAATTAACATCCTCAGCGTGTCCGTGCCTGCTGACGTCAGCGACGCGACGTCAATCACCTGAGACACGCACCTGCTTCAAACTGCGCTCGCTTCTGTGGGAATGAATATATCTTTAATCCCGCCATATTGACTTTGCAAATAATAATGGAAGCTCTAATGGAAACATATTTCAATGCTGTGCCAAGTGCAACACGTGTGAAAAGTGTAGGTTACTAAACTGTAGGCTACCTTTCATTGTCACTGAAGTGGTACCCTCAGGAGTACACCTTTTTTACATGGTAAAGTGAATATACATACCTGTACATTCCTGAACTGTAAGGACCACTCTTGCAGCTTTAATTAGATTTTAGATTAATACTTTAAAGGTGCACTACATGGTAAATGTAGTGTAATGTACACTGCATGGTTTATTTCCAGGTAAAAGAAACACACTCCAACAAAAGATGTGCTCTTGATCCCAGTGATAAGGAAAGGTACGGTCTAGTACCTTTTTTTCTGAGAGTGGGATTGTTTTTTTTTTTTGGCTAATGATTGTAGCTTTTTAAGAGTTTCTGTTTAGGTGCTTTTATTAAAAAAGCGACCCATCTTTTGTAAGGTTCAACATAGAACTTCTAGGGCTTGATCATCCAGTCAGACAACCTGAAGCACCTTTAAGATTCTAGACATAGTCTGTTTTTCCATAGGCCATGTCCAGGTCTAGTGAGACACAGTCACATTTGCAGGGTATCAGTGTAATTTATTATTTACTAATAAATAAATATAATATTTATTATATTTACTGTATTGGCTTCATAGTTGATTTATAGTTCTTATTACTGAATGGATTTAGTCAAAATACCACCAACACTACAATGCAATACAATTTGAGTCAATATGAGCAATACATGATTCCTTAAATCTGGATGAATTAAATAAAAATAACTGACTTCTCAGACATGTGATTTGAGGTCAGAGTTGTGGTAACAAGGCTTGTTTTAATGGCCTCTGCTACCTTGTGCCACCCATGTGGCCATGCCTCAGTCGGCTTGCGGCCACTAGCTCTTTTTAGGTGTATGGTGTTGATATAATGTTGGCTTGGATGTATTTTATTTAATAGGAATCTGAGGAAAATGTCAAGGCTCCTATCTGTTTTTTTTTTTTATTTCATTTTATTTTATTTTGCCAGTGGACTACCCTAACACTATGAGGAAACCACTATGTACCCTCTTCTGCATACATGAGCTCACAGATCTCCACAATTGGCTAGTGTCATCCCATCCCTAAACGGCATCCCTCCCACCCAGAGACCATGGCTTATTATTATTATTATTATTAATATTAATATTATTATTATTATTATTAGTGGGGGCACAGTGGCTTAGTGCTTAGCATGTTTGCCTCGCACCTCCAGGGTTGGGGGTTCAATTACCACTTCTGCTCTGTGTGCATGGAGTTTGCATGCTCTCCCCATACTTCGGGGGTCTCCTCTGGGCACACCAGGTTATTCCCCTAGTCCAAAGACATGCATTGTAGGCTGATTGGCATCTCTAAATTGTCTGTCGTGTGTGAATGGGTGAGTGTGATTGTGCCTTCGATGGGTTCGCACCCTGTCCAGGGTGTCCCCCTGCCTTGTGCCCTGAGGTCCCTGGGATAGGTTCCAGGCTCCCCTGCAACCCTGTGTAGAATAAGCAATACAGAAGATGGATTAATTATTATTATTATTATTATTATTATTATTATTATTATTATTATTAAGACTCTCTGAATGGGTAGCAGTTCTAAAGGGGTTCTACATGGAAACTTTTCTAAGAGGAAAACCTCTGTGATAGGGTTCTACATTCAAGGGTTCTCCTCAGAGGGCCAAATGGAGGAACACTTTATGGTGCTAGGTTAAGGGTTATTTGTAAGAGTGTAGTGTTATTTATAAAGTCGTGTCTAAATAACAGAATTTCACTTCAACTGATGCTGAACTGATTTATGTCTGGGAAAAGAACACATTTTTTGTGTTGCCTTGTATGGCAAAGATTTTATACATCCTGCCTACAGTGGGAAGTTTACTTTTTATGCTGACCCGGGTGCAGTTTTGACACAGCTTTTTTACCAGTTAACTGTGGGATTTGCGTAGGAGGAGCTGCTTAGCCATCTGCGTAAAAGCCAACTCGAAGCTGGACAACGGACAACGCAGCGGTTAGCCGTTGCACAAGTCCCGCCCCTTTAGCTGGGTTATATTGGAGTCTTCCAGTGAAACTAGACCCCAAACGGCCACTCCACCTGTCAATCAAATGGACTTTTCAGCCTGAAGCATTTCCTTCACGCGGAAGCTCGGCATGCCCGTCCTGTGCAGCACATCTCTCCCCTCCCCTGTCCTCCCCTCCTCTCTCCTGTCCTCCCCCTCTCTCTCCTGCCCTGCCCCGCCCCGCCCCCTCCCCCTTGTCCTCCCCTCCCCTGCCTCTTACCGCGGCTGCCCGGGTTGTTGTTAGTGATGGAGAGACAGGAGTGCGTGGTGTGAGAAGTGTGAGGCTCGAGTGGAAAAGTCCCGGAACCAGCATGGAGACCGTGGAACAACTCGTGACCTTTAATCACATCCACGTCGAGCTGAACGGAGGCGCTCCGTGGGGCTTCACGCTGAAAGGAGGACTGGAGCACGGAGAGCCGCTCATCATAACAAAAGTAAGTGGAAAAAAAAGTGCACACTTTTTATGAGTTTTTTTTTTTTCAACTTTACTTTGATAGCCTGCATTATTATATTAGTCATTAGGCAAAGAAGCCACACGCTAGTGGAATGAAACACTGCAGTAAGGAGAAGTGGAGTAACAGTGTCTGGAGCTGCAGATTATCATTCAGTTACTTAGAAAAAAACTTAGTAACAAAGTGACTGGGAGGCTGGTGTCAGATTTCAGGCACGACTTCTCTGCTTGCATCTTGCATGCTTTTAACTTTCAAATCTGCCCATTTTGATTGTTTGTAGAAGTGTTTTGCTCTCTACTGAATGAATGAATGAATGAATGAATGACTTGCAGGATTCCTTCCAGGATAGCCTACATCCATGTGAACTGAATTGGTACTTTTCTAATCATTGGAGTGTGCTTGTGAAAACTATCTTTAAATCTGGAGTTTTTTCCATTTCGACAAAAGGAAAATTGCCAGATGTCAGATGTTGTAATATTTATGTTTATTCATTTTATCCAGTCCATGTTGGAATATTAGCAATCAGAATTAATAGTTCTTATTTTGTTTGACAGATGAAGTACAATTCCAGCTCAAATGCTGGAAATAAAAGAATTTCTTTCACAGGTTTGATTTCAGTTTTTATGCTGCAAGAACTCAAAAACCAAGATGACATTTTGCAAGCAGAAGCTGATGTTTTTATTTCCATGTTTGTGTATACCACAGTTGTGTATAGTTCTTTCCTGGCGCCTTTCCCAGATGTTGGACACAGCTTTTTAAATACAGCACATTAACACAAGGCTATAAACCAGGCACCCCGGGAGTGTACCTATGCAGGCGTTCATTGCACATCGCTAACTTTTTAACTCGCTGCATCTTAGGCAATGGAAAAAATGATTCCGTACTTACTTGATATAGGCCATCTCGGGAAAGAGAAACGTACTCTGTACAGTCAGATTTCAGGAAAATTTGTATTTTTGGATTATGTCGGCAACTGTAAGCATTTTGAGACAATGTCAGACTACTGTGTCATTTATGCAGATTTTTTTCCTACAGACGCAGCCTTCTGTTTCCCTCTGGGGGAACTCTTAAAGGTTCTGTGCAGAACCATGTAACAGAGTGTATCCCTTTCAAAAAGTGTTTCAAGTGGAGTCTCTTTATGAAATCAAGAATTCTCAGACACTTAACAAACCCTTGAATAATCCATATAGTTGGAATAGCTGAAAGCCCTGGTTAGCTTCAGCAGATTTTTATTAACTTAACAAACAGATGAACTAGAATGCAGGCATGTATTTAATCTCTCTGTTCCAGTCTCTGGTCAGTAATAAATTCAGACCGTTTATCTGTACTGCTTTCCCATACAGCCTCTGCACATTAATGAATGAGGTCTGTAGTTTCAGTGCAGGAGGTGGTGAGGGAACTATATTAGATTTGCTCTCTGCCTGGTTTCGAACTGCTGCGTTCTGTTGAAAGTGTTGATTTGTTTTACTTGAATGAAGATGTTTTAGGGTACGAGAGCCCCAGAGATCACATTCCCAGACTCACCCCCCTGAGCTGATGGAGGGGGAGGGGGAGGAAGCGGGTGAAAGAGGGAAAGGTTAGGGAGGTGGGGGAGAACTTAATGGTAGTATGAGTGTAAGAAGAAATCTGCTTACTTCACTCTTTTCAGCTCACATAGGGAATACATTTCCTTTTTGGTCCTTTTTTTTTTTTTTTTTTTTTTGCATAATCCAGGCCAATAATGCATCCTATATGTAATATTAGTGTTCCCTGCAGAAGATCTTCAATTTTTGTTTGTACTATAGAACTGAGACATAATTCCAGAGGTTTACTGATAGGCCGGATTGATTTCAGGATGAGCATGAACAAACCTTGTAGGACAAAACCTTTGTGTAAGTGTACCCAGGCTTTATGGGTATTGTGTAGCGTTTTTCAGGGTGTATTGATGTGGTGTGCCCCTCCTCTTCCAGATGGTATCATGTGCTGCATGACTGCTACTCCACCCAGTCTCAGATGTGTCCCACTGACCTCAGGGTCTTTATCATGACCTGAAGTGTGACTGGTGCGATAAAGAGGTGTTACAGATATTCTCTATATTCTGATTCTGGATTTTCACGTCATCAGTGTAAATGAACTTGCAATGATAGTAGCATTTATGGATTGAGGGATGTTGTCCAACTGTGAAGCCCACTATTTCTATTTCCTTTTACAACATCTTTTTAAAATAAAAACCTCAACTTCATACAAGGCTCTGAATATGTTCTACATGGATTTTTGAGCTCATGCATGCCTGATAGTGCCATGTAGCTCCCTGGGTAATCAGTGAGCTATAACCACCCTTTGAAGGTTGGACCATGGCCAATCTGATAACCCTATGCTGCCCTCACGACTCACCCCCCACTTGATAACTATGTTGTATTTGATTTGAGGTTTTCTACCTCTGCGGCCATTATGTTGTGGTTGTTTATAAAGCTATTTGACAGAGGGCAATTTTCAAGCTAAGCTTTATATACATTTTCCATCTGACCTGAAAGCAAGGCATGACCTGCATCTTTGATGGATTTTTCAACCTCTCAACCATCTCTGGACCTATACACTGACCCCGCTGTTTTGCTGACACTTAATACAAAGCAGCTTGGTAAATGGGACTGATATGTCCAGTCCAGCTCTCGCCCCGAATAAACTCCAGACAGTATCAGAGCCCTGCCACATGAAAACTACCACAGTGATTAATCACAGAACAGCACATGCTTTCTACTAATGACACCTTAAAGCTTATGACTGTTTTGAATAAAACGGAAGTTGTAGTCAAAGGATGCTTTTGCTTGAGTGATTGCTGCTGTTGTGAAACCTAGTATAATGTGTTGTGCAGCCGCATGGACTGTGCGTTACTTCTGGTACAGATTTACCACAGCTCTGCCTGTCATGTAACAGCACAGATTTGACTGTCCAAAACTCCAAGTTCCTGTTATCCAGTCTGACTGTGGATCGATGTAATGCACATGCAAAAGGTGGCATTGCAGGGCACAACATGCTGATGGAAAACTGCCACTGACTTTTCCATGCTCACACTAAACCACTAAATAAACGGCAACTGATCTCAAATCTCTGAAAGACCCTGTGTTTCCCCCATTCGGTCTCTCAGTTGCTTAGTCTTAGGGTTTGGGATGGAAACATTGTGCATTCCCTTGCTTTTCTCATTTTCTGCTGTGAAGTTTATATAGACCACAGGGCACTTTAGTCATACTTTTCTCCCCTCTTTCCAATTGGCCAATGGAACTTATTCCCAGGCACCATAGTTCTGGGATAAAGGAGGAGTCCTGGAAATGTTGTAAACATGGAAATGTTGCTCTGAACTACAGTTTCAGTGCAACTGCTGGCATTTCAAGGCATTGCATTCATTCAGCTCCATAACATCACTGATGAGCACTGTGCGAAGAGAACTGCTTCCTCTTTTCTGTCATCTAGTAACTACAGACTTCTGTTTCTAGACTGTTTTCCCCAAGCTGATTCAGGCACAGTATCTGTGTGACTGCTGTTTGGGACACATCACTATGAGGTAATGGGTATTTTGGTACTACTGATTTTATGGGCTTAAAGAGGAAGTGGGTGAAACAATGTTTTATTTCGATGTTGGGCTGGACCTTACAAAGCCTGTAGCTGATTCTGGGTGTGGGAAGAATCTGATATCTGGTAGGAATGTGAGTTTGGCTCCTGTTGCGTTTGCCTTGGGTGGAGGAGATTTGATGGAGAGAGATATTGGGGTCTTATTGCTTCAAATAAACCCCTGCACATTTCTGTTTCTATACGTCCTACTAGGTGTGACATTAGTATGTGAAATTCTATGGCCATGCTCTGAGGTTGGTGTGTGGATTATTTGAGAATAAGAACAGAATTCTTACTTTAACACAAATGTGTTACTGCTGATAGGAGATGTGGCCGAGAATAAAACGCAACTGCGTGCTACAAACAGTTTTAGATCCGGTTTTAGATGGTTGGTATCCATATGAGAGTGCTGAATGTCAGTCAATACCAAATACCAATCAGTGACCAGGTTGAACCTCTGCAATCTCCTGTTGTCAAAATCTGCAAAAAATCACAGTGTGTTGTATGTGCAGGTCCAAAGATCTGTGTGGTGATCTTTGCATCAACCTCAATCCCGTACTGTTCCTGTCTTTCACGCTAGTGTCAGCCTCGATACCCACTCGCACTATAAGACTGATGAAGCTCTTATTATTTTTGCTTAGAAAGTTAACTTGTAATGTGTAAATCTTCCTCTAAATATATAAACCATATGATAAATATTGTTTGAGACTTTGAAGTAAAAAAAAAAAAAAATCTTTTGCTCCTTTCAAGGAAGCGAGCAGAGAGAGAGAGAGAAGGACGGACAGAGAGGGGAAATAAGGGGGAACTTTGTTTGAACAAGGTTAGCAAAGGGTGCAAGGTCATTCCTCACACATTACATCCTTAAAAGACACACCATGGCCCTATTCATGAGCAGCGGGAAACAGAGAGATGGCAGGTCATGTATTGAGCTGTCATGGTGCACCCTCCCTCCCCTACACATTCATGTTTGATATGACATTGACGAATCAATCTGTCTTCGCTTTGACCCAAGAGGTCACTGACACACTGACACCACCTGTTGTTCTTTTCGGAAACATGTCCTGTAATAAGCTTGATATTTATGACGGAAAACTTAATAGTGTCCTTTCAGCACACTGGTGTCTTGCTGAGCGCTTGCCTACATTTGCCTGTGTTTGCCTTTGTCTGGATTAGGAATGTCACCTCTTCCAGTTAGCAAGCATGTTGCCAAGTGCACCAGGAAACTGATGAGCCTTTAATTTGTCCTTTTGAATTTAAATTCAGTGAAATAAACACTGGATTGGTCCCATCAGGAGCTCGTAAGTTCATCTTGTTGGACACATTTCAAAGGTGCCTTCTCACCTCTTAGTGGGAAACATGTTGTTGTGAGAGCGCATGCACAGCCTCTGGAAAGGCTTCAAAAGCTCTGTGCATGTGTGAGACGTGATTGATCACTTCGGGATGTTTGTGAATATTTGCCAGCAGTGATATATGGTGTCTTGATAGTCTTATAAATGGATATTCAAGTACCATCTGATACACACTTGTTTTGAGTGTATGACTAAGTAATGGAGTTATACAGAGCCAAGATGTTATTCTAACCGTCGATTAAAATGTAAGCACAGTCGTGTGTGATATCATGTTGTCTAAAATAAGGCTTTAGTAACCCAAGACGTGCTCTGAATGTAATTGCATTCTGAAAGGTTTTTGTGGTTCTTGCATGGGTAGACATGTTGACAACATTGTACTGATAATATGAGAGATTGGTTTATGATTTGGCTGTGTTTGCTGCTACTCTTGTAATTTAGCTATAAGTGTGTTTTGAAGGATGCTGAGATCATTACATGGTATGAAAATGTGATGGTGGGAGGTGTTACTATTGCTACCATTTATTCTATTTATACCATTTGAACAGTTTTTTTTTTTTTTTTTTTTTTTTTTTTTTTTTTTTTTTTTTTTTTTTTTTTTTTTTTTTTTTTTTTTTTTTTTTTTTTTTTTTTTTTTTTTTTTTTTTTTTTTTTTTTTGAAGTGCTTAATGTCGACTTTTGGATGAGAGAGGTTTAGAATGTTGGTGTTTTTTTTTTTAAACTATTTGTGTTTATGTAAGGGTTACATTTAAGAGAAGCCCTTATTTTGATCGTAGTGAGAGACTTTTTTTTTGTACTCTACTATTGTGGCTGTAAGCATATAATGGGAAATGGTTTGACATCCCAATGGTTCAGGGAAGCTTGCCACATGTATGTGGTTGTTTGACTGGGCTAACTTTGCAAATTGAAGTTGTGAAATAAAAAATGACTGCAAAACACATTCCTCCACAGAGAGGCATTTCTTGCTCACTTTTTCAAACAAAGTTTCAAGACTAAAAGCAAGACAAAATGTTCTCTGTCAAGTTGTAGTAAATTATGCCATGTGTGTTTCTTTACTTGATTAGAAGAAAAAAAAGCCTTAAACTCGCTTGCATGCAGCCTCAGGGTTGTGTGTCACACCTTTAAGAGTCCAGCAGCACAATGGAACTTAAGTCTCAGTCAGGCTGCAACACAGCTCAACTCGCTGAGGTAGAGCACACACACTCATTTTTCCCAGCCTGAGCCATCAATAAAGCCTTTGTCACCCCCTTCTCACACTGTCTGTCTCTTTCAACCTCCCTCCTTCTGCCTCTATCTCTGCATCTCATTTAATCTCAACTCACTCACCCTTTTGATCCCCAGCTCCTCTCGATCGCTCCTACTTCCACTTTGCTCCATCCACTTTTCTCTCGGTCCTCTGCTTGAAGTTTAGCCAATGACAGGATTGTCAGCATGAATGGCATCCAAGTGTGTATCCATGCTCTAGGTTACCCTCTCTCTCAATCAGTAACTCTTTAGCTGTGTGTTCAAGGACAACCACTGCCCTAAGATATGGGAAAACAGATAAGCACTGTTGTTTTGGTGTAGGAGATTAAAGAAGTTGTGTGTGAGTGTGTGTTGGGGATGAGGGGGAGGGTTTTGAGTTGACAGGAGAGATAAAGGAAGCTTGAGGAAAACACTGGGCGTAATGCAGATGTCAGTGTGTGTTGTTAGGTGTGTGTGTGTGTGTGTGTGTGTGTGTGTGTGTGTGTGTGTGTGTGTGTGGTGCAGGGCACTGGCTCAAATCCTCGTCAGTCCATAGACAAAAGCAGTGTTCGAGAGGACAGGCTACTCTCAGTGCCCACTTTCTCACCCCCACTCATTCTGAGCCTGTGACGATTACAATGGCTGGGAGTCAGATCTCGTTAACTGAGTGTATTCACTAATCATGAGCATGCACTAACCTACGTTGCTTAGCGATCAGTTCACTTTAGCTGAGTTGCTTTGGACAGACATGCAAGAGCCCCCATATACTGCAGGTCCATTTTTCAATGAAGTAACCTACTGATCTACTTTGGTGAGTTAACATGTTTCAGGCCTTCCAACTTCTTAGTTTTCACTTCTTTTGCCTATCAGGGCTTTTTTTTTAACAAAGAGTTTAAGATTTCCTTCAGCTAGTCTCATTTACCAGTTTCTAAAAAATGGTCCAAGAATAAAACAACCACTCTTTACAGCCATGGTGAGCAGAAAAGCATCTCAGAATGCACATGTTGTTTTGTTGGGCAGATTGACAAAAATATCATTTTCATGTATCACAAAATTTAGTTTTGCTAAAGCTTTGCTGACAAAGTGCCAACAAAACTGTGGAGGTATGATAAAATAAGTTCTTTCTTTTTCTAATTGTAACATTTACAAAACATTTAACAAAGAAGAGAAGGGAAAGTGAAAGTGGATTTTAATGTTCAATCAGTTGTTGCGGTATCAGTGGAGCTGACGATTTACACCTGATAATACTTAGAATTCTTAGAAAAGTGCATCATGAAGTTAAGAGATCACAAAATCAACATCATATTATTATATTGTCCACCTCTAAAAGCAACCTTGATGTTATGCAATACAAAATTTCATAACAAACTATAGTGTTCTCTCAGATTCTTCAAATGCCACTTGTGTTCTTCCACACCAGCCTTGGCAAACCATGTCTTTATGGAGCTGGCTTTGTGCACAGGGGCATTGTCATGCTGGAACACGTTTGGGCCTCTTAGTTCCAGTGAAGGGAAATTGTAACGCTACAGCATACACAGACTCCAACTTTGTGGCAACAGTTTGGGGAAGGCTCACATATGGGTGTTATGGTCAGGTGTCCACATACTTTTCGCCATATAGAGTGTGTGTGTGTTCTCACTGTATAGTGCACAAGGAATTATAATAATATTGTACTGAAATCAGAAGACCAATATATCTGTAGTATTTGATCCTCATGGTAAAAACAGCAGAAGCGAACAGGGAAAAAAATGCCCATGCAGTGTTTTTGGGCAGAAACATTGGTAAAGTATCACTTTAAAGAAGGAGACAGACAAACAAAGACAAGTTTCAGGCTCAACAGGAGATGTGGAAGCTTCTGGAACAGGAGAGGGGTGTGTGTGTGTGTGTGGGATTCCTCCTGCAGCTGTGAGGCCTCGTCGAGCTGCGACCGCTGACACATTCTGCACTCCATGGCAGGGGGTTACCGTAGTGACTCTGCTTTTGATTGGTTTTGGAACCTAAGCTTTGTGTGTGTGTGTGTGTGTGTGAGTGAGAGAGAGAGAGAGAGAGAGAGAGAGAGAGAGAGAGAGCAGTCATATTTGTGTTTTCGAATGGTTGCTCTTGAATGAAGTTCCCCTGTGGCATTTGGTATCAATTTCCAAGTTGAATATGTATCAACACACGCATGGAAACTAATTGATATGCACTCGAGCACCGGGGAACTATTATTACGTTACAGTCAAGGAGAGAAGAAATATGTCGCACACAAGCTCTGTTTTTATTTGTCTTAAGCTCAGGTTCTTTGCTCAGCAGAACGGACTGCCGTAAGTGCACACTGTGGACATACACTATAGACACAGAGGAGAATCTATAATTCCTTTTGGCTTTTTTTTTCATGCCATGGATCTGCCATGACCTAAAGTAAACATTTGATGTAAAATTTTCACTGCTTTTCTTTCCTTCATTGGTGCCGTTCATCCATGTCTTTTTGTCTTTTTTGGATCTTCCCACACGTAGGTGTGACAGACCAGTTGCTTTTTCCTGCAGACTCCATAAATGAAGCGGATGAGAATCCCAGTCTGTACTGCCTAAACTTCCCGGAATGTCTTCATCCTACTCACTTCCTTGTCTTCCATACTTCTCAACTCCTTTATCCCTGTTCTTGTTTTAGCCAGAACATCCAAACCCCTCTGGGGGAAAAAAATTACTCTTTTTTTTTTTGTTTTGTTTTGTTTTGTTTTGTTTCAGCTGGTGAACAGTGCAACGTTTTGTGAATATACCCATAGATCATCTTATTGTTTGCTCAGGAATGTGCAAAAAAGAAAACTTTTTACTTACTGAATAAATTACTTTACTTACTTTAATTACTGAATAAATGAATGAATGAATGAATGAATGAGTGAATGATGGGTTTATAAGAGAAGAGAAAGAAAGAAAACAGGGAAAGATGGAAAAAGACAGGGAGATGACTCTTTGTTCACAAGGAGCATGCTGTTTAATGGGAACAGATGTTGAATGTGTTAATCATTGGCTGTCGTCTGACACACACACTAACACACACACACACGCACACATACTGTCCATGTAGATGTACATGAATGAGTTCCCTAGACTCACACTAGTATATGTCATCTTCTGACATTGACGCTTGACCAATATTACCCCATGGCTGATATATCAGTATTGACATTTAAGTGCACGCAGGAGGGTGATAACCGAAACACAGCTGTCTGAAAACAAAGATGACCCGCAACTCGTACATGCCGTAGACTTATTTGTTAGGTATATGCTCATGAAGAATTTGCAGCAATATTTGTATTGTGTAAATGTAGCCATTCTTCTGCTCAGCAAAGTAAGAGAGAAGGAATGAAGACTAATTTGAACATAGCTACAAAGGAAATAAGAGTACAAAAAGATCAATTGAATTATACTGAAAACCTTTAAAAGTTGCAGTATTGGCAACAATCATACTGGACAATGTTCTTAATATCAGCTGCTTTTGTATCTTCGTTCCATGAAAAATCCCACATCAGCCAGGCTTGTATAGACCCACTCTCAAAGGACTCACAGATTATGGCCAAACTTTAAGACATTCCTCACCCACACCCAGAAATATCCACACTCTGGAGACTCTGTTTCTGGGCTGCATGTCTTTGGCTGCCTCTATGTTAATGATTTTCTGACTGGGGAAATCGTTACCAGCATTGATAAAGAAGCATTTGTCTGAAAGCTGCATTCTTGGACAAGTCTGCTCCCCAGCGCTCCTCAGCAATGGCCTCTTTTGGACACCACCTTGAATTATGGCTCCAAACAAGTGTGTTGAAACCCATCTCATAATTCTTTAGAAACATGTTTTGACATGTCTTTCAAATGTGTTTAATATGCTAAAACACCCCAGATTAGTGGTAAGTGTGAGTTATTTATCTCCTTCCAAGTGAAATCATCTCACTAATTCCTGCCTCTCTGTGTGTCATCAACTGAGACATGCTTACTAAATCTGTTTCTATCCACCACAGTTCAGACTCTAAAACAGTGTGATCCTGTTACGTGTGATCTTTCCAGAAGAATTCTGAATCTTTCCCAGGGTTAGCGCTTAAACAGAAGATTGTTTTCCTTCTCTGCTTGCCCTATGTTTGCTGGCCTGTGAGAGATTGTTGAGGCCCATCATGTGACTGGGCAGCTGTATGGTGCCCTCATGTGCCCAAACGTAGCACAATGGTGGGCTGTGAGCCAGCTAGCCAGGCAGGCAGAGATGGACGCACCCTGTTATTTATAGAGCATTAGCAGCGGTGACCTCATCGAGTCAGGCTGGAGTGTGTGGGCTCGGACTGGGAGACAGCGGGCTCATTCTTCTCTATCTCCTACTATAGAAGCATGTTGGCACCCCAGTTCAGCTACTGGGAACAAATCAGCCTGCTGTATTCCTGTCTGTTACGTTGTTGGTTTGCATATGGGAGATAAGCAGGTCTTGGATTCATGGGCTCAGGATTTGTGCTTCCGTTTATAACGTCCCAAAGAACCAAGTCAGGAACAATCCCATCCTGCTCTCAGTGAATCAACATTTATGTTCAGTGTAATATGACTCATATTCCATTAAATATCTCTGTATTATTCACACTATATATTTTATATCTCATATAATTAATTGCAATGTAAAATTTCATTATTCATCACTATTTTGTAATTCATCATTATATTTTCAAATTTGGCTTGGAAATTATGTCAATAAAGTATATTATATTTTTAATCCATCTTGTTAGATATTTATTTATGCTTTATTCAACAGTACGATATATACAATGGACTTGAATTGAAAAGCAAATGAGGGCAAGAGAAATATAAGTTATATTAAAAGTTTTATGCACCATATTTTTCTAGAGTATTAATTGCCATGTGGTCCAAAGAGTGGTGCAAACACATTTTCAAGGTCTGTTTTAAGGTCTGTTTTAATTTAACACATTTCAAGGTCTGTCTCTTGGTTACATTGCTGCAATTGGGCAGATGTTGAAAAATTACATTAGTTTAACAATGTACATGCACTGAATAACTTGATTATTTGGCTAATATCCAAATTTATCAATTTCCTTGAAATTTTCCTTGAATTCCATGACACTCGCTCCTTTCCAGAGATTTGGGATTGTGCACACGCATTTTTGGCAACTGCTAAGAATGGCCTCTCAAAGCCACTTATTGTAGTGAAGCTATTCCCATTATGGGACTTATAATTTTCTAGCCTTGTTCGGGTAATTTGAGATGGCTCTCACCTCCTGAGTCTGAAATGGAGAGTGTATTTTATCTTGCTGAGGAGTGGCAGGAAAGGAGGTACAGTGATGCCATTTGTTTCCTCTCCTCACCCACTGCTTGTTCCTCATTCCTCCAACCATTTGTTTTTGCAAATGAAGTATGTTAATTAAAAGCTAGAGAACATTGAGCTCCCACTAGCATAAGCTGCCTCCTCAACACTGTTGTCCGCCAGGCCCTGTTTGAAGAATGGGGTGCAGAAGTTTTTTATTTTCATGGCTCATAATGAGCAGGGAGGTGGCTAAAAAGAGGGGGAAGCTGAAGTGGAATAAAGATGGAGGACCGTTGCAGTCTCCATAAAAGCTTTCTTTGTAAAAATGGTTCCTTATGGTCACTGGGGAGTGTGGAACAAACTAGCTGGTACCCATGCCCAAGCCAAACACACACACACACACACACACACACACACACATATATATATATATATATATATATATATATATATATATATATATATATATATATACAAATACGCATAAAGAGGCCCAGTGGAACATAGGTGTGGTGTGTGCAGTGCATAACGCCACAGTTATTTTTATCGCCAAACTTCCAAGGAGAACATGACCTCGGGAGAGACGGAAAGAAAAAGAGAAGGAAAGGTAGCTGTGGGTGGACACGGTGGGGAAATGAAAGACAGGGCGGGACAGATGAAGGCCATGGGTGGAGGTGTAGCAGCTTTGTAAGGTTCATATGGTGTGCACTAGTGGAAGCTTACAACTCCTCTGAAGAAGGCCTGGAAGAAGTCATTATTCTGTTGTCTTTAAACCGCCGACAATCTGGACTTAACAAGGATGGAGTGCTGTTTATTCATGGCTAGAGGCAACAGGGTTTGTTCTAATGGGAGGAGATAGATATCGTAGAGATCCAACTACTTGTTCTGGTTCTCTCTTTCATGTGCAGCTCTCAGTCCTGGGTTTCAGGAGCTGTGAGGACTTTGGAAACTGATGAGGTAAGACCGAAAGAGTGTGACTGTGGTTTATTGAATACAAAGGGGCATTTGGCTGCTGCTGCCGCTGCCGGCTGTGTAGTTGCAATAACTTGCTGGCTTCATGCAATAGCATTACAAATCCCACTATAAAGCCTACCTGGGCTTGGGTTGGGTCCTGGAAGTGTTTTGTTCCTTTTTCCACTGAATTGTGGTCAATTATTGCAAAGGGGCAATAAAAAGGAGCCGTTTTCTTTTAGTTTTATCTATAACAGTGTAAAGGTGTGGTGTAAATGTACCAGCTGTTTTATAATGGACATTTGGCAACTCAAGAATGGATCTGATGAGGAAGCAGGTATTCCATGATGTGGATGGAAATGTGCACATATTTAAGTATATATAAATATTTTAGTATTTGTGAGGGCGTGTTTCTTTAGACGAGTGCTATCAAGTATCTTTATACACCATATGCGAAGTAAACCATATTTGCCCAGGAGCATCACCTTTTGAGGAAGATGAATGAGTGAAAACAGAGGGTTATCAGGAACATAAAGTCATTGTCATAGTTATCAGCAGAATAAAGAGACAGAGTCAGAGGTAGCACAACATACGTACTATTAGTACATGTTGAAGTTTCTGAGTGTGAGTGTTTCTGAGTATGTTGCTGAGTCAGGTAGATGATACGTGGAACAAAATAAACTATTGTTCTGTAAGAACATGGATAATCTGTGGTCTCACATTCTTGAGTCCAGTGTGGAAATAATTTGGATCTATTTTGTTCTCCATTCAAAGGCTGTTTCCCAAATTCCCCATTTATCTTGTCACTGAGTGTAATTTTTTTAATAGTGGAAATGTGGGTATTTTTAAAGCAATGTAAGTGGATGTGATGAAATAAACAAGTAAAATAAGGCCAAGGAGCATGTTACGTCCATGTTACACGCATGTTAAGAGCATAAAAGAGAAACTCTCTGACCGGTTATTTTGCTTGCAGTGTCCTTGAGTCCTTGCAGGGACCCATCCTTCTTTGATGTCTAGTGATTCTTCAGTGAAACCACAGTGAAGTATTTCTGCTATGTTCAGAGGCACTCTCCCACACAACCACAGCCTGAACAACACTTATGTGTTTATTTAGATTGCTGCAGAGAGGCTCTCAATTACTATGGGAGGAGAGGGTGAAGTGTGTGTGTGTGTGTGTGTGTATGTGTGTTTATGTGTGCTAAAGGGCCACTTTTGGACAGTGTGTATGTGTGTATTTACATGCCTCCAACTGTTTAGCCTCACCACTACGTTCTAAATGTTTCCCATTTTACAGCCTTTGAGATAGAACAAAAGAAAAATGGAGAGAGGGATGAAGTGACAGACAGAAGAGAGCTGCAGGCATATGGTACTCATCATACACAGACACAAAGATTGAGCTGATAGATATTCACAAAAGCAAAGCTGAATCCACTTTGTGACAGGCTTCAGACTGTTTGCTTTACAACCAACTACACATTGCATTTAGATACTTTTTAATCCCACAGAATGGATTACTGAGATTAACTGTTATTGGCAACAAACTTCCTTTTGTGTCCTCTTGTGAGTGGTGGCACAGCTCAAGGTGTTATCAGTAATGCATAGTGCTACACTGAGCTGTTATTTGTGATGTGTTTGATTAGATGAGTTAGTGTTTAATTCTGGATAAGAACGAAGAAGTAGGCATACGAGTGATTATTATTATTTTTTTTTATGTGAAGGCTTTTCTACAATTGCTTATGTTAATAAATCAGAGTTTATTGTAGAAGTCAGTGAACAGCGGCGTTCACTATATTCACTGACTACACTGGGTGCAAAAGTATAAAATGTAAAAAAAATGGGTGTAAAAATATTAAATGAGGCATACAGCTTTTTTTCTAAATCTAATATTCATTTGAAAATGTGACATTTTCAAATGAGACAAAGACTTTAACAAAATAAAAAAAATAATTTAAAAAAATCAAGGAAGTTTTACAGTTACAATTGTATAATCAATTAGTTTTTAATGGAAACACTTTTGGTGCCAAATTACTGTTTTTTTTTTTTTTACTTATTTTTTTTTTTTTGTGTGTGTGTATGTGTATGGGTTCCTTGGCCAACAGCAATTTTAGTCAAAATCACAGGCTTACCATCACTGAAGCTTAGCTTCTGTGGTGCTGTGGGTTGGCAATGATAAGATAATTCATTCATCTCCAGTATGCTTTTTTCCCCCCCATTTTTCTTGCCACTTTGGTGACCTGTCAATTCCCACCCATCAGTCAGCTCTCACCTATCACACGACAGCTACCAGCCGAGGAAGGTGAAGGCTGACACATGCTTCCTCTGAGACACATGAAGCCAGCCAACTTCTTCTTTTCAAATTGCTGCTCATGCTGTGTCAGAGGGCAACCGAAAATACTTGCTGCCCTCTTCTGCATACAGATTCCAAAGGTTGCCTGTTATTGACAGGGGAGGGAGTATGCCATCCCTCCCACCAATAGAGCATGGTCAGTTTTGCTCCCTTGGCACCCAGCAACGGATGGCTGTAACGTCATCAAGATTAGAGCTCGTGATCTCCCAACGAAAAGGTGAAGGCTTTTCAGTTGCACTGCTCCGGAACCACAATAAGCTTTTTATTATAATCAAGGTTGAACTCAGAGGAAACCCATGTGGACACAGGGACAACATGCACAGAAACTCCACACAGACAGTAATGCAAACTCAGGATTGAACACCAGTGCTACTCGCTGCACTGCCCCACCCCTCTTTAAGATAATAATGAGAAATATTCAAACAGAAACCGTACTTAGACTGATATACCTACATAACACTGTGAAACGCAGCATTATACTCATTAATGCTACGTAGATGCTGTTTGTAGACAGAGTCTACATTGTAGACAACAGCTCTGGGCACTGCTATAGATCCAGACACCACTTGAAATCTAAAGGCTGTATTTGTTTTTCAATATCATTTTGTTCTCAAGCCTTCTTTTACCAAATACCCTAGCACTACATATATGAGGGTAAAGAAATGAATGAGAAACATTTTCAGACACCTTCACAAACAGTCTTGGTGTGCTCCCGTATGGTTTTAGTCTCTTTGCTTCTGTTGGTGATCTCCACTGTTTCTGACTGGGTGTATGATTATGTTTTGATGAAGCCATTGTTTATTTTTGTGAGATTTATGTGACCATGTTACTTGGATTTATGTACCCTTTTTATGGCCATTTAATCAATATCCTAGGCATGGGTGTGGGAGTGTGGGAATTGTGTATGTTTACAGTACGGTATGTTTATTTGACCTTTAACCATTCTGTACTGCTTCACAGATAGAGGAGGCAGAGAAATCTGGTCAGGACGTTTGTCTGACACAGTGTATATATATGTGTGTAATTGACTGGAGGCCTGTATTGTGTGTATAGTGTCTGTGTAGTCGGGTTTCCTCTGTGCTTTTTGATTTGAGTGTTTAACCCCTCTGTGCCTTTGTTGTTTGTGTCCACAACAGTATATAAGTACTTAGTCAACATTCGACCTTATTTTGCAAAGAAAGATATATGTTTACCTGTAAAAACCTCTCTGTCTTCTTTCTGTCTGTCACTCTCTTTCTTTCTCAGATAGAAGAAGGAGGGAAGGCAGCTGAGTGTAAGAAGCTGAGGGTGGGAGACGAACTGGTCAACATCAACGGCTCTGCTCTCTACGGCTCTCGCCAAGAAGCTCTGATCCTCATCAAAGGCTCCTACAGGGTCCTCAAGATTGTTGTCCGCAGGTACAGACGTCTATACACACACACACACACACACACACACACACACATGAGTGCAGTGTATGACCAAAGGAAGGAAAGGCTGAGGTGATTTAGATTACATCACCATTACATCACATTTTGCAGAGAAGCAATACGTGAGGGTGAGTGTGAGAGAAATTCACAAAAGTATATATGGAAGTAGCCTCCCTGTGTGTGGTGTTTGTTTTAGTGGGGCTGATATTGGGCAGATGAGTATTAGGTCACTTCTGTCCCGTGACTGCTGTATGACTCACCCAGTGCTACTCCAATCCCGGCACACCAGACTAGTAACTTCCACAGTAGTCTGGTTTCAGTAAACTGTGAAACTGTGGAGTGATTAAGATTACAATTAATTAAGCAGAAATACTCTGATCAGAATAAAAAAAAATTCTTTCACCTAATATGTCTGAGTTTTACTTACTACATTTCTACTTTGTACTACATTTTCCAATTCTGTATTGCTACATCTATATGTAAAATAACTTTTCTTATTGAAGAACTTCAAGGAGTTGATTTAAATTCCTAACAAATCTAAGCAAAAATGAGAACTAATACCCGTCACTGTAGTACATCTGTTGCTATGTATGAGTTTTTTTCATGCTAGCTAATGATTAAGAATATGTTTGTTGGCTTTGCCTAATATTTTCCTACATTCCTTGGTTCTTTGTTAAAAAAAAAAAAACAAAGGGTACTAACATTAATTTATTTTATTTTTAATTATAGCTAATATTAATGAGACTTTAGTTTTACTTTTCCTGTATAGTTTTACTTTCATACATTAAGGAGATGTAGGAGATATAACTACAACTTGAATGAAGAATTTATCTGTATTTCAAGCTTTTTAAAATGTATTTATTTAGATGAATAATTGCACTTTTACTCACATAAAGAATTTGAGTACTTCAAGCACCTCTGACAGAAGCCTTTCAGAGAGGCAGCAATTATCCACATACCAATAATCATATTGGCAGAGTTTAATTCTGAAAAGCCTTGTACTATAGCCTTCAAGCTTGAATTTTATTTAATACTAGGTTTTCACGTATAGTATTTGATGTCTGCATTTATCTGTTCTCACTGTTGGAATCACAAGAAGACTTTTGAATGCATGAGTATTGGTATCAGGATACTAGTCTTTGTATTATTCAGCGATATTGCCCATACCTGCTTAGAACAGGGGAAAGACTCAGAAGGAGTAGTCCATGGAAATTTATTTCTCCCCATTGTATACTGCCTTCCAGTGGTGGAATCCAGAACTACAATGAATATGTGCATGAAAGGCAGCTTTCTTCCTCTTGCAAGGCTGATTGCAGGAGTTTGAGACTGTACATGCATTATGAGGGTGTGTGTTTGCGTGTGTTTGAGGGGTGGCTGTCTGTACTTAGAGGGGATTTCCCCACAGTTATTTAGTGGGGTGATCCTTCTATATTAGTTACCAAATACTACTGGCTACTACCAACTCAGGAAGGGTTCTATACATCAGGAGAGGCCCTGTACATCACAAATAGCAGTGTACACCAGGAACAGGCCCTGAAGTAAATTGTACAGAGTTAGGGGCAAAGGGGACGAGGAGAGTAGGAGTGTGGGTTGGGGTGAGGGGGGAAGTGGAAACATTCATCCTTATTTCATCTCCATTTATTTGGCAGCAGTTCAGAAATGCACCACTGAGTTTCAGTGTTACAAGCTCGCCTGTGTTTTTTTTTCACTCTATGGCTTTCAAGGCATCCCAGGTCAGTGTGTGTCTCTGTTCTATGCTTCTCTGTTCCTGTGGATTAGTGAACTCTTGTCACACCACCAGGGATTCAAGTGGTGCATAAGGGGACTGGATTGCTGGTTAGGCATCTACTCTATGGACAGATTATGTCTATATGTTTTCCTTGGTTTGTGTGTGTGTGTGAGGATGTGAATTATGGGATGGCTGGTTAAGAAAGCATACTTCTCTCTTTCATGATTCTTGGCTGTATATCACAGAGCTCCATTGTGTCATTTTTGGATGATGCAGTTAAATCTTGTTGCATGTTTTAAGGCCTATTTTGTGCCAGTTACTGTTTTCTTGTCCTTTCATTTTTTAAATTCCTTTAAAATAGAAAATCAGAATAGCATTTCCCATGACTGTTATGGCTGCTGAAATGCTTCTTTAAAGCTGCCTCTTAAAACTTGAAGCACATCCTGGGCATATTCACTGTTAGTTCGCCAATTTTGTACATAGAGTAGGTATTGCTGCTTCTCAGACAGTGGGACTGTCTATTATTGTATAACTCTGTTTCTTATGTTTCAATGGCATTTTACTGGACAAGAAAGTCTCATGTTTTAGAAACAAAAAGAGTTACCATTACAGATGTCTGTAAGTGACTCAGTAAAATGACTGCAGTAATAACTTAATAGTGGCCAAACTCATTTACAGCCACAATAAAACACAAACGGACATGCAGTATGTCTTCTCATTTAGAGCTATGATTGCGATGATCACTATCTGAGTGCGTGTATGTGTGTACCAGATGCCAGCCATCTGGAAACCAAACTCAAACTGAGCTGACCCCTTACATTCATCCCCTTTTCTATGCTCTTTTCTAGTTTTCTTTCCACCTGGTTTCCCCCTCAATACTAGTTGTTGCCAGTTTTCACCCACTTTCTCTCTTTTCCCTATTGCGCAACAGCTAATTATCTTTCAGGAAGCTTACTGCATGACAGGTGTCATTACTCACTGCATCTTTTCAGCCTGATGCTCATACACCATTAGAGCATACTTTCTGTCCTGCTCTGCGTACGTATCTGACAACATGATTGGCCAGTATGTGCTCATTATGCACATCTAGCATTGAGCTCCATCTGTGTCCTCTTCTGTTTCAACCAGCAGATGACACATTTAGGGTGTGTGAAAATGGGATGATGACGCATGTAGTAAATAGGATGTTTGTAGTGTTCATTGGCTGGAAATAGTGTGTATCTCCTTCCTGCTTACATATATGCTATTGTTCAATGCCAAATGGTAAAATTGTGTTGTAGTCCATCTCTGATGTCATTTCCGACTTGAGAGTATGTACTTATGTACAGGCAAATCAAATTATTGCTCTTTCTATACAGACCATATTCTATAAAATGCAATCTTGTACCATTTTCTGTACGTCCGTACAGTGTCTACCAAGGGTGCGGTGCTCATCTTGCGGTGGGCAGTTCCTTGGGAAATTCCTAGCGACTTGCGTCAGACTTCCTGGTCCTCCCAGTTGCTCTTCCTCCTGCTGCTTCCTGTTTCAGTTGCTGACTGTAGCAGCATGGTTAGGCAGTGCATTCACAAGACTATTAACAGGGGACTGACCGTTAATCCCTGCCCAGGACAAGTCCAGCAGCACAGGCCATTGTTTAGACTATGAGTGTATAGGAGTGAGACAGAGGAGTGTGCACACCAGTCAAGCACACACAGACATACACACACAAAGAGGAAGGGCAGAATGCTAAAGGGAAAATGTGTAAAAGCGGGAAGTGTTGCTGTCTGCTCTTTTGTATTTATGTTTCTTTATGTGAGGAGGGTTGAATCACTGTTATTCACTGTGTACTAAGGAAAAAATACTTCCAGTAGACTCAGTAGACAAAGTAGTCTCACGCACTGTTACCACAATCAGTCGTGAGAACCATCTTCTCTACACCACAACATCCATAAGTACACATAAGTGAAATGTATTTTTTTGTAAGCATTTATTTCTAAAAAGAAGCAAAATTATGTGCCAATAGAACAAGAACATTTCAAATTTGAAATGACCATAAATGTCTAGAAAGCTTAATAATGTTTGTTTTACCATAATTTCATCATGAGAAATAGATAAATACAATTATGTTAGAGATTTCTTACTTGATTTTTTTTATGCAACTAGTGCCAGCCAGTTTTGTGTTGTTGTTTTTTTAATGCCTTTCAAAACCAGGTGTAAATTATCAGAATGCAGGTTCCTTGGGGCGGATGTTGCCAGTTGAAGATTCAAGATTCAAGACTTTATTGACATATGCACAGGGAACAGACAGTTACACTGTACAATGAAATTCTTACTTTGCACTTCATACCAGCCATCATAATTAAAAACAGAAGATCAAAAAAAAATAAGAAAAATAAAATGAAATATTGTATAGACCATCTATCTATCTATCTATCTATCTATCTATCTATCTATACA
>CM040978.1:14359045-14415884 GCA_022985145.1 Pangasius djambal
TCAAACATTGACTTGATATATTACTCCAAGCCTCCTGGAGGATTGCCCAAAGATGATTCACACTGGTTGGACACTTCTTACGGACATCACGGTCCAGTTCCTCCCATAGCAGCTCAATGGGGTTAAGGTCAGGTGATTGGGCAGGCCACTCCATGATAGACAAGACACCGGCTCGGATGCCTAGAGTATGTAGATCTGTAATAGCTGCTAATGGGGATTTCTTTGATGAATCCAAAATTTGAGTATTTTTCTATGTTATGTTCATGTTTATGTTCATAAACTTTTTATTTAATAAAATATGTTTTCATAGTTAGCTACAATGGATTTGAAATAAAACAATCAAGATGTGATCGAAGTGTAGACTTTCAACTTTATTATAAGAGGTTCCACAAATATATGGCATTTACCGTTTAGGAATTACAGCCATTTTCAGCAAAATACCTCTATTTTCAGGGGATCAAAGGTATTTGGACAAAGTGACATAACTGTAAATATAACCATAATTTTAATACTTGGATGAAAATCCTTTGCAGTCAATGACTGCCTGAAGACTGGAGCCCATGTTCTCAAAACTCAAATTCTGAGTTTCCTCCCTGGAGATGCTTTGCCAGGCCTTCACTGCAGCCACCTTCAGTTGCTGCTTGCTTGTGGGTCTTTCTTCAGTAAGTGAAAAGCATGCTCTATTGGGTTGAGATCAGGCGACTGACTTGGCCATTGAAGAATATTCCATTTCTTTGCCTTTAAAAAGTCTTGAGTTGCTTTCGCAGTATGTTTAGGGTCATTATCCACCTGCACTGTGAAGCGGCGTCCTATCAGTTTTGTAGCATTTGGCTGAATGTGAGCAGAGAGTATAGCCCTATACACCTCAGAATTCATCCTGCTACTTCTGTCAGCAGTCACATCATCAATAAACACCAGTGAGCCCATTCCATTGTCAGCCATACATGCCCATGCCATAACACTGCCTCCACCATGTTTGACACATGATGTGGTATACTTTGGATCATGAGCTGTTCCTTTCTTTCACCATACTTTTCTCTTCCCATCATTCTGGTACAAGTTAATCTTGGTTTCATCAGTCCAAAGAATCTTATTCCTGAACATGGGAGGCTTTTGAATGTTCTTGAATGTTACCAGTGGTTTGCACCTTGTTGTAAACCCTCTGTATTTACATTCATGAAGGCGTCTCTTGATTGGAGATTTTGACAATGATACACCTACCATCTCCAGAGTATTCTTGACTTATTGTTGATGTTGTGAAGGGGTTTTTCTTCACCAAGGAAAGGATTCAGCGACCATCCACTTTAGTTGTCTTACTTGGTTTTCCAGGCCTTTCGATGTTGTTGAGCTCACCAGTGCTTTCTTCCTTTTTAAGAATGTACCCAACTGTTGATTTGGCCACACCTAAGGTTTTTGCTATCTCTCTTATAGATTCATGTTGTTTTTTCAGCCTAATGATGGCCTCCTTCACTTGCATTGAGATCTCCTTGGACTTCATATTGGTAGCTCCAGTCGAACAGCTGCCAAATGCCAACTCAATACCTGATATCAACTCCAGACCTTTTATCTGCTTCATTTGTCTTGAAGTAACGAGGGAATGGACCGCACCCGGTCAATTAACTTCTTGTGAGTCAATTGTCCAAATACATTTGAGCCCATGATAATGGAAGCACTTTGCTTAAAATGGCTGTAATTCCTAAATTCCTGTAATTGTGTGTGTGTGTGTGTGTGTGTGTGTGTGTGTGTATATACTGATGTGCAAAAAATAGCCAATGCAGTTTGGTGAAAAAACTATTCAGATAAAGTCACGTTTTGATATTGCTTGTCTTTTGAGCTGTTTTTTTCATGCAGTTATCTCTAAATACACTTTTTTCAGAATTTAGAATTTACAATCTGTTATTCTAGCTTGTTGTATCTACAGCTGTGTTTTCATTAGGGTAAAACCAATTGAGAATGTCTCATTATCGATGCTCTGGCCTGTAAAAGAAGTTACATTACATGTGAAATGACCAGAGCTTTAGTGTCCTAATGTTTCTCATCCAGCTTAAAGCAGCAAATGGGATAAATGCTGTGCTGAAAATGGGCTAAATGCTGTGCTCACAGCAGGAGGACAAAGTGGGGTGAGACATTTGGAGACTTTTCTGTCCCAGACTCCACTGACAACAGGGTCAATAACATCCCACTTTATGAGTTTATGGGCCACAGGGGATGTGTCGGTATCCTCAGATCTAAGAGAGGTTGAGGTGGGAAGAGACGAAACGGACAAGTTCAGGGTGAACAGCGCCAGGAAGTTTCCAGAAAAGTACTTTGAGGGTTTGGTTAGACCCCCTCCTGCAGTGCCAAGGAACTTCAAAAACAAAAGAGCTGCAGCTCCTGCCAAAACAATGGACATTCCAAGCATTCTCAGGCCCACTCTCTCTCCCTCCTGCTCCCTTGCCACTTATCCATGTGGTGCTCTGAATATATGGCTGTGCATGCATGCATAGTAGTTCACATGCTAACTACATACCTAGATTGTGCCTGTTTATTTTGATATGGTGACATATTTTTAAGTCTGTTTGTGTACAGGATATGTGTACAGCACCGTATACTTTTACAATGTGTGAGCATGTGTGTAAATGAAATTTGAGGACATTGGTGTAAAACATGCAGTGTCATCAGTGCAGTCTGCCTGCTCAGCGTGGGGCCTGGGGCCAGCTGCCATTGGGATTCCATTGCTGTCTGACCACACAAAGAAACATGACAGCTTTTTACTAGCAGCACTAATCCTGGGAGGCTACATCTCTCTTCACAGCTACACTGCAGAGATGGACATTTACCAGAACAGGACTGCACACATGCAGATGTGGCCCATGGTCATGAAGGGAATGTGTAGGATCAGAAATGGATCAGAAATGATTGCGATCATTACTAAATTAACTGCATAAGTGAGCTACAGCCAAGGGGTGTGTGTGTGTGTGTGTGTGTGTGTGTGTGTGTGTGTGTGTGAGCAACAGAGCTTGTTTTAGATTATGAAATGCCTTTTTTTGTAAAGTTTGCTTTTACCTCTTTGATAAACCTAATATCTTGGTTTGTTAGTTTATCTAATTAGTTTTTTCCAGATTGCCATTTGCTATTAATTTTCTTCAAATCGATGATGTTGTACACTTTATTGTAGTTGACATGCACCTGAGGGCATGACTCAACATTCCATTTAGTCTGCATTAAGAAGGCCAGACAAAACTTGAGTGGGGAGGGGGCAGTATTGCTGATAAGCTGTTTGTCTGGGGGCATTCTCACATACATTCTTCTCTTTTACGAAAATACTTAAAAAGTGAGAGAGCGGCAATGAACCCAAAACAACAAACAAGCCATTGTATTGAGGAGGCCAGTTCAGGATGGCTCCCTTCCTGAGGGGCTCAGTTTCAGACTGGAGCATTAATGCCCAGAGCTCTGGTGATTATATGGAATGCGGGCAATGCAGTGTTTTTGGGAAGTGGATCCCTACAGAACAAACAATGTTGATTGGAGACTGCACGAGAGACAGAGAATCTGAGTGTGTGTGAGGTGGGGGTGTTTGTCTAAGGGCGGTCAGGTTAGATGTCAAAGGTCAGAATAAACAGGGACACCCGACAGTTCAATCCTACAAACATGCTCACTCATTTAAAGCCACGGGAATGTGAAGACCAACAAAGTCTTCGCAACATGGAGACATATTCTTGCTATGTATATACAGTACATACATTGCCGTATTTATTTAGTAAATACTGCTTCGTAACTGTCATTGTAAGTGTGGCCTTTGCAACAGCGATATCACAGAAGCATGGAATATGCAAGTGAGACCACAAAGGAACAATGGTTTCAAAGTGTTCTCTGCATATTCTGACCTCTTATGGGTTCAAAAATAAGAGTGGGTGTTTTCATAAATCCAATTAATTTTGACCAATCCAGACCAATATTTAAACAGACACATCATGACAGTCTTTGTTTTATTAAATGTCAAGGCATATCTACATTGTAATATGTAGCCATATAATCACATTTTTTGTCCTTTTCAGGCAACTCGATCACACACCATTATTTTTCATCAGCAACCTGCATAAAACACATTAAAATAAAAAGGAAAAATGGTATGAACTGTTCACTAACCTCACTGCTTAGTCTATATAGTGAAAAACAATGTGTGAGGGTTTACTTTTAAAGTCTGCATGAAATAGCTTCTTGGCTGTGATTTGTTTGAAGGAGTGTGAGTGACAGAGCTTATTAAAGTGCTTGACTGACACAACAGCTAGTTAAAAAAGAAGAACTGCTTTATTAAACTTTTTTTTTTTTTTTTTACTTTTACTGATGAAGAAGCCCTGGCGATGTTTAAAGATGGAATCACGTTCCTGCTCAGTCTGAGGTGGCAACATGTTCCAGCATTGAGGAGAACCAAGTAGCTAAGTTACTCCAGTGAAATGCCTGTCGCATAACCACAACTTTGTACAAATACAACTTTTTTGACAGGCTGGTATTTTCACACACAACAGTGTCTAGAGTTTACTCAGTTTACTTTACGCAATAAAGAAAAAACATCCAGTCAGCAGCAATTCTGCGGACTGAAACGACTTGTTGATGAGAGAGGTCAGTAGAGAATGGCCAGACTACAGTAACTCAGATAACCACTCTACAATTGTGGGGAGCAGAAACACAGTATGCACAACACGTCAAACCTTGAGACAGATGGGCTACAACAGCAGAAGACCATGTCAGGTTCCATTTCTGTCAGCCAAGAACAGAAAGCTGAGGCTGCAGTGGGAACAGGCTCGCCAAAACTGGACACCTGAAGACTGGAAAAATCTAGCCTGGTCTGATGAATCTCAGTTTCTCCTGAGGCACACAGATGGTAGGGTCCAGAATTTGGCACCAACAGCATGAATCCATGGACTCAGCCTACCTTGTGTCAACAGTCCAGGCTGGTGGAGGTGGTGTAATGGTGTGGGGAATGTTTTCTTGGCACACTTTGGGCCTGTTATTAACAATCAATCATTGCTTGAATGCCACAGCCTATCGGAGTATTGTAGCTGACCATGTGCATCCCTTCATGGCCACAATTTACCCATCTTCTAATGGCTACTTCCAGCACGATAATACGCCATGTCACAAAGCAAAAGTCGTCTCGAACTGGAGTCATGAACATGACAATCAGTTCAGTGTTGTTCAGAGGCTTTCCCACTCACCAGATCTGAATCCAATAAAACACGTTTGGGATGTGGTAGAACAGGATTTGCAGCATGAAAGTGCACCAGAAAAATCTGCAGGAATTGCATGATGCAATCATGTCATGGACCAGAATCTCAAAGGAATGTTGTGGAATCCATGCCAAGAAGAATTGAGGCTGTTTTGAGAGCAATTCCAAGCCCTACCCAGTATTAGTATAGCGTTCCTGACAAAGTGCTCTGTGCGTGTAGTATAGTATGGCGTCCATAACACTAAGGGACAGGTAAAAATAAATAATAATAATAATACCTAATATACCCATTTTGATTTCAGGGACACTCAAAACCAACACAACAATATTGCACCTGACTGCCAAAACGAAATATCAAATATCTCAGGAAAGCCCGGACACATGGAGGTGATCTCAACTTTATTGTCTTGATATGCAATGTGAACCAAAAGGGTTGCAGATTTACTGAGAGAGACTGTTAATAGACTGTGGTCATCTCCTCTGTCTTGCTCTGTGTGATTATAGCAGGTTGTTAATTTTTTTTACTCTAGCTTCTTCACAAAAAAATGTTTAGAAGTTTGTTTCATAACCCCCACAAGACTTCTTTATGGTCTAGTCACTAAACCACTTCAAACAATTCCATAGCACACTGTGAATGGACAGTGACTTTTTGGCAAACTCTGCATGAGTTGTGAGTACTGCATCTTTTGTGGATATGCAATCAGGTATTTAGCATTTCATTTTGTCATGATTTGGTGCCACACAAAGGAATGTACATTCTTAGAAAAAGGTTCTTCACGGGTTCTTTAAGGGTTTCTAGGCCCTAAAAGGGGTTCTACATGTAGACCTTACTTGCACTGAACCTTTACGAGTAAATTGCATTTTAACATGAGTTCTAATCATTTCTGATACAAATTTAGCAAATCATTTTTAAGTAAGATATAAGTAACGAAATCAAGCAACAAGAAAATCATATAATAAAGGCTTTGTTTTTCCATTTTGTTACTTTTCATGTTTCAAATGCACACTACACTATACATATTTATACGGTAATATTTATATGTAGTACAGATTGCTCCACATTTCACCAAATTGCATTTCTCTGTTTTTAGTTTTTTTTAATCCGAGTGAGACTAATGTCTGTCAGGTCAAAATAAAAAAAGAGGTTATTCTCATAATTATGTCACAAATACACGAGTCACATGATCCACAGAGGCATATTGAACTGTTTAATAACAGTTTATTGCGTATGTTTTGTATGTTGTATACAAAGTATGTGGTATTTGCACAAGATGTAAACCATACATTTACAAATGCGTGTCTGTTTGTACAAATCGTTACACAATCATTTAAATAACAACTTGTGAGAATTGAGTTCAGAGTCCTGTGTTTGTGGACAGTAATGCACTGATATGTCTCTTATTGATGGATGATGAAAATTGCACATTTTTCGGTACAGTGATTTGTTCCAGCTGGTTATGATTCCTTTACATCTGTGTGAGCAGTGAATGGATGATTCATGTGAAGCATTTCAGCTTATTCATCATACAGCTATCTAGACAATGAGAGGACTGGAGTATTTTTAGTCGTCAAGTGCATACAGTACCTCTGAGTCATTAGTGTGTGTGTGTGTGGGTGAGTGAGTGAGTGAGTGAGTGAGAGAGAGAACATAAACCACCACCACAAAAAAAAGAAATCCTAACAGGTTTGTCCTAACTATTGCATTATCTCTAAAAATTCAATAAAAATCCAATTAAATTCAGTTTAGTGTATTATTGTGGTAGCAGCCCTTGCTTAAAAAAAAAAAAAAAAAAAAAAAAATTTAGTCCACCATCTGAGACACTTGTCTAAACCTGTAATTTGTAGTGAGTTTATCATCGGTTATTTCTTCAGTGCTTTTTATTTCCAGTTTCTCTTTCATTCTTCGTTTGCCTAGTTGTTGACTGGTTCTGTTTAAACTTCCTACAGCTATTGTGATAGTGGAGATTGCTCATGAAAGCCAGATGAAAGCTGAAAGAGTTTTTACTCTAATTCTTGTTTTCCATGTGCTGATTAAACAGCAGAACTCTGAGATCACACATTGTTGTTCTATCAGCACTGAGGGAACAGTGAGAAAACTTTTACCTGGCAGGAGGCCACAAAAACAGTGCAGATTCTCTCTCTGTCTTTGTCTCTCTCTCTCTCTCTCTCTCTCTCTCTCTCTCTCTCTCTGTCTTTGTCTCTGTCTTTACCTTGACTTTGCCTCACATGCACTTCTTTCCTCAACTCTCACTCCTCCATCCTCTTTTCTACAGTCATTTGCATTGCTCACTTCTCTCCCAGCACCCCCCTGCACCCCCCCCCCTCTCTCTCTCTCTCTTGTTCTCTCTCTCTTGTTCTCTTGCTCTCTACCCTGTCTCTCTCCTTGCCAAAGCTGACAGCTCTCCCAGAGAGACAGGAAGCAACCCTCACATTTTTTCCCCACATTCAAACAATAATAGGAGAGGACCCTGGCTATTATTTTAGCAGCGACTTGCCTCTTTATCTGCTCCGAACATAGTTTCCTCTCTGTTTGAGAACCGCTTCCTCTTGCTAATGTCATTAGAGTGAGTGAGCGGGAGGTTTTCTGTGTGTGTGTGTGTGTGTGTGTGTGTGTGTGTGTGTGTGTGTGTATGGGCAAGAGAGGCAAAAAAAATCTGACTCCTTGGTCTTTAGTTCTAACCGGAAGTATATGGAGAGAGAGAGAGAGAGAGAGAGAGAGAGAGAGAGAAGTGGTGTGTGTGTGTGTGTGTGTGTGTGTGTGTGTGTGTGTGTGTGTGTTTGGGGAGTATTTGTGTGTTCATTTTTCCTGGACGAAAAAAAAATCTGTTCAGAGCCTCAGGCTGCCTCATTACCGCTAAGTGACCACAAGCTTTCACTCATATTCACTGGAGCTGTTTAGCTTGTGATGAGGGTTGACCACTGACACCAAAAACACAATATGTTGTTAGCAAATTAGTAAAGTTTAGTTTTAGTTTTAGGTCTTTATTTTTAAAAAATATTTTTCCACCGAGCACCAGTATATAGCTTTGTTTCGTCTGGTCCTGAACCAGAACTTGGTCTTCTTTTCTTTCCTGCTCTGGATGGGATTCCAGTTTATGCAAGTAAGTATCTGCCATCGGGTGCACTCATTTTCTCACTTTCCTTTTGGATTTTTGGTAGCACAGTCATATTCAGATGGATTATGACTTATGGATCTAGAATCAACTTCACATATAGTTGATGCTGTGTTAACAGTTGTTTATGGTTGTACTACTAGTATATGGCTGATTTTTGTCATATGTTTGTAGGATTATCTTTTTTTTTATGTTCAAGGAACATTTACTAAATTGGGATTATAAATAGAAGCTTGTTGTGTCTTGTGAAGTCTGTTTTCTGACCACTTCCCAACTTCATAATGACAAGATCTACTTTATGTCACTAATTACATTTTATGCTTGTGGCTTTCTTAGGACAACAAACCTTCTTTAGCTTCAGTCAACCAATGTTTAATACAATTCTATTTTTATTTGTTTAGCTGTCATATGATTATAATAGTAGAAGTGTAAATGAAAGTTTTGAAACTTTTAAATAATTACTCAAATTACTGATAACTCTCTTCTCAAAGTCTAAGAAATGGCTTTGACTAAACAAATGGTCGAATTAACGCACCACACCTGTCATCCTTTGTCTCAGGACTGGTCCTAAATTATCTCTGATGTAATCCAGTATATTTTGGGCTTCCAGTGTTTTCCCAGCAGTGTTCTGATTATGCCACAATTTCCTATTTGATGAATTTTGTTTCCCTCAGCTAAGTCTTTCTTTTTGAGAACACCATTATTATTATCAGTATAATAATAGGTCATTCAGGGCCGTTGTTCCCCTGGGAAACATTTTGTCATGTGGAATGTTTGGGTATGTTGTGTTTTTGTCAATGGGAGTAATGGGCTGTACCTAGAATCTTGGTGCTGTTCCATGAGTGCTGTAGCTGAACATGCTAATGAAAAGATTATGTTGATTTTCTGCAAGACTTTGAGAATGCTGAGCAACCCTGATGGTATAAAAACAATTCCAAAGTCAGACCATGTTTGGTTACTCTATATTAATAACAAGGCTCCAGGTGTTTTGGAGGAGCCAGATATTTCTATGGATGAGGAATGATGTGAAAAGCAGAAACGACTTGGACTATAAGAACGAAGTAGCAGTAACTTTGATTTATTGATTCAGACAGTGCAGCGGTTTTAGGCAGATATTGTTTTAAAGTCAATCATTTCATAGACATGACAAGGTGGGATTTACTACCTTCCTGCTTCACATGTGGCAAGCAGCTAATCCAACTTATCCCACACACAAACACTGCATATTCTACTAAATCCAGACATCATTTTATAACTTGGTAAGGTTTGAGACAGCTTTTTCAGTGAGCTTACTCAGTGAAACCGAGGTGAAACAGGAATGACAAGCATTAATGCAATATCAGTTCTCATGGTCCGTGTGTTCTCTTTACAGACGCACTGTGCCGCTGATTCATCCTCACTCCTGGCACCTGGTGAAGTTATCAGAAGCACCTTCCGTGCCTGGTTCAGCAGGCAGTTCAGACGGCCCGCTGGCCATGCAGCTCCACCCCACACCCTTCAGCGTACCGTGGCACTCTGGGGGTGACAGGTGAGGATCTATATACATATACATTTACATGTCTTCCCATACCCTCACACACAGCGTCATATACAGCGAACCCAGAAAGGACCCATGAAACCTCTGTCTCTTTTCTTGCATGGACAAGTAGGCGATTTAATGAATTGCTCATGCATTATATCTTTGAAAGAATGTGAATTAATACAGCTGAAGGGTGAAAACTTAATCTGTTTCATTGTCTGTGCACGTGCATTTCACGTGGGGAAATTTTTGGTCTCTAATGACTATCTAAAGATATCTAGATATTATCAGGAAACCAGGGATCTCAGTTTTCATGTCAACACGAACCTCGCTGAATCATGCTGTTATTTTTTTTTAGACTTTGGATTCAGACATTCCTTACGGATTTGTGACCAAAAAAAGCAGACTGATAAGGATATTTAAACAAAAAAAAAATCCATACCATAAAAACTTTCTAAAAATTTCCCAAACAATCTTAATGTTGTTATTTAATCAATTCTTGTGTTTGCGTATATTGACAAGGGTAGAAACTGCTCTCTGCTGGTTTAGGATCACTTGTGCTTTTGTAGATTGTAGATACTCTTGCCAAGTGTATCTGGGCTTTTTCACTAATCTCATTTTCTGTCATTATACTAATGACTGGAAAGTTTCTTGTTTGTCAGAATGTAGAAATGAAATCCAAAATTCCAAAATCCCACACCTCCCAGTTTGGAACACTTCAAATATATCTCACGTGAAGAAGATGATGGCAAAAGTAAATATTGTCCTTGACTGTATTCTAATATTCTATTTTTAAAAGTTCTTAATCAATTATTTTTTCAAATCAGGTGTTCTACCTATATCTTTTTAACAGGCTTAAAACTCCTAATTGTAATGTCACAGTAATGTTGCATTTTAGCATGAACCATTGCTTGTAAAAATTTCCATTAATTTGGTAACTATTTACATATGTTTCTGTAGCGTCATCTCTGTGGAAAAAAACAGTGCATTTGAAGTGTCGTGGAATGTTCTCACATATTCCATATTATATAGCTGCTGATGAAGATGATGATGATGATGATGATGGGATTTCCCTTTTGGAAACCTAATTTCCTTTCTTTTTTTGTACTGCCTCTGGTACAAGAACAAAAAGAGAAAGAGAAGGTCTGTCCTTTCAAGCATCAACAGTTTTCTTCTCCAGATGTCCCTGTTTTATGTAATATATTATTATTTTGACTTTGAATTTCCAAACATGTCAAATAACTTGTTTTTTTTAAGAAGATATATATAATATGTTTTTTTCATGTTATGATTATAATAATTTCCTGTTGTCTCTACCTTTCTGACTAGTGAGCTGTCCATGCCGTTGGGCCACCTCTCCCGGCACTACAGCACAGACCGCAGCAGCTCTGTGGGGAGTATGGAGAGTCTGGAAAACCCTCCAAGTCAGGGTTACTACGACAGCCAGCTCTCTCCCATTGACCCTGCCATCTTTAATAATAAACGTGACTCGGCTTATAGCTCTTTCTCTGCAAGCTCAAACACATCTGACTACACGGTATCTCAGCGCCCTGAGGAAAACAGCTCTATGGACAGTCTCCTGCAGGGCTTTGGCCCCTCCTACAAGTTTACAGAGGGACATCCACATTCTGCGGCTAGTGGCCCAGGAGAACTGCACTGTGAGGAGGGGATTCTCAAGTCTAGGCCTCTGCCTCATAGGCCAGAGGTTAAAGTACGTCCATCATCCTATAGCTATGAAGAAGACAAGTGTGGACCTCCAAAACCTCCCATGAGGAAGGATAGTTTTAGGGCTACCAGAGGCCTACCAGAGGTGTTGGATAAACGTTGTGTGTCTGCTCCTGTTGGTGTGTCAAGTTTGACTTGCTGCACTATTGAACACCCTACTCACATCCGCAAGGCACTGAATGGGAGTATGTGTCTGAATGGTCCAGAAAATGACCAGGACTTGAAGGGAAACAAAGCAGAACCTTATTACACAATAAATTCTCAAAAAGAATTGTTTACAGATAACAAAGTCAGCTCAAAAGAGGGATGCCAAAAGAGCAGTCACTTCCAGCCCCTAGAGAGGCATTCACCCAGGCCCAGTCCTCCAACAGCAGAGAATCTTGATAGTCAACTCAATCATTTAGATAACAATCTCCAGCCTAGGATGCACAGACATAGTGCCCCTGAAAAATTACTTGTCTCTCAGTTACACATGATAGAGCTCTCCAGTGACAATAGTGCACATTCCATGTCCCATTCTAGCCTGTGGTCTAATACTCTGCATCCCAGGGAGGAACTAAGTGAAGACAGTCCAGCTGTAGCTCAGGGTAAATGGGGGGGAAGCAGGTGTTCCACACCTGGTTCACTGACTGCTTCGGAGCTAGAGGAACACAGGGTAGAGGGAGAACCATTTGATTCAGGCCAAAGACTTACTCCTGTCCAGCATACTTGGGGAAGATCTGTCAGTGTTCCAGGTGAAACTATAGGAAATGGATTTACTGGGTCTGGACCCTGCATAGATTCTCAGCTTCATGAGAGAGGTTTTGAGACCATTAGTGCCGCCTCCAGCATGGACACTCTACTTGAGAACCAGGTACAAGAAGAAGGCAAGAGTGATGATGGTGAAATTTCAAAGCCTCCTCAAAAGCGCCAGTTTCGTTCATCTAAGTCTCGCCGCCGAAGTGAACGTTTTGCCACAAACCTTCGCAATGAGATCCAGAGGAAGAAGGCTCAGCTACACAAGAGCAAAGGCCCAGGTGGTATGCTCTGTGATGGCGAGACTGTAGAGGAAGAGGATATGGAAGAAAAATCCCCATCAGAGGTGCCAGCCATCCATCAACACAGGACCCAAACACAGACTAATCAACACAACAGCTTCCAGAATTTTACTCCATCTCAGGCCAGAACAATTGCCTCAAACTCAACATTTCCAGGCAGATGCTGTGGAACAAATTCTGCAGAGCATTCAGGGAGCAGAACTGAAGATATCCATCTTTCACAGGATGAAACCCATGGAGTCCAGTCAGCTGAAGAAAACAGACCTGTATGCGTGCGTGTGGTAGAAGAGTTGGCACCACCGGGTAAAGCCAGACGTTGGCGCTGGACACCTGAGCACAAACTGCAACCAGAAATAGAATCAACTGAAATAAAGAAGAATGGTGAAGGAATAGTACCGCCTTCTTGGAACCTTGGAACAACAAGGGGAAAAGTGGGTTCTTCAGGTGGGCGCTCTACCCGAGCTGATGATTGTGACATCCCACCTTTTGCAGACCGCAGGAAGTTCTTTGAGGAGACTAGCAGAAACCTGAGCCAGTCTGTGACAAACCTGGCAGGCCTTACAGGCCACCGCCAGAGACCAGAGAAACATGGGAGAAAGAAAGATCCAACTTCTCCTGAACCCCTTGAATCAGTCCCTGACCTTGGACGTAGGAGGTTCTCTTACCAGGGTGGAATTAATGTTGGAACCTCAGTCAACCTCAGTCATTCATTTGATACTAGAAGAAAGAGAGTCCCGCAAGAGAGAGATAGAGAGAGAGAAAATACACTGGAGAGAGAATGGGAGAAGGAGAGGGAGAAAGAGATACAGATGGAAAAAGAACAAGAGATGCGTAAAGAACAGGAGAGGCTACAGGCATGGGAAAAAGAGCAGGAGCAGGAGAGGGAGAGAGAAAGAGCTAGAAAGGAAATCGAAAGAGAGCGACAGAGAGTGCAACAGATGGAGAGAGACTGGGAAACCAGTAGAGATCGCTTTTATGCAGGATATGACCTCAATAATACCACAGTGTTACCACCTTTGCCTCATGATAACCTAAAACAACCACTTACAGCTGAAAATCTAACCCTGCGTAATTCACACTCTGACAATTTTTATAACAAGACCAACCCTGACATCCAAAAGCCATGCTCAGCCTTCCGACCTGTAACTAGCCAGCAGTATCAATCTGACCGCTGCTGTCTACACCCTGGATACAAGGCCAGGAGCTGCACTCCAACAGAGGTGAAGTTGTCACTTATAGATTTAATATTGACACGTTGCAGCATACACCAAAGATAAGCATAAATCCTTATAATATGTATGGAACAGAGCAGTCTCTTGTGATTTATTAAGCCCAAAATGTTGGAAACAAGCCACTTGCTTTAGGACCTTAGCAGCCAGCCAACAATAATATTGGACAAGATTTATGCTTTGAGAACTGTCGTTCCAGCCTAGCAGCTACAGGAAGATATGTTAAATGGAGGTTTAAGCTCATATTGTGTAACTGTCTGAATCTGCCACCCTTATATAAATAAAAGTGGCGTCTTGGAGGTATATATATCGATTCTTTGCAAGCATATAATGTGAAGCCCTTTGTTTCAGACTGAACTAAATGAAGGTGACCTGCAAAGTTTCTGTAAAAGGATTTTAGCTCAGTAATATTAACATAGTTATTAGCTTAGTAATTAACTCACATTTACATCTTTATGATAAAACATGTCTTACACTTTGGTGTTACACTGAGTATAACTATTTCAGATTTTTTTATATATATATATTAAGAGAATGGAAGAATTATATATGATGGTGTTTTACTGTTTATTGCCCCCAGGTGACTTCCTTTCTGAAAGAGAAAATTTTTTTGTTAAGGTCCTTGTAACTAGAGTGGTCTGCAGCTAATTAATTACAGTTTGCAGAAAAACTTTCTATTGGGTTTCTTTTGTGCCTAATGTATCAGGAAAATTATAGCATCCAAACATGTTCCTGTTTTGAATCATTTGTCAAATGTCTTCCACAGGCTTTTCCTGTGCATGAGTTGGAACAAACAAAACTTAGGAGGAAGTTTAGCCTGACTGAACGGTATGTTCACTTCCTGTATTTGAGTTCACAGATTGGTGGCCCCAGCAATGTTGTCTTTTTTCACTGTTTTTCATTTGTGATTATGGGCATGTGACTTGGAATCTGACTATTAAATTGTGCATTCATTTAGAGCTTCCCAAGGTTTCGTACATTGTAAGGGTAAGCTATTAATCATGACTCATTTTCTTGGTCATTAGGGACTATACTCAGTGTAGACGAGATTCAAGACCAGCAGAGGTTACTCTGGGTCGGGGATTTCAGTGTCAGTGGAACAACAGGCTACGTGATTGCAACAATGAGGATCAACCCATCATGTCATCAACACTGACTAACCGTGCCATGTCTGAAAATGACATCCGCATAGAGACCAAGTGTCTTCGTAGCCATGGTGCAGCTGCTACCAATAATAGCAGAATGTCTTCATCCATCGTCAGGGAACTGGATGAGAACATTGTATCTGTAGTTGAGACAAAGAAGAAAAAAGGGCCTCCTCCTCCTCGGCCACCACCCCCAAAATGGGAGCAATTCCATAAGAGAAGGGCATCTCACCACAGTCTTTTCTCTTCCCAACCTGCCTCTTCTTCCCAGTTCCAAACATACACACCCTGTCCATCCACTGCCCTGGAAATGACTCGTCAGCGGTCCTACAGCCTTCCTCCAAGGGATGATGCAGAAAGTCACAGTGATCCGCTAAACCCTGCCTTAAATAACAGAGCTTTCAAACCTGTGGCCGTGCCTCCAAAAGAAAGAGACACTACCAGAGTTCAGCACTACGAAACAAACAGTTCCGAAGACACACCAACATCCTCAAATGAGTCGAGCCAAAGGTATGGTTTCTGTAAAGGATAATAGGTACTTTAAGTAACGATGGCTGTAGGGATGGCCACAATGGTCACGCTGTAGCCATGGAAACCACTAAGAAACAACTCTAATGCCATGGCAGAATAGAGTGTTCGACAGTCTTTCTTGGCTACGAATATGTAATTTAAAAAGAAGTGCTTTATGCATTAGAAAACAAGCAAATCTCAGCAGAAGAGTTTGTACTGTTGTAAGATGCCAACAGGTACATTAACTTAGATTGTTATGAATAGAAGCTTACATATCTTCAGAAAAAAATGATTAAATTATAAGTGTCTTTGACCAAATTGCTCTGAATTGATTGAAGAGATAGTGTCATTATCTAGTGTAAATATAACTTTAATTCAACACCAGTTAAAACATGAAATTAACTCACTTACTGTAAAACTCACATTTTGGTGTTTTTGCCATAGTAGAACTGCAGGCTATGGTTGCAGGAAGCAGCGAATCAGATTCATGCATATGCAGTACAGCTCAGTTTTTATTCTGAGCACCATAGCTGTCCCTGCTGTTGTCACTGCTTAAGGACCCTATTACTTGTGATGCTGCTACATTATTGCTCTCACCTCATATCACATTTATGATTTCTTTCTATGGATGACCTCACTTGCATCTCAATCCTCTGTCACATTTCAGAGTTTCTGAGCAAAGCTTGGCCCAGCCTTCAGATCAGTACATACCAGCTGTGGTGAAACCAGTCATTTATAAGCATAGAGCAGAGTGGGACTTGACTTCTCCTCACAACTACACAGCAAGCAGCAATGCTAGCAAGTCACCAGTCCTAGTCCCTTCTTTGGAGAATGGCTCTTGCACTGGACTTGTCTATCCTGAGTCCTACTTCACAATGAACTACAACCACCAGCAGCATTTACAGAACCAGCCTCAGCAAATATGCATGCCTGGCAAGACTCTGGAACCTTCCACCCAAAGTCTACCTCCCAGCGAAGATCAATCCTTGCCCTATGAGACAGACATAGATGAGTTCCATGAGAATGAGGAAACAGCAGTGGAGCAGCAAAGGCAAGCAGAAGACAGGACTGAGATTCAATGTTTTGCTCAGCCAGTGACGGTGCTGGAAACTGACATCGACACTGTGACTGACGACGAGGCTCCGTCATCAGGGATGAGGAGAGGGCAACGGGCGTCCATCGTGGACTCTTTATTGGAAGAGGATTGTGGCAGAGCTGGAAAGGAGCTTATGGGAGAACTGTTCCCTCACTATACAGGGAGTGGAGCAGAAGGCTGGAGAGGAGGCAATATAGTGAGTGGAGACATGGTAGAGAGGTATGACCTGTTTTAGAGAAATTTGGTTTATTTGCATATTTTGTGGCATTCTAAAAATGCAGTTTGTAATAGGACTGGGCTTCGTAGGGGGGAACAATAGGTTTTGCAGTGTTTTCATTACTTGGTTTAATTGCTTAGACTGAATTTTTATTACCCCAGGTCTAGACAGAGCCCCTCAGTACCACAGGGCTCAACCTCTACCAGCTACAGAGGATCCACCAACAAAGCTCAACTCCTTAATAAGATGCCAAACTTCTCAGAGATGAAGGAGGCGGAGGAAGAACTTAATTACAAGGTTTGGCCTGATATGCATAGATTCCATCTATGTAGTATGTTATCTGAATAAGAAACAGAGAGAGTTTCTCAGTTACCCATTTGTGAGTGATCCTTCATTTCTAAACTGCAATTTTCCATACTATTTGCAGAGGCAGCTGATGGAAAGCTTGCGTAAGAAGCTGGGTGTGTTGCGGGAAGCCCAAAGAGGTTTGCAGGAGGACATCAGAGCCAATGCTCAGCTTGGTGAGGAGGTGGAAAGCCTGGTGCTGGCCGTCTGCAAGCCAAACGAGGTCGACAAGTTCCGTATGTTTATTGGAGACCTGGACAAAGTGACAAGTCTTCTGTTATCGCTGTCTGGCAGGCTGCTCAGAGTGGAAAGTGCTTTGGATTGCCTGGACCCAGAATCAGGACATCGTGAAAGGGTGAGATGTGGGTGGTAGAAGAAGAAATATACAACTTCATTTTAAGAGGTTCCACAAAAATATGGCATTTACCATTTAGGAATTACAGCCATTTTCAACAAAGTACCTCCATTTTCAGGGGCTCAAAGGTATTTGGACAAAGTGACATAATTGTAAATATAATCATAATTTTAATACTTGGATGAAAATCCTTTGCAGTCAATGACTGCCTGAAGACTGAAGCCTGTGTTCTCAAAACTCAAATTCTGAGTTTCCTCCCTGGAGATGCTTTACCAGGTCTTCACTGCAGCCACCTTCAGTTGCTGCTTGTTTGTAGGTCTTTCTGCCTTCAGTCTTGTCTTCAGTAAGTGAAAAGCAGCTCTATTGGGTTGAGATCAGGCAACTGACTTGGCCATTGAAGAATATTCCATTTCTTTGCCTTTAAAAAGTCTTGAGTTGCTTTCGCAGTATGTTTAGGGTCATTATCCACCTGCACTGTGAAGCGGCGTCCTATCAGTTTTGTAGCATTTGGCTGAATGTGAGCAGAGAGTATAGCCCTATACACCTCAGAATTCATCTTGCTACTTCTGTCAGCAGTCACAATAACAATAACAATAAACACCAGTGAGCTCGTTCCATTGTCAGCCATACATGCCCATGCCATAACACTGCCTCCACCATGTTTGACACATGATGTGGTATACTTTGGATCATGAGCTGTTCCTTTCTTTCACCATACTTTTCTCTTCCCATCATTCTTGTACAAGTTAATCTTGGTTTCATCAGTCCAAAGAATCTTATTCCTGAACATGGGAGGCTTTTTTAGATGTTTTCTGGCAAAGTCTAATCTGGCTTTCCTGTTCTTGAATGTTAGCAGTGGTTTACACCTTGTTGTAAACCCTCTGTATTTACATTAAGGAAGCGTCTCTTGATTGTAGATTTTGACAATGATACCTTCTCCAGAGTATTCTTGACTTCTGTTGATGTTGTGAAGGGGTTTTTCTTCACCAAGGAAAGGATTCTGCGATCATCCACTTCAGTTGTCTTACTTGGTCTTCCAGGCCTTTCGATGTTGTTGAGCTCACCAGTGCTTTCTTTCTTTTTAAGAATGTACCCAACTGTTGATTTGGTCACACCTAAGGTTTTTGCTATCTCTCTTATAGATTTATGTTGCTTTTTCAGCCTAATGATGGCCTCCTTCACTTGCATTAAGATCTCCTTGGACTTCATATTGGTAGCTCCAGTCGAACAGCTGCCAAATGTCAACTCAATACCTGATTTCAACTCCAGACCTTTTATGTGCTTCATTTGTCTTGAAGTAACGAGGGAATGGACCGCACCCGGTCAATTAACTTCTTGTCAGTCAGTTGTCCAAATACCTTTGAGCCCCTGAAAATGGAAGCACTTTGCTTAAAATGGCTGTAATTCCTAAATGGTAAATGCCATATTTTTGTGGGACCTCTTAAAATAAAGCTGAAAGTCTACACTTCGATCACATCTTGATTGTTTTATTTCAAATCCATTGTGGTGGTGTATAAAGGCAAACTAACAAAAACTCTGTCGTTGTCGAAATACTTCTGGACCTGACTGCATGTTGTCTCTCTATCTATATCTATAAAATATATCTGTCTCTCCAGATTCTAGCTTTTCCAGATTCTTGTGCTCTTGAATTCTTGTGCAATACTAGTCTTTACACTGTTTTTCATTTACATTGTTTCATAGCTCAGTAACCATAAGTGAGGGTCACTCGCTATTTCTTTTGATACTTTTCTCTTATGGTACTGTAGCTCCCCCTGTTGGACAAGAAGAAGCAGCTCCTTGCACAGCTGGCTGAGGCTCAGGAGCTGAAGGAGCATGTGGACCGGAGGGAGGAGGCTGTGGGCAGGGTGCTGAGTCGCTGCCTGACTCCAGAACAACTGCGTGATTACAGCCATTTTGTGAAGATGAAGGCAGCACTGCTGGTAGAACAGCGGCAGCTGGATGATAAAATCCGGCTAGGGGAAGAACAGCTCCGAGGCCTGAAGGAGAGCCTCGGCCTAGGATATGGCCCTTACTGAAACTGGAACTGGAAGTAAAGTACAGGAAGGTTGCGTGTGCATATATGCACATGAATGGGCACACATGAAAGTTTCTGATAAATAATTATGTTTGACTGTATCTGAACGTAATAACAAACCTGCAATAGTGACAGTCAAAGACTTCTTATGAAGCACAAGTACAGTGAATTTATCAGCTGTAGTATCAGCTGATGCTTGGTGGCAATATGTTGCCACTCTTTCATACAGCAGCAATACTCAAAACTGTTGAGAAATAAGTAACACTAAGCAGTAAATGACCTCAAACTCCTACTCTAAGCCACATAATGCTGTGTGTGCGCATGCACGTGCATCTCATTAATATCAACTGAAGACCTGTCCATGCACTGCTATTTATTTATTTATATCTCTCTGCAAAATCAGAAAATCAGAGAAAGAACTCAAGAGGTATGTTGTTCTGTTTACTGAAATGTGGTCACCTTGTATATCGGCAAATTGAGCACTAAAAACTTTTGGCCCAATAATCATGTTACATTTCATATGTTACTAGAAATGTTTTTGATAGAAGATGAACCATATGTGCAGGAATAGTGTTATGCTGTAGTATCACAGAACAGCACTCTTAGGTTCAAACTGGAATTTGCTTTGTAATTTAAGTATAACAAAACCATCTTATGAAGATATCCATCTTTTCTTACTTCAGTCAGGTTAGAGCGATCAATGTGCATTTGTTACTCTCTGGGTATTTATGTGTTCTGTTCAGGTAACGGTCCACTTATTCAGGCAATTCATAAGCATTGAAGACATATTCGTGCCTTATTCATTATAAAGTGCTTTATTGCATTTTTCGTAAGTGATATCTGATTTTTTTTTTTTATACCAAAGATTACTTTCGTGTCTTAACACAGGAACAGAAATATGGTGCTTATTTTGGAGAACTACATGCAGTAACCTAGTCTTTAAAGGAAATTCTTGCTGTAGCTGTGTTTATTCAGTGCAGCTGTGTTTAACATTTTGATCACTTAAAACAGTTCTTACATTCCTTGTATATAATGTTCATGCCTGCAGTGTTGCAAATGTCATGTGTAATATAATATATCATTTTTGTTTCTGACTGAGCAAAGTGCTTTTTAATATCCTTATCCTCTTTAGAGGGAAGAATGCTGCTTTATTGAACATTTAATGTGCTGAGTTTTCAACCAACAATGTATTAAACCATAGATTGTTGAGTTTCTTTTTTTTTTTTTTATTTCAGAACTGCCTTTCAGCATTTAAGAGTGCCAAAGATGAATGTGCATTTGTTACAGTAAACAGCTAAAAACTATGTTCATGTATACTTTTTTTTTTTTTACCCAGTGTATATACTGCCTCCTTCTGTGCTCTTTCTTTTTTGTTGTATCATACCTGCGTAAATTATTTCACACTGGAAGTGTATGAAAATATTTGGTTGACCTATAAATGATCAATTTCCCTAATTTTGGTTTGTTATAAATCCAGTGTGGAATATGTACTATTGATTATAGAATATAAATATTTTAAGCTATGTGTATGTTTTTTTTATTTATTTTTTTATTCCAAGTGAAATAGTTTCCTTTCACACCTCACTACATGTGCATACACAAGCTGTAGCATTCAAAAGGCTTTCCAACTAAGTAAATTTGAAATCAGGATCATTACAAAATTGAATTCCTTAATGCTGAAATTTCTAGGAAGAACATACACATACTGGCCACTTTAACTGGAACACTGGTACCACTCTTTCATGCACTTATCTAACTAGCCAATCAGGTGGTAGTGGTGTAATGCATAAACTCATGCAGATACATGTCCAGAGCTTCAGTTAATAGTCACATCAAAAATTAGTTGGGGGAAAAATGTGATCACAGTGGCCTTGACCACAGCGTGGTTGTTGGTGCCAGATGGGCTGCTTTGAGTATTTCAGAAACTGCTGATCTCCTGGGAAAGTGGACAGTTGAACAGTGGAAATCTTGCCTGATCTTTTTCTAATTTTCAGCAGGCCAGTTTCAGTGAACCTATGCTCACTGTAACATCAGAGTCCTGTTCTTGGTTGTCAGCAGTGGAACTTTTGTTGTTGTAGCCCATCTGCCTCAAGGATAGCTACTTTGTGTGTTCTGAGATTCTTTTCTGCTCACCTTGGATGTAAAGAGTTGTTATTTCAGGTACTGTAGCCTTCCTGTCAGCTCAAACTAGTCTTCCCATTATCCTCTGACTGCTCTCATCGACAAGGCATTTCTGCCCCAGCACTGCCACTCACTAAACTCCAGAGATTCTTGTGCATGAAAATCCCAGAAGACAAGCAGTTTATGAAATCCCCAAATCACTCCATTTGGCAGTAACAATCATGCTATTATCAAAGTCACTGAGACACTCTGAGTGTATCTTTGCACTTATTTTACATTCGAACTGTTGCTTCTTACCTGCTGTAAAATAGTACTGCATTTTCTTTAAGACATTTTATTCAAGGACCCCGGAGACTTAAGGTGAAAATCCCTTTAATAAAACTCATGAAACGCAGCATAACAAACAACCAAAAAAAAAAAGTAACTAAAAGCAAGTTGATAACATTTACAACCACAAAGGAAAACAAAAACTGTACAACCCTAATGCTGGATCACTTCTTACTTTTACTCATTCATTAATTCATTAGGGGGCTTCATAATAAGAGGAAAGTTTTGTGATGTTCATTGTACATATTTTGCAATACCATGGTGTCACCATCCCACAGAGATGCATGAAAAATCATGGGCATGTCTCTGGTGTATTCTCCACCATGGTATTGAAGTTGCACATTTATTTGTACAGGATGTCATAATGACCTGGTCGATAGAGGAGGAAGATGCGTGGCTCACTGCCCTCTGGGAAAATGTGGTGGTTAACTGTGCCACCCTCCCCTCGGTCCATGTATTCCACCAGTATGGACACATTCAATGCCTGTGCTAAGGCTATGATGTGGATGTGGTCACTTTCTTTGGACATTGGCTCCACCTCCTGCAAAAAGAAACATTTAACATTAGTCCTAAAGCTGGTTTGAACAAGTGTTTATTTTCTTGAGCTTTGTGTTAATCATCTTAGCTCTCTGTTCATCTGTAAAGACAGTGTAGTTTTGGCCATGTCTTACCTGCTGGCAGAATTCTTTGACTGAACGTCCTCCCTCTATGAAGTGCTGGAAGAAGGCATGCTCTCTCTGCAAATAGCCAGAGGTGAGCAGCCGCAGGTAAACCACCACATAGTCCGACACACTCTGGTCATTAAAGGAGCTCAGCAACTCCCCGAGGGCTGGCTGCTTCTCACACAGCTCAATCAGGTCCATGAACTAATGAAATCAACAATAACTCATGTCAGGATTTACAAATTACATCAGCATGCAGAAAGTTTCTTCTTGTCTCTACTCACTGTGTTGTGAAAGTCTTCAATAGTGAACTCAGTAAAGCCCTGGTTCACAAGATCCAGTTTGCTCTTTGCTGCCACTGCTTTAAACCTAAGATAGCCAAGTTTATATATGAATAGCAAAACACAAGAAAAAAATGTAATTCTTGTAATTGTACAATCATATGCAATAGCTAATCCTTTGCCATACACAGTGTGTTAATCACCCTCTAGTCCTTCAGTGTCCATTTTTGACCATTTCTGACCCATGGTACTTCATTCCTCTTAGACACAGGTTCCCAACCCTGGTCCTGGAGTTCCCTTGCATATTTTAGAGGTTTTCCTGTGATAACAAACCCACTGCAACTCAGGAAGGGTTGTTAATTAACTGATTAGTTGTGTCAGGGTAGGGAAAACAGCTAAATGTGCAGGACCGGGGGTACTCCAGGACCAGGGTTCGGAACCTCTTCCCTAATGGATGTCGTAGAGGGCAGTTAACAAATTGTGTACTTATAAAGTTCCTGATAAAATTGCTGCAATGTGTAGGTAGAAATTAGGTGTACATAACTTGGAGTGTACTGCCCAGCCTTATTTACAGAACTCATTTCTGTTAGTTTATGGTAAGGGTTTTCCAAAAACTATATGTACTATATAGACATTTAAAACAAAAGCCAAGCTTTACTTCTGTAGCTCTTTGCCATCATCCAGTAGTGACTCCAAATGTGAAAAGCCAAAAGCTCTGTAGAAACAATTTCCATCAGGTCGCGTCTTCCGGATATATGAATATTTTTTATGAAGATCCTGTAGGAATAACATTGAAAAACTTTCATAACATTGAATAATATTGAAAAGCTGCAGACGACTGTGGCATCATCAGGATTCAAACTTCACAATTTAGCATACGTTTTTCTGTTGTGAAACTTTGGAGCCTATTATAGCAACCCTTAGTTTAAGATAAAGATTTGACAAAAATGGCATAACGAAGAATCAAATATAGTTTTACTTATTATTACAGATATAACTAAATATGCACATGATGGGCTAACCTTGATCTTGAGTTGATAGATTGTGTCCTCTTCAGCATACTCGCTCTGCAGCACAGAGAGATCCTGTCTGTCAGACACTAAGGGGATACTGATGGCTATCTGTCTCCAAACACACACACACACACACACACACACACACACACACACAGTTCATGAAATATAATGACTGCTTAATAACATTAAATGGAAACAGGAGATACTGTATATTAGCACTAAATTTAATACTGAACAAATTCACTATACACAGCTGTTAGTACAATCTCTGAGTTATTAAATTATTTGACCTAAATGTAATACAGTATGTGCAAAACAGTCTGCTGTTCAAATTCTGTCACACCGTCTCCATGTTATGGAGAGTCTTTGTGTTTTCAGGAACTTGGGCTCCTGTTAAAGGTTACGAGAGTATAGAAAAATCAATACACTACAGAAAAATATCGAGAAATCTCAAAGTATTTAAGAATCATGGGCACAGTAACTACGCTGGACAAATACAGGCTATTCAAACTGGTCTTCCTTGTGTAAGTGCACAAATGTTTGTCTGCAAGACTGAAAAGTCATAACTCACTTCCTGCTGAATTCGGTCTTGCTGTGCCATAATGGCCTCATCATACGCCAGGCAGTTCACTCCTACCAAAGAAGGAGGAGAAAAAGATGATGATTAATAAGGAGCAAAAAAATGGGTCACTTCTGGAAGTTTCTTACAGACTGACTTTACTGAAATAACCGATCAGGAATAAGTTGTCTTCACCAGTTAAGACGCATTCTGTTTCAGAAAATACTGATCTTTCAGAGCCGGTCAAGGACACAAAAACCTTTTAACCACTACCAACAGTGAAAACCATAATGAAAGAAATGGAACAGACACAAAGACACTACCAAGGCACAGCGGCGATCAGGGATTGGCCATTGGGAACAGCGTCGATCAGGGACTGGCCACTGGGAACAGCGGCGATCAGGGACTGGCCACTGGGAACAGCGGCGATCAGGGACTGGCCACTGGGAACAGCGGCGATCAGGGACTGGCCACTGGGAACAGCGGCGATCAGGGACTGGCCATTGGGAACAGCGGCGATCAGGGACTGGCCACTGGGAACAGCGGCGATCAGGGATTGTTTTTTTGGAACACAGGTGTAAGTGCAACTCGGTCACGCTTTGCACACTGGTGATGGGTCGACGGACCCTGCTCTCCCAACATGAATAACCAGCACCTGTGACGTGAGCTGGAAAACCAAGTCGATTGCAGAATAGTTGCTCACGTCTGTTCAAAATGTCTCAAAATTTGTCACTAGCCTCTTTTGAAATAAAGTTGTTAAAGGGGTCTAAAACTTCACCAAATCTAGCTAGGTTTGCAACACTGACCAGGGGAGTGGACCACAAACACCTGCACTCACATGCAGTCAAAAGGTTTATGTTAATAATTTTAATAGTGAAACAATGATCTATGAATATGATATAAACGTGGACTTGTATTGCACTTGCCTCTGATGCTTTTCAGGTCTGCTGGCGTTTGTTTTGTGGTTTTGCTACTGTCTGCCATTTTCAATTTGGTATATTTTCTAGCTTTCTCCAGCTCTGAAAGGTGAAAGGTCACCATTTACTATTTTATATCTTTTGAAAGCAGCTCTAATTGTCAACAGCAAACTATTTCAAAGTTACCGCCTGTGTGAACATTAAATAAAGACTTATACACATGCTGACTGTTTTAAGTTATTAGACACTTGAATGAGGCGCATTAAAATAGCTGAAATAAAGCATATCCATGCGAAAGCACAGTTTAGAGCTTACTAATAAAGATGACTGCAGGAGCATTTGAACGAGTTTTCAACACTAAATCACCATTAAATGACCATGAAATTAAACTGTACGGTAGATTCTGCAGCCAGGAGCAAAAGGGGGTGAAGACTTTTGCACTCGCCTGTATGTAAACAAACGAGGTTTACTCAAGAGAGCAACGACGGAGCATGATGCGAGCTCACGGACTGCAAGAAAAAGCAATGAATATGCAAATAATAAATAAATGTAAGCAGTCATCATGCTGAACGTTGGCAGATGAAGGTATTAATGTGCTCTACAGTTTATGCTGCAGCAGATGACCCTAATTTAGACTGCGCCAAAGCATTTAACAAGCAGGACAATGTGCAAACAATCATCTCCCACTTCACCACAGTGGCAGTAACATACTTTTCTGCTTTCTTAAAATCATTATCTCCTTTCTTTGTTGGCTATTCTCTGCTATTTATATTGCGGACAACAGATAAACATTTTTCCCGAGACAGGTTTGGAAATAAAACATAAAAAGCCCATAACACTGTTCTCTAAATCCTGTAGCTGGAGACCCATACAAAGATACATATTTTCATTTTTAAAAGGAAATGTTTCTTCACTCACCCTCCATCTCTCCCTGTGATGTTTCCTGCTGCTCGTCCGCCATCTTGGATTCAGGGTTCTGTTTCCCCTCCCTCTGTGAGAGCGGTTAAATCCCAAACAGCTCGTCGTTACATCGATAAGGCCACTTCGTAGGGAATTAAGCAACCGCTAAGTAGTGCACTGCGAAACCAGCAAGGTGTTATTTTGGACTCGGCCACTTCCTGCACTTCCGGGTCAGATTTGTTCCGCAGCAATAGACGATGTGTCCTCACTAGTTGAACGTTTTGAGTTATTGTCCAGTCGAGTTAAAATGCTGCTACTAAACAGGGTTTGCTTGTCGTTGAAAAGTTTGAGAAAAGTGTCAGCCCGGCGCTGGCATCATACTAGTTTGACAAGTTAGTTAACGGTTTATTTCGTTATTCTAAAATGCACATGTCGAATAAGACATAAGGAACTGTTTTCAAGTACATCATTTTGGATCATGGTTGAGAGAAATGTGCCATTATTGATATGCAAATTTGTTTTTCGTCTGTTCTTATTTATAATCTGACTGTGCCTGAAGAACTATGTGCTACTGTTCACTGTTTTGCATCTGTTAGGATTGCATGTTAGTAGAAATGGTGTAGCAAAATAACTGGGCATACTTGAGTGCAAAAGTTTGCATCTCCCAAGGTATCTGGGTATAAAAGTCAAACGTTCTTGCATTACAACTTATGTAGAAAAAAATCCAAGCTAAAGGTGAAATCCTGCAATAAGATTACAATCTCAAACATATCAAGAGAAGCATGGCCTGAAAACCTTGCTGTGACCTTGTTGTAGGATCTGATCTGAAGAAAGCAGTAGCTTATATGACATCTGGCAAAGTGATTACAAATATGTAAAGAATATGCAAGGCGAATATTGCAAAAGAGATTATTTAAAACAGGTGCCAAATCTTTTCCGCAAAGGGCCGGGCTGGCTGCAGGTTTTCATTCCAACCAAGCCGGATCCTTCAGTACTCTCAGATATGGTGCCTGCATGGTTGGAATGAAAACCTGCAGTCAGACTGGTCTTCTGCAGATAAAATTGAACATCCTTGACCTAAAAGTTACTTGGGGCACACATTAGGTTGGATGTGGTGACAACAGCTATATTTAAGCATAAAAGTTAATAAGAAATATTTATATCACATTCAGAAAGGGAGTTGCTTTTGAACTCTTCTTTTTTGTTATTAGTACCTCAATATACACAATTTGGCCACTTTTGTTGCTTGTGATAATGAAGGAATAGTTTGTCTTAGGGGTGTGAAAGCATTTTTACTCAAGTGGATGGTAAGGTTAAAAATGTGTTAGTGTAAGGACTCAGTACATTGGCATTTTCACTATCATATCTGTTCACTAAATGCATGCTTGCATTCACAGATGACCTGATTAACAACATGGACAAGAAAGCAACATGGGACAGGTTTTACACAGAAAACAGCAGGAAAGGAAAATTCAAGAACTTTGAGTGGTTCTTTGGCTTTCATTCGGTCAAAGACTACATCCTGCCTCTGCTGCAGTCCATGTCTGATACTCCTGCCCCATTACATGTTCTGGACATTGGCTGTGGCACGTCAGCATTAGGGCCCAGTGTCTACACACACTCCCAGTGTGCAGTGAAGGTCACATGTGCTGATATCTCTCCAGTGGCGGTGCGGTTAATGCAGGAACATGCTGAAAGTACACCACTACAACCCTGCAACCCGGCTTCCACCCTCGTCTTCAGAGAAATGGACTGCACAGAGCTGGAAAGACACTTTGAGCCCAGGAGCCTGGCCTTGATAGTAGACAAAGGTACAACAGATGCCCTGGTGAGGACTAAGGAAGGGCGAGCAAAAGCTGGTCAAATTGTACGGCAATGTCTGACTGTGCTGAGACGCTCAGGGAGCCTGCTGCAGTTTTCAGATGAAGATCCTGATGCCAGGCTGCTTTGGCTGGAGAATGAGAGTCAAGGCTCAGCGGTGGCAGCTGATGTATCAGTATACGAAGTTGGAGAATTACGAGGGGTCACTTACTTCTGTTATCAAATAACTCCTTATACAGCCCAACACTGACACCTTGAACACCTGAAACCTCTGTGTTTTATGCGACATTGTCATTTTGCTTTGTGTAATTACATTACATTACATACTCCAAACATTAGATTACTATTGTCATTATTGCAGTGGTTTTTGACCATGATCACATGATTGCATTGTGCATACAAATGTCTGCATTTTGGTATTTGTGAATCACACCCTTTGGCAGAACAAATAATGTAAAGATTAACCATTGCTTTAATGGATGCAGATGCATTAGCATTATTGTACATGTAATATTTTATTTGTAACTTGCACAAGTGCCAACTTTAAAAAAAAAAAAAATTAACAACAAAAGCCATTTACAAAAAGACAGTATAACCCCATACAATATTTTGGCAGACTCCAAAACAGCCAATATTGTATACATACAAAGCAGGGTTGAGGGCTATATGGCATATAAAATACAAAAATTGGAAACTGGAAATTGTAGACAATACAATGGTGTCCACATAAAATACCACCAATAAAAGCCTGGGATGATTAAGAACAACAATGAAGCACAAAAACAGTAAGCTGTTAAAAAAGTAAATAATGATATTTTTTGGAAATCCACAATGGCACATTATAAAAAAAAGTGGGGGAAAAAAGCTATAGCTTACAGATTTACATCTTACATTAAACAAAAGAACAAAGTTTCAAAGCAGTTTAACATTTAGTTTGATCTGATGAAGGTTCTGAAGTACATCACTACATTTCAGCCATCATCAAATCACATTATTACTTGTTTTCAATATCTGTAAGGCCGGTTATTAGGATTATACCGAGCATATGGGTTATACTGGTGCTTTATGTGTTTTTGCTTCATCACAAAGTTGTTCCCTGGCCAGGAGGGGGCAGCAGGCACAGTTCTGCCATTACCACCACGGCGGACGTCGTAGTTCCCACCTTGAACCAAAAATGAGAAAACTCATGCTGACAAACAAAGAGCATAGTGTAACAATCCTATAATCATAAACTCTTAAAGAAAGATGAGCCAGAACACAAATGAGAGTGATGGTACCATTATCAGTTGTTTTGTTCTCAAAGCTGAAGTAACCAGTGCTGAACTGAGGGAGTGTAGGTAATTCATCCTCATAAAAATGGGATCCAAAGCCATCATACTGCAGCTGTTGCTGCCAGGCTGGCACTGAAAAGACACGTTAATAAGGTATACGGTCATTGATTTTAGCAAAATTTATTTAACTAACTTATCATATTACTTTCAGTTATATTTAGTAGTAGTAGATTATTGACTGTATAGATGAAGCCATTAGATCCCATGTAAAAGCTATTACTCATGTCATCATGTGGGCCTGCTGCAAAAAAAAAAAAATCCATCATATTCTTAAAGAACCAGTTCATGCATCTATCAAGACTGCTTGTAAGCTTCAAGTTCTATGAAGGCACTTCCTGGCCCAGTAAATGCCACCAGACTGGCTGTTTTTGGAGAGAACATTTAACAAAAGTATAAAACCTAAAACCAGCTAAAAGATTACTGTAGTGCTATAAATATACACAAATGTTTTCCTGTCTGGATGATTCTTTGTAACCACTTAATTTTGTGTGTGTGTTCACTACTGTGTGTGTGTGTGTGCACTTGGATGGGTTAAATGCAGAGCACAAATTCCGAGTATGGGTCACCATACTTGGCCACAAGTCACTTCACTTTTGTTATATATTATTTTGAAACTGCCTAACCATTTTGTTTTGTGACTCCACTGTAGCTCTTTACATTGTCCAGGTTTTAGCATCAATGTTCAGGTGCTAGCAAAACTGTCCAGATAAACCTCATTAGGACTGTACAGTCAGGCAGATAAACAGCAATAAAGGGACAGATTCAGAATTTTACCTCCATAATGACCAGAATCTGCCATGGATCCTGCTGGCCTGTAGTCACTTTGATTTGGAGTCTGCTTGTAATCCAGCATCCATGTCTTACTCTGGTCTACAAAATGAAGATTACTGATTTAAAAAAAAAAAAAAAAAAAAACCTGCCAATAAAAAAATACTTGTGATAACCTTATAATTCACAACACGTTGTACTAAAACTACTTTTCGCTTACTATTGTAGTTGAGCCACACAGCCCTGATATATGGCTAAAATTGAGCATGAAAGTAGGGTTTGTGTAAAGTGTCCAAAATTTACTGACACTAATTCGTACATTTGTGCTATTTAAGCAGAGTTGCAGTTGTCTGGGACACTTTACACAACCCGACTTTCATGCTCAATTTTAGCCATGTATTAGGGCTGCGTGGCTCAATAAAACATAATCAAACTACAACACTGGTTAGCTTAGCTAAAGAAATTTATTGACTCTGGATTGTTAAGTGTGAAGTTGATATGTTTTTACTGCCTGACCGATCACAGCATGCTTTGACAATTCTCCAACCTCTGCTTTCTACACCAGCTAGGACTGCAATACTACACAGCACTATACAAGCGAGGCTCGACTTAGAATAGCCATGAATGTGGTGACATACTGATTCAGTTTTAGCACAGTTTTCTTTATATTTAGCATTATATGTGAAAGTTTTTCAGATTATAGAATACAGTGCAAATGAAAAAACATTTCTCTTTATTTAAAGTACAACAAACCTGTTTTCGTCCCAATAAGTAAATAATTGTGGTTTCAATAGGAACATGAAATGAGTCACAAGAGTCCTACAGCCTTGTTTAACTTACCTGTGGCTACAGGGTTGGGCAGCTCTACGCCCCAGGCCTGAGCAGCATGAGCCAACAGCAAGCATGTGATCTGACGATGAGCCAAAGCATTCCAGTGAACCCCATCTTTCATGCGGTGCTGGAGGCTAAACCGGAAGACAAAGTGAAGGTCTAGAACGTCCAGCCCGTATGCATCTGCCAGCACTGCACCATAGAAGTTTGCCTCAATCACATCATAGCGAAGAGTCGGACCCATATCCTGAATCTGAAACATGGGAGCATCTTGATATAGTTACTGATCTGAATGAATCAGCCACGTAAACACAGGCTCTGTGGAATAATTCAGTTTAACACAACACTTCTCTTGATGTATGCTGCCAATATCTAGAGAAAAGCCAATTCAGAGTACTCTAGCCCAAATTACTTAGTACTGACCCACCTCGGGTACCAGAAAGCCTCCTATGATCTTCTTACCCAGAGGCATGGTCATGTTCCACACCACAAGGCTTTCTTCTGGCAGAACAGCCTTCAGCTGCACAAAAAATCTATTTAGGTTCTCTTTGTACTCTGGGACCCACTTACGGTTGTACCTGAGCAGCAAAACAGAGAAAAGTTTAATATGCACACAATGCAGAGATGATTATATCTCCCAGTCATGTGGAGTAGCTATAATCTATTGACAAAATCTCTTTCTTTCTTTCCGAGCTTTAGGCCAGTATTATGTGTAGGTTTAGATGATAAACCTCCCCCTTTACACTGTTACCTTGATACATCCCAAAGACAGGAGTTGACTATGACCACATCTGGCTTCAGCTCATGTTTGAAGTCGGCAAGGATGCTCTCCATGTAGCGAGAGAAGACCCGTGTGATGAAGTAGAACCGGACCAGATGATGGTCTGTGCGATACTGACGAACCTCTCTGTACTCAGTGCCATTGTTCATATGACCTAGTCTTCCACCCTCTACTAAATAGTCTTGTTCAAAGGACAGCTCACCCTTGATGAGAGAGGTGAGAATTATAGAAACTAAGGAAAGGGTTAACCTACAGGCATCCACCTAAAGATGGCTTTATTCAAACACATGTGGTTAATAAAAAAAATAAATAAAAATACAAATTAAATGTTAAAAAAAATTACATATACATACATACATACATACATACATTTTATATTTATATATATATATATATATATATATATATATATATATATATATATATATACACACACACACACACACACACATATATACACACACACCTTGCTTTTGAGCTGGGATACCAACAGATAAGAGTCTCTTTGCAAAAGCAACACCAAGTCTTTATACACAGACCGCTGAACTAGAGGGAAAAAGTCAAAAAGTCAACTTTATTGTCAATTCTGCTATATGTACAGGACACACAGAGGATTGAAATTTCGTTTCCCTCAGACCCATGGTGTGAGAAACCAACATAAGACAAGTAATTAAAAAAAGTAAAGTAAAATAAAATACAATAATAAAAAATTAAAATAAAATAAAAACAGATGTTTACCAGCAGCTACGTGCTGTGGGATCATCACGGTGTTTTGGTGTTCAGGGTTAATACTCACTTGAGTCGCCAAGCACAACAACAAATTTGTTATGGAGAAGTTGACTAGCTTGACGATGAGTCACAGTTCTCACACAGGCCTCTCGCATCTTACTAGCTAATTTAGCTAACTGTAAAGCAGTAATATAGCTAGGCAACTAGCTTAATGTGGAACCAAGCCAAAGCCGTCAAGATGTCTGTGGCAGAAAATGTCGTCTGCAAAGTTATGTCAGATAAGTTTTTTTTTTTTCAGCTTTAAGTGCTTTAGCTGCTCCAGGTAGATTTAACAAGCTCCCCACTAACGTTATTTATATGGTGCCGTTAAGAAGAAAGTGAGAAAACACTTCCCCCGAATTAGTGAACGATATTAATGGCGGAATTAAGTAAGTCAGTCAGGCAGTAAGCAGCGTTCACATGACCCGAAAGCTTCTTCAGGAAAGTAGGAGGTTGTTTAAATGCTGCTGTCATCCTACAGGGAGCGCTTTTATTAGCTACAGCCTGCGGACTAATCTGTGCTGTCGGTCAGTTAAAAAAGTTTTTTTTTTTTTTTTAATTCTTTAAGCACAGGAGCGTAAATACACATAACACTCTTTTGTTAAATAAATAAATAAATAGATAGATAGATAGATAGATAGACAGATAGATAGATAGATAGATAGTACAGTTTTACAATGTAAATATCATTTATTTAATTGAAATTTTATCATATTCTATTTTATTCTGCTAGAACCCAAAATATTAACCAGGTGATAAAAATGAAATACAGTAAGTAAAGAATAAAACATGGCAGGGCGTGCTACTATAGGAAACTAATCAATGCTGGGTGTGTCACAGAGATGACACTTTTTCCCTATTCTGATGTTTGATGTGAACATTAACTGAAGCTCTCGACTTGATCTGCATGATTTTATGCCTTGTGCTGCTGCCACATGATTGGCTGTTAGGATAACTGCATAAATGAGCAGGTGTTCCTATTAAAGTGAACAGTGATTGTATATTTTTCTTTGTTAAAAACATTTAAATAACAATATAAATAAATAACAAATAATTCCATTTATTATTAGGCTTAGATTTTTGTGGAGCATCTGCCATACAAGCCCTGTGAATGAGCTCTTACTATAGAAATGATAACGTGTTAGAAGGAAAGCATTAATGTAATCCTGTGATTTGAATTATAGCTGGCACTACTGTCAGAGTGGCTGTTATTAACAATTAATCAAGCATGTGCACAGCCAAAGGACTAACTGTACACCACACACAGTGAATACACACACACACACACACACACACATGTATACATATACTAATGTACACCACACACATCTATACATACACAATATGTTTGTAGGATTGTATATACAGTATGTGTGTACATCTATAAATACCTTGTTAATCAGATGGGTTTAAAAAAAAAAAAAAAATGCCCAGACAACAAAGACTGATTGAACATTTTTTAATCTTTTGGCTTCAAACAAGTATAATTAAAGTTTTTCTTTTTCTTGAATGAGAAACAACAACTAACCAAAAACCAACTGGGTTAAAAAAAAACAAACAAGAAAACTAGTAACAATTTTAGAACAAGTGAAACATGTACATATGTATTGTTCAGTTTCTGATCAAGCATCTCTGTGTATTTTTGATATATAAATTTACTTTAACAAAGAACAATGCAGGAGATTAAAGACAGACAGAAGCCAAGAATATATTCAGCAGCTGAAGCTGTCCACCAGATGTTTTGAGTTCCATGGTCCTGCATTGTTGGCTAAGAACTGCTGGTTCACCATAGCTTTGGCCTTTTGATACAAGTGGGCAGCCATCTTTAAAAAAATGCATATAAAGTTCAATAAAAAGACACAAATCCACATTTATAAATTGATATAACATGATCCTCATGAATCAGTGTCTGGATACACATTAATCTTAGTCAGGGGTGTTCTTTATAAACTTTATTTAACCTAACCTATGACCCAACCAGAAACTTCCATACCTTGGCTTTGTGGTAGATTACAAAAGACAGAAGCTCTTTTTGACCAGAAAGCATAGCAACTTTTCTGAAGCTGAAGAACTGTGCTCTTTTGCATAGTCTACTGGAGAACCCAGGTCCACTTACAAAAGGAGACCTGAATAAAAAGCAAAAAAAAATTTAAAAAGTGGTGCATGTTATGAAAGGAAAATTTGGAGATTAACTTTAACATACTTTTACAGACCAGCTTTTATGAAATAGTTCAACTTGTGAACAGTTAAGCCTTACCCACTGATGGCATATCCAGTTGTGCTGTCTAGAATCTCAATACTGGAGTCTCCCAGGCACCAATTAACACTGAGGTCTTTGCAGTGGTCTGAGCTTACAGCCGGTTCCACGTTCTCTCCATTTTGGAAGAAGATGGTCGTTTGTTGGTATGGGGGGATCAGGACGTCTTTCAGACCAGTCCCCAGGCGCTTGTTGATGGTGTCAGACACTATATCAGAGCAATGGCTAGCGTCACCTGAAAACAATTGAGCACTGATATAAACCATCTCAAATATCTCAGGAGCATACTACATTGTGAGTATAAAATGTGTTTTTCTCATGTTTTAAAACACAAGTCTTGGTAATACCAGCCACAAACTCTCAAGCACAATATAACCACTCACCAAGAATGGTACTGGTGATGTGCAATGGCTTAATGAAGTGACTCAGCAGCGCTCCCTGAATTCCTGTGACAGTCCAGCGAGTGAGTTTTGCACTGTCAGACATGCAGCAGATGCGAGCGCCCCAGATACTGGGAGACAGGAAGGCAGCAGGAATCAGAGAGCCTTTGGCATGGCACTGTAGCTTCAGTGATTGGTAGCCACTGCTGTGGGACTTCCTGTGAAGATAACCCTTTTCATTACTGACCAACAAACATTAAATTGAATTTTGAAGATGTTTGATTAGATCAACCTTAGGATGAAATTTCTGACCTATATCTATATGAAAGCTAAATGTTCTCCTGGACTTGCTTAGTTTTTAAAGATATCTGAACCACAAAGTTATTTTGTAGTTCATATAACGTTACATTCTAGGGTGAATGAACGTCATTTAGGAGTTGCAACTACTGACATCTGTCTATTCAGAGTAATATAAATGTCAAATATAAATGTCATACATGACTTTTAGTCTGAGAGAACATACAAGGCTTGATTCCAACAACAAAAACGACTAATTCAGTTAAACATGACACACTATTGCAGATATGAAAGCAAGAAATGAAAACAAAAGCAAGTTATGCCGGTTATAATGTTGGCCTAATAAACGTGGTCATTAAGGCATAGAATACATCAAGCGAAAGGTTTACTTGACTAGTTAGCAAAGGTTTCTATTAATTTGGTTAGTCAGATTGGCAGTTTATACTTTTTTTTTTTTTTTTTTTTTTTTTTTACAATGTCATTCTTACAATGCTTAAGACTCACAATTTTATAGAATAAACAAAAACCTTTCCATGTTAAGGCAAAATGAACAAATATAGAATTGTTCTTCTATTCAGAAGTGTTTGTATTTTCTCACAGATATGCATTGTCTCTCTCTGTCACTCACATTATGTATTGTGCTGCCCCTTTAGGGGTCTGGTTGGTGTAGAGATGCAGGTAGAACTTTGGTTTGACCTGAAGCAGCAGCTCTGTGGGGGTGCTCTGAAATATAGAGCGCTCTCGAAGCTCTGGCTCAGAGCTATAGAAGAGCAGGAGCTGCTTATACAAATATCTGATTAAAAAAAAACAGATATGAACACTTGTTAGGATGGTCATTTCAAACATATGTAGGAGGGATGTAGCACAAGTAATTTTAAAGCTACAGCATATAAAGACATTCTAGACAATTATGTGCTTTCGACTTTGTGGAGTATGGAGAAGGCCCACATATGGGAGTGACGGTCAGGTGTCCAAATACTTCGGGCCATATCGTAATGTAGGAGATGCATCAAGTATTATTAAAGCTTTTCTTTTAGAAATTAAAAAAAAAATCTAATGAATGCACTGGAATGACACACAACAGATCCAAAGTACAGATCAGTGCTTAGGCAACAGTAATAATGCTTGGAATAACTCTCACTAGGACAGTGGGTTGAATGTACAGTTCTGTGCAAAAGTCTTAGGCACATGCAGAGAAATGCTGTAGAGCAAAAGATGCCTTCAAAAATAATGAAACTAAATGTTTCTACATTAAAAATATACTGTAAAGAGCAGTAAATGGTAATAAATGAAACAGTCAATATTTGGTGTGAAGATCCTTCAATTTAAAAAAAAAAATAGTAGTCTCAGGTACAATGTGTGCAGTTTTATAAGGAAATGAGCTGTAACTTTTACTGAGCATCTTGCAGAAGCAGCCACAGTTCCTCTGGACACTTTGACGGTCACACTTGCTTCTTATTTTTGCAGCAAAACCCATGTTTTTTTGTCTGAAAAGTGGTCTCTTATGTAATATGCTGCTTTCTTTACTGACATACAACCATTTTTCTATAACATTTAATTTTGTGCTGACAAACTAATGTTTGGAAATCTAAAATGTTTTTGTACTGAAAAATAATGTAGCAGTCATAAAATAAAAATCTATAACAAAGTTTGTACTAAAAAGATAGGGTGCCTAAGACTTTTGCACAGTACTGTACATATAGTCATCTATTTTTATGGAAAGCAGCTAAAGGAAGCTATGTCCAAGCTCAAAATTCAAACAAATACAGCAGCCCTCTTCAGTGCTCCCACCAAAAGCTATGCCCCAAAACATACACTCACACTGCTTAGACTTAAATGCCTGACAGGAAACATGATTAACAGGAAGGGAGACCCGACCTTGCCCCGATTGGTTGGATGCTGTTGGTCCATTTTCTCCTGTTACTACAGCCTGGGGCACCACAGAGTCCAGATTTTCTCATCTGAGCAGCTATCGGAATGTGAGGAGCAATTTTGAAAAGTGTTCTGATTAACCTTTTTTTTTTTACCAGACACCAAAAAATGGAATTTCCTCATGTTTTGGGGTTGCCCGTGACCAAACTTGAATTTAATTCGTGATGTCACACTCCACAGTAGTGATTAATGGCTCATATGAAATGAGTTAATGTTAATGGCTCATTATCTCTATACCAATGTCATACTCCCCTTTCCCATTGCCCTGCTCACCAGCAGCTAAACACAGAGTCACGATACTCTACACACAGAAACCCAACAGTGACCTGACTAATCTTATAACAGACTTGTGGAGATAAAATAATTCATTTGTTTATATCTATTGAAAATGTCCGATAAGTCGATTTCCATTCTGCCGGCAGAAGGGAAGAGCGCTGAGCCAACCGTTAATATTTTTGCCATCAAATATGAATAAATCTGAGGCTGCTACACTTATGAAAGTGAGGTTTTGGAACAAATAACAAAAACACACTTGAAACAAAAGGTATCAACCATATGACATACTTTCACCCCTAGCAGAATAATTTAGGCTCTAAAATTGTTTTTCCCCTTACCTTTTCAGAGCTCTGCGTGCAATGACGATGCCATGGCAGTCATGAACAATGGAGCCTGTAAAACAGTGCCAACCACTGCAGCAGCTCTGCCCTGTGCCCAGTGCCACCACTTCATATTGCTCACAACACCGCCCTCCTGTGTCAGTCACCTCTGATACATATACAGATTTTTACAGACCACCATGTTTGCTGCTAAACATAAGCAACCTGTGTTTATGTTCTATGCAGACAACTTATTTAGTCTCCGTATCACACAAACCTCTCTCCAGGACAAAAGCAGCAAGGCAGCTTTTTGTACTGTGGAACTCAGGACATTCTCTCAGCAGTTTGTCAAAGCGTTCACTACACAGGGCCGCCACGCGATTCTTGTGCCAGTCTGTGAACCTCACTGAAATCAGAATCAGATTAACTGTGTATATATTACAAGTAATATACACTCACCAAGAACTTTATTAGTAACACTATACTAATACTGGGTAGGGCCTCCCTTTGCTCTCAAAACAGCCTCAATTCTTCGTGGCATGGATTCCACAAGATGTTGGAAACATTCCTTTGAGATTCTGGGCCATGTTGACATGACTGCATTTTTCAGGTGCACTTTCATGCACGGGTTCACCAAAACTGGCACATTGTAAGAAACAATACTCAAATAAGCTGTGGCATTCAAGTGATGATAGATTGGTATTAACAGGTCCAAAGTGTGCCAAGAAAACATTCCCCACACCATTACACCACCTCCACCATCCTGGACTGTTGACACAAGGCAGGTTGGGTCCTTGGATTCATGCTGTTGGCACCAAATTCTGCCCCTACCATCTGTGTGCCTCAACAGAAATTGAGATTCATCAGACCAGGGCTACATTTTTTTCAGTCTTCAACTATCCAGTTTTGGTGAACCTGTGCCAACTGCAGCCTCAGCTTTCTGTTCTTGGCTGACAGGGGCACCTTTATTAGGAGCAACTGTACACCTGAGTAGGTGTACAGGTGCTCCTGATAAAGTGCTCAGTGAGTGTACACTATATGGACAAAGGTCAGGATACCTGCTGATCACGCCCATATGTGCTTGCTCATTCAGCACCAGGATGCTCTATAATAAAAAGGCAAGCTGGCGGAGACAATGTGATGCTCTGGGCAATGTTCTGCTGGGAAGCCTTGGGTCCTGGCATTCATATGGATGTTACTTTGATATGTACCACCTACCTAAACATTGTTGCACCCCTTCAAGGCAACAGTATTCCCTAATGGCAGTGGCCTCTTTCGGCAAGATAATGCGCCCTGCCACACTGCAAAAATTGTTCAAGAATGGTTTGGGGAACATGATTAAGTGTTCAAGGTGTTGACTTGGCCTCCACCACCTCCAAATTCTCCAGCTCTCAATCCAATTGAGCATCTGTGGGATGTGCTGGACAAACAAGTCTGATCCATGGAGGCCCCACCTCGCAACTAACAGGACTTAAAGGATCTGCTGCTAACGTCTTGGTGCCAGATACCACAGCACACCCTCAGAGGTCTTGTGGAGTCCATGCCTCAACGGGTCAGAGCTGTTTTGGCGGGGGATCTACGCAATATTATATATGCGTGAAACAAGAGAACGTTAAAATTATACATGAACATCAAATGACAGATCCAGCTCACCTCCAGTCCTCTTTCCTCTTTTAGGGGAGCTCTCGGCTGTATCACCCTGACCTGGTAAGAAGCCATCCCCTTCAGAAGGGCTGTTCAGGCTCTCAGAAGAGAGGCATTCCTCTTCTGAGTCATTATCATCCTCCACAAAGGTTGGTGAAGTCAGCATATTGCCTCTCGCAGACTGCAGTCCAGATGGATTGGACTCCTCTGAAGGAGCTGGAACCAGGGAGTCAGAGGACTTGGATCTGGATCCTACCGAAGAGTAGGGAAAATCCCCAAATTCAAGGCCAAGTGAAGTCGGTGGAGCAGGAGAAGGCCTCAAGCTTGCCCTTTGCACACTGAAGCTGGGTTCCCTCTCTGAGGCGAAGCGCATAATCAGAGAAGCAGCTATTCTGGGAAGGCGTTTCCCTCCTCCACTGATTTTGGGATCCATGTTGATCCTGCAGGATGATGTTACTTAACAAAAAGAAAAAAATTAAAAACAAATACATTTTATATATTTACAAAATACCTATGACTACCACCAAAACCTCACATTTACTAATCCTTCATGTAGTAGTACTCATACTACTCCTACATACTCTGTGTAGTATGTAGTAGTGTTAGTATTAGTAATTCACCAAGTGGCATACTATTCATATTTGTGAATGTACAAACATGACTTGACTTTTATTAAAAATAGTTGATTTTTCTTTCTGTATAACAAACCAAAAAGCAAACTGTAGGGAATTAACTGACTTAAAATAAAAGTAATAAGCTAAGGTTCGCTGGCTGAATAAATTAGCTAGTTAGAATGCTGAAACTGCCAAAAAATTAGACAGCAAAACAGCAAGACGTTCAGCCAACTGAAGTATTTTCATACAACAAAAGTACATTAAAGAGAAAAACACATTAACGTCCCGGAAATCTTTCACATATTTGACGCACCGTTTCTTCGTTAGCAACCTTTTTTTCCCCCCAACACAATTACTACGCCTAACACTTCACTTTTCCTCAATAATATTACCAGATGTTCCTTATAGGCTGAAACACCTGTCGATCATCTGTGAGGCGGAGCCAAACCCACTTCCGCCCGAGCAGTGGCGCCACATTCAGATTTAACCCAGAGTTGGCGGGAGATGTGCTGCTGCGGCTGATATTCTCCAGTACGGGTCGAATAAAATTATTAGTTGCCTCAGTTTTATCTCATTTTATTATATCTTACTAATCAGTACAGTGACGGAAAGCGAGGTGACATGGAGGAGTTTGCTGTTTACGCGGTTTTTGGACCAGACGAACCGCCGCAGCAGATTGCAAAGTAAGCAAAACAAGTTAATGATGCTCTAGTCTGTTGAAGTTTGTAAACAACTTGTTTTTTTCAATTTTCACTGCAGTTAAGTACGCACGGTTAGCTCTAGATAACTGTATGAACGTTTTATTGCTTTTTCTTCTCTGTATTTGGAAGACTCCTACATGTTAGCAACAAAAAGCTTTGTTTATTTACTGACTAAACAGATCTTATATTGTGGTGTTTAAGCTATAGCCGTTCCCTTAAAGTCAGCTTTCAAAACAATAACGTGTCAGAGCAGTCCGAGTTTTGATAAATTCACATAATTTTTCATCTTTGTGAGGCAGTTTGCTGAGTCTTTTAGTGTGATGAAATGAAGTGGACATTTCTCAAACCAGACCAGATGGTTTAATAGCAAGTCATTTGCTTAATCTCACAGTTATCAGTCAACTGCTGCAGGCTTTTTTAAGTCCAAAGTCCAAAACCAACACTTTCTTATCCCATAATATCGTGGAACTTGTTTCTGCTTAACGTATTTTGTCCATGTGGCTTGGAAGTCCAGTCCATTATTTCTCCCTGTGGATGTAAATGCAGTCCTCAAGAGGCTATGTAGTACGCACTAGAGCACACTGTTTTCTTTCCTTTATAGATGATAACTGGTATCTGCTTCATGTAGGTATTGAGCATTTTGTTTATCAGGATATTGTCCTAACATGTTCATTCTTAATTGTTCTGTGCAGTCTTCATGGACATAGGGGCAGATCTGCAGTAAATCCAGGTGTCCAGCAGATTGTACTCTTTACTAGAGGAAGATGGGAAAAGTGCAGTAGTGTTTCCGTCGAGCTCAATGATGAGAGGGACATGCTTATCACTCTGGGCAAATTAACACCATTCAACAAGTAAGATTACTTCTCCAAATTGCCTCAATTTTTACATCTTCCTGTGAAAGTAAGCATTTGTTGAATTCTAATAACTATCTAAATGTTTTACATGTCAGATGTGTTTCTTGGGAGTTAGGGGAAGATGGTGTGTGGAGTGATGGAGCGACGTTAAATGTTCATATTGAGGGAGTGAGTGCTATCTGAAATCTTCCCTAACATTGGCAGGCTAAATATTTAAATATTAAATATAAGCCACATTTTTTTTGTGTGTTTCTGTCTCTCTCTCAGGTTAAAAGTGAGTCGCTTGATCCAGCAATGACCATTGCACAAAAGGAATACACTCCAGAGGTGAGGTGTTTCCCTGAATTCCACTTGGTTGCACTTCTTAATTTTCTGTAATTGATTAATGATGTCCATGTTAAAGCTAACGGGGGGAATTTGCATTATAATTTTTCTTTTTCCAGTGCAACACCATGACTGTGGTACCTCGAGCAGGGCTGGGCAAGAGGAAACGGTCGCAAGGAGAGGAAGAAGAGGGAGAGGACACAAAAGGACAAGAGAATATTTGCCCAAACCCTTCAGAAAAGGTAACACCCCAGCGACGAGGCAAGAGCAATCCCCGTCCTGGACAAACACGGCTGTTCCAGCAAAAAGAAGAACAGAGCACCACCCGTACCCCTCCAAACCCTAAAGCTAAAGGAAAACAACAAACCAAAACCCCCACACAGACTGGTGAGTGTGTCTCTACATGTACAGTAAATGCGTTAGTGTTCTGTTAATACTTTGTATATCCATACATTTCTGTACTGTTGTATAGTAGAATGGTGTTATGTTCTTAATTACATGTCCTTTTAAGCTTTAATAGACAGTCCATCAGGCCGGTGGGGTCAGACCCTCTGTCCAATTGACCCTCAGACAGCCATACTTATTGGAGGACAAGGTGCCAGAATGCAGTTCTGCAAGGATCCCATTTGGAAGCTGTGTACAGGTAAGCTTTCATTTCATCCAAAGGCATACAGTATTCCTCTGCTTGGATATTGTTGTTTGATTGTTCTGACAACAGGCAAGTTTTTTTTTTCCCCCTGAGCATTTACAACTGTTCTTTATCTTCATTTTCAGAGGACTTGTCATGGGTCCCTGCTGAAACTCTGGCAGAGGGCCCCACACCAGAGGCTCGAATTGGCCACACGGCGACTTACGACCCCGAATCAAAGCGGATCTTTGTGTTCGGCGGCTCCAAACATAAGAAATGGTTCAATGACGTCCATATTTTAGACACACAGAGCTGGCGCTGGACTATGGTGGAGGTTATTTCATTTTCACAACATTGAGTGTTAAATGCTATTAGTCATTCTTTTTTTTATTTATTTATTTTTTTTTTTTTAATTCCCTTAAATTAAAAGTCAGAGCTAATTTTGTGTTTAATTTGATAACCTGTGAACGAGGTTCCTGGGTACACAGGGAACAATGGAATGAAAGACAGGAAAACTTCTTTCTTTCTCTTACACTTTAGGCACAAGGTAAAGTTCCTCCTCTGGCCTATCACAGCTGCACTCTGTTCAGAGGAGAGCTTTTTGTGTTTGGAGGTGTGTTCCCTCGTCCCCATCCTGAGCCTGATGGCTGCAGTGACTCCCTCTACATTTTCAATCCTGAAATGGCCATCTGGTATCAGCCCATTGTGAATGGAGACAAGCCAGCTCCACGCTCTGGGTTAGTGTGTTTAAGGAAAGGAAAAATTTAAGTGTAAAATCATGAGATGAAGTGCAGAGCAGATGTGCTGATGAATGTAAATCTTTTACCTCTGAATGTTAATGGGTAAATATCAATTGTCTATATAGTATTTACTGCTCTGAAAATAATGAATTAGATTTTTTTTTGTTTGTTGTTAATTTGGATTGCTGTTAATTATCATTCATTTCTCTTCCTATTCAGGCATTCAGCTTGTGTGATGCAGGGCAAGATCTTTATTTTTGGAGGCTGGGACACACCAGTCTGTTTCAATGACATGTTCATGCTTGATCTGTGTAAGAACTGTATTTACACATTCTTTTATTTGTTTTGTCTACTTCTGGCCCTTTTACACATCTAGTGAGGGGGGAAAAACCTGGAAATCAGACTTTGAGAAAATAAGCAGTGCATAAAAAGTAATATGTGATGCTTGTCCAAATTTGGTCTATGTTTTTGCCAAACAAAGTACTGAAACACATTTCCTTTGAACTAAACACACCTTATTCCTTTTCAACCAAGGCCTTATGGAGTTTTCAGCTGTGCAGACAAGTGGATCAGCCCCCTCACCAAGGAGGTACTAATAAAATAATGGAAAATCAGATTTAGTCAGTGTTTTATTGATCAGTATCTCTTTACTGCTCATTAAATGGTGGTCTGTCTGAATATCTATATTGGAACTACTGACTCAGCTTACTTTTTTGTCACAGCTGGCATGGCTGCGCTGTTCTGTCTGAGTCACGTTTCTTGGTCCATGGAGGCTACAATGGAAATGATGCTTTGAGTGACACGTTTTTATTCAACACAGGTGAACATGGTGTTCTTCTTACTGTCCCATTTCATTTAATACCTAGCGCCTTTTGGTGGTGGGTGTTTTTTTTTTTTTGTTTGTTTTTTTTTTGTGGGAGGTGTCATTTAAACTTCCTTGTCTTCAAATCAAGTGTTTTTGAAGCAGGCATGTGCTTATCCCAAGTGTCCACTTTTCCAACTTTAGTCACTCTAATGTTTAATGTCCATACTTGTGGTTTTGGTCTTGCTTAAATGCACACTTGCATGAAGTATTGGATCTTCTGATATCTTGCCCTAGCACAAAACAATATGTTGTCCAGAGTTTTCTTGTAATTATTTTAATAGAAAATGGTCGTTTTCTTCCTGGACATGGGTACGCTTGTTTTGATCTGAGTGGAGGTGCATTTTCTGCACTGTTGATTTTATTTTCTTTGTTCAATAGACACAAATTGCTGGACATCTTTGGCATGTAGTCAGCTGACCTCAACACCAAGAGCTGGACACTCCATCATCACCATGGCAACAGCATGTGTGAAGGTACCTGCCATATCCTGTGGAATACACAGATAAAAGCTTTCACTTGCAAAGAATATGCATGCATCTTGAAACTAATGTGGGTCCTGTTTCTTGGAATATGATTTTTTTCTTTAGCAGTGATGAAAGTCTGGCATTGTTTCTTTCTTTTGCCATAGGGTTCCTCTGATGATCTAGAGCAGGTTTCTGAGTCTCAAACACTGCTCATATTTGGAGGAGGGGACAATGAAGGCAGCTTCTTCTCTGACTTGATCACTGTGCCAGTGAAGGAGCTGTGTGAATGAGAATCAGTGCTTTGGTGAAGGGGCTATGAGATTGTCTTCCTTGTGTTTCGAAGATTTTATGTTATGCTTTTGTTTCAGAAGTTTCATGGTGTCTTAAACGGAAATTAGTATTAGGACCTATGTTGGCTTGGCATTTAATTAAAAAAAAAAAGTTTAACTCTTATTTGTGAACATAATTGAAAGACATTGTTTGAAAATGTTTTAAAGGTGTATATTATCATTAAAATGTTTGTACTATACATAGAAACAGTTGTTGTGGCATGTATCTTGTTCCAAATATATTCATTCATCTTAATGAGTTTCTCTGTACAGTCTTGCAGCTTTGAATTTCACTCATAAGACACTTCATAGAGTATACCTGTATAGTTACGATTACTGACTGTAGTCCATATGGAACCATGCACAATTCAGGTACCCTCTACTCAGTCCATTGATGAAAAGCACCACTCTGAGCAGAGCATCAGGCTCAGGAGTGTTATATGGGTTTTAAACACCATGATGTAACTAGTAAATATGGGTTGATGGATCCATATCCAAAAATATCCAGATAACAGCAATCGTGTGGGCAGAAACACCCAGATGAAGGATTGGAAGACTATTAACCCCTTGTGTGTGTAAAAAGATGAAGAAAAAAAATCCTCAGCATTGCTGCTGCACCTGATATCCTTGATGACAGTGCAACCATGTTACTTAACTCTACCATGCCAGGGTCACCACCCAAATAACTGGTCTCTTTCTGTTAATGAACAGATCGAGTGGTGTGGTGGTGCAGCAGGTAATGTTGCCACCTCACAGCTCCAGGGTCCTCGGTTTGATCCTGAGTTTGTGTACATGTTCTTCTCATGTCTTCTGTGGGTTTTCTCTGGGTTCTCTGGTTTCCTCTCAACTCCCAGGAAAACATTCTGGTAAGCTGATTGGTTATGATAAATTGCACCTACTGTATGTGTGCGTGAGGTTTAATAGGGTGTATTCCCACCTGTGTTCTCAGTAAAGCTTCCTGAGAGTGAATGAGCTTGAGACTAGCTTACAAAGAGCCAGTGTATGGCAGGTAGGTTTACCTGATAAAATGGCCTCTGAGAGTATGTTATTGAGACAGGACGCTGGGTGTCAGGCGCAGTCTGCACTGAGCTCGGTGTTGTTATTCCGGTCAGAGGCGGCAGGAGCTGAGGTGATGTTTCCCGCCCCTCCACTGCGCGGCGGCCGGCCATGTTGCCTCGCGTTGTTCCGGTATTCCGCACTTTATCCACCAGCCTGAACCGCCGCTGTTCTCACTCGCTAAAGGAAGAAAGCGACTTAAACGGTGCGAATAATGGATTTTTCTTTTTTCTCTTTTTTCCTTTTTACAGCCCGACGACTTTGGACGTTACCTTGAACAGTAGATAGTTTGCTGCGTACCTCATAGATCGTATTTTTTTTTAACCGAGTAGCGCCTGTACTCGGATCTGGGCGGACTGTGGAGGAATCTTTGAGTTTTTTTGGGGATCTGCCCGTCTGAAGGCTGGAAGGCTAGCTAACAGTTGCTAGTGCTCGTCTGTATTAGGTTAGCTGCTTCAGTTCCGCGGTACACCACTGTAGTTAGTGGCTTTCATTAGCGTTAGTCAACTGCAGAAGCGTTGACGTTGATTTTCTCGACCGGTATCGGTTTCGTTTGAGGTCGCGCTGATTTGTTTGTTTGTCATTGTATGTGTTTTTTTTCCGCAGCGATTGTCAAGTTAAGGTGAGCTAGCTGGCTAGCTAACATTACCTTCTCCCAGTCCGGCCTGACATACTTGATTTTAATCGTCCATGTACCAGGAAGAGATTCATAAAAACTTTACACATCTCTTTTAATCTTTCCCTTTTCAAGAATGGGTGCTATAATGGCTTTGACATGTTGATATGCTTCAGACATATTGAAGTTACCCAGCCAGCATTCAGTCAGATTTCACTCGCTCTTCTACGTTAAATCGAATTAATTAGCTTAGTAAAGTTCACGATAACTAAACCAACGTTGTACTGAACTGTTTGACAGCATTTTAGACATAGCTACCAACAGTTTAAAGAGTAGTATTTTTAATAACCTGCTACACTGTTGACATGGACACGTAACTGATGTGGGACTGGACTTGCTGATCTGTGTGTGCGTGGCTAGCTAGCGTTAGCTGCCTCTTTCACATCCCTACTGGGGGAAGCCCAGAAAATCTCTCACACGCTCATTAAATGCGTGATTAAATCCTCTTCACGCTCGGCCACATTTCTGACAACTCCTCACAAATGTCCACCCGGACTCAAGGATTAGGAGTCATCGAACATTCTTCCGGACAGGTGAGATATAAACATTTATTCAGTTTATTACTCATAGATGAACTTGTTTACGTTGCAGCTGAGGATAATAATATTAACAGAACATATTAGGTTTTTTTTTTATTCAGCATTTGTTTATGTTACAGTTTTATGCCACAAGTTGGGCAACAGTATTGAATTATGCATTAGATTATTAGTCTTCTTGTACTTGTATACCTCTGTTGTTTTATATATACATATACACACACAGGTGTGTATGCGTGTGTATATATGTGTGTGTGTGTGTATATATATATATATATATATATATATATATATATATATATATATATATATACACACACACACACACATATATACATACATACATACATACATACACACCCGTGTGTATATGTGTGTATGTCCATAATTGACTGAAGCTGACAAAATGCTGTGAAACTAAGATCAGTTAGTCAAAAAATGACAAAGCACCTTTTGTTTTTTTAATCTGATAAACAGATGCCATATCAGTACTGATGTTTTTCAACATGTTTCAGAAGATGACTGTTTAACAAGGGAAATAAAAGTCTTTCTGGCTTGTTCTCTCTTCCTATGGCTGAGCCACATTACTCAAAATGAAACAGTGTGCAGTATACGTGCGTCTGTCTCATCTCATTTTTATCTCCAGTCATGTTACAACGTCATAAACTGACAAGCTCTTTCAACATTTCCTGTGTGGAGTTTGAACTACAGGAAGAAGGAGGAGAATTTCTGTGCTCATTGATTACTAACGTTAATACGCCTGAATGAATAGTGTCTAATGAGAGGTATGGTGTATCAGAGCTCAGTGATTTAATGAAACAAGAGCTGCAGGCTTTTTTTTTTTTTCTCTCTCTCTCCTTATTTCCTGGAATCCCACACAAGGAGCTCTCACTCCCACTGAAAGCTAGTCTTGAGTGTCTGCTTTCAGAGGTTCAGGGTGAGAATGATGAGTCAGAAGTGTTAATCATGCCACTGAAACGTGGGTGAGCCTCAGCTCCATAAGAACCCAGAGCTAGCGTGGCAGCCATCTCTGACTGATGTGCTGTACTTTATTGTTGCAGCGTTCACACCTGATTCACACGTGCCCTTTGTGCGTGTAGGCAGAACGCAAGTTTGAACATGTGCCCAAAAATCACAATGAAATTTTTATTTTTATTTGTAAAAATAAATAATGAAATGAGTTATGTCTTGATTCTATACACTGAGCTAAAATGTAAGTATACTACTGCTGACCCATTGTAGGAAGTGTGCATGTGATTTGTTTGCTTCCACAGTAACTATCTTGACGTAATCAAAATTCGCCTGGAGTTGGACTATCAGATTTCAGTTAAAACCTGGTGATGAAATGCTGGTGTTTTCATTTCATGTGGAATTATATTTACTCTCCAAATTGTCCCTGTTTTGATATTTTGAATTTGATGTTTGTTGCACATTTAACAAAACATTTTTCGGCACAGACTAAAATGGCTTACCCCAAATATAGTCTGTCATCCAAGACGTTTGGTGTCTGGTGTTTGACGTCTAGCACCTTTGGTTTTGTACAGAATAATGTAGCTAACAGTTAAGGGAAGTTGTTATCCACCAGTTTAGCTCTGTCGATTAAAAAGAATAAAGCGTCACACTTTCGACTCGAAATAAATCGTTTTATAAATGTACGCAATTGATACACACACTGTAGTTTCCTGCCTGTCTAGTTTCAGGTCAGTTGGAGCGAGTGGAAATACACTCTAAGGAAAAAGTATGTGGACACCAGCCCATCACACCCTTATATACGTTTTGAACATCTCATTCAGGATTTAATCCCTTCTTTGCTGTTATAATAACCTCCACTCTTCTGGGGAGGCTTTCCGCTAGATTTTGGCCGTTCGAGTTCTTCCACTCCAACCTCGGCAAACCTTTATGTCTTTATAGACCTTGCTTTGTGCACAGGGGCATTGTCATGCCCCTGTGCACATGTTTGGGCCCCTTAGTTCCACTGAAAGGAAATTTTAATGCTACAGCATACAGAGACATTCTATCCAATCATGTGCTTCCAGCTTTGTGGTAACAGTTTTGGGAAGGCTCACATATGGGTGTGATGGTCAGGTGTCCACAAACCTTTGGCCATATCATGTATATCAAACCAGGGTGGAATTTCCAAATGCATTTTTGTAAGTGCTTAACATGTCATGCAAACAGCAACACTGATTATATCAGTGTCAGATGACATTTTAGCTATGATGTTCATAAAAGGTCAGCATTAAAACAGCTTTACTTTGGTTAATCACATTTTATTAATCGCTATGGCGATAAACAGGATTAACCAATCAGGATCATGCATTTTCCCCGTAGATCTGGTTTTTATAGGGTAAGATGTCATTACCGCTGTATTGCTAGCATGTTATTTTCATCATTTTTAGTGAAACTGTCATAAACGTATTTTAGTTTCTGCACCTTTTAACATTATTAATATAGCAAGATTGGTTAATGGTAAGCTGTGTGTGTCACACTTATTAATATAATTGAACAGCCCATGTGGTGATTATATTTAATATATTTCCTCACCCCATCTCCTGAAATTAATTCCTGGCTACGCCTCTGTATCCAACGTACGAAGTCTATCAGTCTGTGCAGGTCAGTAGCTTAAAATCCGAATGGATCCTTTCAGTAGCCAATGAGAATGTGAAAACAGTAAATACAAGAAAAGAAAAATAGCAACCAGGCAGTTGTAAGTGCATATGATCTCCTTAATGGAGGTTAAATTAATTGAGTTGTGGCTGGAGCACAGATGCCTATGCAGTAGAGAATTGAAGAACTGCCTCAACCACATGGACGAGAAAAAAAACCCCAAAAAGCTGGGTTACAACCCCTGAATCTTTGAACTAATCGGGGACAGCCTCTATGCTTTTGGTTTTGCTGCTAATACTAATAACCTGAAAACAACAATGTGTTGTCTCCAGTGGTTAAATGTATTTTCCACAATTTTAGGTTGTAATAAGAATGTACAAAATTACTCAGAGCGTGTGTGATGAAGAAAAGAAAGAAAAATGATTCTGGCTTTAAGATAGCTGCTCCTGTTTTATTTTCGTTAAGCCAAGTAATGTACATTTGTATTGTAGAAGCAATGACTGGCAGATCTATTTGAGATTAGTTGATGCTGTTTAAAGCAGGAGTGTGATCATTTATGCATGCAGTTTGCAAGTTGCTATGAGCTTCACTTACTTATTAGCCAGCTCTGGTGTAAAACATACGATGCTTCCTACGTTTAGGGTAATTGGGAAATCGTGTCAACTTTAGACCCTAGACCAGAAAATGATGCCCCCGGACCAGCGAAATGAAAAAAAAAATGATTTCACAAGTGTAGGATTTGTCATTAACAATGGAAAAAACTTGATTATTGCATCGGGGGAGAAAAACAAAATCCTCCATAATAAGATGCTGTGAGTTGCCCTGATAGTCAGTACTGTGTCGGGGTGACAGGCCAGAATTGATGAGAAATTTGTACACATGCCTCATACGCCAGCTAAACTAAATACACAGCTTGACCTTAGTATTATAAGGTTCTGCCTGCCATTAATTTTTCATTTAGATAGAACATTATACTATTACGATGTTGTAATTAAATTCAAATAATATAAACACACAGAGAACACAAATACACACATTGGATAAAGATGACAGTTTTGGTTTCTGCGCTCTCTTTTAGCCGGAGTTAGTGGGCTAGTTTGCATCTGTCCACCTAGTAAATGTGCAGCGTGGTCTCCAAAGCAGATAGACGCAAACCGATAAAACAGCATGCTGTGAGAGTACAGTGGAGCACCCGAGAGGTTCTGCTCTTTCACCTGGCAGTCAGAAACTGTGACATCACATTGATGCGCACAATAAAGTATTTGTTATCATAATGCATGTGTAATGTTGAAGAAACACAGCAGAGTCACGAACACTTGTGCCGTGTCCCAGACTGCCTTTTTCTGTACTAAAAACATTATCATTACAGTTTAGGCCTCATACTTAGTGTGTATTTTGTGGTTTGGGACACAGCCTTGAATTCTCTCCGACTGTGTGCACTCATGGCCATGAGATTAATCAGTACAGTGTCAAACAGTACAGTACACCCCACGTTCTGCTAGTAGCTTGCAGAAAGGGTGACATTTCAAATCCTTGCATCCAGCTGCTTTAAAGTGTATAATCTAAACACAGTATTTACACCACGTGTCAGCGCAAGCTGGAGGCATCAGTCACAGATGATTAAAGTCAAGATTTATCACCTCTTCCTCTCACGTCCTTTGTATGTCAGCTGATCTTAAATCAACCGCTGGAGTCATGCTTAACCTTCGTCTTTGTACTGTCAGTGCAGTGTGGTTTGACTATTACATGTGTAACACTGGATATTGCCAAATAGGTCGCGATATGATACACATTGCACATGTCTTGATTTGACAGATCACGATGCGTCACAGTATTGTAGTAGGATTATCATAGATAATGGCAAATTCCAAAATGAAAACAAATTCCTAAATTTGAAGGGTACTTTTGAATTTGTACAAACGATAATCAAAAGCCTACTAAGAACGAGTAACTTACATTCAACACAGAACTTGTATTCAATGCTGACTTTTCCAACAGAGCAGATACAATTTCACAAATCAAGTTCTCAAACTCACCTAGGACTTCTTTCAGTGTAAAAAAATATATAATCACAGGTCTTCTTATTATAATTTATAGCATAAATTCACCTTCAGGTTATAATCCACGTACTGAAATATTAAGTAAAGTAAGATAGAGAATAACACCCCCACCCCCAAACCAGTTACTGTGTATTAAAATTTTGTAAACATTTTGTTTCATATAAAAAAAACAGTTAAATTGAATATGCCATAATTAGTATTACAAGACTTTTATGTGAAACCACCTTTAAATTACAAACACATATGTATCAGCTTAACTGCATAAATGCGATGCCTTCTAGGTGGCCTTGGTGATCTGTGATGAACAACACATTATGCTTTTTAGCTTATATTGTGGAGCGTCCATGAGACAAGTTAGTTCCTGTTAACTGTTGTTTCCGTACCAGTCTCTCTGTCTGTTTTTTCTCTGTTGAAGTTAGTGAGACTGCTCAGTCCTGAAGTCTCTCCTGACTCTCCCAAAGCTCTGACACATGACACTTCTTTCCCAAATCTTACATGAATGTCTCCTAACAGAAAAAAAACTTCACCACATCAATGATTATACTTTATTCTTTTTTTTTTAAAAACAGCACCATTTCTCTTAATCTGTTTATTATTAGGCTTTGATTATGTGGAGTGTCCGCCATACAGGTCTGTGTCAGTGAGCGGTAACTATGAAAAAGATAATGTATTAGAACATTGATATAACTTTATCGTTTCTGTTACAGCCGGAACTATTGTCAGATTCATGCTGTTATAGAAATTAATACACACCGTCTGATTCAAGAATTCCTGCCGTATAAAGACATATACATTAAAGCCTACAGCCTAAAGCATACCAGTGGTGTTTAACATGCATTTTAAACTGTCCTTTTTTAAATCACGCAGTGTTGCATGTCTCTGCAAATTAAGAGAACCACAGCATTTATCTTGTATAAAATATTTTATTTTGTGGTATGAACTGTATTGAGCCTTATCTGACATGCAGTGATGCATTTTGTGGCCTGTGTGAAAACCACATTTTAAACTTGAGTAAATGTGCTCAAAGATATGTTGCGCTTCCACAAAAAGTTGGAAGTGGTGATGCATCGCGTACAACCCATGTTATTTAATTAATGACTCTCTGGTATGTTCGCTAAGTCAGAGTGCATCCACACGTTTAACTTACACAGTGCAGAAGCTGGTTATTGGTCTGGGTTTAGGAGATTTAGTTGTGATTTTAACGGGAGGTTATTAGCTGTAAATCTCTTTGTTTCCTTGTCCTGTGTATGAAAGAAAGTGTGTGTGTCCGTGTGTGTGTGAGAGAGAGAGGAAGAGAGACTGCAGAGTTTAGCAAAGTACCACGTTTAATACACCCGATTCAGCTTATTGGTTGATCAGCAAGGCTTTCACGGGCCGAGTCTGGTCAGTTAGATATGGAACAACACGAATCACTTCACGGACACGAATGTATGGTAAGATCGCACAGAGAATTAAAAACTAGTTGCAATAACGTCATTCCATTTTGCGAATGAAATATGCAAACATGTTAGTGGATTCTTGATGTGTCTGTCTGAGCAGAACTGAATTAAATCTGTTAGATGTGAAACATCTGGAGCTTGAGCTTTTGTATCAGCGGTTAGAACTTGTGTTATTTCAGTGCTAAGCTAGCAGGGCCTCAGCCTGTACAGCGTATTCTAGTGTAGCTCGAGGAGTGTACATTCACTTTAGCCAGCTCCTGGCAGCCACTCCTACGGCTCCGAAGTACATGCTAATTTGCATACTTTACTCAACCACACACGCACACACCCCACTGAACCAAGGTCAAAATGAAACACAGTAGTGTGGTTAAGGTTGGTACACTACTCAATGAACAGAGAGACACACGATAAATAAATATCTGCATATTTTGTGGAGGTACTGCCGGGTTCAGTAAACACGTAGGCTTTATTTAGGTTGGCAAACAGATATCTTTTTATTATCAGGAACTGCTGATGAATTTGTCTTATCTTTCTAAAGATCTTACTTCAAGTCTTAGTTAAACTTTCACCCACTGTGATTCTCACCTGTGATCACTTTTACAGTCGAAGATTAAGTTTTCATTACGAAACCTCAGATTGTAGCTGACTTGCTAGTTTCAAAAGGTTTTGACTGGTATCTTTGTGTCGTAAAAAAAAAATCTCAGCTCAATGAAGTAAGTTTTCATTTCATATGAATCATTCGTGTAGACATTTTCGGAAAACCTCTGAGTGTGTAAGGGAACAAGCCTTTCCAGTTAAGCTGGGTGTGAAATTGGCTGGAGGGTGTGCCGAGGCTTTCTCACTCCCAGTATGTGATGTCAGGTACGGATTTGTATGTGCGTGTGTGTACGTAACAGCAGACTGTGTCGAAGCCTGTATTGCAGGTTGTTGAGAGATCAGTGCTGCACGACCTCTTTTCTGAACATTTGGCTGGAGCACAAATTGTTGTGTAAGCAATTTTGTAATGGAGTTTTAAATAAAGCCTTCTGCTTCATTTCATTATAATCTATAATACATGTTTCTGTTTTGCTACACAACAGCTTACACTGTTACACCTCTGTCTTACATGCACAATGTTTCTTCTACTGTGTTAAATAAGATCTTAGATATGCTAAGATGCCTACACGTCTTGGTTCATTCAGAGATGTTAAGAGTTTTTAGCTCAGTCCATGTTACTAACAGTTATTACATCATCAGCATGCAGCCTTACACGTGTTTAGTTCGGTTTTGTGGTGCTTACATAAGCTGTTTTTGTTTTTTGCTTTCATAGCTTTCAGTTTAAATGCATTCCATGGTGTTCACATGTTGTCACTTCTGGCCTGAACTGCTTCTCTAATGTTACTTTCCATATGTAGATAAAACACCAGTCTAATTAAGGATGCGTAATTTGGTTATTTTGAGATCTTGAGTCAAAGAAAGTGAGCATGACTGTATGCAGCCTGTTAAGGTTGTGTCCTTGACAAAACCTAGCGACAAAACCTTAACTGGCAGTGGTAGTGATCTGGCAACTCCTAGTATCGTACATACACTAGGGAAGCACAATATATTGAAATTATCGAAATATCGCAAATGTAAATATCGCATTATGCATATCGCAAGGGCTTGTGATACCGGAATGATTTTAATACTTCAGAAAGTTACGGAAAATTCAAAGTTTTAGGGCAGTGCAGACCGCAGAGACTGCTTTCTTTTCCTCAAAAGAACATGAAATATTTATGGTGGTTATGTCATTTTCAGTTTTTAAATATGTAAATATATATAATTTAAATAGATTTTACACACTTATAGTACTGCATATCGCTATATTATATATATTATATATATCGTGTTTTTCTTCAATATCGTGCAGCCCTAACATACACTATAGTGTCCAAAGTTTGGACACCTGACCATCACACCTATATGTGGGCCTTCCCGAATCTGTTACCACGATGTTGGAAGCACACAGTTGGATTATTTAGAATGTCTTTGTTTGCTGTAGCATTACAGTTTCTCTTCAGTGGAACTAAGGGGCCCAAACATGTTCCAGTATGACAGTGTCTCTGTGCACAAAGCGAGCTCCATGAAAACATGATTTGCCAAGATTGGCGTGGAAGAACTCGAGTGGCCTGCCCAGAGCCCTGGCATCAACCCCACCGAACACCTTTGAGATGAGCTGAAATGCAGACTGCGCACCAGGCCTCCTCTCCTTACGTCATTAATGCTCTTGTAGCTGAATGTGCACAAATGCTCCTCAAAATCCAGTGGAAAACCTTCCTAGAAGAGTAGAGGCTGTTACAGTAACAAAGAGGGGAATGAAAGAACGGGATGTTCAACAAGTACATATGGGTATGCTGGTCAGCTGTCCACATACTTTTGGCCATATAGTGTATGTCTGTCTATGGTTAGCAATTTAGTGTTTTAGTGTGTTATAGGAGTTGATTGTATTTTGCACAGTGTGTATATTTGAATAAGCAGCTCCAGTCTCAGTCTCACGGTTCTCCTCCCAAGGCCACTGTAACCAGTTAGATCTCTGCCCAAAATGGCTCAACAAAATTTTATAATAAAGATACCGATGCTTCTTTGGAAGGGTTTATGTTTGGTTGTTTCATACAGAATTTCATGTTTCACAAGTTTATTGAAGTACAGTGGGTAGTGTCGCAGCCTCACAGTCTGTCTGTGAGTTTTGCATGCTTGTGTGGGTTTCCTCCAGGTTCTCTGGTTTCCTCATAGAAACATGCAGGTAGTGGTTACACTAAATTTCCCCTCTGTGTGAATGAGTGTGTGAATGTGTGTGTGCATGGTGCTCTGCGACTGGTGTTCTTTTGGGTGTATTCCTGCCCAGATCCCAGGATATCTGCCACTACCCTGACCGGGATAACGTGGTTATTGAAGACTTATAATTGTATGAGTGATGTGCCTATGCCAAGCTTCTAACTTGATATTTTACTTGTGTATTTAGCTGACTGTAACTAAGAACCCGTTTTGCTGTGTTATTTTGCTAGTTAGCTTGTAGCTCGATGGTAGTAGTATGGCACCATCAGTGACCTCACTGTCATTCACTTCACTCATATGAAACTAAACATGTCTACACTGTATAAACACACACACACACACACACACACACATATATATGTATATATATATATATATACACTGCCCTCCAAAAGTTTGGAAACGCCTGAACAAAATAGGGTTTTTGGG
>CM040978.1:14420686-14442141 GCA_022985145.1 Pangasius djambal
TTTTTTTTTTTTTTTTTTTTTCCTGCGAAATTTAGGAGGCAGATCACAGTTTTTGCATTAAATTAAAAGTATTTCAGATTCATGGAATTTTGTTTGTGCAGAGTAAGATTCTCTTGTCGCTAATATTTATTTTGTGAAAAAAGGGCAAACGCATAGATTATTAACATCATTATGATTACACCATAAAATATGTTAAGAAGTTATGAAATAACCTTAATAACTCTTAATAACTGTGTCATTTCTCTATTATCTTGAATTATAGTTCAAATCATCCTAACCAGTTATATGATCCTGAACAGACAGGCTGTAGGAAGCAACCTAATCTGTGTACGGAAAAACATTAGTGACACTGTGAATGAAACCTCACTCACTGCAGTTAAACAGTCTCATCTTCATTGCTGCTTATATTCATATTTGTTTTTTTATTCTGTTCTGCTGGCTAAATTTCCATTTATATTAGGCCCATCAAACATTTGAAAACTTTAGACTCCGAGACACACTGTCACCTGTCCAGAGTGTGTAAGTGCATTTCTCTGGTTTGATGATGATGTAAAGGTGCAGGTGGATTGTTTTGACTGCCGGTATATGATTACAAACTGAACCGATTAGTCATGTGTCTGTTTCACTAGAGCATGTAGCTATCCAAACCGATCCATAGCGTGGAATTCACTGTGTGAGAAAAGCACACTCATCAAGGTTTTAAACATCTTTAGCCGCTTTGTCTTTTACCCCTGCGTTTGTTAAACTGGCTCCTAACACAACATTATCTTTTCAGGCAGACAGCCAAGGCAAGATGGAAAAAGTAAATAGAAATCTTTCCACTTATATTTAGTGAAATATATTTACGGTTACTGAATGCTGCTCCTCACTGGAGGTGATACCACGCAAGAAAAATGAGCTTAAGTTCAAGATCAGAATCACGTGTAACTGAAAACATCTGTTTTTAGCAAGCTCTGCTGCATGCAGCTCCTGCGCAAATGGCTGAGAAATGCTCAAGTCCATGGTCATGGCTCAGGTCTGAATAACAATATGCAGAATTTTGATGTTAAATCCTCACTATGCATGCTTTGGGGTCAAAGAAAGTTTGTGCCATTGACCATGTACTTGAGCCAGACCACCCTTTACAGCAGACACGGTGCAAGTGGAAATCACTGTAAAGCAGTATGCATTATGAGTGTTTAATGTCTCATTCCTCTTCAGACCCCCATAGACGCCAAAACAGGAGGACGTTCAAGCATGTCACGAAGCCGCAACACGATCACCGCGACAACGGATGAGCAGCCACACATCGGAAACTACCGTCTGCTCAAAACCATCGGCAAGGGCAACTTTGCGAAAGTTAAATTGGCCAAACATGTCCTCACGGGAAAAGAGGTAACCAGATAGTTTATCTGATTTGTCTCCACTTCTCTCTCTCTCTCTCTCTCTCTCTCTCTCTCTCACTCTCACTCTCTCACTCGGACTGTCTCCTTCTCCTCCTCTCAACCTATTTCAAATTCTTGTATTGGAGTGTTGTATTAGCTGCTAATTTTTTATTGAAACGTAGACGACAGGGCAGGGTACTTTTTGTAAATTTGTAATATTTTTATGTTTTGACTTTCAGCACTGACCAAAGTAAAATACGCTCTAAAGTGGTTGATCTAGTTTCATATCAGCTTATGTAAGCATGAGGACAGCATACTTTTGTCTAAACTTAGGGCTAATATCCTGTTTGAGGTTGCTGCATTTTCTGTCTCCTTTCTGTGTTTTAGGTGGCAGTGAAAATCATAGACAAGACACAGCTCAATTCTTCCAGTCTTCAAAAAGTGAGTCAAATTTTCTTTTAATTACAAGAAGAGGGGCTGAATGACTTCAGTCAGACTACATTTCTTTTTAAAGATGCATACACACTGTGTGTCAGAATTATTTTAGACTGAAGTGGGTTTGGCTTGCTGTAAGTCTTTGTGTATGAAGTATTTGCTAGATGGTGTTGAATAACTCTGTGTTCTGCTGCCCCCAGCTCTTCCGGGAAGTGCGAATCATGAAGCTTTTAAACCATCCAAATATAGGTGAGTAAAGAGAAGAAGAAAAATCTGTTGTCCTGCGTACATGCGTGTGTATAATGTTTAGTATCCGGTAGTCCTGTGTGTGCTTGTGTAAGACAGATATCAAACTGGTGAATTAGATGCTAATTCATATTTAAAAGTATGTACATGGAGCACCTTAATGGCACAAGTAGCTCAGTGGGCTGTAGTGAGGCCTCATAAATGTGAAAGATGAAATGCAAAGATAGCCATGCATGCTCTGAGAGTGCTGCACAAAAAAGAAAGAGGATGAAGCTGTCTTTCAACTAGTTACCTTTGCATTGAGGCCCAGTGGAACCCCTTCAGATCGATCTTCTCTGCCAGTTTACTAACAGCAAATCAATTCGTACATATGTTTTGTTAATTCCCTTTCACTGCAGAATTAGTGGGCTATTGCTGGTTTTGGCGTGGTATACTATGATTAAAATGAGGGCAATCACAGTTATGTTTTCTTAAATTATATTGACAGGTTATTCTTCAACTGGATTACACACTGGATTATACACATTCAGTTTTTTACCGCTGCATTATGTTTTTTTGTGCTGTTTTGTTTGTACCCCATTATGAAATCTTAAACACTTAATGATCTGTGTAGCATAGTCTTTAGTAGTTTCATTGGCATTAAAATCCATGAAAGTACTGTGTTTTTAAAAATGTGAACAATGTTTTAACAAATTTGACTCAAATACCATGAGACTATATACTCTGTACCATATACACTATATCTGTCATAGTAGTAGTAGTATGTGGACACCTGACCATTGCACATCCCATTCCAAAACCATGGGCAGTAATATGGAGTTCCCATACCCCCTCTTTTGCTACAGTAACACCCTCCACTCTTTAGGGAAGGTTTTCCGCTAGATATTGGAGCAGGGCAGTGGGGATTTTTGCCCGTTCACCCACAAGAGCACAACAGGTTGGACACCAATGTTCAGCATTGGTTGGGCATCAATGTTCAGTGTTCAGAAGCCCTGGCACGAAGTTGGCATTCCAGTTCATCCCAAAGATGTTTAATGGAGTTGAGGTCAGGGCCACATTGAGTTCTTCCACTCCAGCATTGGCAAACTAAGTCTTCATGGAGCTTCATGCTGGAACAGGTTTAAGCCTGTTAGTTCCAATGAAAAGAAATTTTAATGTTACAGCATACACTGATAGTCTAGACAAGTGTATGTTTCCTTTGTGGCAACAGTTGGGGGAAGGCTCACGTTATGGGTGTGATGGTCAGGTGTCCACATACTTTTGGCCATATTGTGTACATAATCAGAATCTGTCATCTACATTTTGACCGTTTTTGCAGTTTTAATTTTTATTGTGGTGAAACATTTAGTGTATATATAGATAACACTGTGTAAATAACATATAGTATAGCATTTTGTTTCATGTGTTACAGTGTTTATATGGGAAGCGTTTGGCTCATCAGAAATTCTTTGTACAGCACACAAGCCAAATTACTAATTAGTAATTACTAACTAATTACTAGTTTAATTACTAACTAGTAACAAGTACTAATGCTCAATATTTGTAACCGTCCTTTATTTCCACCGTGTGCGGTTGCCTTTGGGTTGCCAAAAGCCAAGGTAACTCTCCCTACCCAAGGTAAATCCCTTTCTCCTGACATGTTTTGACAGCTGATGATCTTCTCTCTCCTGCCCCCATCCCCTTTCTCTCCCTCTAGTCAAGTTATTTGAGGTGATCGAGACGGAGAAGACACTGTATTTGGTTATGGAGTATGCCAGTGGAGGTAAGGAGACCATTCAGCCTTTTTACACTGTAGAGCTGAGTTGTTAAACTAGGTGCATCATGCCGTTCCATGCCAGCTAGTCAGCAACGTTGTGATTTATTTTCCCAAGTTATGTGCTGCTCAATCAAAACTAGAAAGTACAATAACGAAGTGACTCAGCAATGTCATCTTGTGTTTGGAATAAATATGTGGCAGTTGACCTGGATTTGAGAATAAATATGCAGGAAAGAGTAGCGTATATTCAGTATTGTTAAATGAAATTTCATGAAAGTAAAAATCTTTATTTTATTTTGTCATCACTGCATCCCTGTCATTTGCCATTTTGTTTTTTTTTTCGAAACCTATTTCACACTCCGTCTTTCTGTCTCTGTTCCTTACTTCTACCATCTAGGTGAGGTTTTCGATTACCTTGTCGCTCATGGAAGGATGAAAGAAAAGGAGGCTCGTGCCAAATTCAGACAGGTATGTGTGTGTTTGCTTTGCTCTGTTTATACTCTGCCTAATCATTCAGATATATTTGACATTCAGAGTGTGTTTTGTCTGCTTGGTGTATCTGTGGAAGAAGCTAAATTCATTCCTGTTTGATGTATTTGTGGATGACGGACTTGGTTTTAACATCTGGCTAGGGTGATCACAAGTGGAGAGCTGAAATGGATAGTAACATTTTCATGTGGCTTGAATGTGTCATCAGTGATCACATTGTGACAAGAGGTGTTGCCATATATAGCAGAAGCAACCTATTATTACCTCTAAACCAGCCACAAAAATACCCCAATACCAAAACTTAAATGAGCTATATATTTGACCGACGTATGATCACAATGCTGTAAAATTACAGTCCACACTAACTTACCATTGCAAGGGGTTTTTAAGTCTAGAAGTACTGAAACTTGTTAATTGTTTTAGATGAATTTTTGTGTAGATGCATCTCGTTTAGCCGTAGATGAATCATCTCATTTCATTTCAGAAATTTTCTTTTAGTCCACTACATATATATTTAAAAGTGGCCCTGTATTGTAGCTAGTCTTTACGCTTTGTGTCTGGCAGACAGGAATTTTAAGTCTGTGTCAGGAGTTTTGTTTACTTTGATCGTTAATGCGCTCTAAAGTTTTAGTATGGGTTCCTTTAGCAATGCTGCCCAAAGTTGAAACGATGTTTCCTTTAACACTGCTATACAACGGATAATCAGATACTACCAATCTCAAAATATGTCCCTTCCAAGCGATATGCACCAAGTCCAGCATCAAAACCAACATTGCAAAATGTGTTTTAATTGAATTCAGAAGTAACATAGTATTTAAAAAAAAAAAAAAACGAATTATTTTGTTAAATGGTTCTTTCTCAGAGGAATAAAATTGTCTCATTATTATAGATCATAAATTATGAATAACTATGAAAATAAGTAAACTCCCCAACAATTACGCAAATACACTCATACAGTGACGAGCAGCGCTCATGTTAAGAATGGTAAGAAGAAGCATGTGGATGAGCGGGGACTTTGCTTGGGTAGTAGTGCACGTTTTGATGTAGTGATTTAAGTATATTTTGTAAAATTAATAGTTGTCAAAACACTCGATATACACACACCTGTGACAACAATAATTGAATTCTGTATTAATGCAACAAGTTTTTAAACCAATAAACCTGTACCATTGACACCAATGTTGTAACTATAGAATCCTGCTATCTGTGTTGCTTAGCAACCAAAGCTTATACACAGCATGGTGAAAGAATTGTTTATAGCTAATATTATTAATAATAATTTTAAGTATTTATTAAACACTGAATGTTATTATATTGTTTATGTTGCTGTTTTATAAAAGCAATAAGTCAATCGAGGGTATGCGTCACAAAGATTTTAACCGTGATGAATAATTGTAACACATGCCTTCTCAAGGCTTATTGCTTTAATATAATTTTCTTAATATAACTTCAAACCTGTGACTAAATGCAGACAACTCATCACACGTGTCATGCGCAGAAGTGTGGCTGAAAAAAAATATATAGCTTGCTTCTGTGTGAAAACTGCGCACCTGGCAACACTGGTGACTGTGTGGTCTTTTGATGATGTCAGAGACTCATCAGGACTCATTAGCGTTCATATTACAAATGTAATGTGGCCACACATGTTCCATACCGCTTCTGCAAGTGGTTTGAGTCATCAGATAACAAGACGTGTTTGACCTCATTCTAGCGCTGTCCTTTTGTGATCTGATCTCCCGAGATGGATGTTAATAGCAAGTCTGCCAAAACCGAGGTTAATGCATGTACTCTTAGACACAGCGTACAGATGCTGTATGTGGAGGGTAGGTGGAAAAGTGCACAAGTATTACTTTAAAGTCTTTCTCTTATGTTACTTATGTCTCTCTCCCTCTCTCCCCCTCTCTCTACTGTCCTGTTTCTTTGTGTTCGTCTGTGTATCTGTCTAGATTGTTTCTGCTGTGCAGTATTGCCACCAGAAGTGCATTGTACACAGGGACCTAAAGGTAACAACACTTGTACCACTGCTTAAAGAGTGTGGATGGTCTTTCAGGGTGTATAAGTGCGTGCACTTACACAAGAGGACAAGAAGAGGGTCATATCTGCATTTTCATGTCCATTTGTTCCATGAAAGCTCTTATCATACTTCCATCTTGATGTATGCCTAACCCTGACATGAATTAATCAGAACATAAGTGCATATATGTGTACACTTCAACACAGTCCTCTAGACACTGCCCCAGTTTCACACATTCGTTGTTAGGCTTTCTCTCTCTCTCTCCCTCTCTCTCTCTCTCTCTCTCTCTCTCTCTCCCCCTCTCTCACCAGTAGTAACACTGTACACAGTTAACACAGTGAGCACAGATCTGTTTTACAGTTTCCTGTCCACCCATACACCCACTGTTCCCATGGCGATGCCCCACCCCATCCTTTACTCTTCATTAGTGTATAGGTGCAGAACCCTGCCACTCTGACCTTTGAGCTCTCGAGTTAATCTCCATGGTAGCATTATTTTTTAACAACCTCTGACAGAAGTGCTTTCAGAGTTAGATTAAATATGCAGCCCTATATGCATGCTTGTGCACGAGAATAGTCTATAATTGTACATTACTGTAATAGTAACTTGCTTGCTCAGAATGCCAAGTTACGAGGTTTTAGTCTGATGGATACATGGATGTGGCTCCTGAATGTAGAATCCCTTCATAACTGGGATATGTATCTTGGCTTATTTTAATATTTAATTATCTGTAAAGGTTAATGAATAGAAATTTTAATTTACTTCATGGAAGAAGAAATGGTCTTTGGCCTTTTATATTTACATATAAAAAATTGTTTTCTTCCTGCAGATAAACTTTAGTCAAGTTGGTGGCGCAAAGTAATATACAGGAAATAATAATTGAATTATTAAATATATATACCTTTTTACAGTGTAGTTCTTTCTTGCTCATGATTCCCCAAAAAGGTGAACTGGTTCATAAGTTAGGGTATTCAGTTATTTAACAAAATCAGTCATTTAATGAATTGTCCTGTTTAGCAGTAATAAAATAAGCTATAAGCCCAACTCGTCATTTTATCCCTTACCTTTAACAAAACTGCAGGGCAAATAGTGCTGATATGTATTCATATATCACTGAATCACATTCAAGCGGGTATAGTAATCCACGTCAGCCTTGCAAATGTCCTTTCCATTTTCTCCCCTTGACGTTCCGTGGTGCAATGTAGTGAATACTACTACCTTTATCTTGAAATTTTAATCAAGTATTTGATTAACTGAATACGTGCCGCTACATCACACACACTCAAAAATAGATTCAAAAATATAACAACATATTCATTACCAAGAGCTGTGTACGCTAACTGCAGCAGCAAAGAAAAGCATTAATTTCAAGGGAAAGATTGGCATTAGTATAGCCAAAGCATAATCTATTGCTGAATGTGAACTCCGTTTGCCAAGCTAAATGTACATAATCATTATAAAGCAGATACACAGCCAGGTTTTCAGGGTGTCACAACAACATATAAACACACATGCATCATATGTAATAATATGGAGTGAAGATATTTGCACGCATGACTCATGGGTGAGGGTCTGCTTGCTTTATGTTTGTTTCTCACCAGACTGACAGTGCTGTAAAAGTGCAGTCGTGTATTCATGTGAGAGCATGAGAGAGCACCTTGACTGTTGCGTGGGGTTCATGGAGAGAGTGCGGGCATGTGTGTCGTCTGTCTGTCTGTGTGTGGGTGGGTGGACTTGTGTGCGTGTGTAATGTGTAAGTTAGTTGATGTCAGCCGGCTAATATTTAACTGTGCCAGCCAAGCCCAGTTAGCACCCTGCATCTGTTGCTAGGCAATGCGGGCTTCCAACTTGGCTAAAGTTGGTGGATAAACATTTGAGTGGCAGCACCGAGAGTGCTCATGCATTTCAACACCACCCCACACACAGATACACAGACACATGCGTCTACCCGGATGAGAGACCTTATAAAGACTATTTGAAGCGACCAGAATGAGAGTGAAGTGGAGAGAGGCAGAGAAAGATTATCTATAGGTTGCTGATATTGCAGGACTGTGTTCCATTTTAGTTTGTGCTTTGTTTTCCTTCTGATTTAGCTGACTCATCTTTACCTAGTAGGGGAGGGTAAATACTGTATATGGAAAAAAATATAATAGAGCAATACTTTAAGATATTTTCCTGATATGTGCTATCCTAATATATAATTTTACTGACATTTTCCTAACAAAACAATATTTTTAGTAAAACAAATTTTTGAATTATAATTGAATTCTATTTTTAATTATAATTTAAATTCAAAATTTTTAATCCAACATTTACATTTTTCTCATTAAATATAGGTATTTAATGAGGAAAATGTCTGTGTGCAGTTAAACAGTTGGTAAAATATATATACAGTTAGGTCCGGAAGTATTTGGACAATGACAGTTTTTGTGATTTTGCCTTTATACACAACCACAATGGATTAATAAAACGATCAAGATGTGATCGAAGTGTAGACTTTCAGCTTCATTTTAAGAGGCTCCACAAAAATATGGCATTTACTATTTAGGAATTGCAGCCATTTTAAGCAAAGTACCTCCATTTTCAGGGGCTCAAAGGTATTTGGACAACTGACTGACAAGATGTTAATTGACCAGGTGCGGTCCATTCCCTCGTTACTTCAAGACAAATGAAGCAGATAAAAGGTCTGGAGTTGAAATCAGGTATTGAGTTGGCATTTGGCAGCTGTTCGACTGGAGCTACCAGTATGAAGTCCAAGGAGATCTCAATGCAAGTGAAGGAGGCCATCATTAGGCTGAAAAAACAACATAAATCTATGAGAGAGATAGCAAAAACCTTAGGGAAAGTGAATGACTTGTGGCCAAGTATGGTGCTCAAGGGTCTCACCTCAGTCGTGGTATTGAGGGTGGAAGAGAGCACTGGTCATTCACTCCCCCCCCAACAGTCCCCGCCGGACCTGAGACTTGAACCCTCGACCTTTGGGTTACAAGTCCGACTCTCTCCGCTGTGTAGTCAAATCAACAGTTGGGTACATTCTTAAAAAGAAAGAAAGCACTGGTGAGCTCAACAACATCGAAAGGCCTGGAAGACCACAGAAGACAACTAAAGTGGATGATCGCAGAATCCTTTCCTTTGTGAAGGAAAACCCATTCACAACATCAACAGAAGTCAAGAATACTCTGGAGAAGGTAGGCGTATCATTGTCAAAATCTACAATCAACAGACGCCTTCATGAATGTAAATACAGAGAGTTTACAACAAGGTGCAAACCACTGGTAACATTCAAGAACAGGAAAGTCAGATTAGACTTTGCCAGAAAACATCTAAAAAAGCCTCCCATGTTCAGGAATAAGATTCTTTGGACTCAAGAAACCAAGATTAACTTGTACCAGAATGATGGGAAGAGAAAAGTATGGTGAAAGAAAGGAACAGCTCATGATCCAAAGTATACCACATCATGTGTCAAACATGGTGGAGGCAGTGTTATGGCATGGGCATGTATGGCTGACAATGGAACGGACTCACTGGTGTTTATTGATGATGTGACTGCTGACAGAAGTAGCAGGATGAATTCTGAGGGGTATAGGGCTATACTCTCTGCTCACATTCAGCCAGGTGGATAATGACCCTAAACATACTGCGAAAGCAACTCGAGACTTTTTAAAGGCAAAGAAATGGAATATTCTTCGATGGCCAAGTCAGTCGCCTGATCTCAACCCAATCTAGCATGCTTTTCACTTACTGAAGACAAGACTGAAGGCAGAAAGACCCACAAACAAGCAGCAACTGAAGGTGGCTGCAGTGAAGACCTGGCAAAGCATCTCCAGGGAGGAAACTCAGAATTTGAGTTTTGAGAACATGGGCTCCAGACTTCAGGCAGTCATTGTCTGCAAAGGATTTTCATCCAAGTATTAATTGTAAATATAACCATAACTTCATGTCACTTTTTTTCCAAATACCTTTGAGCCCCTGAAAATGGCTGTAATTCCTAAATGGTAAATGCCATATTTTTGTGGAACCTCTAAAAAATAAAGCTGAAAGTCTACACTTCGATCACATCTTGATTGTTTTATTTCAAATCCATTGTGGTGGTGTATAAAGGCAAAATCACAAAAACTGTCATTGTCCAAATACTATATATAATATAACTTGCTTCAGTGAGTAACAATGGCGTTATAAAACACTGGCCTCGGAAAAGTGCGTCATGATTATATATTGAAAGTCTGGAACCAGTGAGAAACATTTCACAACTTTGTTAGTTCATTTAATACTTTTGATATTTAAAACTTTCTGAAGATGCATAGTGTAATTTTGCTAGTAGCTGTCTCATTAAGAGGTTTTTTTTTTTGTTTGTTTGTTTGTTTTTTATTTGCCTAAAGTGGCAAATCCTTTGGATCAAAGGCTCATATATTATCCCAGCCCTGTCATCTAGTAGTGTATTTTTAACAATCTTCAACTTCATCTACCACAGGCCTGTGAGTTCAGTATCTCCATGTTTTTCCTCTCTCTTTCCTCCTCTGCCCCACAGGCTGAAAACCTTTTGCTAGATGCAGATATGAACATTAAGATAGCAGACTTTGGTTTCAGCAACGAGTTTACTGTGGGAAATAAGCTGGACACATTCTGCGGCAGCCCCCCCTACGCCGCTCCTGAGCTCTTTCAAGGCAAGAAGTACGACGGCCCCGAGGTTGATGTCTGGAGCTTGGGGGTCATTCTCTACACACTGGTCAGCGGCTCCCTGCCCTTTGACGGACAGAACTTGAAAGTAAGAGAGAAGAGGGAGGGAAGAGTAGGAGTGAGGGGTTACAGAGAGGTTTAAATAGACTGTTTGATGACAAATCTTGTCTGTTCATTTCTCACTTTCTGACTTGGAGCCAATATGCCTGACTCTCTCTCTCTCTCTCTCTCTCTCTCTCTCTCGCTCTGTCTCTTTTTCCCACAGGAGCTTAGAGAGCGTGTATTGAGGGGGAAGTACAGGATTCCCTTCTATATGTCTACAGACTGTGAGAATCTACTGAAGAAATTCCTTATTCTCAACCCAACCAAAAGAGGCAGTCTAGAGGTGCTTTTTTTTTTTTTTTTTTTTAAACACCCATTTTAAGTGCTTTATTTGTTTTTACATAAAACATTTTACCAAATGGAATTAAATATCTCAGCAGATTTTATTACTTTAATTCTGCTATACTTTTTCACTGATAAATTAAGCCCATCAATGTCAAACTGTCAATTTTAAGACTGCATCTGTAGTATAGTTAATTTTGCTACAAAAACAGATTTAAATCATATCGATCTCAACATGGACATTATACATTACTGGACCTGAACACATAACATAACATAACAGTAGTGTAACTCACCCAGATCAACTGTTTGTTTTTTTTTTTTATTGGAAAATTCAGCCATCCTTACTCTGTAATTGCAGCACTTTTGATTTTAGTTTAATTTCTGTTTTAATGGAAATTGCAAATGTAGAAAGCTAGTTTATTTGCAAGCTCTGAATATTGTAGCATTCTTTAAATAGGTGTGAAGTTTATGAATGGTTTAGCTGAAAGACCATTAAGCTTTATAACAGACTACTAACAGGCATAAAACAGTAAAACATGCATGTGTATTATATAATTATTAATCACAGTGTGCTCTCTCGCTCTCGCTCTCGCTCTCTTTTTCTCTGTGTTGTTCTAAGCAGCAGATCATGAAGGACCGCTGGATGAATGTGGGTCATGAGGAGGAGGAATTAAAGCCCTACATAGAGCCCCAGCCTGACTATAAGGACCCCAAAAGAACAGGTAGGGTTGGGTGTGTGCGAGAAAGTGATGGAAACATGAGAGAAACACAAACAAAACAGTATAAGGTATACATAAATATAGACATGTTAGTAACATACATCTTATTTCACATAGATATAATGCTACAAATGGGCTACACACAAGAGGAAATTCAGGATTCACTTGTCAACCAGAAATATGATGAAGTTATGGCAACTTACCTGCTGCTTGATTATAGGAACTCTGAGGTACACCGATGCACGAACACTCTTCAGTTCCTGGCACACATGAACGCTGTTTACTCTTGTGTTTTAACATGTCTCTAAAACATCTTTTGATAATATATTTCGATGTTTCAGCTCGATGAGAGTGTCAACATGTTGATCAAACCACGACCAGGAAGTGACCTCACAAACAGTAATGCACCTTCTCCACCTCACAAGGTACAGCGCAGCGTGTCATCTACTCAGAAACCACGAAGGCCCACAGATCAGGGTGAGTTATGGATATAGCAATTATCTTGCAAGGGTGCTGAACTCTTAATTTAGTCCCACCGTTTGAGGTTTCTTTTTTTTTCTTTCTGCATTTCTCTAGTCACCTACTCTAAAAGGCCTCAAGGGGATAACAAGTACACAGCTGAGGATTCTGGGCGGAAGGGGTCCAGTAGCTCAACCAAAGTGCCACCCAGCCCCGTCGTCCCAGGAGACAGCAAAAAGAGCTCCACACCCTCCACTGTAAGTGTGTGTGCATGTGTGTATGAGACACAACAAAGAGCATGGTGACTTTTCTTACTGAATAGCTGTACATTTTAACCATAAAATGTGACAAAATGTACACGTGTAAGGTGTAGCGTGAATGTCAAATTAGTCAGATTTCTTGTTGCTTAACTATATTTTATGTTTCTTGTGCTACCTGAGGTCCATATAAAAAGCTTGTCTTTATGGATGAATAATTCACACAGTTAGGCAAAATCCTAAAATGGCTTCCTGTTCACTGTACATGCTCACTACAAAGGGTATAACAATTTCCTTACATACTGCACTATATGCCCCCTCAAAAAAAAATTAAAAAAAATTCTAATTCAGCTCCAGAAATGCCTGCTGGAAGTGTACTACATACGTGTAATGTTACTTTGTTTTTTGGATATTGAATTAGTAAATTCATATATATTATATAATTATAAATACTTAAAAACAAATTATGCCATAAATAATGTTTTTATTGGTATTTCTTCACAGCCCTTTTCCTACATGACAGTAGGGTTATTTGGCCAAAAAAATTTAAGAAAAACATACTTCAATAGACTGACATTAAGCCTATTTTTTATTTTTATTTTTTTGGCTGTTCAGTGCATAAATATTATGAAATTTCAATTAGTATTCAAACATCGAAATTTGTTTTGCCAGGCCTAATTGTGCAGCTGATTGCTAACCTTGATTTTGGTGCATGACCCTACAGAACAGTATCCTGTCCACTGGCACAAGCCGCAGCAGAAACTCTCCGCTCACTGAGAGAGCCTTGCTGGGAGTCCAAAACGGCAAGGACAGGTACACACGGCTGCACACACAACCTTGGAACTTTAAAAAAAAAAAAAAAAAAGTTTGAGTCTAAACTTGCATTAGTTGCGTGTGTGAACATAGACAGGTATGGCATGAACTATGCTCCCTCTGAATCTACTAACCAAATAGTTGGTTTTCCATTTTCTCACAGTTTATTTTTCTCTGATAGAAACACAATCACATGCACACTTTATGCCCCTCTATCCTGTCTGTATGCTAAAATTGGTTACCCATTGATTACCAACTCATACTTGTTTGGTTTGGACTGGCCTTGACTGTCCAGAGGGTAACCAACCAGCATCCCTGGGTTTGGCTGTCACTGATTATCAGAGGTTCAGGAAAAATGACTCATGCTTCCATGCTGTTATACATGCTATACATTTCTCACCACATTACCACGCCTTTCTGAGAACACATACCCCCATTACCTTGATCCCCACTCTTCCTCACCATTCCCTTTTTTGATGGACCCACACAGACTGAATTCACCCCAGTCATTACCATGGCTTGTACCTCAGGATATATGCACATAAACATGCTTTAAAGCTTGAGCTTTAATGTGCAGTATGTATTCAGTGTCTATCCATAATGAAGTGTTTGTTGTGCATGTACTAATGTACTAATGTACTTTTAGGGACATAATACAGTGCCTGCTGCACATTGCAATCAAATGTGAGCAAAGATATGCCCAAGTTTACTACACTGGGCAGAATATGCAAAAAGCAATATCATGCATAAAACATATTTTTGTAGTTTTTGAGTCACATATATATGCCCTTATAAAGTCAAGGTAGGTGGCTTGTCTTTGAATATTGAAGCAGCTCAGGAGGATATTTTTTCTTATTTGAAGAATAGTCGATTTCTCTGTGCAGAAAGCACTGTTTCTTTATGCCCTTAGCAGCATGAGTGCTCATTAGAATGCTTGATGTAAATGCAATATAATGTGTAGTGATATAACCATTAAATGTCGTCATAGGTACTGTGATTAGAGTGCTTTCATTGGAACTTGTCTGTTCTCTTGTGCATCTTCAAAATATTAACTAGTGCTTGGTGTGTTTGGTTTCTTTTCTTTTTTTTTTTTGTTTACTACTCCCTTACCTACACTTCCCTACATCTATCTCATTTTCTCCTCAGTCTTTCTGTAGTCCTCGCTCGCTCGCTCTCTCATTCTTTGCTAAGGCGTTTCAGGAAGCTCTGTGAGTGTTGTGCCTTATCTTTCTCTCTCATTTTCTCTCTAGTCTGTCTTTGCACACTGATTTTTGTTTTCCTGGTTTATCTCTGTTTAAAAGTATTAGCAAAGCTTGTGATGGAAAAAGGCACCATTCAATCTGTGCAATTTATGTAGTTGACCTGTAATAGGCTTACACTCTGTTCTTCTCAGTAAGGTGATAGCACGGCTTTTCCCAACAAGCGCTGCTAATCTTGTGTGTGTGTGTTCTTCTCTTTTCTGCTTTTTCCCCCTCATCAGCACTCTGTTTGACCTCTCTCTCCCTCTCTCTCTTTCTCTCTCTCGCTTGCTCTCTTGTACCAGTCTGCGCTGTCTCTGTATATACTCAATGCCCAAACTCACACTTTCCTTTGTGCTCTTTCTTTGTGTCCTCTGGGTGCTGTCTCTCTCTGTCACTCCCTTTCTCCTTGTCCCTATCTCCCCATTGTCAGATAATTATGCCTTCTAATAAAATCCTCTTTCCTCCCCCAACACATATACGGCCATGACTATGTGTGTGATGGTGTGTGCGCGTGTACGGTGCCACTGCTGTATGTTCTCACCACCATCAGCCTGAACACACCCGGGTCCCGCGCCTCCACGGCCTCGGCCGGCGCCGTACTCACATCCTCCTCGTCCTCACGTTCCCGACATCACAAGTCCATGTCCTCCTCAGCCCACCCCTGCCCCGCTGACCTACACGCACACCAGCTCAGGCAAGTTAACCCGAGCCACACGCATTCTGAGAAACAGCCTTTACTTTTTGCATTGAACAAAATGAGGGGGAGGGGAATGCTCAGTGAAGGACTCGCACAAAGACCTTGCTGGCTGAAGAAAGGAAAGCTGGTCAGGGAGGCCTGTAAATGCCTTGTGTTATAAACTAAAACACTGATGGTGTAATATCATGTTTCTTAAGAGAGATTTGCCATGGGTATGCGATTTTTTTTTTTTTTTTTTTTTTTTTTTTTTCATAACTCACCATTATCAAAGCTGATTTTTTTTTTTTTTTAAATTTATTTTTTATAGTTATTAGTCTGTTTGACTGGTCACTTTAATTGAATGGGTTTAGTCCAAACTTATAAATTATGATTCCTATAATGTAATTGTGTATTTGTATAATTGTATATGTATATTTCTCATCAGAAATCATTGCTCTTACTGATTTTGTAAATATTTTCAAATACTTTGTGAAAGAGTAAAATAGAGAGTTGAGGTCATGGGAGAGGGTTATGATAACGACACTTGAACCAAAAGAACAGCAATACTGATGGGCCATTCCTCCAATTTCTCACCGGTCCTTTACACTTTATTTTCCAACTCTCCAGTTGTTCTGGCATTGTCTCCTACCAGCAACACCAGATACGTGTTTACTTAACATCTGTGCAGCTACATAAGAAAGCATTTCCTAATCAGTTTAATGCTTTTAACCTGTTGTAATGGGTTTAGAGCACTGTGTGTGCGCCCTTTGAGAGATGACACCAGCATGACCATTGCATGATGAAACATTTATTCATTATTTCACCCACAAAACCACATCATGTATCCTAACCCTTTATACTTTGTAATTGTTTCTCCAATTTCATAAACCATAGATATAGTGTTTGGAATTAATGGTTAACATTAGCCTGGTAGCATGTATGTGTCACTGGAATGAATGGCTCTGAATGGCTCTTCCACATGAGGTTGAGGACTAGTGAAAGAAGGTACCGCTGCCCTGCCTCATAGCCACTCGCTAGTTCTGCTCTGTCTCTATACTCTGTACTTATTTTTCTGTCTTCTAATCCTTCTACTAAGTATATATGGAGAATGTTGTTGTGGTGCAAAGTCTGTGGAAAAGCTCTGCCCTTTAGCTTGGGTTTCATTCAACCAAATAATGGTAACTCAATTAGCACTGCTTAAACCTTCCCTTTGGGAAATATTGAGTGTGTATTCACTTCTGTTGATTGTATAAACACTTGGTAATGTCATTTATGTGTGTGTAATTATCTTCATAAGTTTTTTTTTTTGTTGTTGTTTTTGGTTCTAAAATTAAAAAATAAAATAAAATTCAGGGAGATTTAAAAATTTTAAATCACAGACCCTTATGCACATACTATACATACTATAGTCCGATTGGATAGTATTGGAATGGCAAGGCCAATTCTTTGGTTTTTGCTATATATTGATGACATTTGTGTTTGAGATCAAGATGACAATATTTGTGTTTGAGATCAAAAGATGAATATGAAAAAAAATCAGAATATCAGCTTTTATTTTACTGATATTTACATCTAGATGTGTTAAACAACTTAGAACATGGCATCTTTTGTTTGAACCAACCCATTTTTCAAGTGATCAAAAATACCGGAACTGGTGTTTCTTGTTGCCCAGCTGTGCCGTGTTTCTTGTTGGCCTGTGCACTATGGAAGAAAAGCAAGCTATTTTGAAGCAGAGAAAAGAGGTAAAATTGATCAGATCCATTGCAAAATCATTGGGCATAGCCAATACAACAACTTGGAATGTCCTGAAAAAGAAAGAAACCACTGGTGTACTAGCAACCAGACATCAAACAGGTCAGCCAAGGAAAACAAGAAGTTGATGGCAGAAACATTGTGAGAGGTGTGAAGAAAAGCTGAAACAACAGTCAGTGACAACACCAACAACCTCCACGGGGCAGGGGTAAAGGTATCACAATCCACCATTTGAAGGAGACACTGAGAGCAGAAATATAGAGGCCATACCACAAGATGCAAACCACTCATCAGCAATAAGAATCAGAAGGCCAGATTGGAATTCGCAAAGAAATACAGAGATGGGCTACAAAAGTTCTGGAGCCAAGATTAACCTCTACCAAAGTGATGGAAAGGCCAAAGTGTGGAAAAAGAAAGGATCTGCTCATCATCCAAAACATACGAGCTCATCGGTCAAGCATGGTGGAGGTAGTGTCATGGCTTGGGCTTGCATGGCTGCTTCTGGAACAGGCCCACTAATCTTTATTGATTATGTAACTCATGACGGTAGCAGCAGAATGCATTCAGAAGTCTATAGAAACATTCTGCCTGCCATTTTACAGAGAAATGCATCCAATCTAATTGGGAGGAACTTCATCATGCAGCAAGACAATGACCCAAAACACACTGCCAACACAAAAAGGACTTCATCAGAAAAAAAGTGGAAGGTTTTAGACTGGCCAGCGCAATCACCAAACCTTAACCTAATTGAGCATGCATTTCAGCTGCTGAAGAGGAGACTGAAGGGAGAAACCTCCAAAACAAACAACAAGAAGCCATGGTACAACCCTGGAAAACAGTTTGGTGATGTCAGTGGGTTGCTGGCTTGATGCAGTTATTTGAAACAAGAGGAGATAATCAGTCAAATATTAAGTGTATTTACTTTAAGACTATCTGTTCCAGTATTTTTGCTCACCTAAAGATTGGGTGTTCTGCAAACAAAGGTCCCATGTTCTAAGTAGTTTAACACATCTAGATGTAAATATCAGGAAATTAAATCTGAAATTTTGAATTCTCATATTCTCGTTTCTTTTGATCTCAGCCTCAAATATCTTTAGTGTATAGCAAAAACAAAAGAATTGCTGTTCCAGTACTTTCGGAGGGGACTGTATGTGACTGTATGCTCATTTCGAATTCAGTATGTGTTTGTCACTGGCATCATTTAATAGTTCAATAGCTCATAGACAAATTGGCTAAAGGTCTAATATTCTATAATATTAAATTTCATGAAACTGCATTGGGCTTTTCCCAGCTCTGAGCCAGGACAAGACACAGCCCACAACTTATTGGCTGCTTTTTCTGGCAGGGATTGCTCATTGGAACAATTCAGTTTTTGGCCAAAAAAAGAGGTTATTTTGTGGACACATGATTCTCTGATTATGCGATATTAAGAATCCGCTTCCTGGATCACCTTAAACATTTATATGTGAGCTTTCAGCTCCATGATTTGATGAGACGTGATGTCTGCTGAGTTCTCTTTCTATGCAGAGCATATTTCTTTATTTTGAGATTATATAACACATTCTACCAGTACACTGCAGGAGTGAGTCATTATCACACCTCCCTGTATCTCACACCCGGACACATTTTAGATGTGCTAGAGATATACAGAGATGTTGGCATATACTTGAGTTGTTGGCATATCTTTTAAATTAGAATTCCTGATCACTGAATTGTTTGCAGTACAGTACTGCTCTAATTGCACGTCTTGTTTGCTGTGCTAGGAACGATCAATGCTTTGTCATCTGTGAGACAAGTTTGAAAGCAGTTAACACATTGTCAAGCAGGGTTTGAATTTAATATTTGTTTTTTTTTTCCCCTATTTTTGTGGGAAAATATTTTTTGTCTTAGTGGTCCTCCCCAGAGAGCGCCTGGTGCATCACCATCAGCTTACAACATCAGCAGCGCTACAGGGCCGGAGCGTACCAACTTTCCACGAGGGGTGCCTGCTCGGAACACCTTCCACATCGGTCAGCAGAGAGGGGCACGGGATCAGCAAGGCTCACCATATCACGCTCCTCCAGCCTCGCCTTCCCTGTCTCATGGCACCAGCCAGCAGCGGAGACCCCCAACCTCAGGCATCTTCAGCAAGTTCACCTCCAAGTTTGTGCGCAGGTGAGAATGAATGAATAACAGGGCGCTACACAATGTGCTTGGCTGGAGCTCTGGGTGATGGAGGGATTAGGGTGGGATTAAAGGTTTATGAGGTGGCTAGGTAGAGAAAAGCTATTTGTCCAAAATTATTATAAAGTGAAGTAAGGGCAGGAGTAGCATGTGCATCTGTTTTAGAGGAGAAGCAGATGGAAGTGTTTCAAAGGAAGAGAAGAGAGATTCTTGTTAAGTGATTAAAAAGGAAGTCACCATCACATCACACATTATCACGTCTCTGCTTCCTCCTTGCAGCTGGGTATGTGTGTAGTCGTGTTTTTTTTTTGTTTTTTTTCTCGCTCTCTCTCTGCATTTTTAATTTGTTCATTTGAGATAGGGAAGTGAGTTGTGGAGGTTTTGTTTGACCCATACACACCAGGACTTTATGAGGGCTGTCTTTCTCAAGTCATCGCACACATACAAATGCATGACTACTCTGGAGAGTTTGCTGTTTAAACAATGTCACAACTGATCTTTCCCCAAAGGTCAAGTCCTTGTTAGGAAATTAAATCACATTGCCAGTGCCTATAATCTTGACAATACTGTTTTAGTACACATACACAGCCACTCACATTTCTCATCTATTTCATCATTTCCTGCTTCTGGGTTCTATCACACTCTGAACGTACTGCCACTGCCACCTTTTCTCCACCTCTGTGGTGACAGTATCCATGGTAACAGCGGAGGTATCACATTCCCCAGCCCTATAAATACTTGTGTTGGGGACACCTTGGCGTGTGCTTACTGCCAGAGCTTTGTAGAAAAAAAATGCAGGTGTAACTTCATAAAAAATATTAATATTCATAGTCGTTTTAAACATAGATAATATTAAACATGGCTAGACCTCAAATCTTAGCATTTTACTTTAATACATCTTAGAAAACACACCTACGTACACAGAACAACATTGTGTCCTGTGTGGATAGTCAATAATCAGACTTGGGTTTTTTTTTTAGATGTGTAATTCACTAATGGGGTTTTGTACAGTTCTTGGTTATTAAAGCCTGGAAAAAACAGTTACTTCAGCAAAAAGAATAAGAGCACGTGTACTTTCTCTTATCCATTTTCCAGTAGAGTAGGTAATAGTAATACCTTGCTCACAGTTCTCTGATGCATATAAAGCTAGTTCAGCTTTTTGAACTGCTAATTTATATGTATTAAGCACCTAAGAGCATTAGTTGAACTATGAAGTCATATACTGGGCTTCAGGCTAATTTTTTTCCCCAGTTCTCTCCCAGAAACAAAATTGAGAGTCAAAATTGGCCACCCTGTATATTACATCTTTGGTTTAGATTACCGTTACATTTATTTCTCAGTTTAGTTTCTTCTGTAATAACACCAATAGCTGCTTTCAGATGATCTTGACTATATACTATGTATAGTATGAGTAAATAAGTACAAGTTTTGGTGATCATCACAGTTACACAGACAGCGATAAGCACATTATAATATCTAACATTTTTCTCTCAGCACTATTGTATATGATAGAGGGAATATAGACATAAAGAAAACTGTTATACGGCTCTGATACCAGTTATGCAACGTGTAAAGCCACTCGTGCTGTTATATGCTATGAATACTCATTACAAGCATACTCGTGAAAGGCATAACCGGTGAAAGAGCGAAGAGAGCACTCTCCATCAGCAGTTACATTAACAGACTGTTAGCTAGGTAATCTCGCCACCATATCATGCTGACAGGGTTAACCAGGAGAGTTTACTTTCAAATGTACATTATCGTTAATAGTGGGTTTCTTTTTATGCCTGCTGCCACACTAACATCCGCTTCATGTTTTATTAAAACATAGTAGTTTTCCGAAGAGTCTTGATTAGTTGTTTTTGTAATATGCTATGCCTGTTGTTTAATTCGCCTAAAGATACGGATTCATTTCAGAATACTATGAAGTTCTCATTAATGGAAGGTCTGCCTGTTAAGGGGCAGTAGTACTCATTGTCAGTACCATTCATTTTTAACATTAATGTC
>CM040978.1:14442241-14485646 GCA_022985145.1 Pangasius djambal
TTTTTTTTTTTTTTTTTTTTTTTTTTTTTTTTTTTTTTTTTTTTTTTTTTTTTTTTTTTCTTTCTTTGTTGGTTTTTATTTTTTGTAGAAATCTATCATTCAGGTTCCCCAGAAGGTAGGAAAGCACAATGATAACCCCCTCTGAAACCTTTTATTTTGATTTACCCTTTTACCCTTTCCCAGTTTTGGTGTTTTTATGTAGCTTATATTTATATTTCCCCTCATACTATTTACCCCTCTGCTGTTTTATGGTTGGCTCTTTATGGATGTTTGGTATTTTTGTGATGTGTTATGACCAGTACTAACATCCCACAACCAATCCAAAAGCTCACCCACAACATTCTTAATGTCCCAAAGAAATTAACATCCTTTTTTCGTTCCCCATCCTCTCTTCTTTCATCTCATCCCCCTTTTGTTGTCTCCATCAGTGTAAACGGTGACCTCATCTATGTGTTGACGCTGCTGTGTAGGCTAGCATTCCTTACTTATTCAAGGTTACCCCCAGGGTAAATGGGACACGATGTCGTGATGTCGTAGCAGTTAACCAAGATAAAGGGTTTAGATAATGTAAAAACCCAGAACATAGTTGTGAAATTTAAAGATCAGAGTAGAACTTGGAGTAAGAAACTACTGAACTATTCTCTTTAACACTGTCTCTCACATATAGGATCTATTTAGGATGAACACCAATTATGTCTTGCAACAGATGAACAGGGTGAAATCTGGAAAAGGGGACGTTGAGAATGGAAAGGAGTGATGGCGGGGATTATATTACTCTGCATTCTTTCAGGAGAATCTCTTTGCCTCTCTTATTTCTTGTTCTTCTCAGCCCTTTTAACATGATGATGACAGTGATGGTAACAGCATCTGAAGCTGAGATTAACTGACTGGCTTTGGCCTGCTCTCCCAAAACCACTCTGCCTCCTATTTTTCCTCATACCCTCCCCTTCCATGTGTCTCTATATTTCACTTCTATGTCTGCCACATTGTACGTGAGAACATGTAGGACTCGGGCACCAGGTGTATGGAAATCTAACTCAACTCACTGCAGTTATAGAAAAATAACCAAATACATTACAGCATTCCAATTTATATGCTCTACTATATGTTCTATTTGTAATAATGTGCTTTCATATAATGGTCTAACTTCTTGGTGTTACTGTTATGTTTTCTTTTGTCCAGAAGAGGGCACTGTCATGTAATACACAATGACTTTGCGTCCTCTGCTGGTCAACAGTTGTATCGTTTGTCAATTTGTGAAAACTTCCTTTACAGGTTATATTATATCCACCTACCCATATTTCCTGCGCTTTAACCTACAGATGCTGCTTTGTGTTTGCTAAACAGCTTCATGTCCCTGTTGTGCTTCTAACGCTTCACTGATGTTTTTGTTGACCATCTGTTTAATAGTCTGTGTTTACATATAGACCATTCTTTGTGAGTAGTTATTTGTCTGTGTCTGTTCATAACAACTAGCATTCATGCATTAAGGTGGCTGAAGCAAACCCTAAAAAAAAAAATCTGCCTTTTTTCTTTGTGTATGTCTGCCATTGTTTCTGTGTTTTATGTTGGTGTGTTCGGGTGCTTGTGTGTGTGAACAGGGGCTGTAGCAGCTGTAGGGTCATTGTTGGGAGACTAGTTTACATGGTGATGGGCTCATATAAAGACATTGAGGGTGTCCTGGGTGGATCTCTCTGGTTTTGTTCAAATCCATTCCATCCCATATTATTTGCTCATTCAGTTCCCACCACTATAGAGCACAATCCTACTGGTGCCCTCACTCATTTGTAATATTAGACCTCCTGCTTTTGACGCATTAAACCAACACTGCCTGTTTGAAATGGAGCTTTCAGTAATGGAATGGGATTTGCGTACCTGGGTATCCATAACGCTTGAAGTGCTTGGTGGCAGTACACCAGTACAAAAACTAATCTTGTTGCGATTTCTTTCGAGGAGCCCATATGAGGGAGAGAGTCGAGACGAGGGCAGCAGGTGAGGAAAAAAACAAAAAACAAAACGCAAGACCTGATCGAATCATTTCCTAATCAGACCTAATTAATGGATAAGTAAATATCTAGAGTCATAATTGACTAAGAAGGGGTGTATAATTCAGAGTTAATTGGTTCATATTACTTGTAACCAATCAGGATTAAGGTTTGTGTGTGTGCGTGTGTGCATGTGTGTGTGTGTAAGAGAGAATGTCTGACATGCCTGTGTTCTGTCATTAAATGTTAGTTTCATCATTTTGTGACTAACCCTGTCCTCATAGTTTGGTTTTCCATTCTGCCCATTCTGCTTAGATGTTGTGTTTTTTCTCCCCAATCTCACACACACAAATTCAGCAAGGGGTTAATTCCTTATATGCCTTATTTACAATCAGCCTACAATTTAGATTTTCCTGCAGCTGCAGAATTGTTTACTACAGCAGGGTTTGGTATAATCTAGACCATGTTTTTTTTTTTTTTTTTTTTTAAAAGCCTTGTTGTTTATGTCTAGACAGAACACTCTCCCTCCACACACACACCTTTTCTGTTATAGAACATGAGTGACATTTTAAAGTTGCTTCCGTTTGTGAATAAAACCAAATGAAAACATGAGGGCAGGACAGAGTTATAATGAGATGTCTTTTTAGATGCAGCCACTTCCACTCAAGTTCAAATAGACAGTAAACGTGCACAGATTGTGTGTGCGTGTGTGTGTGTGTGTGTGTGTGTGTGTGTGTCACATAGGGGAGAGGAAGTGATGATAAATGGACAGCAGTCCTTTAACATGCATGCCTTTTTCTTGGCTGTTCTGTTTTCTGTCTTCTGTTCACTGTCATTTTTCTTCCCCATTTATTGCCACTGCCTCCTCCTCTGTCTTTTGTCCAACACTTCAATGATCCCCTTGTTCTTTTTCTTATCACTTTACATCTTTTTCTTCACATGCATTTGTTTCTTTGGCCACATTTTTCTTCTGTGCTGTTTTCTTTCATATTTCTGTATCATTTTCCAATTTCCATCTCTCCCTCTCTTTTTCTTCCCTTTTCTCTCCATCTCTGTCTCCAGATCCATGCTGAGCAGTGCCGACAAGGCAGAGAAGACTGGAGTAGGAGGCGGGACGCTTGGCTCAGGTGGCGGGGATGAAAACAAGGACTCACTCTCCTCCTCCTCTCCAAGGGGCGGAACTCCGCCCCCGTCTGCGAAGGACAACACCAAGCCTCGCTCGCTGCGCTTCACCTGGAGCATGAAGACCACTTCGTCCATGGAGCCCAGCGAGATGATGAAGGAGATCCGTAAGGTTCTGGACGCTAACAGCTGTGAATACGAAGTGCGTGAGCGCTACATGCTCTTCTGCATGGCTGGCAACCCCTCCCGGGATGACTTCGTCCAGTGGGAGATGGAGGTGTGCAAGCTACCCCGCCTGTCCCTCAACGGCGTGCGCTTCAAGAGGATTTCCGGCACTTCCATCGCCTTCAAGAACATCGCTTCCAAAATCGCCAATGAGCTCAAACTATGAGGGGGGAGAGCGAGGGTTAAAGGGGGGGCGGGTGATGGTTAGAGATGGTGATGTAGGGGAAAACAGGAAGGCAGGCAGTAACCACTGAAATCAGTTGTGAGATACTAAATGGACAGATCTTACGTTTTTGTTGAAATAAGCTGTACAGATACTACATGCTGAAATACAGTGTGAGGTATGAGAGAAAAAAGTGCTGTATATGTTGATTTTGCTGGTTTCAGGATCACTAGCCTTTACTCTCATTTATCAGTCCAGAAAGGGGGTGAAAGGAAAGAAACACAGTTGTTTTACTTTTGTCCACTATGAGAAGATCCTGATTTGATAAACTCTCCTGAGTTATGTGAACTCATTTTGGTCTTCAACTCATCACTCACGCACTGGGCATCCAGACAGGGTTTATGTTATCTGCACGTTTTCATTTGTTTTGCTGTGTGGACTGGGGTCAGAGTTTGCCCACAAACCCACTCTCACCCAACATTTCTTCCTTTTTGTTCTGTCAGCGGGGTTAAACCTCATCAGCACCCTAAAAGAGGGCCACCACTTGAATACCACTCAAGGGATTGTTATGCTTTGGGTGATTTAGTTCTTCATTGACTGGGTTGTGATTTGTTGCACTGGAATGGGTGTATTTTTGTTGTCCCCCTCCCCCCCCCCCCCCCCCCCCCCCCCCCCCTTTTTCTGAAGAGAAATCAAATGTATTTCAATGTTGTAAAATCAGTGATTTATGCATTGTTATCCTTAGGATTTTTTTTTTTCTTCTTGTGGTTTTAAAAGCCGTTCATGTCTTGCTGTAATGAATGCCACACACAAACAACAGACTCCAACAAACCTCCTGTGCCCCTTGGACTAAACAATCACTGGAAAAGACACAGCAAAAGAGGACTACATCACCTGCATCAGCACAGCTGTCATTACGAGACTGATATCTAAATGCCTGTTTGGGTTTCATCTGTTAGCCCACCTTCCAAATCCAGGACGCCTACGCCTGAAAGCTGCAGTGGTTTGGTAGCAAATGAAATGAGCCCCAACATCACTTTGAGCATTACCCTTTTCATGCTTGTCCCCTTCTGTCATGTGCATTAGTCTGAATGAGAGTGAATCATCTGTGTATAACCAAAAGGTTGCTTTGGGCTTTTTGTCTTGACCTTCATGCAGTGATTGTATTAAGTAGCAGCAAGCCCACAGAGAACTACACATCAGGAGCAGATGGTCTGACTACCACTTAGTTTAAATGGGTTATCATAATTTTGATGAGTTTTGATATTCTTGCTCAGGCATTAGTAGAGCCAGCTGAGAAAGGCAGATGTGTGTGTGAGAAAGGTGAGCTATGCCTTGTCTTTCCACTGAGCTATACATGTTTTGCATGCATGGATACACACTCGGTTATTGTTGAAACAGTAGGGGGAGCAATGGAGTCTCTTCCAAGTCTGTAAGTGGTTTGTGGGACACTTGTGCTCCTCTGTGTTTTATATCTTTTTTTCAGAAAATGTTTTTAATGTCACGTTATTTGCAGTTCTATGAATGATCATTGTCTAAGGTGCTGGGGATCCAATTGTCATTGTTATCTATTAATATAATTTTTCTTCAGGGTTGATTTTTATTTCATATCATTTTTCATTGCTGTAATTTTAATATTTTTCTTTGTCAGAGCTGATGTATGTCAGGGATAGAGAGAACTCCAAATGTACATTTGGTGCAAAGAGAGATGATTATGATCAATGATAGTAATAAATGAATGATGAAACTTCAACCTGCATAGGTAATGATGCAACAAGAACTACTCTTTCTACTAGCACCTGAATCACTTGTTGGTGATTGAGGGTCTGAGGTCCTGAACACACACAACTACATGTAGATTTTGGTCCTTTCACTTTATTCTAAAAAGAAAAAGAAAAAAAACACAACCATATCCAAGTTCACCTGTAAACATTTCTCATATACAAAATTTTGGTGGAAATGGAAAACTCCACTGGCACAAACTATTAACTTAGTGTTACAACATCTAGTTGACTGAAGAATCAGCGCACTTCAGTGTTTGTGCAAGAAAAAAGTCAAGTATTTTGGGTCATTTAGTGCTTTAATATTAACTACTTCTACATAATTACTATCTACTAATATTTCAGGGACTCAGTAATAGAAATTTAAAAAAAACTGCTTCACTAAGCTCAGTTCTAGTAATACATGGCTCTTTAATGGAAACGAAAGAACGCCTGTTCCCTGTTTACACTCACAAACAACATGTGGTGTCTTCTGTGTAACATAGTTGGAGATGTTCTGCTGTTGCCATGGAGATGAGGAAACCTGTGATTCAGTTGTCAAGGCATTTCATTACAATCCAGTGTATAACGTCTAAAGGCTTTTTTCTCCACAGAGAAATTTTGGTTCAAGTACTAACAATGTTTTCTGTCAAAGGTCATTTCTGTAATTGATCATGCTGAACTGTGTAGTTTTGGGTTCTGTGGCCTCCTCTGAGGTATAATATTAAAGCTGAGGCCTGCTAGGTGTGTGTGGTCTGTATTTGGCAAGGCTGCACTGAGGTTTTTTCTGTAGTAGGTGAGTGACAATGGGAGATGTTTGCCCATATGAGTTGTGTGTTAATGGGGATTTTCTGAGTGATGCCAAACCTACTGCTGACTCATTTCACCTGTCTAACACTATATCTATCACCACCACTGACTCATCCTGTGTGACTGAACAACTGCAGTAATGTGTGTATTTTGAATCCCCCTTGCCACCTGGACAGTACCTGCTCTCCCTATCAGTGTGATCGCTTTCTAGAAGTTGCCCTGATCTGGAACCAGTTTCCATTAACATCCTAATCTTGAACAAAGTTGGAACTGGTTTGAGATCAGTGCCAGAAGCCAACCCCAGCAGCTTGTGTGAATCAGTGCGAGTGTGGTGACTCCACTTTGAGCCCCAACAGCGAGGGAGGCAGCTGCACACTGGAAGCCGGAGAGGAACCGATGGAGTTCCTCAAACCGCTCTGGTGGTGGGACGAGGCCACTGCAGGGCGGATGAGTGGGGGTGGAGGGTGATTGTGTGGAGTTCGGGTCTGGAGGGGGCGCGTTTGAAGAGGAGGAGGCTGGCGCAACAGGCTTGGGGGTGCACTGGGGGGAGTTGGGCGTAGTAAGGGTGGGGGTTGGGTAAGCGGGGGAGAAGACTGGCTGGCGTTACTGGCTACTTCAGAGGAAGGCGTTGGACTGCCAGAGTCTGCAGGGGACACGCTGTCCCTCTTAGTCTGCATAGAACACAAGGATATTATCCATCAGGAAAAATACAACTAAACAAAAACATTCACTTAAAAGGTACAGGACATTTGGGAACATTTTTTTTTTATATATATAAACTATTATGACATTTTTACATTTTGCATGTCCCATTATCCTGCCTCACCTCATCCTCTTCCACTCCTGCTGTTCCGTTCAGGTCTTTCACGGTCTCGCTGTTCCCCCGCAGCACTTCCTGTTCTGCCTGCCATTCTCGAAGCACTTCCTCCAGATTGAAGCGGCGGCGGTAGCTGACGAAGAATGAGCTCACCTGACCCGCAGTCTTGTTCCCAATCACGTCAGCTATGGCGGCAAAGTCTTTACCATATCGTCTGATAGCTTCACAAGGCAAAACAACAACTTAAGATAATTATTTGTTAATAATACTGCATGCTTGTGCATTTATCTGTGGTACCGAGTCCAATAACACTGGCACCCAGGGTAATCAAATGGTGCTGCATCTGGGACACTAGAAATTCTTTACTTGCCAATATTTTCATTTGCTAACAACTAAATTAATAGATTTTTCTTAATCTGCAAATACCATCAAGTAGCAGGGAAAGTAATGATAATCTGACTTACCCTGTACAGCCAGGAGTTGCTCCTCTGTGGTCCAGCGGGAGTTAATCTTAAGAGTGGGCTGAAAGAGTACATAATGATAAATAAGTTTACGCAAATGCAATTTGCTGAGGACTTAATTTCTGTTTACATTTCAGTAACATTCCTCAAAAATGACAAAAAAATACCTTTGCATATGTGATACTATAGACACATTTCAATAAATTTCCCTGTATTAAAAGAGAAACACTAATTATGGAAGTCTAAGGGCAATTGTTGGAGCAGTCAGTAACATTTATGTAAAACATTTTGTAGAACACTTTATTCACAAATGTTTTTATTCAAAAAATGCTTCTTGACTGAATTCAACAACCTCCCTTCAGACTACCGTTATTAGGGTTTTGAGTACAAGGAAGCATGTTGAATTTCTTGTCCAGGAAATTGAGCATATGCTCCAGATAAAATAGATGGAGCTCTAGGTCAGGAAAAAACTGGAATATTCCTCCAACATATAAATTTTGGCAAAGATTGTTCATTCCTCTATCCATCCACCATTATCATCATCACACATGCTTCAGAAATAATCAGACTGCTAATGAAATCATGATAAACTTGAGTATAGTTGAGATAGTGAGTGTATAGAAATAACTGACTGCACCTCAGTTGGTCTCATAGCATTAACACCATCTGCCAAACTCCGTTTGAGGACACTGTTTGCTTGCTTGATACTTTGAACCTGCATGGGGAGTGGTAAAGTTTGTCTTGTGATTAATTCTGGTCTGTTTAAATCCATATCAAATACTGCAATGTGTGTGTGTGCGCATGTGTGTGCGTGGAAACACCATCATGCAATCATTACCTGTCTCTTGAGAGACACTAGCTGAGTGTCGAGTTGGCGGTTGGAGATGGTTCCTGACTCGGTGGAAGCCGACAGGGCCATGATGTCATCCTGATCCAGATGCATGCCTTTTGGAGGTCTGCGGCGCGCCCTCAGTGGATGGTGACGGTACTGAGCCCCCTGGTTCTCTTTGCGTGTAGGGCCTGACCTCCCAGAGCTCCTTTCACTGCCTCCTCCAGCACCAGAGCTCAGCTTGGACTGAACGAGAGAATACATTTTAAAACACTAATATTTAACAGGAATAATTTCTTATGATTAGTGGTCACAACACATCATTTCTCAGTTTTTCATAGATATTCTTAACCAGCAACCAAAAAAAGGCTAATAACTTAATAAAACCTATTCTCATGTGAATTGGTGGTGTAGTGCATCAAGAAAACACTGACTGGTTGAGCAATGAAGTGGTTTGTGATGTGACAAATAACACTTAATCCAAACAAGAACTAGCACACGCACAAGCATGTTAGAATACTTTACTATAACCTTTTGTACAACCTGTCTTCAAAGCATTACTAAAAACACTGATGTGAAAATGAATTCTTGGAGGAAGATATTCAAAAAGCTTCAGTGAAAAATAAACAAACAACCGTGTTAATAAAGGCATCACAAGACTCACTTCAGTGTAAAATTGGCAAAAATTATCCTCAAGTACAGTGTAATCCACTACATTTCTCATTAGATAAAGAGAATTACATGCAAGTGTGTCAGGCAGCTACCTATGCCGCACCTGCTGGCAGATTCACAGACTCGAGTATAAATCAGCCCTGACCTGTCTAGTCTGTAATGGTTAACTTTGGTATCTCTCATTTTAAAAATCTCCTTTACACCTGAAGTGTCAATATGCTTTTTTATAGCCTTACTAAACAACCCTAATATTAGGTCGTATGTGGTTGGTAAGGGGAACACTACATTTTCATAACTAAGCAATAAAAGGTGAGTTTATGCCTCACCTCTTTCTTTGTGTCGATCTCAAAGTCACTGTCACTTCCTGGGTCTCCTTCTTCTATCTCGTCATTACTAACAGGGAGACATTGCAAGGTTATGTAATGCTTCAGAGGACACTCTGCATTGCATTCGTTTGTGCTTCCTTTTTGGTTTTTCCAACCCTCTCACCTGTCATCTTTCTCTCTCTTGCTAACGAGTTTGCGGGCCTGCCGGTCCATGACACTGGTGCGAGTCCGAGTCTTCTTCCAGGAGTAGTAGTACTTTACCAGACTGGAGATCAACTTATCTGGCAGCTGAGAAATAATACAAATTACATCAATATCAGTGCATGCATCAGTGCAATATCAGTATGGAGAATATTAATTAACATTAACATATAATTACTTATAGGCTTGGCTACACATTTACAGCTCAGATCAGCTGCCTGACCTGAAGTGCCCATTAAATCAAAATCAGTGTTAAAAGCTTGTTGTGCATGTCTTTGTGTTGCGGACAATTTGTCAGTATATACTGGTGGGGGGGAGGAGGAAAAAAAAAAAAAAGACAAATAATGTGTTTATCATATTCTAATATGATAGGGGAAAAAATGCTGAATCATACTGTTCTTGTTCAGTTTGTGTCCAATCAAGTGCTCTCTAGAATGCCTATGTCCCGCCCCTGTAAATAAACTGAGAGCAGTGCATTATAGTAGCAGTTAGTTAGTATGGCTCATTCATGTAGTTTTTGGTCATGCAGTTTCCTGCACATTATTCCCCTTTCGAACCATCTCTTGTGTGTTCAAATGTTGGCTGTAGCTTGTGTGCTCATCTGCATTCGTTCCCCTTTTAAAATCTTGATCTTGGCTTAAACATGGAAGACTTCAGTTCAAAAGCACTGGCTGTGATGCTGTGATAGATTTGGAAGGGCGTGCTTGTGCATGTGCACGAGAGGTCTTTTCTCAGTTTTTATTTTAGAGCCTTGTGTTAAACAGCAGTCTTACCCCCCTCCCTAACAGGAAGCCACTTTCTCTTGTTGCTGTAGTGGGCTTATCATGGCGAAATGGTAAAAGACTGGTGCAGGCCAGTAACAAAACATGACATGATAAACACGACTAAGTTCCAACGGGTAAATTGGTGGTGAGAAATCCTACACAGTTTAAAAATAAGCTCTCTCAGCTGCATTATTTTGTCTGTTTGCTAAGTATGATGTTGCACATCTTGAATGCTATGGAAATTAGAAACATTTACATTTATGGCATTTGGCAGAGGCACTTATCCAGAGCGACTTACAATAGTGCTTTGAAGTCTATCAAAAATACATCCTGATACCGGCTCACTAGGTCACAAACTAGGAATACCATCAGTCCAAAACTCTGTTGGGGAGGGTTTTTTTTTTTTTTTTTTTTGGTGTGTGTGTAAGTGCTAACTTAAGTACTTTATGAAGAGGTAAGTCTTTAGACGTTGTTGAAGACTGCCAGTGACTCAGCTGTTCGGACATCTAGGGAAAGTTCATTCCACCACCTTGGTGCCAGAACAGAGAAGAGTCTCGATGCAAAAGCCCTTTGACACTACTTTAAAGAGCTGTAGTGAAAAAGCACTTCCTGTTTCAAAAGGAAATACTTCAATATACAGAATTAAATTCGATTCAACTTTGTCATTGTGCAGGGTATGAGTACAGAGCCAATGAAATGCAGTTTTCGCATATCCCAGCTTGCTTTGAAGCTGGGGTCAGAGCGCGGGGAGCAGATGTGGTTAAGTTCCCAACAGAAGCGGCTTGACAGTGCTGGGGCTTGAACCCCCCAACTTTCTGATCAGTAACCCAGAGCCTTAACCATTCAGCCACCACTGCCACAATCACCTCTCTCAAACCATTTCAAGGCCACTTTAAAACTCTAAGGAACTTTAAAGAGCTACATGACAAAATATGTGTTATAAAGATAATAGAAAACTATAAAATAATTCATTATTCTTAATAGTGGACCGTAGGTCCAATTCAGTACTTGAATACTTCTGTATGACTCTGTTGGACCGAATTGGATTCTCTGGTAGGCTATAAATCCGACTCTCTCCTGAAGCAGCAGGCAGATGGGAGCACTATAGATTATACAAGCCATCTTCCTCTTCTCCTTGCTATTCCCACTCTCTCACCTTCACTTTCTCCCCTGTACTCTCATACGCTATCGCTTACCATTTGCTGGATGCGGTGGAAACTCTTGCCATGGAAGCTGAACGCCTGCTCAAACAGCACCTTGTCCTCCACAGTCCACTCATCGGGAAAGGGCGTGAAGTTGGCCAGGTCAGCCAGGGACTTCTCCACATCATGCTTGTGCCAGAGCAGCATGCCCAAAGACTAAAGAAGTGATAAGATTTGTGCATCAAAGTTCAAGTTTGCTACAGTCTACTAAAAGAAGTGCCCCAACCTTTTCCCTACTGTAGCATATGTGATTAGCAGACAAGAATGGACATGTTTCCCTTTTCTGAGAGAATGATAGAAAACCCATTTAATCAGAAAACACTTCTAAGGCAAGTTGTTCAGGCACAATAAACATTTATGAGAAAACGGTATTTTACTAGACTGCTCTCGTAATTCTTCAAATGGATTTGCACATTAAGCTCTAAATCTGTATACCTCATCATTTTCCCAAGATGAATACTTACTGATATAGACAATGTAGCTCAATATAATCACAGGAGTACTGATAACTGTAAGCCTAAGCAAGCAGAATTGCTTATTACTGCAACGTACCGTTGTTCCAATGTGCAAGAGTTGTAGGTTTATATTTGCATTATACAGTCACATCATTTAAACACTTATTGATGGAATTTAACACCTGCCCTTAGGCTTCCATTATAAGTGAGTTTCAGTTTTCTACTCTTTCCTCTGTACAGTGAAAAGTCTTGTGTGTAGTAATTTTCCCACATGTCATAGATGGGCTGGATAGAGATCATGCTGAAATAGTGCTGGAGTATTCCTTTAAGCTGTGGTTTGGCATACCTGTTCCATATTATATCCATGCTTCTCTTTGGCCATTAAGATGTACTCATCCACTGTTAAGGACAGAATAAAAATGTTCAATGTCTGCTGAGATCAGTTGGTATTAACAGTCACACAATCCGAGCAGCTTCTCAGATTAACAAGTCTGATTTACATTAAGCATTTCCCACTAAGTGTAGATATAAACCAATTTTCAGTGCTGTCAGTTATTATGATCTACACCATGTTTAGCATTAGCTGGAAATAGTAAGCAGTTTACAAAATCACTATAAAGTCTCACTTCTCCCCATAATATAATAAACATTTACTTGGAATGGCGCTTATATGGGATGTCTATTTTACAATACAGTGCAATTCTTTTATAATACCATTACAGTTTATAGAAATCTTTGGACTCAACACTTACACATTGCATCAGACACTTGGCTGTTAGGGGACCACACAAGCATGCTTCTCTGGTCTTTCTCACTGTAGTCAGGCTCAAGCTCTGTCAACGTAGGACACACATCAGTCACACATCTATTTCTCTCATACACAGCACTGAAGCTCAACATATCCGTCTACTCTGCCACATGGCTCATCATTTAAGATGATCTAAGCTTATTCACACAAAGAATATTAGTAGACATCTGGCGTTAGATCTGGGTTTCCATGAGACTTCACTGTTGTGTCCTTCAACAGGCGTAACAAACAAAAAGTGAGTCAAAGAATTTGTTTAGTTTCTGTTATTTCATAAAAATCAGTTACATGATCAACTCTATAGGAATTAGTTTTTCTATTGCTACCAATGTGTAGCATAGATCTGACGAGAATTTCAACACATTTTCCCGTACTGAGAAAAGAATAGAGAATGTGTTTACTCCAAACTCGCTTATATAAATGTTGACACATTTAACTGATATGATATTTAAACAAGTCAGAAGCACACTAAGTCAGAAGAAAAAGGATTTAAAATATACTGCTTTCATGCACGTACTCTCGCTCTCCTTCGAAGTCTCTTCATGCTTACCATTCTGTTTTCAAAATTTTCACCTTGTCATTTTCTAAAATGGCTTCTTCTTCTCTAACATTTTTGCTAGCAGGCCACTTCAAATCTTCCCCTAAATATCTTTATTTCTTACTCATCTTCACTTGTGGACCTATAAATACCCATCTCTGGCTCCGTATAGACTGTACAATAGACTTTCCAACTGGACTTCAAAATATTTGGTAATAAGAATGACTACTCTCTTACACGAACACACTTCCTCTTACCTGGCTTGTACTCTGGGATCTGTGCCTGGTAGTCTGCACCCACACGAATCATGCTGTCTATAAGATAAAGAACACTGTAAGGAAGAGTTTGCTAGTCGCACAAAGGGCAGTAGGAGAGATGTGGGTGGAAGAAAGAACGAGAAGGAAGCCTAAATAAAGATGGACCAGCATCCGGTTACAGAATCAGACCAGTATAAGACAAGAAGCAGCTGAAGAGTATGTTAAGAAATGCTGAAAATATATATATATAATTAATAAAGCATTAGGTGCTATATTACTAGGTTTAATAGGTGTGTGCGTGTGAGTTGGTTGGTAGAGGCCTACCATGTGAATGTTCTTCATCACTGCTCTCCTCGTCAGTGTGTTGACTGTTGCCATTGGTTGCTGTTTTTGCCCTGCTGCGGGACAGAACTCCAGATCCTGAGCGCTCCATCACTGACGGCATGGCTGCCATGAGTAAACATAAGAAAGACACTTTTTAAATATTGAGATGGCCAATATACTGCATTTACCAAAATAACAGCAGGGAGCATGGTAGTGCAGTAGGTAACACTGCTGCCTCTCAGCTCCAGGATCAATCCTGAGCTCAATTTGGTGTCTATGGGAAATTCTGTATGTTCTCCTTGTACCCCAAAAGCATGCCTGTAGGTGGCCTGGCTGCTCTAAATTACCCCTAGGTCTGAGTGTGTATGTGCAAGGTGTCCTGCATTGGACCGGCATCCCATCCAGGGTGTATTCCTACCTCACGCCCAGTGTTACCAGTATATACTCTAGACCCACCGTTTCCCTGACCAGAATAAGGCATTTACTAAAAATGACAGAAACATGGCTTCAGATGACAACTTTCTATAGCTGTTATCACTGTTTAATTATACATTGGCACAAATACCAAAAATGTGATCAGAAGAGGAATGAGAATTTTGTAATAAAAGATACTACCACCTACTACTACCAAGTCTTACATGCAATTCAATATATTTAATGTACAAATGAAAGTACTGCTCAGCCCTGTTACTCTGATTGACCCCATCAGTAACAGAAAGAAAACAGTCCAGCTATGCACATGTAAACATTCACCAGTCTTTATAGCAGACTACGCAAACGAATATTAACAAAATGAAAAGATTCTGAATTTTTTTTTCCAGGTTAAAACTTTTCTCAGAGCTACTCCAGATTTGTGGGCTTTCCATGAAAACGACCCTTAGGCTCTGAAAAGGTGAGAAGGTTTGCATTTTAGCTTCTTCACAGCATGAAATTAAAAAGGGCCAGATAACCCGAGCATGCTTCAGGAGTGTGATCAGTGAAGAAGAGAAGAGAAAAGAGGAGAGGAGAGGAGATGTAGTGGTCAGTGTGAGTGCACTTCCGCTCCGCTCCTGCTGCTCATGTTCCTCTCTGAGGCCTTTTGTCTACCGGGAGCTGCGCTTTTAAAGCCACACAAAGTAACCGAGCCGAACAGCTGAGCAACTCAAACATACACTCAAACACACACCTTCAGCACAGATTTAAAGCACAAGCCACTGAATTTCGCTAGAGAAAAAGCGTTTCTCGCGCCGGTGGATGTTTCAGAGGAGCTCAGCTCCACTCATTGTCATGGCTCAGCTTCCAAACCGCCTTTACAGGACGCACTCACAGTGCCCTACTTTAACTAAGAAACCTGCAGAGCACGGCTTTAGTACTGATACAGAAGTCATGTAGAATGCCTTTCACAACTTCATCATTTAATTAGGGCCGCTTTCTAGGTAAAGTCCTTTAAGGAGTCTTAAGCAGGTTTTTTTTTTTTTTTTGGCGCAGTCCAACATTGGAAGCATTTGCCATTTACTGATTAACGCAAAATATAAATTATTTAAGTCATTTATCACCAACTAGAACGAGCAAATAACCTCAGTTTGTAGGCTAATAAATCACTTTGCAAATTGTCAATTGCCTGGAGCTGTGACGTCACGCCCGGTGGTCAGTTTTAATTGCGCTATTTTCATCGAACATCGCCTGCCTAGTACATTTTATATATATATTTATATATTACGAGGTTTAATTCTATATCACAAGCAATATATCTTGCGGAATGATAGCTCTTCTCGCTTTCTCACTTTGAGCAGAACTCCTCTGAGAAGTCACCTCGTTAATTTCCGAGCTGGTTCTCTCGTCCCCTTGTTCATTAAACATAAGGCTATTAACGCCACACGGCTACAGAGCGGCCACTAACACACTGGCTCCAATTTACACTGAGTGAGTGCAGGATGGGGGGGAAAATCACCTTTCTTTTGTCTCGCCTCACTTTTGGCCCTGTTCGTCTCTCAAGTCGGGGTTCTTTTGTGTAAAACCACGCTTTAGGTCCTCCAGCTTCAGTTGGTAGCTAGTAGCTGTCGTTCAACATTTGTGTTAGTTGCCAACCGGGAAGGCAGTTTCACACCTGGCTAGCTTAATCTCCCTGCTACTGAAACTTCATCAGCGATGGACTGGTCGTCCAACACCGCACTACAGAGCACGCACTGGATATTAAGAAACCAAACAACTAGTTAAATCCTCGATGAATAGTCACTCGAGTCAGTCTCTCTCTCTCTCTTTCTCTCTCTCCCGTCCAACGGTATCGACTGCATGGAGATCCTCTCCGTGTGTGTATGTGCCGGGGTGGAGGGGGGGGGGGGAGCCACACCACACCCCACTCAACCATACAAACCTTCCGCTTTCCTCGCCTCTCCCCAACTAACTTCGATGTCAGTTGTATAGTTCCATATACCGGCACATACAATCAGAGTATATCGATGTCAGCCTCCAAAGCAGTGTCCATACTGTAGCAGTCTGCTCTTTTTTTATTCTATTTAGCTCATTTCATTGCCGTGTGTTTGGCTGCAGATATAAGAATGCGAAAAGAAGCCATAATTCTTCCTTCTTCCATTTAAGGCATAATTAAGATAATTGTTTGTCTTTGTAAATGGGCAAATGTGCTTAAATTGGGTGGTGTGTTGGTGTATTCAGACTCACACAATAGACTTGATCCCACTTCACCTGCGCTGCTCCCACTGTATGCTATATCAGGCCGGACTACTTCCCACTGTACGCGCGGATGAATCTGTCAGCTGTGCATTGCGGTGCTGAGGTCCTCCAGACCTTTACTAATATATGCGCGGAAAGACTGGAACTAAACAACTTGCAGTTTTGCTCTTAATTATTGGTCATTTTGACATGATTGTTACTAATAAGACTGAAATCCGAACTAATTTTGTGAGGTTTAAAGGAGGGCAAAGCTTCAGTATAAATATTTATTTTGATCAGTCACAGTCAGAGTGGCACTGCAGGTGAAAACACAGGCAATAATCAGATCTTATAATATGCTGTATAATCTTAATTATTAAGAAATTTGAATTTTGAATTTGTCCACAACCTTCACACCCTTTTCTTCCCTTCCCTTCCCTTCACATAGCCACGGTAGGCCCAAAGGGCAGATCCCTGCACATCAGTGAACATCACCATTTAGTGTGCATGGTCTAGGATTTCCAGGAAAACAAGGATGTAGGCAGACATAGCAGCAGCACTTGTGGCACAGGACCCCTCCCATGTATTTTCTGTGTGTGTGTATGTCTCCTTCTCTCTCTCCTTCTTTTCACCCCCTCCTTCTTTTGCAGGCAACATCTTGTCAGTTCTTACCAGCATCATCTCTAGTCTCATTCTCATCTTAGTTGTCTTGTTTATTGTTCCTATCTCTTTCTTCTCCTGATCTATGAATGCATTTGTGCTCATGATTTCTCCTTGCTTGCTAAGACTTCCTCCATCCTCTTCACCTCATGAGTTCCTCTTTCTTCCCCTCCCCCTCTTTCTCTCTGTGCCTCCTCTTTCTCATCTAGTGCTCCCTTCACTGCAACACCCCCCCCCCCATCACACACACACACACACACACACACACACATACCAGCCCCAGTTTTTTGAATGATAATCATTGCTGCATGTTGCACAAGGCCAGAGTTAATTTCTTAATCTGTGTCTAAGCCTCATGTTATAAAGATCATATGCAGTGATAGATGAAGTCCCTCACAGCCTTTGTTCTCCTCACACTGTTTTGGCCATGTTCCTGATGGAGGCAACATCTTCATGCCTTACAGCGATAAGCAGTGTGATGGTGAGGGGTATGAGTTAGTAAATGATTAACTCGTGTGTACTGGTAAGTGTGGCACTGGGAGCTGGCTTAATGGCAAAGTTCAGTCTAACGGAAGCTGCTTGTTCTTCTGAAATGGCGCTGAACTCCCTGACCCCCCTCCGGAAAATGCAGTATCTCTCCCAGTCGTGCTACAGATTACCAGAAGACAAAAGGACCGAGGCGGAGCCATGCTGACAGCCTTCTGCAGGAGGAGGGAGTGTGGGACAACCATGGAGGATTCAAAACGATGGACACCAGCCTCCCAAGTTATCATGGCTCCATGTCGTTTCTATATCGACCATAAGCAAACGAGGCATGAGGGCCGCTCCAGGGGCTCAAAGAAGCCATGCGAGTAAAGTCTGCAAAGCATGTAATCCCACCAAAAAAAAAAAAAAAAGTATTTTAAAAAGTACCACACAAAACATGCCTATGTCCAAATAATCATTTGCCTTGAACGGCTTTGTAGTCACAACTTGAAGTGATTACTTTTGTTTAGGCTACTGACAGACACTAGTGCCACCTCGTGGACAGAAGAGGGATTGTATATAATTTGTCAAATTCTAGATCTGTGGTATTGTATCACATGGAGGAGATGCTGGAGATTTTTATTTGGTGTGTGCATTCTCTCACAGCAGTGACGTTTAAAAAACACCAGCAATATTGCTCATACACCTATATCAGCACCACACAATACTATGTTAGTATTAGTGCTGTGCTGGGAATGCTTCATCATCCAAACAGTGGATCCAGATAATGGTCCTATGGTGGTGGCATGGTGGCTTAGTGGTTTGCACGTTTGCCTTGCACCTCCTGCGTTGGGAGGTTTGATTCCCAGCTCTGCGTGCATGGAGTTTGCATGTTCTGCCTATCCTTTGTGGGTTTCCTCCCCCAGTGTAGACTGATTGGCATCTCTAAATTGTCCGTAATGAGTCCGCGAGTGGGCCCTGCGATGGGTTGGCACCCCATCTAGAGTGTTCCCCGCCTTGTGCCCCAAGTCCCCTGGGTTGTCTTTCACAGTGATGGACAGGGTTAATGAGGACAAATTACAGGTGGGCTCCAGTCAGTAATTGTATACAAGTGCAGAATAGTGTAAAGGCAAATTCATGTAGATACAAGTTAGCTGTACATAATTTTACTTTTAATTTCACTTATGTTGATGTTTGAACCAAGAAACCAAGATGGCACCACGGACGGCTGCCTCAGAGCATTGCTCCTTAGTGGAGAAGTTTATCTGATGTAGTCACCATTCACTTCAGGACATTTACACCAGTTATGATGCTCACTCTGGAAATATTATAGCTGATTCCTCTCACTCTGCACACCATCTTTTCCTTCCTCTTCCCTTGGGTAGAAAACCCAGGGCCATCAAGGTCAACACAGTGAGACAAACGAATAGTTTTTCCCTAGAGCAGTGGCCATCATTAAGCACAGCAGACATCTATCTCACATATATCTATATCACACTGTAAATATGCATATATCATTATACAAATGTCCATATAACAGTGTGTCTACATGTACACTTGAATATAATCAAGGAGACCTTTTAGCTACACCATGACTCTTCTTATAGCTCCATTTATTTACCTTTTCCCCTCCCTACAACTGTCTGTGTAATTTGTTTGATAATGTGTAACACACCAAGACAAATTCGTTTACCTTATACTTGGCAAAAAAAAAGAGATTCTGATTCTTTGCTTGAATGTATTATAACTCCAGTAAAGTTAAACAATTTCAGCAAACAAAATTGGTTGCTAAACGGTTTCTGTTTGTTTCAGCTGGCCTCCTCCAATTTCTGGGTTAAACCAACTGGCATCATCACCAGTTACCATTGGAAATCACTTTGTTATACATGTGATCACTTAGTATCACTGTACTAAATAGTTTATACAAGAAATTCTCTTTAAGATGCCTGAGGTGATTAATTCTGTCACTAATGAGTCAAATCTATGTGTGCTTTCAGTGCCAAGCTGGTGACACTTACTTTCTACTCTTCTTTTAACAACATTTCTAACTTTATTCCTATCATTAAGCTGTGAAATTTATTGTTGTTTGGGGTTTTATGCAAAATATGACAGGAATGGCATTCTCAGCTGAAGTGAGAGGGATTCAAATTCTTTTCTGAAATAATTGTTGACCTTGGTGTGAAATCTAAATCTAACCATGCCTTAACCTACATGCAATTGTTCTAAAAATCCTTATTTATTAACTGCTTTATCCTGATCAAATGAAAGAAACCTGAGAACACAGTGAGAAAACACAAAACTCTGCACAGACAGTAACCTGAACTCAGGCTCAAACCAGGGATCTTAGAGCTGTGAGACAGCAACACTAACCACTGCAACACTCTGCCCTAGACACTGGAGGTCAAGGACATTAAAGTCAAACTAGATTCTTTTTTTTTTTTTCAAGCATTCAGTATGTCTAAAATAATCTCAATATCTAAAAATATAAAGCATGTCTTAAATAGCCTAGGGTAAATACTGACAATTAAAACAATAGATGTAATTAACCAGCCTGAGGTAGGTGTGCATTTACCACGCATGCAGTGCGGCTGATGGTTGAGGGGATTTTAGCCAGTGAGGAGTTTGACAGTGGCTACATCCTGAGGTCACCAGGTACCCAGAACAACCCGAGTAGAGTGAGCGCTCAACCGAATCTCGCGAGAAAAAGTGAGACTCAACATGGCGGCTCCCCGCTGCTGAAAGGCGGTCTGGATGCTGTAGATAACTCCGCTTACTAAAAACAAACAAACAAAAAGATTCTTGAATTTCTGAAAAATGGAGGACCTCGAGCAATTTGTGGACAGCTGCTTTGTGCAATACACAATGTCGGATAACAATGGCGACCAAGTCACCTTCAGTAGGAAACGCAATATCAAAGGCATGCTATGGCAGGGAAATATTAAATGCTTCAAACACAGTTTATCGAAATAATTATACATTTTTAACAATATTAAATAAAATAACATTTATTTATTTATTTATTTATTGCACATGGTCTTAGTTAGGTCGCAATATGTTTGCATTTAGGTTGCATTTTTAATCATTTTGGTTAAAATTCATATATTCAAAATACATAATAATAATAATAATAATAATAATAATAATAATAATTCAAAATAAATTAAATTGTAATTTATATGGTCTAAAATTAGTATATCTGAAAAAAATAATTGCAGATTATGAAGATTTAGAAAAATTATTTAAATGTTCATGTGTAATCAGGGGCGGGGACAGACGTGGGGGACACTGGGGCTTCTGTCCCCCTCACATGTCCCCCGAACTGACCCTGTGTCTGACAATCACAAACCCCTCAGCAAATTTTTAGATGAATAACATTTTTCTAGATATTGGTTATTTTGGGATGACTGAGTGGCCACCCAGCCAACCACAATTAAATGGGGCTGAATCAGGTGCATTGTGTGAAGTCTGCCAGTTTCATGGGTAAAAAAAGGGTCACTTCTGAGTGACTGATTTAGCACAATTAGCTAGCAGAGTGGACTTGACAAGAAGGTTTGAACGTGTACAATTTGATTATGTTCTGGTACAAAAATTATATTACCTAGGGATGTGTTTGGCACTGAGCGCACCTAAATGCGCTCACTGCTATCAGCTTAACCGCATTGTAAGGAAGAGCCTTTACTGGTGAATGATAACATTAAACCTATAAGTGTACTTATGTATTTTTCATCCCTTTTTTTGAGAATGAAGATGGCACAGCCAGTCAACGTCACTGGGATCACAATTTTTTCCCCCTATTCCGATGTTTGATGTTAATATTAACTAAAGCTCTGGACATGTATCTATATGATTTTTGCATTGCGCTGCTGCCAGAAGATTGGCTGATTGATTAATTGCATGAAACTGCAGATGTTTCTAATGACGCCATCGGTGAGTGTACATACACCTGCTCATTCATGCAATTTTCCAATCAGCCAATCATGTGGAAGACTACATTAACTCAAAAAACCTCTCTTTACAGCTGTCAAAAGCTGTCACAGAATGCACAATATGTCTTACCTTGAGGGGGGTGGGCTACAACAGCAGAAAATCTGGTTCCACTCCTGTCAGCTAAGAGCATGAATCTGAGGCTACAGTGGGCACAGGTTCACAGAAACTGGACAGTTGAAGTTTGGAAAAACCTCATCTGGTCTAAATTAGGTCTAAATTAATTCTAAATTAGTTCTTGTGCAACCAGTTACCATCAAAAGTCACGTAATTATGTGAATGGTGTTCACCTGCATGCAGTTAAAATGTCATGTGATCTCAATATAAATACATCTGTTCCTGAAAGGTTCCAGAACATACCTAAATAAACAGCATCATGAAGACCAAGGAGCTGTCAAAATAAATCTGGGATAAAGTTCTGGAAAATGATCAGTCAGGGTTTGGTTTTAAAAAATATTCCAAAATTGGACATTCCGCAGAGTGCCATTAAATCCTTACTAAAAATGGAAAGTGTGTGGCACAACTATACCTCTGCCTAGAGAAGCTGTCAACCAAAAACAATTAAGAAGGTAAGGGGAACTCTGAAGGAAATGGCGAGCTCTACAGCTCAGATGGGAGAAACTGTTCACAGGACAGTCTTAGCCTTGACACTCCATAAAGCTGGACTTTATGGAACAGTGGCTAGAAGAGGAAAAAAGAATGCTTTTTGAGTTTCCTAAAAGGCATGTTGGAGACTTAGCAAACATGTGGATAACGATTCTTAGGTTTGATGAGACAAAAATGCAGCTTTTTGGCCTTGATACAAAGTGCTACGTTTAGTGGAAAACCAACCCTGCTCACCATCCTGAGAACACATTCCCCACTGTGAAGAATAGTGGTGGTGGTAGCATCGTGTTGTGAGGATGCATTTCATCAGCAGGGACTGGGAAACTGGTAATGGTTGAGGGCAAAATGGATGGAGCCAAATACAGGGCAATCTGTGGAAGTTCAGAAAGGCCTTGCATTCTTTCTTTTCTTTTTTTTTGTGAGCTAAAGATAACAGAAGTTGTTTTATCAAGATCATGACTAATTTTTCTTGTGATCTCAAGATAACAAAGTTAAAGTTGATAAAGTCGTTTTTGTTCTCAAGAATGATAAAGGCCAGCTCACACCAGATGCCACCAGACCAGATTTTGTTGATGTGTGTGAAAGGCATGTCAAACAAGCCAGCCTGTCAGACTGCCCTTGTTTTATGCTACATCTCTTTTTTCCACTTGTGTGTGACTGAAGTGTATACTCCATAGAAATCCATTTAAATTGCACTTACTGTACACTGTTAACTTTATGTAAAATCATAATGATGGATATCTATTAGAAAGATGAATAGGCTTTTAAGTGAGGCAGTGAATGAACAACTTATTTGTCTTTCTTATGGTTTCATTATGGTTACAGAACACATAAAACGTAGATTAAACCACCATAATGCTCATGCAATGTGTACAGTGTGAATTCAGGGCAAGATAGGAAAAATAATGCTCATTGCCCATTAGTTCCCAGTTGTATTATTCACACATCCAGTATACTTCAACAGCAGAAAAAATGAGAGGGATCTTTTTTATGGTTAAAATGCTGAATTTGATGCTGAAAATATTTTTTTTCCATTGGCTTTGTTATACAGTATAAGGCACAGTGGGTAGTTTTACTACCTCACAACTCCTGGGTCTCCGGATTGATCCTGAGCTCGGGTTACGGTCTGTATGAAATTTCACATGTTCTCCTGTGTCCATGTGGGTTTCCTCTGGGTTGTCTGGTTTCCTTCCACCTCACAAAAACATGTAAGTAGGTGGATTAGCTACTTTAATTTGTCACTAGGTGTGAATGAGTGTGAGAATGTGCATGTGCAGTGCCCTTGACCTTGAGCAGGAAAAAGCGGTGGCTGGAGCTAAATGAATAAATGAAATTTGACTGTGGCGCACACTTCAACATTTCTTTTACCTTACCTTCCCACACCATTATGGGTTGATTTTTAAAAATGGGGCACACATGCAATGAGGGATCTATGGATAATCTGTATAATGTTATAATCCCTTGCTTTACCCCCAAAATTTAATATTTTTTTTCCAGAACTCTCTTGTGAATGTTTATGGGCTTCCCAAGTATCTTTTGTTAACAGTTTTGTAAATGTTAACAGACAAAACATTCATCTGTAATAGGACCTTCTGTATGTCCCATTACTAAAGATGTAGTAATAAAAAACGGAAATGCTGAATAAATTATCGCAGTTCACAAACTTTATTGAGAAACATCTGGGTTTTTTTCTTTCTTCCTGTTTCATAAACTGCAAGCACCTTCAGGACTTCCTGCTCATTATTTAACTACATTATCCATGACTTAACTTCTCTGAAAACATTACATCCATATTAAAATGTATAATGCTTATACCCCTTTAGCATTTAGAGAAATATTTATTAAAACAGACATATTAGTCTGTATTGTATACATCTCCACGGTAATGTTCTAATACTAATCTGGAGGACTGGCCACACTTTTCCACCTGTACTTACAGAACGTGTGGCGGTTAAATCGCAAATGGCTCAGCATTGAATATGTGGAATTGAATATGTAGTGCACTACTGAGGGTGTACCGGTCATGACTTCATACCCTACTTAGCGCGCTTCTATAGGGAGTGCGGATCTATTTAGGAGTAAACCGACGTCGTCATTTCCCTTAGAGCGGTTGCTGTGGACGAGGGGACAGAGAGACAGAGAGAGAGAGAACGAACGAACGAGAGAGAGAGAGAGGGAGAGGGAGAGGAAGGAAGGAAAGAAGGAAGGAAGGAAGGAAAGGGAAGGAAGAAAGAAAGAGTAGAACATAGCTGTAGACGTAACTAGTTATCGGCCCTGCTGTTTGGCGCCAACCTGACGGAGAGATAAAAGCGGGATAAACGTAGCATGCGAGCTAATATCGATTATTTATATTCCGCTGCTATGTTAAGCTAGCCGAGGCAGCTAACGCTTAGTTGTGGTACAGTAGGTTAGCGTGCTCATTAGCGTGTTATTATTATTTCGGTGCATCAAACGGTAGCTGCCTGAGGACCCTGGTTTCTAGCTTCCTAATATATTTGTTAACGTATTAACAATTAACCGTCTTCGAGGTGAACGTTTACCAGCTACAAAATGGGGGTGAGTTTGTCTTTCATTGCTAACTAGCGTTATGATGGGCTTCACGTCGCTTGTGCTAAATGCGGGCGGCAGTTTGAACAAAGACTCGCTGCTGAATCCTGATCTCTCCAAACCTGAGCCAGTGTGATGGGAGAGCAGCTCTCTTAGCCCACATGTAGCCTTATATAACTCACTAGCGCTGTGGACCCTCGAGTGTTTTGTGGTAATAACATGAGCTTACGTCTCACTCTGATTTCTTACGGTTCCGGGCTGAAATGGAAACTAAAAGCAGTGCACTTGTGAGGCATGTGTTAGCTGAGTGTGCTGTTGAACATGACTGAGTGAATGACTGCAGGGCAGAATAGGAAAGTGCTGTACTAGCATTGATGTAGTCTCTATTGTGCACTCAGCCGATGCAGGAATGCTGTGTTAGCGAACATGTGGCATGGCAGGAGGAAACACAAACCCGACATGTGGCCTAACCACCAGCACAACCAGTTACTCTGATCTGTATTAACACCTACACATCACCATCTATTTATTTATAACTGATCCCAGTCAGCTTCTGGTACCGAGTTTATTTTGAACGTGTCTCCAGTTCATGCTCTTGTTTCCTGCTTAAAAGAAATGCTGCTTCTGTAATTATTATTATTACTGAAATGCTCTTCTGTAAATGCTTGATCCCAGATCCTAATCTAATATCAGCTCCCAGTATTGTCAAATACTGATCTGAAGGGAGACATCTAATTGTGAGTGGAAAGGATAAAGGAATTAGGAGATGATTGTTATAAATAAAAAAACAAAGATGATTTATGCAGAGTCCTGTACTTACACACACTACAGGTTATTTTTTTTTTATGTATCACACATCACAGCAACTTGCATGTTCACAGCAGAAAATATATCAAATGAGGTCCGAGACTGATCCAGAGTTCCAAGCCAGTATCAGATACTTTTTTTCAGATATCCCTAATATCTCCAGATCTTCTCCTGGAACCGTCCTAAAATGGTTTTGTTGTTGTTTTTGTCGTTGATGTCGTGCTTTGCTCTTTTTCTCCTAACTTGGAAAAGGTGAAATATCAGTAGACACCAACTGCTTCTTACAAAAATGAAACAAACAGGTTTCACTCTGTTACGTTACTCCCCTGGCCTAGCTGTCTCAGGCGCTCAAAGTCAACATGGACTGTGAACAGTACATCCGTTGCTAAATACACAAGGGTTAAATGTCCTCATGTCCTAGCCAGACACATTTCTCCCAGCTTCATCCCCATCCTCAGGATGAACTGAATCTGGATGTCTAAGTAGGGTAAAGTGCTCATCACCTTGACACTGCATCCTTTTTTCGCCTCTGCTTACAGCAGGACACTCTTCTCCTATATTTAATCTGCAGTTTACTGGATGTACTCGGCTTTGAACACTTGTCTTTGTCCCTTAATAACGTAGATTCCCATGTGATATTTAAAAAAAAATCCTATCTGTAATATTTTGCATTAACATCAGAGCTCTGGGAGTTTTCGAGGGTGAACATGTGCATTTAATCATATGACCTGAGGAGGAATGTGGTGTTCCCAACCGATCCTTTAAATAGTAGCCTCAGTGTAAAACTGCATATATGTAGGACAGTTTATTCCAGTGTTATTCCTGTGGGGTGTCTGTGCGTCCTTAAAACATCTTATTTTCAAATTTCAAACAAATTATTTGCCATCATAAGCATTTATTACATTTGCAATTCTTTTGTTTTAGGCTTCTGGTGTAGTGGTGGTGTTTTTTATTTATTTATTTATTATTTTTTTTTTTTTATAAAGTCATTTAATATAATACATCACACTCACACTGGATAGCACAGGGTCACATGCAAGAATGGGATATGTGTTAAACTGAGGCTAGTGTTAACTACCTGCAGCTGAGACACAGGCACATTGATCTCTGGGGAAATGTCAGTTCAACCAAAAGTGGCTAGACAAAAGCAAATACTCTCACTGGTTAAAACTAGTGTCTTCTAATTACTTTAAAGCTCCCTGCTGAATATAGTTTTCAAACTTTTGTAAAACACAGTTTCATAATAAATGTTCGCATCTGCAGAATACGGTATAGTTTTGTATTTTTTGATGTAAAATACTTTACTTTCACATGAGCTGGTTTAAAGTGTCATGTTCTGTGCATCACTGCAAATTAGGTCTTTTCTTACGTTTAAGCCATATTGCACAAAATCATAAGTATTAACCTGCATTTAACTCGAGGATACCTAGTGCTTTGTTAAAAAAAAATCTCTGTGGCTCCCAGCCCTGGTCTTGGTGTACCACTGCTCTGTGCATTTCAGTGTTTCATATTTAGCTGCTCTAACACACCTACCCTGATTCAGAAAGGGCCAGAGAAAATACGCGGGCCAGGTGTACTCTTAGACCATGGTCAAAATCACTGAATTAGCTGATCGTTTTAGTCAAGTGTGCTGGAAATCAGGGATCCACAGAATATGCTGTGCATTGATATTCCAAAACAACTGACTGAGGACATCTGTTTAGATGACAGAGCTCATTCAGGATTGATGTTTGACAGTGTCTGTCTCTCTGTCTTACTCTCTGCAGAGAAAGTCAAATAGAGCGAAGGAGAAGAAGCAGAGGAGGCTTGAAGAAAGGGCAGCTATGGATGCTGTGTGCGCTAAAGTGGTTGCGGCCAATAAGGTACAACATCTCTACATCCTGAATTTGAAAGTATTTAAACCCCTATTTGTAGTTGGAATTTCTGTCATTTTGATCGTCACCTCTTATGTCTCTGCAGCTCGAAGACCCTCTGTCGGCTTTTCCGGTGTTCAAAAAGTATGACAGAAATGGGTATGTGATGTCACTTTTCCACAAGTTGTTTTCTAGGCCTTAGAACTCGCTGATGGCCTTTTTCCGCTGATAAAATGTTGGCGTCTAAGCTGAAACTGTTCCGTGCTAGATCTCAGCCAGCAGAAAATGCTGCCGGTTTGAAACCAATAACAAGTGGTGTCATTTTATTGCCATAACTGCCAATTATTTTTGAGCGACCATATTAAAATATGATGCAAACTGTGGAGGGAATTTTGAAAATTATTAGGGTTATAACATCATGTTTTGTGATCATAAAAACAGTGATACTTGTAGAGATTTATAATCATTCTGTCCAGTGTCGTACAGAAGAGGATAGGTTCCCAGTTTTTAGCCTGTTTGTCTCAAGTTTTCTTCCTGATGTCATCTCAGGAAGTTTTTCCTTGCCGCTGTCGCCTCTGGCTTGCTCATTAGGGATCTAAATATAAATGGATTTCTCTAAAGCTGCTTTGTGACAATAGTGCAATGTTAAACACACTACACAAATAAAATTGAACGGAGTTGAAATTAATTACATACTACTCCAGTTGGAGATTGCAAAGTAGCATTTCCTATTATGAAATAGTGATCTTGTAAAAGCTGTTAGGAATTCGCTATGAAGTACAAATACCTTCTTCATAATGTTTACCAGGTCTCATCAGGATAATTATTTCTGCTCATTATGTCCTCATATAGCAAGAGTATGGTATATTGCTAAAATTTAGTCTACCTGCTATCTTGTATTTGTTTTAGATTTAGCTAATTAAGTGCCTGAACTCCTTGTTCTCTGTTGCTAGCCTAACTCAGTAGTTTTTTTTCTTCTTCTATGAATGCAACAGGTATCTTTGGTTATAAATGTTAATTTTCCTAAACACTTTCAAGCATTTTCATCATTTTTTCCCCCAATACTTTATTGAAATACTTACTACCTTATTTTAAAAAACATTCCTGTAAGCAGCTACACTCAGTAAATAAATAACTCGTGCAATTACATGGGAAATTGTTGTCTGACACTGTTTCAGTACTGTGTAGATGCCGAAGGATTTTTATTTCGCCTCATCTGAAATCCCCCATCGCTGTTATTTTTACACTGCACAAAGATAAACTCCCACATATGTTTACATAATTGTTTGGCACTTAAATGGGTGACCACACAGGCTGTTTTTTAAGAAGCTTCACCAGTATCCTGACCCACTGGCTCCAGCATTGGCCCTGTGTCTCTGGAAACAGTGTATGAAATCGGTATGTTTTTTTTTTTTTTTTGTATGGAAGATTAAATCTGGAGATTGAGTGCAAGAGGGTGACTGCGTTGTCTCCCATCACTGTGGAGTGGGCCTATGAGCTGACCAGAGCCAACGTACAGACACTGTAGGTATTAAGCTCACAGATTTTTTTTCTTTTTAAAGTAACTATAAGTATAGCTGTGTCTGTTTATCATTAGGTGATATATAATGGAACTGGTATTATGAATGTCTGCGTAGATTGTGGTATTGTAAGGGCTAAACACATTATTTTATTGATACAGGTTTGTGTATGAGCTGCTTATACACTGTTAGTGCTTGTCTTCATATATCATTTGCATTTAAGAGATTACCACCGTGAATGTGACTACGGAAGATCTTAACGCGATTCACGGATTTATAGTCATAATATTCATGATTACCATTTCAGCAATCAACATGGAGCCATATAATGGCTTCTAGTAGACTAAAGCAGGTTTTACAAACGTGCATGGTTCCTTATGTGTTAATGGTTCCTGCTTTCCTGGTTCACAGATATGAACAGAGCGAGTGGGGATGGAAGGAGAGGGAGAAAAGGGAGGAGATGAAGGATGAGAGAGCGTGGTATCTTCTGGCCCGTGATGCCGAATCTGCCCCTGTTGCTTTCTCTCATTTTCGATTCGATGTTGAATGTGGTGACGAGGTGTTATATTGGTAAGGTCTGTTATTTTCAGTATGACCATGTGTATCATGTAGTCTTAAATAATTATTTGCAACCAGCTTCAATTCTTTAATTGAGCTGGTTGAATGTTATTCTTGCATGTCCACACAGTAGACATCGCCTGTGTAACGTTTGAAAACGTAAATGGAGCTGAAAGCTGTTAAACTAGACCCTTTATACTTTTTCTTCAGTTACGAACTGCAATTGGAGAGCAAGGTCAGGCGGAAAGGTCTGGGAAAGTTCCTCGTCCAGATCCTGCAGCTCATCGCCAACAGGTACAAATTTCCAAATGTGTCATTCAGTAGTAGAGGACTGTGATTAGGGTACTTTAGGGCTCAGTATGCAAATACACACACACAGGCACAGTCCTGAGGTACAATGACATATAGGATGTTTGGGAAAGCATGTACTTCTGTCATGGGCTACACTTTTGTAGACTGATATTTCTAAAACCAGAACACATCAGTTTTTTTTGCAGCAATACAGCTCTGTCCTTTGGAATACACACCACTTATGGTTCACTTCCTGCAGTTGGGTCGATTCAGGGGTGAATTGCTTTCTCATTGCAGCCAAACCACTCTAGAGATGGGTCCGAGACCACCTTTCTCAGACACTCTGACTGGCTGTTTTGGTCTGCACCTAAGTGCGATTGGTGTGTGGGGAAAACACACAAGGGTAGGCTTGTGCGATATAATAATTTTATCATCCATACACTGTTTACAATGCCACGATATCCAGTGAGCTTTACTGTGAATATACTGTATTACCAGACTTGCCAGTCTCTGCACGTTTTACGTAGGAGCGCTGCAATTTTAAATCAGCGTTCGCCAATATGAGGTATCACTCAAAAGTCGCCAAAAGAGCAGTCTTTTTCTCCCCAGTAAAACTGAAGATGAGCCATCGGCATGTGAATCTGGAATGATTTGTGCAGGTGTTTTGAACTCTGATATTAACTGAGACCGCTTGGAAGCCCCTCCCCCTCATCTCACATGCTTTCAACTGAACTTGCAGTGCATCTTGCTTTCTGTCAAGGTAAAGGGAGGATGTTCCTCTTTTTGACCTAAAAACTAAATAGTGAAACAGAGAAAATGTTGGCTATATGGATGTTGGACAACTGACTTGATATTGAAAATGTACTGTTATGTTTTTCTGTGCATTACTGCAGAATCACTTAAAGATCCACCATCCAGCTGAGTGTTCACTATTACTGGCAGTTCCCTCGGCACAGCTAGAAATTTTGTTACGCCCTCCATTACTCTCCTTGAACCTGAAATGATGGAAATGCTTGTTTTCGTTTCTTTTATATGCCATCGTGTCTGGACAATTAAATTGTTTATCATGATTTTCTAAAAGGGAAAAATCGGTATTGCACAAGCCTAAACCAGAGTTTGATTCAAGCAAAGTAAATGCTGCATATGTGAAAGCACCCTTTAGAAAGACTTAAAGGGACAGTTGGGCAAATTTCACAAAACGTTTTCTTCATCAGATACATTTCGTCTATGTTTACACCTTGACAAACTCTTAAGATCTGCTGTTAGTGGCAAGTGATGGTTTCTAATGGAAATAAATAAAGGACATCTGTTGATTTGCCATGTGAAATGTATGCATTAGACGAATGTCTTAAGTAGAGAGTCTGCTACTGAGTGCCATTTTGAGACACATTTTCCATTAGCTAAAATCCTACTGCAAACTGGAATATTCAAGAATAATGAATCACGCATCATGACTCAGTGTTGGGATATGCTGCTGTCAGTTGTCTGTATAATTAATACTAAATCTCCCTCTTTGACTCATTTTGCTTCAGATTTAATAGAAGTCTCACACTGCTGTTTGAAAGTTTTATGACTTCCCTTTTTGCTCTCTTTGTTTCAGTACACAGATGAAAAAGGTCATGTTGACGGTTTTCAAACACAACCACGGAGCCTACCAGTTTTTTCGGGAGGCCTTACAGTAAGTTCAAGCTCTCTTCAACTGGACATATGAATGGTCTATTTACTTACAGTCCTCTGAAATAGTGTGTAAAGAGCACTCTAATAGGTGTGTAGGTGGAGAAATGGCCTGTTTCTAATATTGTGGCAGACCTCAACACTGTTTCATTGTGATTAATATGATTACTGTGCTTTCTGCCTCAGATTTGAGATTGACGAAACCTCGCCCAGCATGTCTGGTTGCTGTGGAGACGAGTACTCGTACGAGATTTTGAGTCGACGGACAAAATATGGCGAGGTGTCGGGTCATGCGCATGCTGGCAACCACTGTGGAGGCTGTTGCCACTAGGTGCTGGTCTCGCTGTTCTGTTACGTGAACACTCCTCATCCGAACCTCCTGTCAACAATCATGTTTGCCCTACGTTACCCCCATATTACATCCCCTTAAGCCTAGTTCAGTCACGCAGTGTAGCCAAAAAGAACACGAAATGAACAGGAGCCAGTCAGAGTGCCACTGATATCATCTTTCAGTAACTGGCATTTAACAGAGTGTTTAGAGTGAGAGATCTTGCAGTAGATTACAGTTCATAAGTGACTCGTATAAGAGGATCATCGTAAATAATGTGAAATACGGATGGATAGCTAATCTCTTGAATGTTTAGTCATGTGTAATGATGAGGGTGAAGTAGGTGACTGGAAATTTGTAATGAAAGTGCAAAGTGCATTATACTTCAGTTACAAACTTTATGCACACAATGATTTTGTCTTATACACATCCAAATTAGGTCATGAAGTTGGGGATCGCAGCAGATTTATAGCTTTATTTACAAAATGTTTGGGTTTAAACATCATGAAAGGTTATCCTATCATTAAGTATTTTGAGTTGATATAAGACCAATTAGTGATTTTTGCAAGCTTTTGCTATTTTCTACCTCTGTGTTGGGTGTGTGTGTTTTTTTTTGTTTTTTTGTTTGTTTGTTTGTTTGTTTCTTTTTAATTAGTTTTCACTGAATTCATCTGAAAGAGTTACTCTGCAGGCTTTATAGTTAAGAATGAGAAGCCATGTGGCCTTTGAGGTGTGTGTGTGTGTGTGTGTGTGTGTTAAATGGTGCTCTTATTGATAGTGTAAAAGTGATTCATTTTAAAGCTAAAGCTGTGAAGTGGTGACTGAACTAGGCCTTAGATTAATCTCTCATCTATGAAGGTCCTCCTTGTTGCTTACTATTTTTAACTTAATAGCTGCCCATGACTTGAAGAAAAATAAATATATTCCCTTTCCAGCTTCATGAATCTTTGAATAACAGAGATGGCAGTAATGCTCATGTGACAGCTCTGTGTAGTGAACTTTACCTCTCACCTCAGGAACCAGCATGGTGAGTAGTACATCTACACATCCCATGATGATAATCACAACAAACGTCAAGGCTGGACCTGATGCGTTTAGCCTACAATTCTCTCTCTCCCAAGCTGCTGATCATTATAGTGAGTTCAAGGGCATGGCACACTGGCTGTTACTGCCATTTTCTTTCTATTGCTCTGTCAGGGTACTTGTACATACATTTTAACAAAATGCAAGGGGCTTACCTAAGTGTTGTATTTCTTTAAGTAACTGAATACAATGAATGGCTTTGTATTCTTTATAATCACTCAAACTGGTCAGTCTCAGGTCATTCAACTAAGTAAAACCTATATCAAATATTTTATAACAGTTATCCCTGTCTAATTGATGAAGGGGCTGATGCTTGTTGCAACACACCCTTAGTGTAGAAAAGTACTGTCCTTTTTTTTTTTTTTTTTTTTTTTAAGCATTACAGCCTTCTTTTATCATCTCAAAACATGATTTTTGTTTTCTTTTTCTTAACTGTATATAATCTGTTTGCCGTTTTCATTTTATTTGCCTTCACAAAGGTCTTTTGGGGAGAAATTACACTGAGACAATTTAAAAGTGAGAAGATGTTTCATAAATGAGTATTCCTGTCTCATGCTTTGTTGTTGATGCAGAAAGGGAAGTTATTTCAGCTTTTGGTGTTTTATTTGTATGCAACAAATAAACTTGTTTGACTCAAAATTGCTTCATTTGCTTTGTTTTATATTGTGCTTGAAATAAATAATAAAGCATGATATGCTTTACCATTGTAATAAAAAAAAAAAAAGATCCCCAGAGCTCCTTATAATCACAGCAGTTTTTCGTTTAACTGGGGAAAAAAGTGTTAGTAGTAATAATGATAGTATAAAGTATGTGAGGGAAATGATCCAGAATATTGATTGGAGCTGTTAGAGATTTTTAGTCTTTAATGTTCCACCCACAGAAGCCATCCAGTATTACTGTGTTAGAATGTACAAGTAAAACTGTTTGGATTATATTATAGATGCAGACTTCACATTATTTATAGTTGTTTTTTTGTTTTTTGTTTGTTTGTTTTTTAAATACTCAAGGTTAGATTACAACCATGTGGCCTATCAATTAAGGTTATTACTCAGCTACCACTAATAATAATTGACTATTTTTTGTAGTCATAATTGTTAGTAGTTAATAGTGATCAAAGCAGGAATTTTTTTTTTCTTTTTCTTTTTTTAAACAACATTGTAGATGATCTGGCTACATGTTCCTGACCCAGTTATAGACTCAGCTATGGGTCTGCATGAAGCTAGGACAAAATAAAGTCCATGTTTATTTACAGAAACAAGAGATTTAGTGTGTTAGTTTTTACAAACGTTCCTTAATAATTACTTAAAAATGAACAATATAGAATATGCTAAAATATTAATAGTGGGAAATAAACATCAGGTCAAAAGTTTGCATTTTCCCTCTTGAATATGATAAAAAAAAATTCTCTCTCTTTCTCTCACACACACAGAGAGCCTCTAAAACCTCATTGTTTATTTTCTGAACGGTCATAATATTTCACTTCCTGTAGCTCCTCATCTCCCACATCCTTTTCTGACATGTCTCTTATAATTTCATTTCCTTCTTTTTTCTTGCACTGTGGAAGGCTATTATTAATTTCTCTTTAAGAAAATGGAACCGGAACTACACTGATCTGGATCTTGTTCACGGGAACGCAATGAATGTTGCACCGCAGCGGAAACTGCTGGAGCTGTTTGAAATGGATTTTAATACAATGAACGGTTGTTCTTGGATACGGAAGCTTCATCGCTGACTTTGTATATAAACGGCCATGTCGCTTAGTCGAATTAAACAGAAATCGCAAAGCCTTTCTACTGCCTGGTCTGGCCTGGACTGATGATGTCGATGGCAGGTTAGAAGAAGCGCCTGTTTAATGCCAGGAGTGTGTCAAGAACCCAGTAACGATGCTTCATTAGCAACTAGCTAACTGGCTACCTGCCGTTAATGCACATTTTCTGCGTCGGAAAAACATCTCTGTTCTCATTTCGGACCACTGCTGCTCATCATGCTTTGTCTTAGGCTGCTGTCAATAAGCTGGTTGCATTCAAAAGAAAGACTTGTGTGTCCTGGGCTGTAAGGTGAAGTTCACCACCCATTCTGTTTTTGGTGTCACCGCTATACACTGAGAATGAAGCTCAGGCTGAAGACTGTATTCCTGCTCTACTTTATGGTCTCCTTACTGGGCCTAATCTATGCCCTCATGCAGTTAGGTAAGACTGGTGTATCTTAATTCTCCTTTCTGAAGCTCCAGTTAATGATTTATCCGCATCGCTTACTTTAATATAATCCACGGATCATGTTTTTGTTTTTTTTCCCCCCAGGCCAGCGCTGTGACTGCAGAGAACATGACTTGCCTAAGGACCAAACCATCTCTCAGTTGAGAGGGGAGTTACATAAGCTGCAAGAACAAATAAAAAAATCAGAGGCATCGAAAGCCTCCAGGCAGTCTAATTTGCCTACAATCTATGTAATAACACCTACCTATGCAAGGTATATATCAGGCTGTATTTTTTAAAATAATTTTGAGATCTACTCTTATATGACTAAATATTCTGAAAGGGTAAAACAATTCATTCCCAAACATACTCTATTCTTCCTCTAGACTGGTGCAGAAGGCTGAGCTCACGCGCTTGTCCCACACTTTTCTGCATGTACCTCAGCTCCACTGGATCGTGGTGGAGGATTCTCCCAGCCCAACCCAGCTAGTGAGTAACTTTCTGGCTGATTCTGGACTGACCTACACTCACCTACACATGCTGACGCCTAAAGACCGGAAACTACAGGAAGGTGACCCTCACTGGCTGAAACCTCGTGGGGCTGAGCAGAGGAACGAGGGTTTGCGCTGGCTCAGGGAGAAGGCTGCTGCTGACAGGGGGAAAGGGTTAGCCTTCGAGAGTGCTGTAGTCTACTTTGCTGATGATGACAACACATATAGCCTGCAGCTCTTTGAGGAGGTGAGCAACTTCAGCCAAGACAAAAGAATGGAAAGGTGGTTCATTAATGTGTACCCTGTATGTGTAATGTTAAAACATTAAATAATCTTAAAACAAATTTGTTCATCACTAACGTGATTTTAGATAGCTAAGCATTTAGGTTTTGTGGTTAGAAGTAATTTCTATATCAGACATGATAGGTCCAGAGCTGTGGAGCTTATTTTGCGACATCACATTTGCATCTATTTACTTTCCCAGCATTTGGTAGACGCCCTTATCCAGAGTGACTTACAGATGGTCATTGTAGTCTCCACAAAAAAAAAAAGTCCTCATGGTAGTGCAAATATGTCAGTGTCTAGCAATACCATTAAGCTAAATCCCTGTTAGAGAGAAGTTCTTGCAAAAAGTTAGTACAGTAACAAAAATAAGTAGAACTTGATGGGGATGCTTCTGCTGTGAAATCATCTAGACCTTCTTGTTACTAATTTGTATGCCTGAAATTCCCTTTAAAGAAGGAAGCTACTGAAGAATATTGAAGCTATAGTCTTCTTATTAAAGAAGGTGACAAAGTCATCAGGTCTGAAACCAAGAAGCAGGGCCAAAAGACTTTATTGTTCTTGAAGATAGAGGGCAGAGGAGGTCAGTGGATGAAGAAAGTGAGTACTGATGAATGATTGTGACAAACTGAGCTTATCACATAGTGAGCTCATACCTTCCCCAAATGTTTTTTTTCCCCCCAAAGAAGTTCTGAGAAATTCTATCAAAAAATATTGTTTCCGTGATTGCAGGGGGCTCTGAATATCACTTTGACATCAGTGTTCGTGTCAGTGTTTTCTTCTCTTCTCTCTATTGTTTTACTTACCCCATCTGTCTGTCTCTCTCTCTCTCTCTCTCTCTCTCTCTCTCTCAGATGCGTTACACTAAGAAAGTCTCCGTTTGGCCGGTGGGTCTGGTGGGGGCTATGAAGTTTGAGCGGCCTGTGGTGGAGAATGGGAAGGTGGTTCGGTTCCACACCGGCTGGCGACCCAACCGTCCCTTCCCCATTGACATGGCTGGCTTTGCTGTCTCCCTGAACCTGGTGTTGGCCAATCTTGAGGCTTGGTTTGATGGCAATGCAGAGATGGGCTTCCTGGAAAGCAGCTTCCTGCAGAACTTGGTTACTATGGAGGAGCTGGAGCCCAAAGCTGACATGTGCACTAAGGTAGATTTTCGCTGCACAATTACAGCTGTAAATCTTTGGACTGCATATTAGTAATTGGTATATGTGTAATATGTGTGGTAATGTTCTAAATGACACGTATTTGTTTTGTTGTTGTCACATGGGAAAAGTTTGTAACTATAAAGAATGTCTTAAAATATTTTGTGTGTGTTTTGTTTTGCTGTCTCAGGTGCTGGTGTGGCACACACGCACTGAAAAGCCAAAGATGAAAAGGGAGGAGGCTCTTATAAAGCAGGGGTTAGGATCAGATCCCAATGTGGAGGTATAAGCTCTAAGAACTCTCTCCAGGAACACCCTGGTACATCCCAGTTACAAAAACACATTTTGCTGTAGTGTTAAGCTGAGAACATTCTTCTTTCTTCAGTATGGGGGGTCCGTTTACTGTTGTCCAGGAATCACGACACTGTATGAATAACTGTATGGTTATCATAATTGGGTGTATGTATTTGTGTGCATGAATGCAGTTATCTATTTATATGTCTATTTATCATTCATGGTATTATGTAGAACACATGTAGGTGCTCAGTGTTTCTGCCTCATGCTTGTAAATGTTATCTCTATGATCAGAGGAGACAATAAAAAAGTAATTCTGGGGTGAGGATGATTCCAAGGGGCCGGAGTTAGCCAGAGAAGCCAAGTGGCTCAGTGGGACTATAGGGAACCAAAATCACCAAAAATTGTACTAGCTATATACATCTTTCAAAAATGGCTTAAAATAAAAGACACTTTACACAAACTTCCTAGTTTTATTCTGAGCTTGGAATGTGTGCACATAGAAGCTATGGCATAGAACAGCAACTAACCTCAGGCACAAGATAATTGGAATTGGTTAACTGAAATAATTGGAATTGTGCGTCTTATCAGTGTCATCATTATCTTAAAGTCATTGTGTACAGTTCTGCACTCATTGGTTATTTCAGCTAAACCTACTATACAGTTGCACTTTGTAGGTCTACAATTAGTGACTATGTTGTTACGCACAACGTCAGACCCCACTACTCCTTACATCAGTGGAAATGGACCACTGTTGGACCACCACTGTGCAGGTGGCAAACCATTTTCAGTACAGTGGTGACACTGTGACACCAACTTTGGAAAAATGTTCTCTGGTCTTTTCACAATCTTCATCCATCCAGTTTTGGTGAACCTGTGCCCACTGTAGCCTCATATTTTTGTTCTTGGCTGAAAGAAGTGGAACCTGATGTGGTCTTCTGCCTCACGGTTTGATGTCTTGTGCATTCTGAGATGCTTTTCTGCTCACCACGGTTGTAAAGTGTAGTTATTTGAGTTACCATCGCCTTCCTGCCAGCTCGAGGCATTCTTCTTCTGACCCCTCTCATCAACAAGGTATTTCCACCCGCAGGACTGCTGTTCACTGCATGTTTTTTTATTTTTGTTTTTCGCACCATTCTGTGTAAACTCTAGAGACTGTTGTGCATGAAAATCCCAGATCATCATCAGTTTCTGAAATATTCTAATTTTTCCATCTTTATGGTTGGGTCTTTTAAACATTATAGTTTTACTGCTTAGAATGATTAAACCTTTCACAACTGTATATTTGTTAAAAACAAGAACATAAACTTTGCTTCCACTTTGACAGAAATATCCATCTATTAGTTGAATACACTATGACCTTGCATGGTGTGGTTGTGCTCATGTTTGATGACTATGGTCATGTTGCTAGGTGAGTAATAGCTCTGTTGTCAGCACACACCCCTCTTAATGACTCCTAACCACATCCTATCCGAATCTGATGCTTTCCTCACATTACCATACACAGGCACTGACATGCACAGCTGCCAGACAGCTGCTGCCGTGGCTCACATGCATACTGTGATGATCCTTCCCTGAGGTTCAAAGTGTGGGGTGGGGGGGAATAAGCTAACTCACCACTGCTGAAATCCTGTCACATATGACATTACTCATACACTCTTAAAGGAATATTATCAAGGATTGACCTGTTGCTGCCTTTCAAGTCTTTATTTGTTAAATGACACACCTACTGTTTCCAGGGATATGCCGCATTCCTTTACTACTCCCTCTCTTGAGGGCTACTATTAATTAATGTCAACAATTTTAGATGTATGGGGTTTAGGGCAAGTAGAGGCAAACTATTTTTCCCAATGTTAATTCAAAATCTCATTTCCATGGCACTGATAAAATAATAAAGCCAATAAAAGACTATGTCTTTCCTAAGTGAAACTGCACGATACATGAGCAAACATGTGGCTGCGTGTTTTATGTGTTGCATGTACTAAAGTAGTCGTCTATTTTGTTTTGTTCCAAGAGTTAACATTAATGGCGGTGCAATAAATAGGCTTTTGCGGTCGAAACCTTGATTGTTGCAATGTGTTCCCACCCAAAACCTGTCAACATCCCAAATACTACAGGTACATTTGTTTTCCCCCAGGGTACAAAGAGATATATCCTCAAACACTACAACGGTCTTTAAAGTTCATATAAATGTATTCTCCAAAGTACTACAGTGGTCTTTAAGGTCCAATTATGTACCTTATTGATGGTCCTCTACAAATATATTAAAAAAAAAAACACCTTAGTCACAAGCGTTTGTACCCCAAAGCTCCAGTTTACTAGCTCTATTCTGAGTGTTCACACTGCTCACATGGTGTTCTGTAATCATTCCTGCGGGAAGGTACTGCATGCTTAGTGTACATAATGTGCATATATTGATAAGCCTTGATAATAATTATCAAGAGCGAGGCCCATGGAGATTGTGAGTTGGAGAAAGTGATTGCGTTTGTTCAGTGACGGCAGGTTTAGGCAGAGTCTGTGACGACAGTGTGTGTGTGAAGTGTGCTGAGGGAGTACTGAACACACACATACACACTCACACACAGAGCCAATCCCAGAGAGAGCACCCAGCAGGTAAGCTACTCACCTCTCATTTTCTTACATTCTTAAAACAAATCATACTTTTACTAAGAGCCAATTGTATATTGTGTGTAAGTGTATTACTTGATATTAATTAAAGGAATATCCACTGCCCCTGTAGTGTGTGTGTGATTAACACAGACGTCAGTGTTTCACTGGACTCAGGAAAAGAAAGAATAGAAAGCCTGTTTGTCCTCATTATGGAAGCAGAGTCTAAGACAAGTTGTTGAATTTGTTCAATTTGTTTAACCATTACACTCTAACAAATAGCTCTGACTATTCATTAAAAATGAATAGAAAACAATATTAATAAATTCATGTTTCACATAAATGTTAAATGGCTAACCAACAGCTTCCCTTAGACTTTGTTCGTAAGTGAGTTTTGAGCAAAGTTCCTTTCTCAGTACAGGGAAATGTGTAAAAATTGTTGCCTGTGGTATCTACACATATAATACAGATGAGATGAAGAAAGATTGGGTTTAATAACGCTGGACTATTCCTTTAAGACAAGACATATCTGCAGCATATCATTTAAATCAAATGAACATAGGATGTGCTATATTTGCCTGCTCAGTATATATTAATATGCACATGTAATATTACCAGATCTGTTCAGAGTACTGTGTGATGGTAGGTTTCAGTCATACACACACTCACACCTTGGCAAGAGTCACAGTTCCAGCACGACTAGGCAGAGTCAAAGTCAGTGTGAGGCTGGAGCTTCTCTTATCTATCAGGACACTGATACTATCACACAGATACAGGGACACATGGATACGCCAAACACACACGCAGGCACTGAACTTTGAACAGTGTCATGCTGATGAGGTGATCTGCACAAGAGATATATAATTACAGTACACACCAATAGCCTTCAGAGCTTTCTATGCATCTTTGATATCAGGCTGAGCGCTTCTACCAAACTATTTACCATTTGTTATTTCTGAGATCATAGACCAAACAGAACATTGTGTTAACATCTCGCTTCCTGCCTACATCTTCCCTCAGCCTACAGAGAAGTGATAACCTCGGTGACTTGGTAAAATCATGACGATCGGTAAAAGCTCCAAGAAGCAGAAGGCTCCTCGGTCTCCTCCCTTCCTAGACCGGGCCAGTGGATTCTATGGACGTTTAGATGAAATAGAAATAGAGTTCAGGACAGAGGCGCAGATCACAGAGAAACAACCAGCAGCAAAGGCTGTGGAAGGAGAAATGAAGAGCGGAGAGCTGCCAGATGATCAGGAGCACTGTGTGTTTGATTTCAGTGAGGGCATAATGGAAGACGATGGGACCACCCTGCTGAAGAGAAAGCCAAGCCGACTGAGCCGGCACTGGAGCAGGAAAAGCTCCAGGAGGACCAAGTCTGAGAAATCGTCCCTGGAGATTGACATCCAAAGGGCTGAGCCTGAGGTGGCTCCTTCTGGTAAACCAAGCCTGGATGTGCACTTAGAAACTCTGAAACCTGAAACAGGATCAGGCAGCAGAGCTCCAGAACCCATGCTAATCCACTTCTCTATTAGAGAGGAAGCTGATGATCAGAAGCTTATTTCTGAAGAAAAGGAGAGACAAAGGGAGATGAAGGGCAAGAGGAGACAAGGAGAGGTGGAGGGGAAAGCAGACGTAGAGAACATGAAGGTTGTTAAAAGGAGCTCTCTTAGGAATTATCACAAGGTGAGATACCGCAAGGTTATGACGTAAGAGATCCAACTTAATCTCATACCACAGATTAGTGATATAATATCACCTGTTTATGGTTAGTGAAAGAATTACTCAGGGAAGTTTTTGGAAATCACCTAAGATATTTCTGTCTATATGTATTTGAAATAACAACTTAAATTTAACATGGTAGCAGAGTAGTAAGGTTTTTTTCATATCAGTATTTCAGGAAAGAGTCTGTGCCAGCACAAATTACATTTAACTGTACAGTTTAACTCCCTGGTGATGTAATCTGTATAATGAGGAATTTTTATGGTGGCCGAAGTTCCCTTTTCGAATGCAGATAAAAAGATGAGGTCTGTTAATCTTTTGCTATAGACGTTTTCCAAAATATGATGTGATCAGAGGCTTCCTCCTGTTGTTACCTATTTTATCATGTTTTCTTTACACTCTTTGCTTCATATTGAACCCCTGCTCCTGTCCGTCTCTTACTGACCTTGTATTCCACAGTCTTTTTGTTTACACTGTACATACAAATAGAGAAAAGGGGGGAAAGGGATTACAGAGATAACTGAGATAACTCTAACTCTCTGCTAACATCCAGTATTCATGATTACTATATAAATGTCCATGACCAAATATAACAACTATATTCATCAAAGGTTTTTTTTTTTTTTTTTTTTTTAAGACATACAGTAATAATATGCATATAACAGTTTGTTTGTATTAAAGCCAGATTGTTGTACATGTCAAATGAACACCAATTTGTTTTTTTAGGTTTTGGATAAAGCATTCCGACGAGGATGGGAGACCTTCATTGCTAACTTGTACAGCGTGACCCTCTCTCCTGCTTCCTCCTCTGTGTCTTCACCAAGCAAGTCTGAAGTGGACAGGAAGGCTGCTCTGGCAGATTTTAGATAATATTGAATTAGAGGCTGATTTAATTTAAATATAAATTATACATTTCAGATGTTAATTGCCTGAAAATGTGTTCATGTAGTAATTACATTTATTTTTTGTAAGCTGTATTTCTATTTAATTAATCTCAACCAGAATCATCTTTGCTTGTTTTTTTTTTTTTTTTTTTATATGAAGTGTTACTACAGTATCTAACATGGATCTTGTTTTAGGATAGTTTGTGTTTATAACCTGAAAAAGTAAGATCAATAACTTGAAAGCGCCTGTGAGGTTGTACTTTTTGTTCTGACTTGGGTGCAGGACATGGCGAATTATGTTACTGCTCAAAAAGCTTTTGTCCCACAGAACAAACTGATCTTACAAAACATAATGGAATCATTTTAGGACTTGTTATGAACGTTGTAAAACTGATTGAGCTGAGAACAGTATTATGGAGGCACAGGTCCTTGATGTAATTTGTCTTTGCTAATGGGCAATCTGCCATGACCATGGGACTAAAACTCCAACACTGGGAGCTCATATCTTCTTGGCTTTGATGTCCATGACTGAGCCATCTGACTGAGTTATTTATATTGAGCATAAAACATCTGTAAGGAATTAATGAACTTATAAGATCAGGACTATGGAGAAATAAAAAATATATATATTCATTTTAAAAAACCTTGTCTAGTCAAAAGTTATTCTCTGGGAACTATGACATGAGCAAGTAATTTAACTGATAATTTACATACTCGACTTTAAAATGCCTAACGTTTAGGCTTACATGGTGGCATTAAGATATTTCCCTATAATTTATTTGCAGCACCTTATACACAACTGGGTTAGAGTCTGTAGTGCACCATCCAGTGTCTATACTGGCCAGGTACAGTAACTACAGTTTTCCTGAGTAGCAGATTCATGCTTCAAAGTGGATAGTTGCAAATCTTTTTAAAATCTATTTATTTAAATGATTTCAACATTTATTAAGTTGAATAAGAATACAAAAACTCTCTCTCTCTCTCTCTCTCTCTCTCTCTCTCTCTCTCTCTCTCTCTCTCTCTCTCTCTCTCTCTCTCTCTCTCTCTCTC
>CM040978.1:14487654-14503049 GCA_022985145.1 Pangasius djambal
TTTTTTTTTTTTTTTTTTTTTTTGGCTGTGGTGCCCAGGGAGCAGTTGGGGGTTTGGTGCCTTGCTCAAGGGTCTCACCTCAGTCGTGGTATTGAGGGTGGAGGAGAGCACTGGTCATTCACTCCCCCCATCTACAATCCCTGCCAGACCTGAGACTTGAACCCACAACCTTCAGGTTCTAAGGCCAACTCTCTAACCATTAGGCCATGACTACTACTACTACTACTACTACTACTACTACTAATAATAATAATAATAATAATAATAATAATAATAATAATAATAATAATAATAATAATAATAATAATAATAATAATAATAATAATAATAATAAAACAACCCACGTGTTTGTTGTCAGGTTTATTTAAGGATCACCTGTACCCATCTCAGGTTTGTTTAAAAATAACCAGTGCCCTAGGGGTGCTTGAGGAGAATATGTACCTGTTTGTGGGTGAGGTTGTGGCACAGAGCTGACTGAGGACGCAGGTGTGGAGTTGTTGCTGGATGCTAGTGACATGGTGGCTAGTGAGTGCACATTCTGCTGACACTGTTCCCTCTTGTGCATCATGAACACAGGTGACGCTATAAACTGCTTCACACGTTAAAGAGAAAGTAACCATATACAAAAAAAGGATAAAAAATAATTCAGCAATTAAATCATTATCACATGGATAACACACTGTATTTTCTGAACCTACAAGAAAAACCAAGCAGATATGTGCATGTGATGATTTATATGTACCTAAATAACACTTGTGTCATCCTCACCAGCTTCTATAAACAAACACATAACCTCAGGTGACCAGAACCCACACATACGCACACACACATAGATTTCAATATGTAATCATTTTTTTCCCAAAAAGTAAACCAAAATTCACAAACCAGGTGGGGAAAAATATGTACACCCTTCCTACTTCCTTCATTCACCACAATCATTAAGAGAGTAATTAGCAGTCACATGTTACTAATGAAATGCACAAGATTAGTTAATCATCAAGAAGTGTGACTAACTCTAGAATAGCAGAACTTTTTGTTGTGGAGCACTCAGGTGTGTGTGTCTAAATCATGCCAAGAGGAAAGGACATCAGTAATGACCTCAGAAAAGCTGGGAAGGGTTATAAGGCCATATCCATACTATTTGAAATTCACCATTCTTCGGTGAGAAGGATCGTTCACAAATGGAGAGTTTCAAGACAGTTGCAAATCTTCACAGGAGTGGGCCTTCAAATTCAGTCCAAGGTCAGACCACTTAATGCTCAGAGATGTAAAGAAAAACCCAAGAGCTACATCATGTGACCTACAGGCCTCTGTAAGCACATTGAACGTTTATGTTCATGACAGCACAATCAGCAAAATACTGAACAAGTATGGCTTTCATGGAAGGGTGGCTAGGGAAAGGCCCCTTCTCTCCAAAAAGAATATGACAGCATGATTTAGATGCAAAATAGCAATATCCTTCGGACTGATGAGACTGAGGTGGAGATGTTTGGTCATCATGGACAGCACCATGTTTGGTGAAAACCAAACACACTACTGGATGAGACGATGGCAATGGATCTGTATCACGCATGTGTCCACGTGTTACAGTGCGAGCGACTCAATCTTCCATGCATGCGCAAACAACACCACATGTTAGGAAACTTCAGTAAGTTTTAAACATACAAATGAGACCCATGCAATATGCAAAATGCATAAACTTTTATAATAAAAACTTTTTATTATAAAAGGCATAGTATAGTAAGATAGAGTATGGTGGTCTCCAGGCTACAGCATATCTTTGTTACAGCATATCAAAACTTCCAATTAATCTATCTTAATTTACATAAATAAATTATTTTAATCTTGATCTATAAGCAGAAGTTTAGTTGGAATAACCAAAATAATAAAAATAAAAAAGAAATCTATATTCCAAAATCGGTTTAACAAAAATATTGTATTAGTTACTCAGCAGTGTAGTGCAAAAGGCCATATATATTTATAAAATCTATTTATAAATTAATAAAGCATTCCAGTTACTAAAATAGAATTTTCCATGGTAACTGATGCTGTTCCTAATAGAGTGTACTATACTTAAATGTCACAATATACTCAAATGTCAAGAGCTGTAATATCTGGAAATGACAAAGAAACAGTCCCCTCCGAAAGTATTGGAACAGCAAGGCTAACTCTTTTGTTTATGGTATACATTGAAGACATTTGGGTTTGAGATCAAAAGATGAATATGAGATTATAGATCTGAATTTCAGCTTTCATTTCCTGATATTTACATTTAGATGTGTTAAACAACTTACAACATGGCACCTTTGGATAGCCAAAGTAAATTAAAGTAAAAAAAAAAAATAAAAATTATTAATATTAATTAATTTTAAAAAAATTTCATATCCCTTGATTGAAATCATTAGCTAAAATGTAAGTGACAGGAGTTTAATTGTAATTGAGGCTTTTTGTTGTTGGAATAAGTGGGAAAATGTTCACTGTGTGCTGTGCAGTGCACGAGACCTGCAGCACTTCCTGACTGCGCCGCCATTACGCTGATCAGACTCATCTCTCTCTGTCCTCTCAGAGTGTAGGACCTCCTGACCAAGTTTCATGTCTGTATCACACACGGTTTGGTCTGCACAGTTTTGTTGAAGAAAAAAATAATAATAAGAGAAGAAAAATCCTAACAAAATCAATTAGGTTTCAGCGTCTTTGGTGCGTCCTTGGACGAAGAAGAAGAAAATATTAATAATACTTGTTTGTATTCACACTGACATACATGTATGAATTCTGAGCTTTGGAAATATAAATGTCTTTGTCAAGTCACAAAGAACTTTAAAATTGGACTAGTGGCTGAATCCCCAACGACTTCCTTCTCCTTACGGAAGTGTACTCCATAGGGTATAATGTCTATGCAGTGAGTTTTTTTGTCCTGTAGGGGGCTGTTTGAGACTCGGTATAAAGTCGAGTTTGAGCTTTACCGGAAGTGACGTATACATAGCGTCTCAACTAAAAATTACGAAACTACCTGTTTAATATTGATGAAAATTTTATATCAGATGTACCTTGTTAAATAAATACCACAAAAACAAAAAACAACACACTAGTAACACGCTAGTAAATTTTAAAAGCGGTTGAGACTTTTATGTAGGACCGTTATAAAGGGGGCGGGGTTTATCAGTCTGATAAAAAGCAGCACCGCCCTTTTTTCGGCCGCTTTCTTGCAGTGCACGCTGAGGTAAGGTGGTGTTCTTGTTTATTGTGCCTTGTAAATTTATCGAAAAAAAAAAAAAAAGGATACGTTCTTGTTTTATGTTTGTAGTAATGCTTAAGCAGGTAAGCCTTGTGAAGATATTTGCGCAGTAAAGCTTGAGTATTTGGATGGTTATATAGTTAGAGTTCTGCAGTGAACAGGCCCAAACCGAGTCTCAATCTGTCTGTTCTTCTTTTGGAAAGATTCACAATCCGCGGCCATCCTGTATCTGGTTGCGCTAATCCCTTACATTTTGACTTCATCCCTAATGTTAATTTGGTGATGCAGTGTTAGGAGCGGATATTTAACTTTTTTTTTTTTTTCCCGCTTTCTTGTCTGGCTGAGACTTTCCTGAAGTTCTGCACGCTGCAGCTATATCAGATCTCTCAATGATGATAACTTTCACAGACCTGTACTGAAATACTGTGATTGCAGCTATAAATATCTGATGAGAGACCTTTTTATTAATTTATTTTTTTTCTCCTTTCATATCCAGTGTGTGGTAATTAGTGAGGCAGAGTTTCTCTCAGGCCTCCACATGGTCCTCCAGGCCCCTGACTAACCATGCTCTCCTTCTTCTTACAGTTAGTCTGCTGGAGCTGCAGCAGCTGGCCAGGTGTGCATTCTTTTCCTTTCTTCTCAGATTAAGCCAGAGCAGGTCACTTGCTCTGAGTTTAATATACAAATTGTAGTGTTTGTTGCACTGCTGTGATGAGACCTGAACTCTCTCTTGCTGAATTCTGTTGAGGATTCAATGTTTTATTCTGAGTAGTTAGTCTTTATTTTATACATTTAATATGGTCCTGTGCATTGTGATCAATTTGTGAAATATTCTTTGCAGCATCTTTGACCTCCTGGTCCCTTTTGCTGTTAAATGGTGAGTTTCTTTATGTTCTAGGCTTTTTGTCTTGTTTGGGGTTTTTATGATGAATTTATTGACAAGCATATGTCTGAATTTCAGTGATGCTCCCTTTTAAATCTGAACCCTTTCCCTGTCAATGTAACTGGAGATATTGTATTCTTTCTCTAATCACTTTTCTTCTTTGAACAGAGAGATGTTTATCTCAAGACAAACTTCTCAACAGCCCACTGTGCAGTGGGTGCTGATTTGTAAGTCATTTCTTTGCTCTTATGTTTTCAGTGTAAAATCTTTGACAGGTGTCTGAAATGATTAAGTGGGTTTCGTCCCATCATTTCTGGACGGCCACTCGGTCAGATGGCATTCTAGTCACCAAAGTCTGATCAGACAATTGTGCGTGGGTGTGTGGATCAGAATTCAATCACATGACCAGACTCTTGACTTTTTATTTTTTTCCCCCCTCTTTCTCTCAATAGTGGCTGTGGACTGGATGTCCTTGAAAGACTTTAGGTGGTGAGTACATGTTCATGTTTTCACTTTTACACTGCAGTCTGAAAGGATGAACTGGGTTCTACCCATTAACCTTGTGGACGGCATTATTGTCCCATGGCATTTAAGTCACCAAAGCACTGATCAGACTGCTCATATAATGCAGCTTGCTATAGTGAGAGTGATTGCTTCATCTCAACTAGACTGTCTTTGTCTTGCAGATGCTGTGTAAAGTGAAAACCTATTGCTGAACATGGCTTTGGCCAGTGGTAAGTCTTCTACGTTTAACCAGTGTTTAATTTTGTTGATCCTGTCTCGGTGATGTGGCATTTATTCTTAGCTCAGTTTGAACCCATGTGAAAACATTGAAACATCTGAGGGATTGAGATTCAGGTTTCATAACTTGTCTTGTATGAATTTATGTATAACAGTTTTCTGTATTGCGTTCTTTAGATGTGGTGTTTGTCTGGAAGGCTGAGGATGTCTTCAGATGGGGGTAAGCAGATGTTCTAGTTGCATAGAAGTAGCACCAAAGTTTGAGATTACATTTTGGCCTTTACTTTGGTAGTGGAATTTACCCGATCTGCATTAATTTGTGTTGGGAGTGACCAAAACTTACCCCAACTTTTCCTTAGCAGATAGCTCTAAAGTTCTTTATTAAAAAATTGCTGTTTGCTTTCATCCACAGAGTTATCCCTCTGACGCACAGATGTTTGCCAAATTGAGTTCTTGGCTCACAAGTGCTCTCTCGACTGCAGTTGTCATGGTAAAGCAATTTATTAAAAATAATTGATGTTTATCAATGGCTCTGGTCTCGGTGATGAAGATACTTAGCTCACTTTGACCCACTGTGAAAAGTTACGAACACCTGAGAGATCTGTATGCTTTCCACTCTACCTGCCTGGCCAGGTTTGTCCTTAATCCTTTTTGTCTTGTTTACAGGATTGGCTTCTCTTGCGCAAGAACAAGCAAACTCTGTTTACAGTGGATTCCAGGTATGTCATTGTGTTTTTCCTTTCATGTCTGTTTAAACATTCTGCATCTGATGATGATTTACTTTGGAATCTCGTTCGTCTGAACTCCTGTTGAGAATTTTTGAAAACTGACGATGCTTGAATCTTTTACTATTTGACTTGTACTTAAGGAAATGCAGAATCTAATTGTAAAATCTGTTTAGGGTGGGCCTGGCAGTTTGTCTTAAGCAGGTGAGAACCTTAATTGTATACTTAAAATATAAAAATGTTGAGTTAATGTAATATTGAGTAGTTGCTGGAGCTTATGATGAAACTTGCACATGTCTTACGCACTGTGTTTAACACCAGAACCTGAAAAGGTGAACCCACTGGTGTTGCCAGGGCAACAAGGGGATAGTTTGTTGGGGTTACCAACAGTCTGATAGTCCAGCTACAATTTTAATTAATGCTTGTTTGGAGCTTTACTGTGTCTCATGCAGTGCCTGTTTTTGTTTTAGCTGAGACTGGATGAGCTGGCTGCCCTTTGGAACAAAGATTTCCTTGATGAGGTAGGCCTGCAGGTGAAATGAAACTTGAAGTGAAATGAAAACTGAAGAGATGATGAGTAGTTTATACCGCCCCAGTCTGATTGTGATCTGACTGATTGGTACCCCTCTGATCTACCTGCTCAAATCCGAAATAGTCGATGACCGTCATCTAGGGTCATGTCATAAATCTGACCTGGAGTCCCTAGAATCACTGGATCATTTTTCAGCTAGTACTTGTTGATGGACTTGTTCGTTTGTTTACAAGGAACATCTGGTCTTTTCCTCTAGAACTGTAAGCCTGTGCATGAAGATCCTGGAGCTGCCCTGAATAAGGTTTGTATTTAGTATGTTGTCTTGGTGTTTGTACAACTCTAGGCTGAAATGATGATTTGAGATTACCGCCCCAGTCTGATGTGTAGTGACTGATTGGTACCCCTCTGATCCCTACAGGATGGACATGATCAAATTCAGTGTATTGGCTTTCTCTAAACTTTTTTTTCCTCCCCCTTTTGCAGGTCATCTCTAGTTCTACAGTGGAAGCAATCAGCTTTGTGGTGAGTTGCTTACTTATTCCTGTTGTAATTTGCAGTAATAAATAAGAAATGATGAGTAGTGATACCGCCCCAGTCTGATTATAATCTGACTGAATGGTAATCCTCTGATTAATGTAATGTATGAGCAAATGCTTTTATATGCATGTGAACAACATTAACATCTAGTCTTCTCTTTAAGGTGCTGGAGGCCATGGACATGAAGTTATGCCTGTAAATGCTGTGAAGACTTAATAAAGCTCTTAAGTGAATTATTGCCTCTTGTTTTCTGTGGTTCTGAGATTCAGACATGGTGATTGCCTGCTGGTTTAAATGATGCGAAGCTTAAGACCTAGGATATTCTCCTTCCAAACTGGAGAAATTACTTGCATTAGGCTTCAGCTGAATAGATTGGCATGTGCTAGGTTATGTAATGCTAGTTTGGGGGGGCAGAAGTGTCTTCCATTGTATTTAAAATGAATCCATGGATGTAAATAAACCTCAACTCCTGGCAGATGGATGTGACTAGTTAAGAAGTATTCGAGGGGGTAGGATCTCTCTCAAACTAGTTCAGACTGAGTTGTAAGATGCCCTACATGGACACTGGTTGTATATTTTGGTCCATTTCATGTTTGAGGGTGAATATTTATTGCACATGAAGTGGCAAATGTATAATTCATGATCTCCATTTTTGTTCAGTGTTGCTTACCAAGTGTCCTAGTTCCTTGAGAAAATAAATTTGATTAACTTGTACTTAAGGTTTTCATTTGACTTGCCCTTATGTAATGGCTGGTGTTGTCAGAAGTTGCATCAACAATTTAATGAGTGGTGTAACATGCTGACTATCTCTAGACCAGTGAGGTTTTAAGGTGCATGGTGTAGTGATTCTACAGTGTTGGGTTCACATTCTGATTAGCCATAAATGTGTTTGAACTAATGTTAATCAAATTTCTGGGTTTGGAAAGACAATACACATGGTGTAGTTCCAATAATATTGGTGTACAGCATGACTTTCCACAAGGGGAAAGAGTCTAGAACTGCAGTTGGGGAGGATTTATGAAGATGACTACTAAAAGGAATTTACTTGCTATTAAGGAAATATCCATGCTGGGGAAGCAATTTTCAAGAAACTAAATGTTGAGTTTTCAAAAAGTTTATTTTGAAATGATCACCTTTTACAAGCAGTGCAGAAATAAATTGGTAAACATGCACCAACCCCTGAAACCATATGAACAGCAAACCATGGCCACTGGCTGAGATTGGGCATTATCAGCTGTAACAATGGGCATGTCTCAGCTTAATCCCAGAATGGTACGATTTGAACACTTTAGTTTTCTCCTTAACAAGATAAGCATTCAGCCTTATGTGGGTTAGACACATGAGGCTAAAATACAGTCCTTAATAAAAGGTACCAAGAGTGTTGCACTGTTAATGTTACTGATCTGAAAGGAAAAAAAAAACAGCCCTGCACACTGTGGTGCATTAGTTATGATGCCTCCTCAGGGTTATAACCACAGAAGACAAGATGCTGTTTCTACAGTTATATCACAACATTAAATTCTAAAATACAAGGCTGTTTTCTCAGTCTGCTGTAAAAATGCGAGCAGCGATGTCATCCAGGAGCCAGTCTACGCCTGTCAGGAGGTTCTCTCCAGTCACTGCACTGCAGCCCACTATACACCAGTGATGTGTCTTAATCTCATCCAGAGCTAGTGCCTGTCAAAATAAGAGATTGTTATTCAGGAGTTTTCCTTTGCTCCAACAGGTGACTCGAATCATGATGCATTTGACAGGCGATAAATTTAAAATACCCTTGTATTAAAAAAACATGGCCTTTGCATGGCTGATTATGATTATACATGGTGCTTGGAAGAACTACAAATGAACTCTGTTTTGGATTTAATGAAATGCGCTCCATGGATTGAATCCATCGTGTGTTATAGATGTTATATATGTTATATATGTGCATATACTGCTATATACATAGTCTGGATGCATCTAGGAGAGGCAGCAGTGGAATTTTTAACTAGTTTGTTTAACAGGGTTTTAGAGAGTGAGAAGATGCCTGAGGAATGGAGAAGTAGTGTATTAGTGCCGATCTTTAAGAATACGGGTGATGTGCAGAGTTGCAGCAACTACAGGGGGATAAAGTTGATGAGCCATACAATGAAGCTATGGGAAAGAGTAGTGGAAGCTAGGTTAAGGAAGGTAGTGGAAATTTGTGAGCAGCAGTGTGGCTTCATGCCCAGAAAGAGCACAACAGATGCAATATTTGCTCTGAGAATTTTGATGGAGAAGTATAGGGATGGTCAGAGGGAGTTGCACTGTGTGTTTGTAGACTTGGAGAAAGCGTACGACAGGGTGCCAAGAGAAGAGCTGTGGTACTGTATGAGGAAGTCAGGAGTAGCAGAGAAGTATATCAGAGTGGTGCAGGACATGTATGAGAGGAGCAGGACAGTGGTGAGGTGTGCTGTAGGTCAAACGGAGGAGTTCAAAGTGGAGGTGGGACTGCATCAGGGATCGGCTCTGAGCCCCTTCCTGTTTGCTATGGTGATGGACCAGTTGTCAGAGGAGGTCAGACAGGAGTCTCCTTGCACAATGATGTTTGCGGATGACATTGTGATCTGTAGTGAGAGCAGGGAGCAGATGGAGGAAAACCTGGAGAGGTGGAGGTTTGCGCTGGAGAGAAGAGGAATGAAAGTCAGTCGTAGTAAGACTGAGTACATGTGTGTGAATGAAAGGGAGGGAAGTGGAACAGTAAGATTACAGGGTGAAGAGTTGAAGAAGGTACAGGAGTTTAAGTACTTGGGGTCAACAGTCCAGAGTAATGGAGAGTGTAGGAAAGAGGTAAAGAAGCGAGTGCAGGCAGGGTGGAATGGGTGGAGAAAGGTGTCGGGAGTTCTGTGTGACAGAAAAATATCAGCGAGAATCAAGGGGAAAGTGTACAAGACAGTGGTGAGACCGGTCATGCTGTATGGTTTAGAGACAGTGTCACTGAGGAAGAGGCAGGAGTCAGAGCTAGAGGTAGCAGAGCTGAAGATGTTGAGGTTCTCTTTGGGAGGGACAAGGTTGGACAGGATTAGTAACGAGTACATCAGAGGGACAGCTCATGTTGGACGTTTGGGGGACAAAGTTAGGGAGGCCAGATTAAGATGGTTTGGACATGTTCAGAGGAGGGAGAGTGAGTGTATTGGTAGGAGAATGTTGGACATGGAGCTGCCAGGCAGGAAGAGAAGAGGAAGGCCAAAGAGGAGGTATATGGAGGTAATAAATGAGGATATGAAGCTAGTGGGTGCAAGTGTTGAGGATGCAGAAGATAGGGATAGGTGGAGAGTGATGATTCACTGTGGCGACCAATGAAGAGAAAAGCCGAAAGAAGAAGAAGAAGAAGAAGATACTGCTATATACATCTCTAAAAATATGGACAATGCAAATTAAGGCTCTGATACAGAAATCCCTTTTAAAGCAACCTGTGACAAATGCTAGCTATTAGAGAGGGTAGGGTGAAATGAGGGTGTCTCCATATTGCAAATTCCCTTTAATATATCATTATAATACTTTATAATTACTATAAAGATTTAGTGCTGTGACCCTGTAGCACTGAAAATGACAGAACAGCTAGGCTTGATGTCTGTAATGTCTGTAATGAGCAGTTTCAGTCCACAACACTGCAGATTAACATTTTCTCATTTGTAATACACACAATTCAGCCCATATGAAGCCCTTTATCAAAGCAATTAATTGCATCTACCCTGGGCAGGGCAGTGACTCTATAAATCTGAATTATTGCACTCCAGGGCCCGTATTCACAAAGCTTCTTAGAATTCTCTCAGAGAGCTCCTATCTTAGCCTAAAAAGTCCTAGCTGGCAGTCCTAGACTAAAAGTGATTTAGGAAAGTACAAAAACTTGTATCTTAGTGAGGAGGTGTGGTTTACCCCGTTGCTAGGGATGACGCAGCAATTCAAGGACTGTGATTGGTTGATAAAAAACTATCTGTAAAGGCCTTAAAATGCGCTCTTTGTGAAAATAGAATATATGATAATAGAATGGACAGTGAAATCATAAACTGTTTGTATTAAGAAACTGTATAATCATGAATACAGGCTACTTTATGCAACGTTTCTGTTATAGGCTAAATATCTTAAAGTTCATTAAAACAGCCAAATGTTGAGTCTACTTTTGAAGCAACCAATTTCCACGCAGTAGTTACTAAGTTTAAGTTCTTACATTTACTTACCATACTGGTTTTATCACTTGTAATCCTCCTCCTCTCTACTCTTAACAATTTTTACCCTAGGAGCTGTTTTTAGGGCTAAGATGTTTCGTGAATCATTTTTATCTTTACTAAGATTTAGTTATAAATTTAAGGGGAAATTCTAAGAAAACATCATAATTCTAAGCATTTTCTTAGAATTTTGTCACTAGGAGCAACTTTTAGGCTTAGGAAGCTTTGTGAATACGGGCCCTGGGCAGAAATAATCTCCAAACACTGCTCTTCTGTCCAATTTGGTTTTCTTGTTCTTTTACTTCCTTAAATGTATTATTATTATATTATATTATATTATATTATATTATATTATATTATATTATACTATACTATACTATACTATATTATTATGCGTTTCTCCAATTCATTGAAACGAACCAACTCAAACGATTCACTCACAAATCGGACGTTATTACAGCGCTTATTTCATAAACTCACCCGTGATAATTAAAGCAGATTTACATGACTACAGCGTAAATTTCGATCGATTCCTCACAGAAAACTGTTCCAATGCTGCGGAAACCTTGAATGTACATCACTAGAGCAGTTTTATTGTCACTTGGTGATTTTTCATCTTTTTATGAATGCTTCTCCATTACTGTTGTTCATTGCATGGAAATATTGTTACAACTTCCAGTGGATAAACATCGCGGTGAGTAACTGAGAGAATTTCTATTTTATGTTACTTAAATCAGCTTCATAAAGACTAGCTTCAGAATCATAACATAAAACGGGGAACAATAAATCACCGTTTAAAAAAAAAAACTGGGTGACTAGCTGTCTTCCCCGTCTCGCTCTCTCCTCTTTTTCACGCTTTTCTTTCCTCTCTCGGTATCCTGATCCTGCTCCATCTCTTGAGTCTTGCCGTCTACCTGAATGCTGCGCGAAGTTCAGACCCGGTCTGTGAAGTGCCGCGTTTCTGAATAACCCGCGAACGTCTCAAGGGGACACACACGCTCTTGGCACAGAGGGCTGCTTTCATTATAGCGTGCGTCCTAATAGATTATTGTGCGAAGAGGCGAAAGTAAGGGGTTCTGCTGGGCCCCCTGTGTGACCTGGGCCCTCAGAATCGTCCTAATCCTCCCCCTGTTACAGCGCCCCTGGCTGTTGGCTACATACCATCCAAAAGTGCAACTTAAATAGACTGGCCTGCAGTCATGTACATTGGTAAAAGGTGAGCCATTTTGCTCCCATCAATCTGAAATGGATTAGTAATAAAATCAGTATGGTAAATAAATGTAAGAACTTAAATATAGTAACTACTGCGTGGAAATTGGTTGCTTCAAAAGTAGACACATTTTCAACATTTGCCTGTTTTAATGAACTTTAAGATATTTAGCCTATAACAGAAACTTTGCATAAAGTTTATGATTTCACTGTCCATTCTATTATCATATATTCTATTTTCACAAAGAGCGCATTTTAAGACCTTTACAGATAGTTTTTTATCAACCAATCACAGTCTTTGAATTGCTGCGTCATCCCTAGCAACGGGGTCAACCACACCTCCTCACTAAGATACAGGTTTTTGTACTTTGCTTACTCAGAGTTGCTCTGAGAAGTTTCCTAAATCACTTTTAGTCTAGGACTCCCAGCTAGGACTCTTTAGGCTAAGATATGAGCTCTCTGAGAGAATTCTAAGAAGCTTTGTGAATACGGGCCCTGGTTTTAAAAAAGAAGAAATATTGACCTCCCTGATGGCATCCTTAGACAATGCACCAGGCAAATCCTGTTTGTTGGCGAACACTAGGAGGGTGGCTCCTGCTAGTCTCTGGTAGAAGAAATGAAGAGAGTGTAGGGAATAAAAAGTGAACAAGTAGACAACAGTGGCTGTGAAAGCAGTCAAAAAGTTTTTAAATTGTGCTTAAAAAAAAATAAAACGGGGTTAATTTTCTCACCTCCTCCAGTAAAAGTGCACAGAGTTCCTTCCTACAGTCCTCCAGTCTCAGTCTGTCTGCACTGTCCACCACCCACACCAGGCCATCTGTGCTCTCAAAATAATTCCTCCAGTACGACCGCAGTGACTTCTGACCCCCCACGTCCCAGATGTTCAACTTGAACCTATTTCCATGTGGAGAAATGAGAACATTAATAAACTATACTAAGATAATTAAAGGTAAATATCACAAGTGTATAACATATGGGTGATATAGTTCAAACTTGTACATTAAAGGTAAAGTCCATCCTGAAACACATTATACACACTTACCGAGCATTTTATTAGGAACACCTGTACATCTATGCGTTATCTAATTATCTAATCAGCCAATCGTGTGGCAGCAGTGCAATGCATAAAATACGGGCCAGCATGTGAAAAAAATCACAAATCTCAGTGATTTTGACTGTGGCATGGTTGTGGGTGCCAGATGGGCTGGTTTGAGTATTTCTATAACTGCTGATCTGTGATTTTCACACACAACAGTCTCTAGAGTTTATTCAGAAATTTAGTCAGTGTATTTTGGTTGAAATGATGCAAATGCTAAATCCTTAAACCTGGCACTGCTATCAGCAGGTAGTGATAAAGAAAAAACATCCAGTGAGCAGCAGTTCTATGGATAGAAACACCTTGTTGATGAGAGAGGTCAACAGAGAATGGCCAGACTGGTTCGAGCTGACAGAAAGGTTACGGTAACCCAGATAACCACTCTGTATATTTGTAGTGAGCAGAAAAGCATCTCAGAATGCACAACATTTTGAACCTTGCGGTGGATGGGCTACAACAGCAGTAGACCATGTCGGGTTCCACTTCTGTCAGCCAAGAACAGAAAGCTGAGGCTGCAGTGGGCACAGGCTCGCCAAAACTGGACACCTGAAGACTGGAAAAATCTAGCCTGGTCTGTTGAATCTCAATTTCTGCTGAGGCACACAGATGGTAGGGTCCAGAATTCTGTGCCAACAGCATGAATCCATGGACCCAACATGCCTTGTGTCAACAGTCCAGGCTGGTGGAGGTGATGTAATGGTGTGGGGAATGTTTTCTTGACACACTTTGGGCCTGTTAATACCAATCAATTATTGCTTGAATGCCACAGCCTATCTGAGTATTGTAGCTGACTATGTGCATCCCTGCATGGCCACATTTTACCCATCTTCTAATGACTACTTCTAGTACGATAATACACCATGTCACAAAGCAAAAGTCGTCTCAAACTGGTTTTATGAAAATGACAATGAGCTCAATGTTCTTCAGTGGCCTTCTCACTCACTGGAGATCACCTTTGGGATGTGGTAGAACGGGAGATTCGCAGCATGAAAGTGCACCTGAAAAATCTGCATGAATTGCATGATGCAATCATGTCAACATGGACCAGAACCTCAAAAAAAAATTCTTTTTTCGAAATCCATCCAATGCCATGAAGAACTGAGGCTGTTTTGAGAGCAAAGGGAGGCCCTACCCAGTATTAGTATAGTGTTCCTAATAAACTGCTCAGTGAGTGTATGCTTATATTGAAATATTTGTGATGAGTTTAGAAATTCAAGGGTCTCACCTCAGTCGTAGCACTGAGGGTGGAAGAGAGTGCTGGTCATTCACTCCCCCCACCTACAATCACTGCCGGACCTGAGACTTAAACCCATGACCTTCAGGTTACAAGCCCGACTCTCTAACCATTAGGACGGCCACACACCCACCCACCCACAAACCTCGGGGGAATTTAGCATAACAAATCCAACTACTGGCATGTTTTCAGAAGGTGAAAGAAAATTCACTTGGACATGAGGACAACATGTGAAATACCACACACAGCAACCTGAGCTCAGGATCGAACTGGAGACCCTGGAGCTGCGAGATGGCAACACTACCTGGTGCTGCTGAAGATCACATGTTACTTAAAAAAAAATTAACATGCAAACTGATCAGGGTGAACTTTTCCTTTATGTAATTAGGGAACAGGTTATTGCATTTTAAAAAAAAGTTAGTTGTTTTGGCAGAATTACTAGCTTATCATAGGACTGTGTAGCGTTTTTTACGTCTAGCTTGTAATGTGTAAACTGAGATATTTTGATTTTCAATGTGTTAAATTCAGTGTTTCTGTTGATCCTGTTCCATGTTTTCCTTTTCTGTCTAATTATACGTCCTTTGTATTCCACATCTAAGAGCTCACTACAGCTGGGTTCCCAACTTTTAGCCTTCAGGAACCTCTTTCACAGTAAAATAAATAAATTCCACTCACCCCTGATTACATATTTATTTTCTGAACATTATTTTCTGAACCTATTTATAATAGGGGGACAGTCATGGCTTAATGGTTAGCGAGTCGGACTCGTAACCTGAATGTCGTGGGTTCGCGTCTCAGGTCCAGCAGGGATTGTAGGTGGGGGGAGTGAGTGACCAGCGCCCTCCTCCACCTTCAATACCATGACTGAGGCGAGTTCCTTGAGGCAAGGCACCGATTCCCCCAACTGCTCCCCTTCGCCGCAGCACCAAAAAAAAAAAAAAAAAAAAAAAAGCCTGCCCACTCTGTGTGTGTGTGTGTGTGTGTGTGTAAGTGTGTGTAATGGGTTATATGCAGTG
>CM040978.1:14503149-14516862 GCA_022985145.1 Pangasius djambal
GTTACAACACTACTGTGTAGCAAATTCACCAAATTTTAAATCAATCATTTACATTTATTTTTTAACGTCATTTGATCCTAACCACTGAGCTACCACTTCCGATCACACACATTTATAGAATTTAAGCATGAAACTGTCTTCATATTAACCATCTACAACAAGTCTCTACATGCTTAATGTTGAGACTTACCCTCTGTGTTCTAGTGTCTTTATGTTGAATCCTAATGTGGGGGAAATGGTGCTGACATCCTCGCCATTAAATTTCTTCAGTATGGTGGTTTTTCCAGCATTGTCCAGCCCACTGATCCAGTGGTTAAGGAACCAGAGTAGAACAGAGTTTCATCTTAGCACCAGTAACAAGACTCTCAGCTAAGCAGCATTAATATCCAGAGAGAGTAAATTTAAGATCAAGTCAAATAAAAAAGCACATATACAAAACAGCATAAACGAGCAAGTAAGCATACATCGTCTTTAGGAATTTAGGACACACGAGGCAAAGCTATATGTAGCTTAAGGATACAGCATCAGTAGGCGCATCTCTCGCTCCTTATGTTTCAACTTCTTTAATATCGTCAGTAAACCCATTGTGAAACTCTCACCCTGTCTCACAAAACAAAATAATAAAATGAAACACTTTATAGCTCTAAAAACCACAGAGCTATCTTTTCTGTTTTAAAAGAAGCATCACTCCTTCACATCACCGCTTTCCTCAAACCAGGAAGTGTTGCTGCTGTTGACTCCAACATCCTCAAACATTATTGGTCACAACAACCACCGCGAAATAATGCCTGAAGAAAATGACTGGTTGTCTGTCATAGGTTCTGCCCAGCTCTCAAATTGACCAATCGCTCCGAGGCTTTAGGGCGTGTCTGTAGACGGGATTGGTCAAAGCAGCTGTCAAGCACAGAAATGCTTCCACACTGTAGCAGTTTGTTCAGCCTACTGACTCCACACGGCCACCTGGCGGCGCTCAGAGCTTCAGTCGGCTTCAACAGCTGCTACACAAACTAGACCGGGTTCTTCCTGTAATGACTACGTAATCAAACTAAATCCGAAGTTACACTAGAGTTATCAGTTATTTCCAAGATAGATTTAAGAGTATTGCCCTTGTAAAAGTGCCGTTCCCCTTTCAGCAAGCTTACACTGAAGATGTGGTTATGTAGCCAGAAGTGGACAAAAATGAAAATCATTTGTCCACTTTAAAACAGACTTGTCGTGTGCACATAAAACATGTCCTAGTGTATGTGAAAATTAATTCATATAACCAGGCTATACCTTTTTTTATGCAGATCAAACTTTTTAGCCTGGTCATGAAACTTGCAACAAATAGTCTACATGTCTGAAAAGCGCATGTAGGATGAAGCAACTTCTAGGAAAGTGTCTACCAAGAATAATGTGTGTGTGTGTGTGTGTGTGTGTGTAAGAAGTAATATTGGTGCTTTTCAAGAAATTTTCAAGGATTAGTTTAAAACACAGGTTCCCAGTCATGGTTCTGGAGTACACCTGCACATTTTTTTGGGTTTTCCCAAGTCACCTGATCCAGTCCAGCTAAATAACAGCCAATGCTGAGTTGAAGTGGGTGGATTAGAGTATGGAAAGCACTAGTCTTTTCAGGACTGTCTCCAGGACCAGAGTTGGTAATCTGTGGGTTAAACAGTTGAGTACACAGGCAGCAGACAGAGATAACTGAGGAAAACCCCTGAAGATAGGCATGAAGAAATAAAAAGTAAAAAAAAAAAAAAGACTAAAGATACAGAGAACTAGAAGAACCAGCTAAATAATACTGGAACATACAAGTAAAACATGTAAAACTATTGATGTAATCTATGGAACAGGAAGCTCTAAAGTGAAAAATTTGAATGTGATTTTAGCTAAGTGTTATATTCAGAAATAAAGAACCCTTAATTTCAAAATTAATCCCTGTATTAATCCCTAAAACCCCTAAAAGATCTCAATGCAAGTGAAGGAGGCCATCAATAGGCTGAAAAACAACGTAAGTCTATAAGAGAGATAGCAAAAACCTTAGGTGTGGCCAAATCAACAGTTGGGTACATTCTTAAAAAGAAAGAAAGCACTGGTGAGCTCAACAACATCAAAAGGCCTGGAAGACCACGGAAGAAAACTAAAGTGGATGATCGCAGAATCCTTTCCTTGGTGAAGAAAAACCCCTTCACAACATAAACAGAAGTCAAGAATACTCTGGAGATGGTAGGCGTATCACTGTCAAAATCTCCAATCAAGAGACGCCTTCATGAATGTAAATACAGAGGGTTTACAACAAGGTGCAAACCACTGGTAACATTCAAGAACAGGAAAGCCAGATTAGACTTTGCCAGAAAACATTTTAAAAAAAGCCTCCCATGTTCTGGAATAAGATTCTTTGGACTGATGAAACCAAGATTAACTTGTACCAGAATGATGGGAAGAGAAAAGTATGGTGAAAGAAAGGAACAGCTCATGATCCAAAGTAAACCACATCATGTGTCAAACATGGTGGAGGAAGTGTTATGTCAACAAAACTGATAGGACGCCGCTTCACAGTGCAGGTGGATAACGACCCTAAACATACTGCGAAAGCAACTCGAGACTTTTTGAAGGCAAAGAAATGGAATATTCTTCAATGGCCAAGTCAGTCACCTGATCTCAACCCAATAGAGCTGCTTTTCACTTACCGAAGACAAGGCTGAAGGCAGAAAGACCCACAAACAAGCAGCAACTGAAGGTGGCTGCAGTGAAGGCCTGGCAAAGCATCTCCAGGGAGGAAACTCAGAATTTGAGTTTTGGGAACATGGGCTCCAGACTTCAGGCAGTCATTGACTGCAAAGTATTAAAATTATGGTTATATTTACAATTATGTCACTTTGTTCAAATACATTTGAGCCCCTGAAAATGGAGGTACTTTTCTGAAAATGGCTGTAATTCCTAAATGGTAAATGCCATATTTCAAGCTGAAAGTCTACACTTCGATCATATCTTGATTGTTTTATTTCAAATCCATTGTGGTGGTGTATAAAGGCAAAATAACAAAAACTCTGTCATTGTCCAAATACCTGGACCCAGACCTAACTGTATAACTGTAGATATATATATCATTTGGACATCGTACAAAGGATAACCTTATGTTATTGCTAATAAATGCCAATAGTTTTTATGCCAAGTGTAATAGTCTATGATGTAATAAAGTTATACACCCTTACAGTAGGCTACAATCTCTTTTCAAGTAAACATAAGCATATCTCATGTCAGATGGTTACTCAGATAAAATGAATACAAATCACAGACAGTGTTATTGGGAATTGAAAAACAGAAATCCCATCATATAGATACACACTATATTGAAAATAGCAAGTAACTGTGAGCATTTGTGGTTAATAGCCAGTTTATATACCTTTGGCAAACCTTATATACCTCTCCAGCCACAATATTTTAAATTACTTGTGTTGATTATTTTTTCTCAAAATATTTTCCATGACTCTTACTTGGCAGCACACTATGTGGAAAAAAAAAAAAACCTGTCCGAAATGACATCTCGCCTCTGCCCCAACTGCAACCGGACCAGCTGGACTCGAAAACACCTAATATCACACCGGAGACTTCATTCATAGGACACACATGAAGACCACTGGTATACTAGCACTGGTCCTGGAATATGTCGTGTCCTGCGCATTTTAGTGTTTTCACTGCTCTCAATACACCAGCTAACATACAGCCCTTCCTGAGATAATGTAGGTGTGTTAGAGGGAAACACTAAAATGTGCAGGACAGGGGGTACTCCAGGACAAGGGTTGGGAATCTGTGCCAAACAGTACTGAGCACACAGCGTGGATCGGAAGCATGCAGGACATCCCCCAAAAGAATGGATCTTGTGCAAATCCAGTCGCAGTGGTGTCTCCTTCTGAATTCTTGGAAATGGAAACTTTTTAGTCCAAGACCCCTGAGGGCTATGGGTAGTCAGTCCCACTCTTACCCCATCATTGGCGTCTCTGACCAGGCAAACTGCTGAGAACAGCAGGAATGTTTAGATATAAGGCTAGTCCATAAACCATAGTGCTCTAGCATTCTTCTTTGAGAGTGCTGACTTGCCAGTGGGTTGTGTCACGGTGTTCCTTGTCAAGATTAGAACTGACGTCTAGGCTTTTTCCACTGAAATCTAGCTATCTTGTGTTTTCAGCCAAGTTCTTGGCTAAAGGCTAAGTATAGAAGCTGTACTAATAGTAGGTGTACAAGTTCAAATGGTGGATTTCATAAGCGGTGTGTTAAGAGTACAGCAGTAGCCCCAGGGAATACTGTGCTTTGGAAGTTTGCTACATAATCATCATCATCCCATCAGACGCCTTCCCCTTTTGGATCAACGCCAAGAGATTTCCGTCTTCACTTCATTTCATCAGCACAGGAAACGTAATCTGAAGAATGACCAGACCGTGAGTCATTAGCCCATGTGTAGACTGTTAGCAAGCAGTACATGATTTTATGCCGCATTTCTTCCCTGATTCAGGCATGACAACTGTTTAGAATCGGTAGGGAATTTCCGGATTGGGAACTGGAATGATCACAGATGATATGATGATGCAAAATAGGAGACTATGAGTCAGTGCTTCCGCTGCTGAATGATCAGAGATCTTTCACATTTTTCAGTTTTACATCTGTTACAATATCCATGTAGTGTGGGGTCAGCAGTGTAGGTGGACAGGAGATACAGGCAACATCCAGTGACCGCTAACAGGATTAAAAGGCAGTCCGAGTGAGCAGTGGACCGAACAAAGTCCACGTAAACTTCTGCAGTGTTTACAGTTCAACTAAAACAGGCGAGCAGTGGCAGTAGCTCGCGCGACTCTCCCCCAAGCGCCTGGAGTTTACCGTAAACCCCCGTGTAGCCTAAACTCCCGCTGCACTTTCTGCCGCGGCTGGCTTGACCGCGGTGCGCAGAGATGGTGGAGGAACTTGTGGATTTCAAGACTGCCTATAGCCTATAATGTATTAGGTAAAACCACCATATCCGGACTGCCAAAGAGAAGATTACATATAATTTAGGTTTATTGGTACAAATCGGTCCAACATGATGCAGATGGCGTTGTCTATCTCCATGTTGTTTTGTCATGTACACGATTCTCTCCGTTAGGATTTTGTAAGTTAGTCATGCAGGGAAGAAAGGGGAAAAAGGGCACTAAACTGTACCTTTCTTCATGGCTGGAGAGGTACACGAATTTTTTTTTTATTACCTTTAATATGTATTTTCACCTGAGATTTAAGGTACATACCTGAACCGTAATTAAAACTGTAAATGTGCACCTTTGTAGGTAAAAGGTACCATAGCGACAAGGAAATGTACAGCTTAGTAGCGTGTTCTGCTGAGAGTGCGTGATCAGCTTTATTTGTCTTCTGACTGTGGATTTCCTGTGGTGGGGAAGAGAAAGGGGTCTGTGTGTGGGTGGTGAGTGGAGCTTGCGGGCTGTGGGGGTGTGTGAGTGAGCACATCAGAGCGGGAAGGCTGAAATGTACGGGAACAGGGTCCTGGCGCAATGTGTCCTGCCTTCCGCTCTCCACCTCCGCGAACGCGCCCGTTTCAAATAATGTGAAAGTGAAAGAGGCTGCACTCAGCAGCTCAGTATAAAATACAGCAAGACAGAGAGCCTTGTCAGGCCAGTAGCCTTCCCCTGGGTGACATCAGTTTAAACCCACTCTCCTTCTTAGAAAGAAAAGCACATGCCTCGTATTTAAAGAGCTCAAGAGACTGGAGCTTCGCTTATCTTCATTGGACTGAGGAACATGGAGACAGTGTTTAAACAGCTTGGTTTGTAAACAGCAGCGAGAGACGAAAACAGTTCTTTCGAGATGCCATTTGCTCTCATGGAAAAGTTAGAGGAAGAAACAAGCTCTTTCTCTGGAAGTGACTCTCAGAGTCCACAGAACTGGGTAAGGCCTTTAATTACACGCATGAATTATAATAGTTCTTATTTCTTATTTTTAATTTAGTTATTTAAATTCACAGTCTAAGGAGGAGTAGGCCAGATTTTCATTTCACTACAAGTGATATAATGTATATAACTGTGTATGTGACAAATAAAAATCCTGAATCTAATATTATTAATTATACGCATATTTGTGCAAACGATTGCATATACAGAGATGTGTAATATCAGTAGTAGTATCAATACTAATTCTACTAATACTACCACTAATATAATTATGAATTAATATAGCATTCTATATAATGTCTAATAATAATAATAATAATAATAATAATAATAATAATCATCATCATCATCATCATCATCATCCAAATACTCCTCCTTCTACTACTACTAATTTAGCATTTGTTAATAATTTTGCATTTACTACATATTATTTTTTTTAATTTTACTGTGACACACATGTCCATATACAGTAAGTCCAGCAGGTGTTAATTTGCTTGTTGTGGTACTGTGTTCAGGGCCGAGATCAGTCAGATAAGAGGATCTGTCAGCGTCGAGAGCGGAACAGAGATGCAGCTCGGAAAAGTCGCAAAAAGCAGACAGAGAGGGCAGATGTGCTCCATGAGGTCAGTATGCTTTTCCATGGGTGATCATTTGACTTCATACTGCTACCTTATTAATATTACCACATATATTGTTTACTCATGCCGGTTCATCATCTTAATAATGCTTGTCTTGTTGCCAACCAATGAAACCTGCCATTTAAGTCATGATCCTCTTCTACACACTTAGAAATAGTTCTTCAAGCGTTCTGGAAAGGTTTGAACTCTTTAAAACCCTTCAGCTTCTAATTGTACCGTTTCCGATCAGGAAATGCCCCACTAAAGGCTCTTAAAAGTTTAAGGGTTCTAAATTTTCTGAAGAGTACACAGTACATTTATCTGCCCAGAAAAAAAGGAAGTACTTTTAAGCATGTGGTTTTATATTATACTTAGTATTTGTGTTCAGGAGTGAGATTACTGCTTACAATAAACTTGCCTAGAATCATCTGTGTTTACTTTGAAACATTTTAAAAACCTCTGTCCTTTTATGGCAAGTCCCTTGTATGAGTTGGTAATAGGTGTGTGTGTGTGTGTGTGTGTGTGTGTGTGTGTGTGGGGTTGGGTGGGTTGGTGGGTGTGTTTGTTAAAATGTTCCTGCCCAGGCAGGCATTTCTTGGAAACCCGGACTGTTAACAGAAGAGTTATAGTAACTAGAGGACAGATTTCCTTAGCCCATATGTTACTTATGTCTCATTTGAGCTTTCCCTTGCATAGTAATTCTACAATGGTTACTCATAAACTCTTTTGTGAAAGTTAACATGTATTTAATTTATCTTCAAGTTCTTTACAATCTTTAGTTCTCATTTTAATTTTAGAAATAATGTCTTTGATTTCATTCAGCACTACAGCTGTTTTGCTTTCACTTTCTCTTCTGAGATTGTACAAACCTTGGACTTTCCCGTGTGCTTGACCTTGCTATTATGCTTCATTATCTTCACGGTCGCATCAACTTATAGACAAAACAGCCTGACAGAAAATGTCAGTACTTTAACAGCCATAAGGGTTCATTAAACTTTCCTACTGGGGAAGCCTTAAAGTTTCAGTATAGAAGCCCACAACAGAGGATTCTCCTGTCAGAGTAGGTTCCAGGCAGGACCTAGCTAAGAAGCTAAGAAACCCTAAGTAGTCAAAGAACCCTTGAAGAACTATTTTTAAGAATGCAGTGTGGCTCATTAGGCAGATAATAACCTGTATTATTTATACCAAACAAACAAACAAATAAATAAGTAAATACAGTAATAGCTACGAAAACCTGAATTGTACAGTGTGACCATAACCTGTGTTATTTATAACAAAAATACAATAATAACTGTGAGAACATACAGAAATTGTGCATTTTGCACACTGAAATATACATATTGCATAATTGAATATACATTTACTGTCCACTTTAATAGGAACATCTGTACACCTGCTCATTCATGCAATTATCCAGTCAAATCAAGTCAAGTAGCAGCAGTGCAATGCATAACATCATGTAGATACAGGTCAAGAGCTTCTGTTAATGTTGATGTCATCATTATCAGAATGAGGAAAAATGTGATCTCGGTGACTGTGGTACAGCTGTTGGTGCCCGACAAGCTGGTGTAAGTATTTCAGAAACTGCTGAACAGAAACATCACCTGTTCTTGGCTGACAGGTGATGTTTCACTGGTTCAGTGTCTTGTGAGTTCTGAGATGATTTTCTGCTCACCACGGTTGTAAAAAGTGGTTAATTGAGTTACTGTAGCCTTCCTGTCAGCTCGAACCAGTCTGATTGTCCTCCTCTGACCTCTCACACAGTAAGGCGTTTCTGCCCACAGAACTGCTGTTCACTGGATGTTTTCGTTTTTCACACCATTCTGGGTAAACTCTAGAGACTGTTGTGTGTGAATATCCCAGAAGATCAGCAGTTTCTGAAATGTTCGCACTGGCCTGTCTAGCACTGACAACCATGCCACAGTGAAAGTCACTGAGGTCACAACCCCAGCCCCCCATTCTGATATTTGATGTGAACTTTATTTGACGCTCTTGACTTGTATCTGCATGATTTTATGCATTGCACTGCTACCATTTGACTGACTGATTGGATAATTGCCTGAATGAGAAGGGGTATTATTAAAGTAGGAACCTTATTACGAAACTTATGATGTTCCTATTAAAGTTTCCAGTGACTGTCTGTAAATGTATTGTAAGATGTAAAATAATGTAAGGGGGTTTTAACATGAAATTAGAACTCACTTCTTGCTTTTCCAAACAGGAACTGCAGACTCTGGAACGGTCCAACGCTGCTTTAGTGAAAGAGATTTCCGAACTGCAGAAAGAACTGCAGCACTACACTACAGCCTTAAAAGAACACGAACCCCAGTGTACACTATCATGTTGGTCTGGGCCTCCCATACCAGACATGTCTACCTCAGACTTCCCCCAACCCTTTAACGCAAACCCTGGTGAAGAGTCTATTTTTCCAACACATGATCCACCCGCCCCAGACGTCTCTCTTGCTGAGCTCCTGGACAGGACTGACTGGATACCATGGGATTCAGACATCAGATTGCCACCATTTTGAAAAGAGATTGTGGATGTTAAAGCTGAAAACAACAACAACAAAAAAATGTAGCTGGGCTGAACTTACTTCCACCTACCACCTCTGTCTGGTTTTAACATGTTCTAGTAGGTGGTGGTCTTTAGAAGTCTGTGAGATTTAACATTGTACTAAGCTTTATTATTAAAATTCAGATTTATTTTTGTATTTGACAACTATAACCTACTATTCAGTGTAGAATGTAATGACCTAAATGAAAAATGAAAAACCTGTATGATTATTTCAGTTGTCCACAAACCACTTGCTGCTCATCTGTATGGTAAATAAGAAAAGAACATTAATATAAAATGTATATATGTAACCAGAATGTAAACAGATTCAATATTAAATCACTAAATGTAGCCTGGTTGTTGCATCAGTATTTATAAATAATATATTGGAAATATATATAGTTTGATTGATTCCTTGCATGTGTCTGTGTCCATGTCAAATGCAAAAATGGGGACTGTTGACTATCATGTGTGTTGGTGATGACTGAGGAGAGCTGGATGAAGGGTTTTCGATGAGGCTGCTAAGCTCCTCCGCGCGTAAACATGATAAGGACGAGGCTGCAGGGACATGACTGATCAACACTCCCTTCATCTGTACTACATCCGATCCTTAATCTCGACTGAGAGAGAGACAGAGAGAGCTAATGCGCTGTGTGAGAGGCCATGATGGATATGTGATGGAGCAATAAGAACAATGGCTCTATGCGCATGCAATGTCAGTCCCAAAATACCGCGGCTATAATGAGAGAGAGAGGGGGAGAGAGAGAGAGAGAGAGAGCCTGGAAGAGGAGGGACTGGAGGAAGGAGACACAGACGACGACTAGGCTATTGCCTGCGAGACAGATAGATGATCATGAGCTCGGATTTATTTTAAAGAAACTGGGTGGAAAAAAACATAATTCGGCATCGGTGCTGGTTGGATTAGTGCGCGAACAAGCGTGGGGAGGATTAAAACAAACATACAAACAATAAACAAGAAACGTTTTGAGGTCGATAGCGCAAGCGCATGTGAGTAAATAAATAAATAAATAAATAAGTAGAAACGGGAGGCGAGCGTCATCCGCAGTGTGTGTGTGTGTGTGTGTGTGTTAGCTTTTAGCCTCCATCTCCTTGCAGCACCTGCGCGCGCTCAGGCATCAGGAGACGGAGCGCGAGGAACCCAAACACGACCAGCAACCAAAGCGCGGATCAGGAGATCGGTGTTTTGCCATACTGAGTCACTGATCAAATCTTTTCTTTTTGGGGGGAGAGGTAGATAGATAGAGAGAGAGAGAGAGAGAGAGAGAGAGGTGGATGTAACGGCGCGGTTGCCGCTGCTGATGCACACATGTCCGCGGGGGTGAAGTCGCCATTCTCCGCCCTGCAGCGCGGATTCTCCGTCTCTCTGTGCGGACACCAGCGCTGATCCGGATCACACTCTACTCATAACCGACTAGAAGCACCACAGGCCTGTAAGACCGGACCAGTGGCCTACAATTAAGCCACGGGATCACTACCTGGTCTGATAGGACATCAAATCAATAACTGATGCAGTGTATTCTGTATGGACGAGGCATCTGAGCGGATTTTTATTCCCCCACACCTATTTTCCCAGACCTCCAACATGGGACTACAGTGATTGAAGGAAGAAAAAAAATACCCGGCATGTTGATCGCATCTTCATTCTATTCTTCATCCCGCGACGATTTCTAGGCTAATCTATTGAGCCTATAAATCTTTTAATAAACACCAAATCCGGGCTGATGACTTCCCAATGACGCCAATACGGCAGCGCATTCTTTATAGTAGCGCTGGATGTGTCTGTGCACCCCCATATTTCTATAAGTAGACCGCTATAGATTTCCTCATCGCTTGTTGTCTTGGAGATGTGCTTATTTTAAAGGCAGATCCCGGTTTTTTGGGGGGGTTTACTAAAAACACAGATCCGCCAGATCCAACACTGATCATTCTATCCACATCCTGACTGGGCCAGTATTTACTTCACGCTTATTTCTGGTCAAATTCTTTTTTGTGTGTGTGTGTGTGTTGCTGTTTTGTTAGCAGCTAATACAAGGCACTAAGGAACAGTTTTCTCTCACTGCCTTACGGACATCAGGCTTCTATCAGGCTCGCACCCATGGATCAGCCCACCAAGCTGCCCCCGTCGAGTCCGTCCTCGCCCACGGCGGCCTTCTCTGTGCCCAGTGCTGAGAAGGTGGATGGTTTTCCACGCCGCTCCATGCGTAGGGCCCGCCAGAGAAGGTCACACAGCTCGTCGCAGTTCCGTTATCAGAGCTCGCAGGTGGAGCTCACACCTCTGCCTCCGCTCAAAGGTAGGCCACAGACTCCTGGGACTATGCCTCCAGGCATATTGTCTATTAGAGGGCTCCTTCCATAAACATCCTTAAGTTCTTCTGTCCATTAAGATATCTGGATGGTAAAAGTCTTAAGTGCAGGGCTGCAGAGGAGTGGAGTCTGACACAGTCTGGCATGTTCCCTGCTCAAACACTTATAATTTGTATAGTAGATAGATAAATAATAATATAGAAGATATAGTGCTATATAAAAACATATACAATTACTAAATACACCAAATTGTGAAGTCTATAACATTTGCTTAAAGTGTAAATGTTATGTTATTATACACACCTAACCGTTTAAGCTTTATTCAAGACCCCATATATGACCAAATCTTCTAAAGAATGAGACAAGTATCAATTACTGAAATATGATGACCCGATCAAATCGTATTTCATGGTTCTTCCAGCACGTTAACATTTCTGAGACATCCATTCATGCACATTAATAGGCAATGTTTTGGTGCAGGGTTAGATAATACACCTGAAAATGTTCGCGTTTTTTTTTTGTCCTTATGTGTTGTCACCATTTGTTGACTCAGTATTGATGTCCATGACAGATGAAACAACATAAATCATATTTTTCACACATGTGAAAAAAAAAAAGATTTATTTAGGCATCACACATGATTCATAATGATTCATTGCAAGAGGTGCAATGGAAGAATGGTCAAGGACAGGAGCACACAAAATCACTGGGTTTCAGTATAAAACCTAAAAATCCCACATTCAGTCACTAAGGCATTTTTAGAAGAAGAAGCCTTTATCACCTTATCACCTTGACAACTCAAGCTGCAAAGCAACATCGCTCAGGACACTGGTAGTGTTATGAAACAGAAGATAGCATCCTCCACCACAGGATATTAAACATATTTCTCGATGACTCACCAACTCATGGCCAGATGTATTCAAAAGTCAGTTTATTTCTTACCATCACTTGTAAGAAAGATGTCTCTTTTCATAATGATCACAAATGACTCAAATTTTGTTCTTTTCATTTAGACACCCACAAGACATTTGTGATTCACACTTCAGCTATATGATTCTCCTAGGATTCATCTGGGATTCTCTTTAGCTCCATTTCTAGGGCAGCAGGATTTGTCAGGACATGTTTGCATGTGTTAATGCAGATGTGAGATTGTTGCCAGTATATGTGACCATCCAGACAGTGCCCCTGTCCTTCTTTCACATCCTAATCCATCCTAATTTGTAGTGGCACACACATGAATCCTCTAAGCAAGAGCAGCTCTGAAGGAACTCTATTGTGCTTCTAGTCTTTCATTAATTATATCTGACTAATAATACATTTAACCTTCATGCTCTCCGTTGCACAATGGTTTTGGTATTGTATGTCTGTCGTATAATGTTCTCAATGCAATCCATGACTGTGCTTTTAACATTAACAATTACCTGTGCAAGCATTTACACTGAACACTCAGATTAATCTGTTGTGGCCACTTTATCTCGAGAGCTTAAGCGTGGCAAAGCATTGTTTTGTTTTTTTTAATTCTTACTTGACTCACTGTCTAGAATCGTACACTAAGTAACTACAGGTAAAAATCCAAAAGATTATGGTTATTTATTAGCATTGTTTTTTGTGAAATCTAGTTATGTATTTCGCATAGTGTGTGCTTAGGTTTCATGGACAATCCAAAGTCTAGTGTTTCCTGGTTGGTATGCTCCACACAGTGTTGCAGCTTTATGACTAAACCATGATGTTGCAGCCCTATAGCTGCATTTCAGCAGTTCTGCACTAAAGTGTGAACAACAGCAACAGCACTTAATGTGGCATTTACCTTTTTTTTCATGTATTTGGTGTTGTACGAAGAGACTGGAAAACATGGGATTTTTGGAATATTTCTCTGTGTTAATATGGCATTTATTGCATTTGTGAACATTGTATCCTTGACTGATGACATTATGATTCTTATACTGCCCATGAAATGGCTTGAGAGATGTGATTTGATTCTGATTACTTCCCTTTAAAACAGGAAGTCACGGAAGGAGCATGTTGTAGGGTTTGACTGAAATCCCCAGTAGCCAGTAGTGTTTGAGATACACCATATCTCCTGCCAAATCTAAAGAGACTCGAGAGTGGCTTACCAATTGGACTATATTAGAAGCCACGATTTTTAATAGAGCTTGTATTTAACTGGGTAGGACCTCTGACTGCCAATTTACTTATTGTCATTGTCAACTTTGTCATGTTCGATATCCTAGAGCATAGAATTCCAGCCACTGTGCCTCAGATTGGTACCAGCCATGGCAGGTTTTTTTTTTTTTTTTTTT
>CM040978.1:14516962-14549475 GCA_022985145.1 Pangasius djambal
ACAGCCCATAGTTCATCACAGTTAGTGCAGCCTGCAATGGTCAAGGTAAAGATTTTGGAGGGGTAATGAGCGAAGAGATACATGCATATAAACTCCAACTTTCTTTTCAACACTCAAAGATTGTTTGGAAGGACAATCACATGCAGAAAGTTGCACAACCACAACTATAGAAATGATTGATGTTGCTACTACTTTAGAGTGATAATATATGGGGGTGGGACAAATGCATTCTAGGGAGCATTTGATTGGATGAGTACAGGATGAATCATCAAAAACATTTTCACAGTTTTCCCAGAAAATATAAACTGTAAAATTTTCATTAAGAGTATGTACAAAAATCATTTTGTCATTTTTAATATATATGGTCTTATTTGTGTCTACAGCACCAAGAGACTCATAAAAATGTTCTAAAACACCAATTTTACTTTCCAAGTACCCTGACACCATGGGGCTAGTCTGTAAAAGGCCCCTGCTATGTCACACTCATCCTTTGGCCATTCTTGCCAACCGGCGTGACCCTGGCAGTCCTCAGTTGTAGAACAACAGCTATACATGTAACCTTCTGTTCTACCTTCTTTTGTCTACCACTAGGGCTGTTTCCATCTGAAGTAGCACAGGCCATGTATAAAACTCGTCACAAAGGTTCATGACACATCCTGATGATGCACCTTTGCAGACAATAAAAGGCAGCACTGATACTATACAGAGTGTCCCAAAAGTCTCCATACTCAGGGGACTGTGTATGGAGCACCACATCGGTTGTGCTTTCGTCAATACTCGGTTGGTCCACAACACCTCCAGTCTTTTTGAATTTGTTAATAAGTTTGGCAACAGTGTCATGTGTGATGTGCTTGCCATGTTTCCTGTTAAAGTCCATCGCAGCCTTGCAACTGCTTCCTGATCCAGTCATGAGAATGATTTCAATACGTTTTTTTTTTTTTTTTTTTCAAAGGCATTCTTAAAGGCTATTTGAAAAAATATATATAATAATAATTTGGAGACTTTTGAGACACTCTGTAGTTTACTGTGAATGAGGCATCCTAATGAGGACTGCTGCAGTTCTTTACTGTTCTTTTTCTGTTCTTCTGAACATTCAAACACTGTAATCATCAGCCAAGGTGCTGATATTGTACTCTACCGAGGACAAGAATCTTGCTACTCTACTCTGTGGAGTGTAAGGATCACTCAAACTTACAACATAGCACATGAGCTGCAATGAGGCAACATTCATTCTGTAAGATCTAGCAATGTTAGACAGTGAACTCCAAGTGGTTGCATCACAAAAGTGACCCTAGTACTGCTCAGGAGGTAACCATAGCACACGCTGAATTGCATTTAATGGTGTAAGGCGTCTCTTAACTGGTTCAAGTATGCTTGAGTAATCCCTTCTTTTGTTCAATAGGCTCACCAGTCTTTAGACAGCGGATCCTCTTTATGATGATTTTGTGCCCCCTGGTGATTGATGTAAAATCTTTTGCTACTATTTCCCTTTTTGCCGGTAGAACACCTAAGGGAATACCTTAAAGTAGGAATCTCGCACTGAACCAGTGCCTCAGGGCAGGTGCACATGCTCTTTTAAACAATACTCACACTTGCCTGTTGTGTGGCCACTCACAATTTCCTGCCTGCATTCATAATTGAGACAGCTCTGTCTTCTGACAAAAAGGCTTGCATGGCACACGAGTTGAGTTTCATGTCTATGAACTGCATAGTCTTCCCAGGTGACAAATGACCCTTTTGGTAGTCTGTGTAATCCTAGAACTTCCACATGCAAGATCAGGAGTTCTGTCTTGCTGTTTGGACTGCCACTGCTTTGTATGTCACTTTGTGTATGTGGAAGAGGGGGAATCATTTGTGCTCCACAGCAATTGGAATGTGGAAATACACACCCTTCAGATCTATGGTTACAAACAAATCATGTTTGTTTACTGCTTGCATCATGTCTGGTATGTGAAGCATACAGAATAGCAGTCATTTTAAGATCATCGTTAAGATCCAGAATGGAATGGGTTCTGCCTCCTTTTTTTGGAATCTAAAAAAATCTTCAGAAGAACCTGCTCAGGATCACATTTCTGTTACCTATTTTTCTAGTAATGACTGTACTTCTGCAGTCAGTCAAGGCAGTTGGGTTGGGTATTGCACCTTTGTGGTGAGGACCCCTATGTAGGTCAGTGGCCAACAGTAAAATTGTGAACTATATCCTGTGGACATTGTGTTAAGTAGCCACTGCTCTGTAGTTATCAAGCCCCAATGCTTCAGTTGCAAACGAGAGAACTATCCCTCGGTTGGCCATGTAATTCTAGAACCGATGCCAAGATCCCCTGGCACGTTCAGTAAATCCTGCTTTAGAGATTTGGTCATTGCACTGTCTCTTGTGAAGCTACCTGCACCGGCGGTAGCGGTCTTTGAAACCCAACTCTGCGGGAATAATATGCCGGTGCACATGAGTGCCTAAAGGCAATCTGTTGCACCATGTGCTTTGTTCGTGCCTCAGACAGAAGGAGTCAATCATTTAATGCCGTGTGGTCCTGGGTGCCAAAGACCTGCCCAGCGTACACTTACACTTGCCAGAGTATCATATGTTTTGCAGACCAGTATGTAATCTCTTCTATATTCAGGCTGTATGCACACGGCTTTATGAGCAAAGCTTTGTTAGGCGATACTACTAATGAGGTGACAAAGGCCTAAAGCCTAAAGGTTCTGCATCTGTCATTACAGCCAGTATGCCTGCTTTCGCAGCTTCTATGTGCTATTAAACATGCATATGAGCTCATCAGTAAAATCAGTACATTGTGAAAGAACATAAAATGGATTAGCCACTTGGCCAGTTGTATTTGGTGGGTGACCCAGCTTTTATTTTATTTTATCCTCTGATCTTCAGACTGCTCTAATCTTTAATGCATAGGCACTCACAGTTTCTCTTCCATGGGACTGACCGGCCAAGTCCTCTGGACATTTCTTTTCCTGCCACTGCAACACAGCAAAGGAGCATACCTTTTTCTTCCCAGTGGGAGTTTTCTTCTGTGGCCATATCAGCTGCTCACTTCACTCCTTGCTGTGGCAGCACAGCATCAAAGCAAGGTGATGAATAGCCAGAAGTATTTCCATAGCCTGAGAAGCATACTTTGTGCATAGCTAATGGCTTTACATTGCAATTAGGGCAATGCTCTTTAAATGCCTGTCACAGATGTTCTTGTCCCAGCCAGTTTAGGCATTGATCATGTCCATCACTGAACTTCATCGGGGCTTGAAAGAACAAACAGCTGGCCATCGTGCCCTGAAATACACAAGAAGTTGCAAGATTGAAAAAAGTTAAAACAATTCACGTTGAATTCAAGTTAAGTTTATAAGATTGTTTACGCTGTGTCTGCAGTACCAATGCTGCTTCACACTGATTCAAACAATCGTAATATCATCAAATATTAGAATTACTGGCACCCACAGTGAGCATTAGCACAGTCTAATGGTGAAGACTGACAGTAACAATAAGATGATTAGTTAAAATCAAAGGATTTGAGTTCTATACAAAGTATGTTTGAATCCATTTCCTTAGCTCCTCAGCAAGGTATGGCAGTTGAGAACAAAAGGAAATAGAAGCAATATGCTAAGCTATGCAGTCGGGAAATAAGGCTACAAAAATATTTTCTTTTACAAAAATGTGTAAGGGTAGGCAAACATAACCCTTAATATACATATGAGTATTCATGACAATGAAACATGCTGCTCAACTAAGACAGCTCATTTTGACTTTAAGCAACTGTGTTTCAGTTCACTGTTCACTTCACACCTAGTTCTGGTGAACTGCTGATATCATATTATTATAACACTGACAGTTGTCTTGATATGAATCAGTAAACTGATCAGTCACACTCTAGACATATCTAACATATCCTAATAAATATAAATAGATGGCCAGAAGTGAATAAAATCTCTCAAATCAGTTTTACTAGTCTATCTATCTATCTATCTATCTATCTATGCATTGGTTCATACATAATTTTTGTACATGTTGAATTAAACGTTGAGCATATTGCATTTCTTAATGTTGCCATTTTGTCAGCAGAATATTGTGATACATATTGTGTATCAAATGTCTTGAGGTATTATTTTGCTGAGTCAGCCACCACCAATGTACCTGTTTTTAACTTCTCAAAAGGTTTTTGGGATTTCATCATTATACCTAGAACCTGGTATGTAGCTAAACAATCATCAAGATATGTCAGTGTCATATTGTTACATGTAGTCTGAAAATATGTAATTTCCAAAAGTGCAATTATTCTGTACTCATTTGTCTTTTTTTTAAGTAAAATTAAAATTTAAAAGAGAGAGAATCTGACAGCCAAGCAGTATTGGGGTCAGTTGGCAACAGATCATGATGGTATTGATCAAGAAAAATAAATAAACTGCTGAAAGAGAGTCTGTACATTCCAAATGAGGTCTGGTAATAGAAAAAAGGCATTATTAAAAATGATCATGCTTTTTAAACCACATTTTTACTTATATATTCTGTATAAATTAGTCAATTTTTAGATTAAAGGGTAACATTATATTCCAACTGTACTTCATGTAATATGCACTACACTAATATATTTATCCTTTTTGCTTTGTCACTACAGATGCATACTTACATCCACCTAATTTATTCACACACAAGATAAATGAAGACACCTACAGTGTTGATCCAGATGGTTTACATCAGTGATCAGACAGATCAAGCCAAAGACAGTTAACATAATAAACCACTGGTTTTATATGATAAGGAATTAGAAATATCAAAGGCAGTAATAGTCTATTTAACAGGGATCTGATTGAATTAGGCCCTATGTGTATTGGTAGCATTGTTATTATTCCCAGCTAGACTCCAGCAGCGACTTGGCTTTAGCTGCTCCTTGTGAGTGAGTGTGTTTCTGTAAATAGCCTCTGTAGCCTGAAGCAGAGCTTTCTTTCACAATAAGCCACTCAGAACTTGTACTTCAGTCTTGACTGCTGAATAGAGTCATGGAGTCATAACCTCTGGTTTCAAGGAAATTTCGGTTAAATATTTGGTCCTCCTAATCGGGTGCTTTGAAGTGACACTGATTGGGTGTGGAAATAAATTGCACCTCTTGATGTTTTTTTTTTTATTTGTATATTAAGTGAATAAGCAATCATCGTGTGTGTGTGTTCCACAACTCTGCAGTGCATACTGTTAAGCCCTTTGTGCATGTGCGTGTCTGTGTATGCATAGCCATATAGAGCCAGCTGGACAGAATGGTGTAGGGTTACTGGCAGACAGAAGGTTTGCTCTTTCACTGGCCTCCTCGGATCAATAAAGTGGATGAGAGAGAAAGAGAGAAAAAGCAGAAGAATGGAGAGAGAATGGAGAGAGAGGGAGAGAAGTGTTGGGGGAATTGAATCTGAGGCAGTAAAGAGATGTCTAGCAAAAATAGTTTCAAAGCAGAAAAGCTGCTTCTCATTTTGGGACCAGGAAGAAAAAAAGATCACTTGTGGTTTTTAAACAGTTTAATAACACAAGTCACAACCAGTAAATTATTCCTTTGCGTTCTATTGTGCCCATATCTGATATCAGGATGTTGTAGTGTAATAATTCTTGTAAGAAAGGATTTCAGTCTTTTTAATGTATTTATGAATCAAATAAAGAGCTTTTAGTTTAACTCCAGCGTAGGTTTCTTTTTGCGCATTAGCAAGCCTCCTGTAAATCTTGTTACTTTTGGTTTGCGATGTTCTTTTTCTCATAATTTTATTAAATAATTTTAATTCCTGAAAAGTACTTTTGTTTAAGTTTACAAAATGTTTCCCCTTTATATACAATTATGATGAATTTGAATATATATGAATATCATGCTGTAGAAAGAAAATCAAGTGTATTTTTGTATGAAATAGATTAATATACATTTTCTTCTAATTAAAAAAAATAGTTTTAATGCCTTTGCTGAATGGCTGAAAAAAAAAAAAAACTTTTGCTTTACCAGTCATTCTGCAGTGCTGCTGTTCTTACCAATAAGCAACGAGGTGGGTTTGCCAGCCCTGAAAATAGAGCAACAGCTCAGCAGCCACCCAAACACTTTAACTGTTATTTAACGAGAGAGAGAGAGAGAGAGAGAGAGAGAGAGAGAGAGAGAGAGAGAGAAGGAGATGTACCTAAAGGGAGTGATGGAGGGAGGGTTGGGTGGGGGAAGAGGTGGAAGAGAGAGGTCTGGTAAAGGGATGACATCATCCCTGTTGCTCTCTCCACCCCACAGCCTTTTCCTTCATTTTATTCTCCCTTGGTCTCGTTATCTCTCTCTCTCTCTTTCTCTCTCTCTCTCTCTCTCTCTCACACACACACTGCTCCCTCTCTCCTCCTCTGCCTTGCTCATTGGCTGCACTATATTTAGCTCCAGCTTTCAGTTGAAGATATTAGTGGGTGTTTAATTCAGCGATGGCCAGCCTTGCTGCAGAGAGGCTTCACCATTAAGGCATTCATGGCCATGAATGATACATGTTGAATTATTGTAGTTTGCAATCTGTTGTAGCTGTTTAACATCTTTATTTACTTTTACATATGAATGTGTGTGTGTGTGTGTGTGTGTGTGTGGAGGGGGGTGGGGGGAGCTGGAGATTGTAAAACCTAGCTCTTCTCCATTCCCTCCTCTCCTTGCCCATCTCCTCTCTCTCTCATTTTTTCCCCTGGGGAATTCTGCTCTTGTCTCTAGCAGAGTCATGCACTCTTGTTTCCATCTCTCTCTCTCTCTCTCTCTCTCTCTCTCTCTCAAACACACACACACACGCACACCCACACAAACACACAGTGGACTGTGTGTATGGATGTTGAGGCTATGGACTGTGTGTGTGTGTGTGTGTGTGTGTGTGTGTGTAGATGTTGAGTTTATGGACTGTGTGTAAGGTTAGGGATTATGAGTGTAGATGTAGGGGGTTATGGACTGTGTGTGGAGATGTTGAGGTTATGGACCTAATAATAAAACATTTAAAACATTATTTAACAAAGAAAAAATTTATAATCATTGATATGGTCACGTTTTCTGTAAGGAGATGTTTATTTAACATTTATGGAAGGAGTCTCCAGTGTGAGCAGTTTGTGATAGATGAATACAACTTTTTGGGATGTGCACTAGGAAAATAAGGAAAATAGTCAACTTAGGGTTGGTAATGGATCACACTTCCCTGTCATTAATCATTTTTCTATAAAGCGCAACCCATTGTGTTTCATTCTAATTATACAGTATATTCAGTTTATGTCAAAGCCACGACTACCCTTTGCAGCTCTCCTGTTGAAGCATAATCTTCATTTTTCCTCCCCATGTGTAACACAGTAAAAACCATGACACACTTTCTTATAGTTCATAACCTCAACAGTACATTACATTACACCACATAACCCCTACATGTGCACCTATAACTGTGCAGTGTGAGAGTCCATGTTTGGATTGCTTTAACTAGTAGAAACATTTCATACACGATTGATTGCCAGAGTTTGTGTTTCAGTGTATGCCCAACCTATCCAATTCCTTTCTAGACAAAAGTGTATGGTTGCCCTGCCCCTGCTCCCTTGGATCCTAGCCAAGGATGGCTGTGGTATCGTCGGAATTCAAACTTGCGATCTCTTGATGATAGGATGAATGCTTTTCTGTTGTACCACTCAGGAGCCCTGTATGTTTTGTTTTAGTTACGCTTTATTACGTTTTTTTTTAACCCATTTTAATTTTTTCTCTTCTCCTTATGATATTAGTTATATAAACAGAGTTGTTTAATCTGTTTCTTCTCTATCTTTTAGATGCCCCAGTGGCAGAGCTGCATGATCTGTTTTGTAAGAAGCTGCAGCAGTGCTGTGTGCTGTTTGACTTCCTGGACTGTGTGGCTGACCTGAAGGGGAAAGAGATCAAGCGTGCGGCGCTAAATGAGCTGGTGGAGAGCGTGGCCACCAGCCGCGGTATCCTCATTGAGCCCCTCTATCCTGAGGCTATCAAGATGGTAAGAATCACACCACTGAATTAATTATAGAAATAACAATATGATTGTGATGGAGGAGAGAAAGATGAAGATAAAGTTGCCTTGAATAAGTTATACATGGGGTGATTTTGTGATGTTTTATTAAACACATAGTGGTGGTTTGCTTGGTACGTTTTGGTGTATGTTATCTTTTTAGAATTTCATATGTGTGATAGATGTTGGCTAATTGGCCTGTGCTGGGTATTCCTGTGAATTATTAAAATTGAACTTATCAAAAAATTTTACTGGCTCCATCCATATTTCTAGATCTCAGTGAACATCTTCCGTACTCTGCCGCCCAGTGAGAACCCAGAGTTCGATCCAGAGGAGGATGAACCCACACTGGAGGCCTCCTGGCCCCATTTACAGGTTCTCACAAATTCACGTTGTTATAATCTTGAAAACAGGTTGTATTAGCTAATAAAATGAGAAAGCAGTTTATTATTTATTTGTGATTTTAGACTGTAACACAAGTTCAGTAGCCTTTACTTACAGTTAGTGACCTCCATTTCTCAAAGCTTTGGAGTGAAACATGGGGAAGAGCCTGGTCGTTAATGGGCTTAAGAACTGAGTGTGATGGAAATTACATTATGATAATGGGAAACCATGATATCAGGACACAAAAGTGCAGAAAATTCAGGAAGAGAGAGGTAGAAAGCAATTAACATTATGACAACAGCCTCTTCCCTAGAATTGGAGTTAGAAATACTGTAGCTACATTCACTGAGGAGACGATCAGAAATACAAAATGCAGAAATATAAACTAGAAATACACAATAAATACCATTTATTGTTAAATGTTAAATGTTAAAATGTAAATAGTCTCCTGGCCGTTGCCAGGTTTCAGTCAGCAAAAGAAAGTCTAAGTGTTTTTCTTAACGATCAGGTCATTAACTGGTGTTGCTTTATTGGCCTTGGAGCGAGAGTTTAGACATGCTATATGTGCATGATTAAAAGAAGGGATACATCCATATGTCTAATATACACAGTGGGTGAAGTTCATATATCCTTGTGCCAACAGAGACGAGTAGTTGTGTAGTAAACAGAATGGCATCGCATAGACCAGTGAACATACCTGGGACACCAAGCAATGATAATTGCACTGCACAAATTAAATGTCTCAGAATCAAGGTGAGCATGAATGTTTAAGTTCAGGTGTGGAGTATGTGGTCTGTATCGGTTCATGACAAAAAAAGCCAATCCAAAAACAGTGATTCCAAAGGTAATGTGAAAGTAAAAATTCAGTCAAGAGTCAGACATAGTAAGGTTCATTTATCGGTCCAATTTCATAAGCAAAGGTTTGATGACAAAAAAAGATACCATACTTCGTTAGTCAAACACCAATTCCACACACATGCCAGCAAGACTGAGGGAATGAAAGCAACGAGACTAGTATAGACAACAATGAGACCAGTGATTACAGCTAACAGAGGGGATAGAGGCTCACTCTGTGCAGATGCAATCAAAATGGTAAAGGGAGGTGGGAAAGGGTCAGCTGGGTAACAACAGCCAAAAAAAAAGGACCAGTGAGGATAAAATGGGGTCCAAAAAGCTCAACGGTGTCCAAAATCAGCAAAGAATCCACACAAAAAAAGCAGAAAAAGAATGACCTGAAAACATTGCGAAGCATAAAAAAGTGAAAGAAAAAGTATCAGTCGAGAAGCATTTACTATATGAACTCATTTATATCAAATGATATCACCATTTTTTTTTATCATCTGATAACTGATGGAATGAAAACAGTTGTTGGTGTGCTTGTAGTTACATGAGGTCTTTTCTAAACTGTAATTTCTCCCTTTATCTAGTTGGTCTATGAGTTCTTTTTACGCTTCTTGGAGAGTCCTGATTTCCAACCCTCCATGGCCAAACGTTATGTGGATCAGAAATTTGTTCTGCAGGTACAGTGTCTCAACTGAATGATCCTGGAGATTGCGTGTGTATGTTTGTAGGTAGCATATATTTTCTGTCATAATGACTGAGTGTATCCCTCACATATGCATACCATACTGGGCTTTTGTCCTTGGTATACCTGCTTGCTTTTGCTTTTGCTTTTGCTTTTGCTTTTAGTGAGGTCATTTATATCAGTTGCAGGTGGTCTGTATGCATGTGAGATGACTTGTTTTGTGGATATATTGTTGTGTTCCAAGTTGCTGGAGCTGTTTGATAGTGAGGACCCCAGAGAGAGGGAATATCTGAAGACTATACTGCATCGTGTCTATGGCAAACTGCTCGGCCTCAGAGCGTACATCCGGAAACAGATCAACAACATCTTCCTCAGGTTAGAGGCACACAGACATACCTTGTATTACTGGTCTATAATGATTAGGATCTCAGCTGAAATACAGTGATATTACACTCTTTTAACAGCTTAGATAACCATAATACCTATCAAGAAGCTGCAATATGAGATACACTGTATGGCCAAAACTATGTGGATGCCTGACCATGACCCCCATATGTGGTCCTTCCCCAAACTTTTGCCATAAATTTGGAGGCACACAATCCTCTAGAATATCTTTGTATGCTATAGCATTACAGTGTTCCTTCACTGGAACTAAGGGGCCCAAACATGTACCAGCATGACAATGCCCCTGTGCACAAAGCAAGGTCCATGAAGACATGGTTTGCTAAGGCTGGAAGGGAAGAACTCAAGTGTCCTGCACAGAGCCCTGACCTCAACTCCACTGAACACCTTTGGGATGAACTGGAACCCTGACTGCACCCCAGGCCTCCTCACCCAACATCAGTGCCTGACCTCACTAATACTCTTGTGGCTGATGAGCACAAATCCCCACATCCATGCCCAAAATCTAGTGGAAAGCCTTCCCAGTAGAGTAGAGGCTGTTATAGCAGCAAAGATGGGGCCAACTCCATATTAATGCCATGCCCTTGGGATATTATGTTCAACAAGCACAGAAGCACATATCATGGCCACATGAGCACATGGTGTCATGGCCAGGTGTCCACACATTTTGGCCACATAGCATCTCACTTTTATTTATTTCTTTATTTATTTACATAAATGGCTCTTTTAATGACCAAGTAATTTACACAAACTAAATTAAAATTCTATATTACTAAATCTCATGGTATATATTCTGTTTCTCAACTGTACAGGTTCATTTATGAAACTGAACACTTCAATGGAGTGGCTGAACTGCTGGAGATTTTGGGCAGGTACATGTTCAGTACTGCTGTATAGATGAAATGTGAAGTTAGTAAATGCTTATAAATCATGTTTGAAAAGAAAAACCTCTGCAGCAGTGCTGGGTTTAGTGTAGCAGTGTCTATTATTTAGTTTCCGATTGGTATACCACTTACTTACAAATTATTCAAACCTTAAAATGATTTACATCACTAATTTTGATGTCTTTTGCCTCAAATAGGAAAGTCACTACTCATTCAGTACTTGCGAGCAGGACTAAATATAGCATCTTGTAAAATTATACAGTATCGCTATCCTATGGGAACAAAATATAATTTTATGCATATTTGAAGCATGGCAGTAACTAATCCAAAGATGCTGGTAATTGCTTGAGTGCTGCTTTGAGCAGTGTGTGGGCCAGTGAGTCAGACCCTTAGCAAGGGTTTAAACTTTAGCGCTATCTGCATTCCACCTCATAGCACTTTACTATTTGTGGTTCTTTTCTGTAATAAGAGCTGTGTTTTGTGTCTACAGTGTCATTCTCCTACAGTTTGTCTCACTGCAAACAGAATGTGGCTTTTTTCCTAAGAATACTGCGAAACAAAAACAAAAGCCAAATTTTGACAGAGTGAAAGATGAGGGGGAGAAGATGGAGAGAGGAGTAGGAGAGGTAGAGGATGAGTCAGAGAGGGGCTAGGGATGGAAGGCTGCATTCAGGTTGATGCTTGTGCTATTTTTACCGCCACCCACTCTTTTTGCTCTGATAACAGAGCAACAGAGTCTGAGAGTAACAGAAAGAGAGAATGAGAATGAAAAGGAAAAGATTGACAGTAGCCTTTCTGTCACTTCCCATGTCCTCTTCCCTCAAAGGAAATGTGAGGGTTGGGAATGAGAGGAGTCAGTGGGAGGAGTGAGAGGAGGATATGAATGTCAGAAAGAGCTAAAAGAGAGCAGAAGAGCCTAGGAAAAATGAATTAAACAAGGGTGAAGAATGCCTGAGGCACTTTATATGATCAGGTGGAGAAACAAAAGGAGTATGCAATAAAAAAAGGAAAAGAGGACACAGCTTGTCAAACAAGAGTGTGTGTATTTATCTGTGTACAAGATGAGTAACTGAGGAGTAGAAGGGTTGGTGGGTGGGGGTTGTAGAGACTTAGCTATTGAACAGAAGCGTGGCGAAATATGTGTGTACAGAGCATCATCAGGTCTACTGATACTAATCCTGTTTGATCTCCCTTCCTCTGCTTCCTACCCACATCCCTCTGTCTGCTGTCTTCTCTCTAAAATGCTGTTCTGTTTCTGGTCTATCATTTCCTCTTTTGAGTGCTCCTTTCCCCCACATTTCTCCTCTCTTTACTGCGCCTTTCCACATTTCTCCTCTCCTCTCTACTCATTACCTATCTAATTCTCTCCCTCTCCTCACTCTCTCCTCTCTCTTTTCCTCTCCTCTCCTCTCCTCTCCTCTCCTCTCCTCTCCTCTTTTAGTATCATTAATGGCTTTGCTCTGCCTCTGAAGTCAGAGCACAAGCAGTTCCTGGTAAGGGTCCTAATCCCTTTACACACTGCCAAATCTCTGTCCATCTTTCATGCACAGGTTAGTGTCAAACACACATGCCTCTTACATGTGTACACATGCACACACACACAAACACACACACACACACACACACACACACACACACACACACACACACACATACAGTATCTTAGCGTTCACAATCATGTGAATTTTCTGGCTTCTCTGCACAATGTGAACGTTACTCAAGGTGAAAGTTTATTCACCCTACTTCACTACAGAATATAAATTACTTCAAAAACTTGATAAACCAGACTTATGTACTTTCTTCAAAAAATGCAGATTCCACTCTAACTGACAGAAAACTTACCATATTTGTGTTTTCCTGATCTACACCGATCAGCCATAACATTAAAACCACTGACAGGTGAAGTGAATAACATTGATTATATCATTACAATGGCATCTGTCAAGGGGTGGGATATATTAGCAGCAAGTGAATAGTCAGTTCTCGAAGTTGATGTGTTTGAACCAGGAAAAATGAGCAAGCGTAATGATCTGAGTGACTTTGACAAGGGCTAAATTGTGATGGCTAGAGGACTGAGTCAGAGCATCTCCAAAATGGCAGGTCTTGTGGGGTGTTCTTGGTTTGCAGTGGTTAGTACCAACCAAAAGAGGTCCAAGGAAGAACAACCAGTGAACTGGTGACAGTGTCATTGGTGCTCAAGGCTCACTGATGCATGTGGGGAGAGCAAGCTAGCCCATCTGGTCCGATCCTGCAGAAGAGCTACTGTAGCACAAATTGCTGAAAAAGTTAATGCTGGCTATGAGAGAAAGGTGTCAGAACACACAGTGCATCATAGCTTGCTATGTATGGGGCTGCGTAGCCACAGACCAGTCAGAGTGCTATCCATGCTTACCCCTGTCCACTGCTGAAAGTGCTTGTAATGGGCACGAGCATCAGAACTGGACCACGGAGCTATCTATCTATCTATCTATCTATCTATCTATCTATATATATATATATGTATGTATGTATATACAGTTATGTCTGGAAGAATTTGGACAATCACAGAGTTTTAAGATGTGATCAAAGTGTAGACTTTCAGCTTTATTTTTAGAGGTTCCACAAAAATATGGCATTTACCATTTAGGAATTACAGCCATTTTCAGAAAAGTACCTCCATTTTCAGGGGCTCAAAGATATTTGGACAAAGTGACATAATTGTAAATATAACCATAATTTTAATACTTGGATGAAAATCCTTTGCAGTCAATGACTGCCTGAAGTCTGGAGCCCATGTTCTCAAAACTCAAATTCTGAGTTTCCTCCCTGGAGATGCTTTACCAGGCCTTCACTGCATCCACCTTCAGTTGCTGCTTGTTTGTGGGTCTTTCTGCCTTCTGTCTTGTCTTCAGTAAGTGAAAAGCAGCTCTATTGGGTTGAGATCAGGTGACTGACTTGGCCATTGAAGAATAGTCTTGAATTGCTTTCGCAGTATGTTTAGGATCATTATCCACCTGCACTGTGAAGCGGTGTCCTATCAGTTTTGTAGCATTTGGCTGAATGTGAGCAGAGAGTATAGCCCTATACACCTCAGAATTCATCCTGCTACTTCTGTCAGCAGTCACATCATCAGTAAACACCAGTGAGCCCATTCCATTGGCAGCCATACATGCCCATGCCATAACACTGCCTCCACCATGTTTGACACATGATGTGGTATACTTTGGATCATGAGCTGTTCCTTTCTTTCACCATACTTTTCTCTTCCCATCATTCTGGTACAAGCTAATCTTGGTTTCATCAGTCCAAAGAATCTTATTCCAGAACATGGGAAGCTTTTTTTAGATGTTTTCTGGCAAAGTCTAATCTGACTTTCCTGTTCTTGAATGTTACCAGTGGTTTGCACCTTGTTGTAAACTCTCTGTATTTACATTCATGAAGGTGTCTCTTGATTGTAGATTTTGACAGTGATACGCCTACCTTCTCCAGAGCATTCTTGACTAATGTTGATGTTGTGAAGGGGTTTTTCTTCACCAAGGAAAGGATTCTGTGATCATCCACTTTAGTTGTCTTCCGTGGTCTTCCAGGCCTTTCGATGTTGTTGAGCTCAGCAATGCTTTCTTTCTTTTTAAGAATGTACCCAACTGTTGATTTGGACACACCTATGGTTTTTGCTATCTCTCTTATAGATTTATGTTGTTTTTTCAGCCTAATGATGGCCTCCTTAGATCTCCTTGGACTTCATATTGGTAGCTCCAGTCGAACAGCTGCCAAATGCCAACTCAATACCTGATTTCAACTCCAGACCTTTTATCTGCTTCATTTGTCTTGAAGTAACGAGGGAATGGACCACACCTGGTCAATTAACTTCTTGTCAGTCAATTGTCCAAATACCTTTGAGCCCCTGAAAATGGAGGTACTTTGCTTAAAATGGCTGTAATTCCTAAATGGTAAATGCCATATTTTTGTGGAACCTCTTAAAATGAAGCTGAAAGTCTACACTTCGATCACATCTTGATCGTTTTATTTTAAATCCATTGTGGTGGTGTATAAAGGCAAAATCACAAAAATTCTTCATTGTCCAAATACTTCCGGACCTAACTGTATATATAAATATATATATAAATATATAAATATAAGCCTAGCAGCTCTTCACGTCATGATCAGCTAACAAACAAATTTTGCTAATGTTAGCAATACTTGCTGCTGAAATCAACTTCCCAGTTGTCCCATAACATAGCTAGTTATCTAACATAGTTACAAGGCAGCAAGACAGAGAGTTTCCACTGCATTGCCGCTTGTTGAAGAGGTGGTATATGTAGTGAAATGGATTAGGGCAGTCGATTATCAGTATAAATAAAAACAAATCTTCTTAATGAAGCATAGACACAATGACATTCATGCAGTTATTCGGTCCACAAAATGGCAGCAACTATACAGTGTGACATCACATGAAACACAAGGAAACACCTACACACATTTGTTTTTGTGACATTTCAGGACATAGGATTATAGATATGTAAAATATATACTGAATTTATGTAATTATCTATGTACCGCATAATAAGAGTTACATCTAATCCTAATTCTAATTCTAACTCTAAGCCCAGTAACCACAAAAAATGGTTTTACCCTTTCAGTTTTGAAAAACGAAGCACATAGCTTTTATTAAAAGCACTTTATCTTGTTAGGATTACCTTGCTGGTCCTCATAAGACAGGTTGCCTCTGTTTTTCGATGATTTACTTACATAGTCAGGACACACACAGACACACACAGACACAGGGTACCATTAGATGCCACAGTGGGGTGCTGAAGACTTGGAGCTTCTGAGGATTCTCAGTAACAGAAAGATGGACGGAGCGTTGAATGTCATACCAGTATTTGTCAGTATGTGCACTTATGTATGCATGGCACTTATTTATCCAACACAGTCTACTAAGAAATATGGGCTCTCAGGAGTCTAGTAACAGTCTTTGCGTGTAGACAAGTGTGTGAAAGGAAGGTTCTTAATGGTAAATATTAGCAACTTCAGCATCACCCTAAACGTAAACAAAGGACACTTTTGACAGTGAAAGATAAGAGGTAAACTTATCTAATAGGTTCTCTACCACAAAAATAGCGACATTAACTGGTGTATAAGTCATATAATTATTACATAATGGGGGTTCTAAAGTAAAAACTAATTGACGAGTTTCATAGTTTTGTCAGCAGATGGGACAGTAACGTTAAAAAAAATGATGCTATAGCTGAAATTATTGAGGAAACAACTCGGTCTATCGTAAGGAAGTGCTTTGCATGTAGTGGTAGAAATTACAGCGTTCCTGGACAATGACTGAGCAATTTTATATTGTTCCATGTCAGATTTGAGCTCACTGCACTGGCCTCTCGCTCCCTGAGCTTGGTTTTACTACACTACAGCCTTGCTACACTGACAGCCTCTCATAACATAACTGACAGTCTTCCTCATGTAAACAAGAAAAATCTCTGTTCCTTTTTTATAGCCATCAAAAATGAGGATTCTGGCCTATTTACATTTCATCCAACACACTGTGTGTTTATTATAAGATCTCTATACAAATTATACAGAAATATCGTCTTGTGCTGTACAGTGATAGAACACCCCCCGAATGTTAACTAATCAACTTCATTCTAACCTGTTATGCTTTTACTCTTCCTTAAACATAGATTATGTCCTGGAAGTAAATAGAGACCTAACAGAACAAAAAGTATGTATGCTATACAAAGGTGAAATATGACTTTTGAAAAATATTCCATCTTTTTTTTTTTCCAAGCTAATCTCAATCCACTTCAGATTACCTCAGACAATAACTTTCTCTGTACTAAGAAATGAATGAAAACCCAGTTGACTTGAAACTCACTTAAATGGGCTAATTTATGGAAATCTATCAATAAATGTTTCAAATATACAGCTGTATAATGCAAATTCAAAACTGCACATGTTAAAGTCTATCATTGAAGGTCTTACCAAAGCTGTTCTTACAGTATGTAACTTTCCAGTATTGGAGCAATACAGTAAAAAGTCTTGGTTAGTTACATTTCCCCAGAGGTTTCATCGTATCACTTCTGTGTTCATGTGGCAATGCATACCCACAACTTCTTAACTCTAAAAAAAAGAGTGGTCCCATCTGTGAAAAGATTATACAGATTCAAATGAATTTTCCAAATACATTTGGCTAGAATTAACAATAATTTTTTATTTTTTTTGACGTTTATATTGAGATCACTCTTGAACTGCTTACAGTATCTGCTGGCTCCATTTGGTCCGTGGGAAGGTGCACACCACACATGCAATTAAAAACACGCGCACACACACACACACACACACACACACACACACACACACACACACACATACTGTCTAACAGTATCCTGCAAAGATGAAAGTAAGGGAAAAAAGCAAGAAGCTAGATAAATGAAGTAGATGAGATTGATTTTGTAATTAGAGCATGAATTATTTAAGTTTGTGTGGAAAAAAGGGTTGGGTAAGTAGCAAGAGAGCCTGACTCAGGGACCAGTGGAAGCAGCAAGAGGGTTAATTATACTGTTCAAAAGCGCTTTGTCGCCCTCAAGAGAAACAGTCTACATGACATCAGTTCTTCCGAGACACAATCACTATTCTTACATCTAACATGGCACCTTGCTATGAGAAAAGCAACTGAAATACATATACCATTGTCTCTAGGGCATCAAGTGATGAAGGTAAGACAGAAATAATGGATGGATTCAAACAGATTCCTTGTCAGGGTGTGAGAAACTGAAGTCAGTTACAGAAAAAAACACCTTCTTATAATTACTTTTAAGTCTTCCCTAGTGTAGTTGCCGATTTCTAGTCATTCTCCTGATTCCATGAAAGCTGCCTGATATAGTGAAGACAAGTAAAGATGACATCTTTTTAAGATGCCAAGTGCACAATGTTGTAAAATAGTTTCACACCTGAGCAGCGCTCTCTTGGTCTAATTCTGTATACTTGTTATAACAAATGACCACAATGGAGCATTACTGTTCAGGATGCAACTATCAGGAGCGTCAGACAGATAATGATTATGAAATACAGACATGCTTTTAAACTTTTAGATTTAGTTTTAATAACACCATTGAAGACAACTATGTCCTACAATATTCATGATATTTAAATGATGAAGTGAAGTGACGTGCAGCCAAGTATGGTGACCCATACTCGGAATTTGTGTTCTGCATTTAACCCATCCGAGTGCACACACACAGTAGTGAACACGCACACACACACACACACACACACATACTGTGAACACACACCTGGAGCAGTGGGCAGCCTTTTTTGCTGCGGCGCCCGGGGAGCAGTTGGGGGTTCAGTGCCTTGGTCAAGGATCTCACCTCAGATGTCGTATTGAGGGTGGAAGAGAGCGCTGGTCATTCACTCCCCCCATTCACTCCCACCAGTGAACACTGGTACACTGTTACCTTACAATGGGGTTTGAACTATCTTGATTAATGAGGGAGCTTTTAGTAAAAGAGAAGCAATAGAAAGGGTCAGGGTTGAGAGCAGGCATTCACTGAAGTCTTATTTTCTGTCCTTTCTGTTCTTCAGCTTGCCTACTGTGTTGTGCAGTTTATGGAGAAAGACGCCACTGTTACAGAATATGTAAGTCACTGCAACACAGAAAATGCATGCAGGAATGTGAGCTTTGTGTCTTGTTTATTCATTTGCACCATGAATTGAGATCTGTATATTTTATATATTTTCAGATCATCAGAGGGTTGCTGAAATACTGGCCCAAAACATGCACTCAGAAAGAGGTGAGAAAGTCAAGTCATGGATGGATGTGGTTTGTGGCAGACAATGGACATAGTGGTAGACAATGTGTGTACAATTCTGGATTGGTTTTAGGTAATGTTCCTGGGGGAGATTGAGGAGATTCTGGATGTGATTGAGCCATCACAGTTTATCCGTGTGCAGGAGCCACTTTTTAAGCAGATTGCCAACTGCATCTCCAGCCCCCACTTCCAGGTCTGTCCCTTGTGTGATCCTCCTCCTCATGAGCATAATTATTTACACACTGCCATGCACCACTCACATTTTAACAGAACTGGGGCCTGCAGTATATTCACTTCCATCTGGTTCATAGCATTCACGGGAAATCCAACTGTATTCTTTCTGTATTCTGTAGAAGACTGAGCTAAGAGCTGGTAAAGTAGAAGTGTTACCTGTCTTCCGGTTCTGAACTGTGCCTCTGTGTGTGTCAGGTTGCAGAGCGGGCTCTGTATTTCTGGAATAATGAGTATATTCTGAGTCTGATCGAGGAGAACTGTCAGGTCATCCTGCCTCTGGTCTTTGGCACGCTTTACCGAGTCTCCAAAGAGCACTGGAACCAGTAAGTAGCACACACAGTAACCTTGACTGTAAGCAAGAACATTTTTAGAAACCCCATCTTTGGTGTTTGGTAGATGAAATAAAATTTCTAGTAATTAGAGGACACTATAAAACACCAAAAAAGCCATGATCACTGTACTGCTCAGACTGTAAGACATGTATCGCTTGTGAGTGTATGAGCAGTGCACTTACGCTAAACGTGAAAACTGCTTATCATGTTACTTTGCCAAAATGGAAACTTATGGAGAGCTGCAGCTACTGTTCATGCAACATAGACTTTTCTTTTTTACAATTTTTTACAGCCAGTATTTTTCTTACAATTATATAAACATTAAACAAGTATTTGTGGTCTTGCCATTTTCTGGGTCCAGTCAGCTCAGAGTGTGTGCATACCACCCTGAGATTTTTCCTTCCTTGCTCACTGCTGTTCTTACACTCACACTTTCTCAAATACGCTGGAAAATATTTGTATATCAATGACTGCTCAAAAGACTGCGTAAATCAAATCACTGAAGTGCAAAAAAATGTAGTGTGCATTCAACATAATCAAATTCTATGACATGTCATGGTCCTTGACTGATGCTCCTTAAATATATTTGTTAGTGTGTGTCTCTACTGTAGCCCTTTTCAGATTGGATTAGTTTTATATGGGTAGGTGGTGTAATGTAATTATTACGGGTGTATCTCTGAGATTTTAGTCCCGTCTGACTCTGTCATGTCAGTAATGTTTATGAACATCTGGAAAAATTCATAATATAAAAAGGACCAGTAGAAATAACTGCAGGTAATATATACCCCATCCTAATTGACAGTACGACATATCAAAAGTTCCTTAATTCACTGATTAATGACTGATAAAAAGTAGCAATTTATGTAATGTATCAAGAGTCATTATTGAGAAATCTACTGGATGCTTTTCCTTCTCTTCATCAGAACTATTGTGTCACTTATCTACAACGTCTTGAAGACCTTTATGGAGATGAATAGTAAGCTTTTTGACGACCTTACTGCCTCCTACAAAGTGGAGAAACAGAAGTAAGTTTGTAGGGATTCTCACCACAGTAGCATGTGCCAGTGTAACTTTTACAGTGTGGTATCATTTCTAACCTTCTCTACTTCCTCACCTCTCTTTATCATGACTCTCTCTTCATGGCTTTCTCTGTAGGGAGCTAAAGAGGGAGAAGGAGCGTGCTGAGTTGTGGAAGGGGCTGGAGGAGCAGCAGGAGCGGAGGCTGCAGAGTCTGGGGGAAGCAAGTCGCAACCAAAAGAACCTGCAAGAGCGAGAGAACCTGAGCAAGAACGAGCCGGAGAGCAGCGCTGCCAACGCCACCTAGAACACACACACGCGCACACACACACACACACACACACACACACACACACACACACACACACACACAGACAAATGCACAAGCCAATATGTACAAACATGGAGAACATAATAACACACACTTTGTTTTACTGACAGTTTTTACTCTGGAACTTACCATCACCTCTTAAAACATACACACATACACACAAACACACAGATACACACACATATCATACAGACAACATTGCTGGAACAATCAGAGAGAACAAACCAACAGCCGGTTGTCTATATGTAGATATACAAGCCACTCTCGCACTCACACACATAGAAGTGAGATGTAAATGATGCAGAAAGAAAAGATGAGTACCTCTCACTCTTCATGCCTTTTATTCATTTCCTCTGTCTCGAAACATATCGTACACGCTTCTTACTCAATCTATCGCTTTCACTGCTTCCCTTCTGTTTCTCTCTTCCTCTCATTGACACTAAATGTATACATGCATACACACACTGATACCTACACACACTGAAGACACAAAACAAGAACAAAACAAGTACACACAATACATGCACGGACATATGAATGGGTTGGAGTCACAGAAACACACACACACATACACACACAGTCATCAGTTAAACTCTGGAACGGGTCTAATCTCGCTCGGGACCTCTCTCAGTCCCAGTGTCATGTCCTCCATTCAACTTACACACTTTCCCAAAAGATGAAGCAACATGCTGAAAATGATGATGATTATGAAGAATTATGATGAAGATAACTCTGTAAAAGTAATGGTTATAATATTCTTATTACAGCTTATTCTATAAGTAACACTTCTATTGCTATTTCAACTGATGTTTTTATATATACATATATATAAATATATATATAAATATAATATCTATGTCCGATTATAGTGTTGGTGGGGGTATTCTAGTGTAGCACCTCTTAAACATGACAAAAGTATGCTGCTAGACTAAACTTGTTCTGATGTGAAGACAAAACATTACACTAGTCCGTTCTTCTTCTGGGGTTTCTTTAAAAAAAAAAAACAAACATCCAAAATGTATTACTTTAGCAATATTCTCATCTACTTTGAATGTGTGTCAGCAGTTTTCTTTGGAAACCATACCGCCTACTTCAGTACACATAGTTTTAAAGATGGGGTTGATATTTTGTTGATTGTTTTAATTTTTATTTTTGTATAACAGTTTGGCTGTTGATATTTATTAATATTTATTTCATATTGTGACCATCTTGGAGCAAAAACTTGATGAACAAGACTGGAAGTGACCGTATGCTTGGGCGTACTTAAGTCTGGGATGGACTGTCAATGTTTTGATGTTGGATGTTGGTTCTGTACCAGCATATTCCATGACTTTCCTCTGTTTTCCTCTCAAAAAAACAAAACAAAACAAAACAAAAAAAAAACAAAAAAACAAAAAACAAAACAAAAACAAGAAAGGTGTAGAAAAACCATCTCATTTTGTTATTGATTTTGTAAAAGGTGCAGTTCATTTCCCCCATACTTCCTCCATTGAGAAGGGTTAGATGTGAGAGAGTCAGTAAGGCACTCAGTAGAATAGAGAGAAGGCAATACATGAACTGGAGCTGTAAGCATAAGTAGCACCACTTCAACTAGAATTGCACTGTCCTCTTGATGTTTTGTGTTAAAATATAGCAATGTATTTTTGGGGGACCAACGGCTTTGGGATATGAATGTATAAAATATGGGATATAAACATGAAAATGTCTGTTGAAGTGCTTCAAATGGAGAAATGAGTGTTATATGTCGTTATTCGCGAAGCACACACAAAACAGAGAGAGAGAGAGAGAGAAAAATGGCTACCTCAGATTCACTGACTGATTGCTCACCTTTTTGCAAATACAGACTTTCCGGTCTCTCAGAAACAGAAACTGAAGGTAACAGTTGGTAACACATTCTGGTAGATGTAGAAACTGAGGTAGGTGACCAGAAACATGGTGCTAAGAGGTTGCTCGCTAATGTTTTGTCGATAAAAGGTCACCAATTTGAATTCAGTGTCAGAATTCATGCTGCGCTTTTTCTGAGTCTTTACAGCCAGCAACATCTGACTTGTGACACCTAGGTGAGCTTTACACACATCAATTCGTGACATTTTCTGCATCACGGGTCTAGTTTTCATATTTACAAAGCCAAACTAGGCAGAAAGAGTCGACCTAAAAAGTAGTACCACTGAGAACTAATATTGTATTTCTTTTAGAGTCCACAAGAGGGCGCACTTTTAGTATATTAGAGTAGGAAGTAGACCTGTAATCTCCTGTGTACTCTATGCACTGTAGGAATAGATTCCTGCTTCCAACCGTCCCGTCTTATCACAATATACAAACTGTCTCATTATATTAAAAAAAGACTTTTCTGTCCTATAAATCAGGGGTTCTCAAAAGTTTTGTACCCAGTGATCCCTTTAACTATAAAAGAAAGAAAGAAAGAGAGAAAACTCATGGATGCCTAGCGTAAAGATTTATGTTATAAACTATTATTAGGCTTGCTATTTAAATGTGTACATTAATATTTTGCCTATATATTGGAGCTATTGAGCTTTTAATTCTTTAACATGAGTTATTGAATGTTTGGAATAACCCCTTTTAAATTCAAATGACCCGTCAAATAAATAACCAACACAATAATGGATATAATATCTGTACTTTGTTAAGGGTATGTTCTGACTTCTATCACTAACAGAATTTTAAATATTGTGGACCCCCTGGTTATGCTTCACATTATTAATTATTAATTCATTGTTAATTAATAATTATTAATTAATAATTATTATTCATTATTGATTTGGAATTGTCAACTCAGAAGAAGTCATGATGGATATAATTACAATGGGAACAGGGGATGATCATGTGAAATGATTTTGGATTCAAACAACAGAGCGGTTTGAGGTATGCTTACATTTAAGTATTTATTCCTTTTTAGCTCATACAAAAACCTAGTTGGCTTAGATAGCATGGTTTTATCAAATCATTTATCATTAATGTAAATGTAAATGCACTAAGTTAAAAAAAAACCTAAAATTTATGTCATAAACAGAGAAAAAGCAAGCTAGCCATACATAAGCTAATGTAAAAGCTTAAAGGCAGTATATATGCGTTATTACCAGGTTGTGTATTTTAAGACCACCGACAACTATTCTGTTTTCAGTATATCTGTTGCTTTATATGTGTAAAAATGCAATTTTATTTCTATTGCTGTGTATAAATTTTATTTTACATGAAAACACATTAACAGCAAGTCCTCTTTTAGTTTGTATAGATCTTGTGAAGATATATCATGTATAATAATGGTTAATTTGTTTGAGGTCAGTTCTGGTTCCAAAATCGTGTTAGTATGTTGAGCCAACATCACATTACTGGCCCCCTTCCCATAAAACAACTATTCCTGTATAATACCTCACTGATATTACACTGTGATTGATCACAAAAAAAAAACAGGTCTTTAATTCACTCTATGTTTTCTTTAATCAAGAATTTTAATACATTCTCTCAAACAGCAACTTGAAAATGATTTAACATTTTAATATTAATTAATTTTGTACATTCATTGGAGACATTAAAGCATTAAAGTCTGACTAGTTTTTTAGCCATACAAAGTTTAAGTGCATTATTGCCATTTTTGTTTGTTCACACCATAATAAACATGTAACAATGCCATGTAACAATTTAAAAGGGAAAAAATATATATCGGTACTTCAGTAAGAATGAAGTAGCCGAGTGCTTTTGGGTATAATTTGCAATCTGCAATTTCGTTCTTTCTTTCTTTCTTTCTTTCTTCTCTCCCTCTCTCTCACTCTCTCTCTCTCTCAGTAGTATATATCGGTGTAACACAAGCTAAACTGTTGTTACTATGGTGGCTTAGTAACGAGCCTTATGGCACATATGACAACGGCAGGCCTGCGCTGTTAGGATCTCAATGTTGTCATGGTGATGGCCTTCAGGGCATTCCACAAGAACTTTGACCTGTGGCAAGATAGAGGGAATCTGGTATCATATATACTGTATACTGTAATATGATCAGTGTTATTAATGGATTTTAATGGCTGCAGCTCTGTAACCATAGTGCAGAATTATGATGCCAACGCTTATATCAGTGTTTTGCGTCTATATTGTGTCTCAGTACCTTGATGGCTTTACTGATGGTGCAGCAACGTGAAACAGAGGTGATGTTATGAGTGAAGTTAGATGCCAGCAGGACAGAGTAGCGAGAGGGAAATGCACTAGAGTCACAGTAGCCCACACAGGCGTACACCACACGGGCTCCGTGACATGTTCCTTTCCGGTCACTCCTGATAGTCAAGTTAATTGCTGTGAGAAGCAGGAAAGGGAAAATGAATATGCATTTAACATTAGGACCTTCTATCTGATTTTGTCTCTCAGTTTGTTTGGGTGAGCTCTACTAGTAGTCAAAGCAAAGATTTCACCAGTCTTCCACTCATAAGTCATGATGCCCCTTGGATATCGAGATTATACAAGGCGGTAGCCATGGGCCATCACTTTGTAGCTCCAGAATAGAGAATGAATATAGAGCTGACATTCACATTGTGTCTCTTTTACTCTCAGGAGATTTGTATGGCTCAGTGTGTGTGTGTGTGTGTGTGTGCTCACGGTAGAGGTGGCAGCCTGGGCCCAGTGCATCAGAGCTCCAGCTAAAAGGCGTCAACAGCACCAGCAGCACTATAGGTAGCACGAGCACAAGAACATCAGGGGTCACACGCTGAGCCATGGGGACAGTGTCCTGCACAGGACAAAAAGTCACAGCTTAGCATATTCATGCATGATCTAATATGTTTAATTGGTCAGTTCCTCTTTATATTAATTATATTTTTTACATATAAAAAGTAGATCATTAAATCTTTCTTGTCTCAGACTTTGATGTTCAATGTATAGAAAGCAGTGAAGTTTATGCTTTTTTAAAGAATTGAATTATGGTCAGTTGTAAGAGTTGTGTAAAAAAAAAAAAAAACATTTTATGAGTTACTTTTGCCCAAACTGCCTTCCACCTACATCCCTCTCAAATTTGCCACTTCACAATAGCCACCATTTATATGTTGAATTTATGAAGTGAAATCCCTATCCTTATATAAACGTATTTGAACCTATACTATTTCTTATTACTATTAGGTAAGGTTTTTACAACTTCACAATGATTCTCATGCAGGAAGACTTGAAGTTTGTATTAATAATTACAGTTCTTTTCAAATTCCAGGTTGTTTCAAATCATATTTTAAGTTTAAGGTTAAGAAATGTACACATACATGCACTGAAAGACATCTTGTTAGTAGCGAATGCACTTTTGTCCTACTGTTGTTTGAGTGGAATAACAAACTAAATTTAAATATATTTACAGACCTCCCGAGCAAGACTATTCAGCCATGCTGAATATGAATGAATTTAGTATAGATGTGTTAGCTAAGAAACTCTGTAGAAGCACATTTATCCTGAATGTTTTATCTTCCACATCCCCAATATCTTAATCTAAACTTCATCAGAGCAGTACTTAATTCACACATTTAAATGAACGTGAACCAGATCAATAGAAAAAGAGTCAAAAATTGAAGGCATTTCATACAAACCAGTTATCTGAAATGACATAAATACAGTCAGTAAAGACAATGAAATTTTGAAAGCAGTAATCATTATTACAGTTATGTAAATGTTTTTGCGTAATATGTGTTTGTATGAGTAAACAAGCAAAAAAGTAAATAAAAGAAAAGGTATGCATAAATATGATAATGCATATTTTGGGAACAGAACCTTTGTACAGAAAGAAAGGCGTTCAATTGATGTAGAAAGGCTTCGTTACCTGTTGGTGTTAATCGTGTTGTATCCTGATGTGTAAAGGTCAATAAGTCCTCTCTCTTTCACACTCTCCCTCTACTATAAGTAGTGTAAGCTCACCTCCCACCTTGCAAAATTTCGATACCACCTAGACACACCTACTAAGATCCTTTTTTACTTTTCTTCCAACTACTTTGACTCCTCATTCCATGAACCAGTAACACTGCAAAAGATGATGTCTCTGCACGTGAAAATATCTTCAATATAGTCACATTTATCTCGTATTTCTTATTATAAGATTACAATAAACCAAATTTAAGATTATTAAACCTATTTCTAGCCTTTTTTTTCTCTTTTCAAGCTTGGCAGGTATTTTAGCTAATTTTAAACAGTGATTTCTAGAAAGTATCAAAATTATCTGCTAAAAGAATATAGCTTGAAATGGCGTGAATATACACTGAACATTACATAACATTAAAACCACTGACAGGCGATGTGAATAACGTTGATTATCTCATTACAAAGGCAACTGTAAGAGGGGTGGGATATATTAGGCAGCAAGTGAACAGTCGGTTCTCGATGATTAAGTGTTGGAAGCAGGAAAAATGGGCAAGCGTAAGGATCTGAGCAACTTTGACAAGAGCCAAATCGTGATGGCTAGATGACTGGGTAAGAGCGTCTCCAAAACGGCAGGTCTTGTGGGGTGTTCCCGGTATGCAGGGGTTAGTACCTACCAAACGTAGTCCAAGGAAGAACAACCAGTGAACTGGTGACAGGGTCATGGGTGCCCAAGGACCATTGATGCGCGTGGGGAGAGAGGGCTAGCCCATCTGGTCCGATCCCACAGAAGAGCTACTGTAGCACAAATTGCTGAAAATGTTAATGCTGGCTATGAGAGAAAGGTGTCAGAAGGCAAGCTGGTGGAGGCAGGGTGATGCTCTGGGCAATGTTCTGCTGGGAAACCTTGAGTCCTGGCTTTCATGTGCATGTTACCTTGACACATACCACCTACCTAAACATTGTTGCAGACCAAGTACTCCCCTTCATGGCAACGGTATTCCCTAATGGCAGCGGCCTCTTTCAGCAGGATTGGTTCAGGAATGGTTTGAGGAACATGACAAAGAGTTCAAGGTGTTGACTTGGCATCCAAATTCCCCAGATCTCAATCCATTCGAGCATCTGTGGCATGTGCTGGACAAACAAGTCTGATCCATGGAGGCCCTACCTCGCAACCTACAGGACTTAAAGGATCTGCTGTTAATGTCTTGGTGCCAGACACCACAGCACACCTTCAGAGGTCTTGTGGAGTCCATTCCTCAACGGGTCAGAGCTGTTTTGGCAGCACAAGGGGGACCTACACAATATTAGGCAGGTGGTTTTAATGTTATGGCTGATTGGCGTATTCAAGATGTTTTTATTTGATAAGACGTCATTTTTCGAACCTACATGTTAAGAAGATACAAACAGAGAAGATCTAAAAATGACATACCTGTCAGGAGTACTTCTATTGTCCCAATGGAACCCACCTTTTGCACATTTACAGACCTCTGTGTGTAAGCATAAGTGTGTGCAGATGTGTTATCACAGTTGAGAGACTTATAACATACATGTCTGTTATATTAAACTGTTACTCAGATATTACGTTGACATTATTTATGTTTTTTTCCCTTTCATTATTTATTTTCAGTTTCCAAAATAGTACATATATTCAGTGAATCAACTGAACATGATTTTAGTTGCTTTATTTAATACAAAACGTCAGCGGAAAAGAAAGGAAATGAAATGGACGGGAAAGAGAGCAAACCCACAGAGCTATGACTATCACATTATATTATGTTTATCCTGTTTATCCTAACCCCATTAAAGTTAAAGATAGCATTCCAGATCCTGCTACATTTATCTGTTTCGTCATTGTTACACAACCTTTAAAAAATACATTTCTCATTTCCCTGTTCATATTTCATATACTGATGTAACCTACACTTATTCCTCTGAGATGAGTTATCTGGGGGTTGATGTACACTTCTACTCATTTTCTTAGAAAATCTGATAGGTATACAACTTGTTACAAAGATCTGTCTCCATAGTCTCCTTTATCATCATGGCACCAGTAGAATGACAACGTAACAAATGACACTGAAGAAAAAAAAAAGATATTAATATATTTTGTTTAATTCTCTCATGTTTCTAGGTTAAAATGTTGCAGTCCAAACTGAAAATAAAAAAGCAAGAGTCAAATGTGGCTTCAGGGACCTTTGAATCATGACTAAAGTTGGCACACTTTGAGAATTTAATTTTTAATTGGTCTATACTGTACAAACAATAAAGTATCATATAGCTATATTTATCACCCTATGACGAAAGTTTCACTTTTAGGAAAGGTGGCCTTAGGATACATAGGTACAGAAACCCTATTTTTCCCTAAGAGCGTAGCTTGTGATGATCTGTGAAGGCTGCTGTAGGGTAAATGTGTGGTTGGGAAGATGAGCAGAGACAGGAGACACGTACGTAAAGCCTAAGCGAACTAATGAAGTCACCTCCTTCATACTAGCGAGGGCACAAAACACAGGGTTTTTTCTAAGAGAGGGGCAGGTTACAAGTGAAGTTTTCATCTCGAATATACTTTTTTTTTTTACTGAAAAATGTGAAATGTGATGTCTTTTGTAAAAGAAACATTTTCTGGGGTTAACAGAATTCATTTTCAAATAATTATGGTAAGGACTAATGTGAAAATGCCTGTGAACTTGACAGTGTCATCAGCTCCGTCTGAACAGCAGGGAGAAGGGAAACGCTGCAATGCTGAAAACAAAACATAAAACAGTGGAGAATGATGGAGCAGTGGAGAATCAGTGCACAGACACATCAGGCTGTGAGCTGCTGAGGGTTTTCTCACCTAGCCAGTCTAGCGAGGACTCCAGGTTTCTCGCTCTCTGTGGATTTAGAATCAGGGGCATCCTGCTCAACAACTTGAGAGAAGATTTCCAGTCATCACAATTAGTGTGTACATGTATCTGGTAGAAAAATGATTGCGGAAAACAGATAAGAGTTAAAGTGATGTTCGTACTGACTACGTGACTCACCATGAAACTCTGGGCTTGTGGCACCTGGTGAAGACTCCTCTGAATCAGCATATGCCTGAGAGACAAGAGTGGGTATAAGGTGATGGGTAGGCTCATAAATTTAACACTAGTTATAAAAGCAGTTTCATAGTTTTAGTAATGAACATATTGAGGCTTGTTATGAAACCTGATTACACTAATATGTCAGGTTGTGTAATAACGGATGATTAAGCACCGAGACACAGACAGACAACGTTTCTGTGCACAAGCAATAGACAGATCTCTCTTACATACACACCTCATTGCCACAAACCATCTCTTCTGCACCTTCAGACAGGTTGGGCAAGTGTCTGAGAGAGACAGACAGAGATAAAAAGGTATGTGTTCTTTGTTAGTTGACACATTCAATTCCGGTTCCCATTTCCAGCACATTTAACATAAAAACAAAAAGCCTGTCTGAGGCACGTCTGCAAGCTTCTCCACCTGAGGCCACACCAATTACCTGAAAAACACTGTGTATTTTGGAGCGGGCAGGACACTGGATTATCTAAACTGTGGTACACAGAACAAGCCTACAGCTACAACTGCACAAATCTGATTTAACAGGAACTGTCAAATCAGTCTCTGGTTGGTTTATAGATATGCTCTTTTAGGATGGGATATTTATGTAATAGTTAACAATTATGTTCAGCCTGTTGGCTAAATGATGGCTTGATGGCCATGGCGCCGCCTCTATTTTATAACCACCGCCTCCAGGCAGTCGCCTAATGTAGCACATAAGACTAGTGACAAAGATCCTTTTCACATACAGTTGTCTCATGTGTCCTGTATCTGGATTCTATCCTGAAAAGATCTGAATCACATGCGTTTACAATTGTAGTAATGTGTCTCTGATTAGCCACACTGAAATCTAATGGCTGTATGACATGGAATTCATACTGTTTTCAACCATATGTTGTCCTTTGTTTTTGTTTTACATTTTAGTGGTAGTGTCCCAAACACAGAGACTTGGATTACAAAGATGAGCACATCTTTTGAATTCCAAGAGTCCAAAATCCATAAAGATCCATAAAAAATGACAAAATAGACAGAACAGAAATTATAAATATAGACAGAATCATACAGATCATACATCCACACCATGCACACAAAGTTTTTTCTTGTTCATGGTATCCTGATATAAACACTATAAAATATAACATTCATTCCATGCTATTTATTCTAGTCCCTTCTAGTCCCTTTCCCTCTGGTAAAGACACTAACTTATAATTCACATAATAAACCATGAACGTTGTTGAACTGTTCTGATGCTTATTGTTGTACAAGATCATTGTCAAGCCAAAGAGCTAAAATCTTCACAACTTCAAAAGCACACCTTTCTCCCAAAATAATCATCCTGAGTCCTCATGTTTGTTTTCCGCTTCCTGGCTTTTATTCACTTCGAAACTTTGTGCTGCCTATGCCCAAAATTATTATTGCATAATTAGTCTTGTCTTTATCCTGTACATATACTATATCCCTCTGTTAGGCTGTGTTCCCCATGAAGCCTTGACTGTGTTATCACTGTAGTTCTGCACTGACTCTGGTCAGCTTTGACTCAGTGGTTAAGGCTTTAGGCTCCTGAGCTAAAGGTTATGAGTTGACACTGTTGGGGCTTTGAGCAATTCTCTAAACTCTCAGCTGCTCCTATTTTAACTGTAAGTTGCTTTGGATAAAATCTCTTAGCAAATCAGTAGAACCACGTAAATGTAATGTAATGTAAATGTCTCGTATTCCTATTGTCTAGTTCTCTTCTACATAGTAATTTCGGGTTTTGACTTTGCCTGTGTTATTGGAGCTCAGCTGTGGATTTGCCTTGATTGAACATGACTCACTAATATGAAGCATCTTTTGACCTATGCCATGCATTTTTTACCATGTATCCTGGGTATGCTCTAATAAAAAAGACTCAGTATATGCAGTTTATTTATTTATTTCTTTAATTATCATAATTAAAATCTTAACCAAAAGATAATTTGGGGACCAGCTGCCCTGTAAGATTAGGCATGGTCAGTAATGAGCTTCACATCCATCCGCTGATAATCACACAAGAAAGCTACACTTTTCTATCTACACTATCTACGCTTTTAGAAAATGAATAGAAAAAAGAAAGAGACTTAAAAAGTTAGAATAAGGAAAAAAGAGAGAAATGTGTTGACCACATATTTACAACACCTACTGGAGACACAGATGTGCGTCCACCTTGTCATAATGGTGGTCTGAGCTCAGAGGGCCCTCTTGTGGTTCCTCTGTTCTCCTGCGCTTGGGTTCATTAGCTGGGGGAAGGGCACAGGAAGTAGGAAGCTGTGGACGGTCCAATCTAGATTCCCTCTCCTGTACAGGAAAACACAAGCCCGAAAATCAAATTAAAATCACTGATTAAAGAGAATGCACAAAACAATTACACAGATTTAAAACATCAACAATGAGCAGAATTAAATGTAAATATACACTGCCCTCCAAAAGTTTGGAAACGCCTGAACAAAATAGGGTTTTTGGGCAATATCAGCATAAATCCTCTTTAGTTAGTGACCATTTTGCATTGATAATAACGGACAACACAAACTATGAAAAAATATTTTATTAAATAAAAAGTTTATGAACATAAACATGAACATAACATAGAAAAATACTCAAATTTTGGATTCATCAAAGAAATCCCCATTAGCAGCTATTACAGCTCTACATACTCTAGGCATCCGAGCCGGTGTCTTGTCTATCATGGAGTGGCCTGCCCAATCACCTGACCTTA
>CM040978.1:14549575-14560650 GCA_022985145.1 Pangasius djambal
ATCATCTTTGGGCAATCCTCCAGGAGGCTTGGAGTAATATATCAAGTCAATGTTTGAATAAACTGACTGCTCGGATGCCTAGTGTTGTCCCTTATTATCAATGCAAAATGGTCACTAACTAAAGAGGATTTATGCTGATATTGCCCAAAAACCCTATTTTGTTCAGGCGTTTCCAAACTTTTGGAGGGCAGTGTAAGCAGAACAATTTCACATTTATTTCCATTTTAAATAAATTTGACATGTGTTACACAATCTTTGCAACTTTCCATGCTACACAACAGAACTGTCCGAACTGTCAGAGGTGGGGGATTATAGAATTGCATCATATTGTGCAGTAAACTCTTTAACTAGCATCATATTTTATCTCATTAACAGTATACTGAGGATGTAATGTAACTACTTTAGCTGTGAAATACATAATAGGGTAAATAGTTGTGAGGAATAAAAGTTGTTTAAAATGTGTGGTATACATTCACACCAGGTGGTGTAAAGTACTTACTGAAGGGTCCCATTTGTTTGCATGGTTTACTGGAGGACAAAAACAGATGCAAGCACTAATTACACAGCTAATCATGATGTTGTTTAGGAATGTGTATGTATAAGCTACTAAGTGTTGTTCACCTGTGAGTGGAGGGATTGGCTCATTTGTCTCCACATACAATGTGATGAGGAAGGGGTAAGCAAATAATTTCTTGTCTCCTTTCTTGAATCTTAACTCCGACACACGCTCCCACCTACTCTTATCTGCAGGCAGAGTACTGAATCATTCCGAAAATTATTCTGACCAACAGTTCACAGCTACTTTAGGTTTTAGCTAACTTTTAATCATCAATAAACAATGGCAATGTAGTCGTTGTAGTTGAATTCATACATTCACTGAATAGGCAGGGCTACAGAGTGAAGAGTATAACTGTACATGTATATCTGTCTATCATAAGCATAGAATATAGCGTACAGGGAAAGATGTTGAAATGCTGCGTGGCGAATGGATGAAGATGGTCCAGGCTCATGAGTACAACTCGTACAGCATTCTGTAAGACAGTATTATGATAATGAAGACTTTCACGTACAGCTATTATAGTTCGTGTAATGTGATTAAACTAGTTCTCTCTCTGTTACCTCAAGCTCCTCATTGACAAACTCACTGTCCAACATGTCTTCTTCACCACTACAAAACACCCAAAGTAAATGAGCAAGTGGAGTTAATATACTAGCAGAGGGTCAGTCAACAATCTCCTAAAGCTCTGCCCTAGACTACAAAGAACTTTTATATTAAATTTTACAGTATATATGCAATCCATCAAGAGTGGAATGTTGCTTGATGTCTGTGTGGAGTTGCACATGTTCTCCCAGTGCTCCTACAATTTCTGGATCTACCGCAAACCTGACCAGGATAAAGCAGTTATTGAAGATGAATAAATAAATGTACTCCATTTGCCTTATTAACCAAAACATGATTGTTTGGCAAGGAGTGTTTATGCCCCAAAACATATATTTCTATATTTTTAACAGTCTAGGTTTAATGTGTAATATTAACAGTATTATTAATATTGGAATGTATAACAAGCTATTTAATCCTCTCTCTTGCCTGATTTTACTTCCTCGTCTTATCTTGAACTTGTAGACGTGTTGGCCAACCTGAAAGAATCTGGTTTCAGGTATAGGGAATGAGAAGGCCTGGACTGGCATGATGTTACTTCACTTCAAGAGACTGACCTGCTGACAGAAAGAAATGCAGGTTGTTGTTAATAGGTAATAGAGGTAATAGGGACTTGGTAATAGCCGACATTTTCTCAACATTTCCCTGCTATGTCTTCTGGATAAACCTACTATGTATATCCTATGTATAGTATAACCTGTATGTACAGTTATATATTTTTCTCAGAGTAAAGATGGTTTCCTTCAAAATTAGCTTACAATGCTCATAAATCCATGTTCATTTCAATCTAAATTCGCTATGTAAGTTTACCTAGCTGGCAGACAGAGACACATTTTGGTTTTGTATTAACATCCTGAAACAAAGTAGAAGTAAAACCTTTAAAAGTCAGATGTATAGATATACCGGTATGTTCTGTCAGTCAAGAGAGTCTCCTAACTCCTAACAGTTTAGAGTTGGAGTTTAGAGTTAACGCTGTCAGTCCCGCGCTCATCTGATTGGACGGTTCAGCGTCCAGTAAGCCGCGACAGTCCTGCTGTCTCTATGGTTACGAACGCCAGAGTCCCGCCCATATTATCACGTGATCGAGGTAAGACTAAACATGGCCGAACAGTACCGGAGAAACAGGATTTTAACTATTTAGAAATTTGTGTCAAAGTTCCGTTTAGAGTAAGTTTTCGTCACTTTATTTGCGTCTCAGACTCGTATAATAAACTACTCTAATTCTTGTATTAACACATTTATGAATTTCCTAATGCTAACGGTGCTCTCTGCTTTGTAGAGTAGTAACTACTAGGGAATGTTAGATACTGCACCAGATCTAGTAAATAGTGCAGGGTTTTTGAGGCGTTTAATCATTTTTACTCATGTTCCAGAGCATAGTGGAGAATATCCAGTGTACTGTGGAACCACACAATGTACTGCAATAGGGTAGTGTCCAAATTATTCAACTGAATATCCAATAATGAAAGAATGAATCTTCACTCACTATTCCATAACTATAATATTGGTACCTGATTTTACTCTAAACGATTCGTTACAGTATATGTTCCTATGACTTTACACTATTTTATGCTACATACAATAATAATCGTCTTGAACCTGAGAGTATCCTGACATTGGGTTGTTATATAGAAATGTATAGAAGCCTTTTGTATTAGCTGTGATTTGTTCAGGTGCAATTGTCCTCTTAACTTATCTATCTATCTATCTATCTATCTAAGTGATTTGAACATATAGGTCTAGTATTGTGTATGGTTGACAAGGATCTTGGTTTAGAGCACAGGTTACCAACCCTGTTCCTGGAGTACTCCCTTTCCTGCACAATTTAGTGTTTTCCCTGAATGAGTGCTTTCCACTAAAATGTGCAGGACAGGGAAAACTCCAGGACCCAGTCCCGCCCATATTATCACGTGATCGAGGTAAAACTGAACATGGCTGAAGAGTACCAGAGAAACAAAATGTAACTATTTAGAAATTTGTGTCAAAGTTCCGTTTAGAGAAAGTTTTCATCACTTTAGTTGTGTTTCAGACTCGTATAATAAACTATTCTAATTCTTGAATTCATACATTTATGATTTTACTAATGGGGGTACTCAGGACCCGGGTTGGGAGCCTGTGTGCTAGAGGATGCTGTCACATGGAGTCACATGCTGTCTGGAGGTGTGCCGGAGGTTAAGGGTGATATGTAGGGTCATTGTGCTGCGACTTATCACCACTAGGCTATATTAGAAACAACGCTGAAAACTGTTTATGTTCAAATGTGACTTAAAGTATAGGCCCTACATCAACAATGCTGAAGCTTTGTCCATTAATGACATTGGTGCGAATGAATTTCATTTGCAGACAACATACTCAGCTTGCCATTTGCTTCTCTTCTCTCTTTCAAGTAATGCTACAGGTTAATTTATTTCTAATTTCTGTCTATACCAAAGCCTAATCTGTCTCTCTCCCTGCAAAGCTCTTGGTTTATAGTTGCTAAATACATGCAGCATTTTGAAAGACCGTATCAGTATAATGGAGACTTTCATGTACAGCTATTACACAGCTTTCATTTACAGCTGTTGCTATTATAGTGAATTATAACTTTCATGTACAGGTATTATAGTTCACAGCTGATGTGACTGAGAGCTAATTTCTCTGTAACCTTGTGTTTCTCAGATTAGATCTGGGTCTTGTTCCGTGCTTAATAGTTCCCAATGACTGACCACAGGCCTTGTGTCCAGCTGAACACCGGAGCTCAGATGCCACTATTGGGTTTGGGCACGTTCCGTTTGCGAGGCCCTGAGGAAACTTATCGGACTGTGGATGCTGCCTTAACAGCAGGCTACCGAGCTTTCGATACAGCAGCAGTGTACCGCAATGAGGCAGATATTGGCCAGGCCCTTCGCACCTTGTTGCCCAAACATGGGCTTTCCAGAGCTGATGTGTTCATAACGTCTAAACTAAGTCCCAGGGACCAGGGTTCCAAAGCCAGGGATGGCTGTTTGAGAAGCCTGGAGCAACTAGGCTTAGATTATATTGACCTGTTTCTCATCCACTGGCCTGGTACACAGGGGCTGGATGTAAAGGATAAGCGAAACCCTGACAATCGAGCTCAAAGTTGGGCAACCTTGGAGGAGTTCCATGCAGAGGGAAAGTTCCGTGCCATTGGAGTGTCGAACTACACGGTGAAGCACATGCAGGAGCTGCTGAAGAGCTGCAGAGTCGTTCCAGCCATTCTCCAGGTGGAATTCCACCCCAGGTTGGCTCAGAGGGAGCTAAGGGCATTATGTGAGGAAAGTGGAGTGTGTTTCCAAGCGTACTCCTCCCTGGGGACAGGCGTACTCCTCTCTGATCCTTTGGTTCAGGAGATGGCAGAAAGCTGTGGAAAAACTCCGGCTCAGGTGCTTCTGAGGTGGGCTGTGCAGCAAAACATACCCGTGTTGCCGAAATCATGCCAGCCCGACCGGGTGCAGGAGAACGGGTGCCTGTTTGACTTTGAGCTCAGTGACAGTGACATGGCAAGGCTTTCTGCTCTGGACTGCAGGGAGAAGTTCTGCTGGGACCCCTCATTGGTACTCTAGACTACCTCCAGTGTCAAATCTAGAACAGTATCAGTTTTGTCAGACTTCCAGATGCTGGTTTAGGTTTATTCAACTGGTTGTTGATTAATATATTACTTCATGAGTTTGTTATTGGTGAAATTGAACATGATGGCGATGTCAGGGCTCTCATAGTTGAACATCAGAAACATACAGAAAAAGAAATGTTAACACTTCGTAGTTTTCTTTATATAACAATGAACAAGGAGATTCATGATTGAATGAAAATCAGGAAATTATAACTACAGGTCTCCCTAAAAACCAGACATTTTATATATATATATATATATATATATATATATATATATATATATATATATATATATATATACACACACACACACTTTTATAGACTTTTATATGTACTGTATTGTATATGTAATTATAATACAGTATTATAAATAATTATGATATTGTAGTCAGTGCCATAACTAACTTATAAAGATCAACCACTGAGGTTCTGAAGAGTAATCTGGAAGGCATTAAATTTGAATTTGACTGGTAATTAAAATGATATTGGATCAAACAGAATCTGTCTTCTTGCAATGAGGGATGAAAGTTCATCATCAACAGAATAAAAATGACTAAAATGTTATTACGGACATATTTATGGTGTCTTCAGTAAGATATTACTAAGATAATACTGTTTTGAATTTCAGTGCTAGATGTCTAAGAAGTGTCTTGTGACTGCATGTAAATGATAGCAATGTAATTTTTTTTAATACTGAAAGTGCTGAAAACCATGCATCGCTACTTGAATGTAGATTAGTGTTTTATCTGAATTCTTTACACTAATCCATATATACTAGTTAATCCATATATACTAATTATTAGTATATTCATATTATTTAAATTCTATGTAAAAGTTATGTTGTAAAACTACACTCTCCCCAAAACTCTCAGACTGGTTCGCTGCAGCTAAATACTGTTTAAGAACAATACAAACCCACACTCTTGCAGTGCTTTCTTTAATAAATTCTTATTTATTTTTCACATTGTAGTGGTTATAAAATGTAATGGTAGATTATTCAATAACCTAAAAATCATAAAGGCATTACAAGACATTTTCTATTTCTATTTATTGATGTTACAAGTAATATCAGTGAAACTAAGGCCCTGCTGCTATCTCTTCTGGTCTTTATTGCTCTCTGCTTGTAGAATGTTCCATAAAGACAGAGATAGCAGAATATGTGAATCATATACAAAAACTGTTCAAAGTCCTTTTCACCCACCCTTCATACCCCTACATAGAGCAACAGGATAGATCAGCTATTACTTATGTTTTATTTTAAAATTAATCATCTGTTGATTTAGTATGTTTATTTGCTGAAAATCATTCATCTACGTCTTTCAGTTAAGGCTGTATCAATGGAAAGGGGTGGTAAAAGTTATAAAATTTGCACCTGAAAGATATGTTTGTTATTGCGTTTGTACAGATTTCATTAGCTCATACCATAGCCAAGAAACATTTCCCTACAGCCCTGAAAGATGGCAGTGAATGACAGTGTAACATCCTTCTTCATGCTCCAGTAGTTCTGACTGAATCTCACACACACTGAACTAACCGGTCATTCTCACAAAACAGCTTGCATAGTTTGCCCACAGTAATGGAGCACAGACCCAGGAAAGAATCTCCATCTGTTTTTATCCGTAGTAGTAAACGTCACTCAGGCGACGCTGGAGACAGACTGGTCCAGAGTCCCAGTATCCAACAACTTCTGAGAAATGTTTTATAATAGTCCATGAAGACAGAGCATCAGTCCTTCACTTCTGGGGGCTGAAAGCTTCCTCTTCATCCCTTATATACGGCATAACCAGCGCTCTCTCTCTCGTTGTGTGCTCCACTGATGTGTCACTCTGCAGGACGGGTGTTCTGAGCTGTCAGACTGCTTACGGTCTCAGTGTCTGACTCTTGGTGGCTCCAGAGGAAGTTGAACCAGCTGGGGGAGGTGTGCATCTGACGGGCTGTACCTGCACTCCTCACCCTCTTCATCTGTCACAGGAGGAATTTAATATTACACATAATACACACTAACTGTATGTAGTTTTCCTGCTTAGTTACATTTCAGGTAAAAAGCAGGACATTTTACTTAGACATGTAGGCATCTGTCAGGCTGATTTTTCTTAAATCTTAAAAACTAGTCGTCTCATAATGTAGAAGTTGAAAGGTATTGAAGACATGTTTGGTGTCTAAATTTGCAAGTTATTCGGATGCCAATACTATTTTGTAGTTTCATTTGTAAATTTATATTGATGCAGACCTATTCTGCTATTTTATTAAACTGTTTATGTACACATGGTATTTTATGAGCCAAACATTGTTTCTGAGGCATGTTTGGGATGATTTAAGCTGGTAGTTTGCACAATGCTAAACTGGTGGCTAGAAGCTTTCCTGACTTGTTAGCCACACCATCAGCTCCTGCACCAGACTACAGAAGTAAACACCAAACATGTGAAATATTCCTTAAATCTGCCAGCAGCTTCAAACCCTCAATCACTTTTTCTGCTCTTCTATTTGAGCTATAAGTGTTTTATTTTTACCCCTTTGTCAAGTAAGGTGTCAAACTCATCGCTCATCTTCCTCAGCTCTCTGCCGTATTTCATTGCGGCCCATAAAACTGGAGGTGCTGAGCGGGACCGAGGTCGGAAAGGATCTCCATCTCCAGATTTCCCATCACTAGCCTCCTGGAAGTCCTCTTCATTTATAGAGAAATTTCTGCACCTTGCCGTTACCTCTCCTACAATCAGTAATAACAGAGACAATGTGGCATCTCCATGAACGTTATAAGTCCTAATGTTTAGTGTGTGGAAATTCTTCATCTCTAACTCTTTACTTTCTTTACTCACAAAACTAGATGACATGTTTTCAACTAGGGATCACTGTGCTTTGTGTTTGTGCCTCCTGGATACGGAGTATATGACACAGGTGAATGCATCTGTACATTTCCCACAGGCCCAAGCCTAGAGACAGACTCACCTCGGGATGTCTGTGTATCAGCTAGGTAGTGCTCAGAGTGAGACGCCTCACCTCCCTGCTTGGCCTGTAGGTGCTCTGTGTCTTCTTGATCACCTGATGTGTCAGACTCATCGGATATCGTGCATATTTTAGCCATTGTGAGAACTAGAACAACAGTGAAAGCAGACAGCGTCAGAATTTCAACCCTAGTAACAAAAAGGGACAAATTAGTGTTGGAGCCTAATTAAGGTATAGGAGCCTAATATAATACATGGTCCAAATGGTAACAGGACAAAAAGTAACTGTCTAATATGCTCAAGGCTAATTTAAGATTTGACTACATTAACAGTTGTTCTACAGTCAGAAATAGACATGACTGACAGTGTGTAAGGAATGAATGTTACGAGTTCTATCCCAGGAATCTGAACTGCTTGCACAGCTGATGAAGGACTTCCATCCGAGAGGCTTTGTTTCTCTACAATTAATTATATTTTTGTGCGTCTAAAAGCAAAATTAAAATACATTGTGCCCTGTGATGGACTGATGTGTATTCCTGCCTCACATCCAGTGTTCCTGGGATAAGCTCAGGATCCAAATCAACCCTGACAAGTCCTTACTGACGGTGAATAAATAGTGAATGAATAAATATTACATCATTCTGGTCTTACTCCTATGTTGTCCCAAGGGTGTTTACAGAAAATACTTCATATTAATGGAGAAACAGATACAGATAAACAGAGAATAAAGTTGAGAGTTGTAACTATACCAGTAAAATATGAACACCTCAGAATCCTGTCTCTATTTTGAAACCTGTTCCTGTGGAGTAATTTCCTGTGTAGCAATATCCTGTATAGTAACTCCCACTAAACCTAAATGAAAAGGCTGTTTATTAAATAAAGTCTGTTTGTAACTAAGATAGTTGTGTATAATAGCAGGAAACACTGCAGCTGTCAGCATATTTTCCCTTCTTCCACCACACACACCACTGTATTGTCACTCGGCGTCTGTTTTTCTTCACACACACACACACAGACTCACACACACACTCGGTTACTGCACCGTAAATTCACCCGTCTGTGAACGTGATTCGGTTTAAACTTGTTAAGTTCATTAACCTGACTAGGTTGATTAGGTCAGTCAGTGTGCTAGTTAGTTAGCTGTACTTTCATGTTATTGCTATACTTTACTAACTTCAACTACTTCCGCCTTATAAATATGGTAGCTAACCTAAACTACTTTCACTGTTCAGTTTTTTTTTTTGTGTGTGTGTGTTTTTTTTAAGTACACACAAATTTATTGACACAAAAGATGCCTTCTGGTTAACTAGCCAATGTTATAAAAGCAAATAAGCGCACACGTAAATGGTTAACTGCAAGTTTACTCGCTGGAGGGTGAACACCAGCACACTTAGCTAGGTTAGCTAACTTGTTAGTTCTCGGTCTCTCTTCCATGTTTATATTGAGTAAATGATTTGGCAGACTTTTCTAGCATACTCTTACAGGCAGTACAGTGTTTCTTACCGAATTTTGGCGCCAGTCGCCGGCTGCACAGCAGAAAACCTCCCTCGTTACCAGCTAACCTGAAGAGTGTGTTTGGCGCTGAGCAGGGTTGCCAGATCTGTAGCACGACTCATATTTTCTATCACCACAAAAACCAGCTCATTGTTAACAGATAAACGTATTCTCCTTCCTAACTACCAACATCAGATGTACTACAGTGTACTGCAGTGACGTTGTAACGTTATACAATAATTTTATTTTTTGTAAAACATTGTTAAAAACCAATTTATTATTTTTATTTATTTATTTACATAAAAATAAAGAATAGCTATTAGCCTGAATAAAACGATTCACTCACTCTCAACGTAGTATATCAATACCGCACAAATATAAAGATTATGAAATGGATTGAAATGTAACCGTTCCTGCATGCTTTATATTTTATTAAAAATATACTATACTGCATATAAGGTAAAAAAAAAAAAAAGTGTAGCTCGGGGAAAAAAAGAGAACCTGGCAACTCTAAAGACCAGTGTTGTGGAGCAGTCACAGTGCCATCAACAACACAACTGCTGAACAGCCAAGCACACACATATTTCATTTCAATATTTTATTTTACTTTGTTTTATTTTATTTTATTTACTTCCTGATAAATAGTTGTGTCCTATAAATAGTTATAGGTCTATGTTTTAAGTAAAGTAACAGATCCATTTTCGTGTTCAATGTGAATTTTATCTTATATTAGACTTTGTTTATATCAAAAAACATAAAATGATGTAACTAATATTATATATGACCTATACATTTAATTAAAGGATTTAATTTCAGGGTGTAATAACAGGTTTCCATACACTAGATGTCACTACTGTTCAGTATATCACAGTCACAACTGCGCTTTATTACTCATATGCAGTTCATCCAAAGTTAATGAATGATATCTATCTTATATTGATTGAAATATATTTGTCTTGTAGGTATTCTGACCAAATCCCACAACTGCTATACACATATAGAGCTACTATGAAGCCCACACAGTAATAGCATTATGTGGCCATTCATTTGCCATTAACACGTGCTCTGCACATGCACACTGTCTTATACAGTATTAGGTGCTGCTGCAGTGCTCTTGACCATTCTCGGATATGCCACTGTTACATTTTGATATGAAGTATTCACAATTTACAAACAAAATACAGAATATAGCCAAAAATGTGGACACCTGACCATTACACTTATATGTGATTGTTGAACATCCCATTCCAGATTTAGTCTTCACTCTTCTGGGAAGGCTTTCCACTAGATTTTGGAACATGGACGTGGGGATTTGTGCTCATTCAGCTACAAGAGCATTGGTGAGGTCAGGCACTGATGTTGGGTGAGGAGACCTGGACTGCAGTCAGGTTTCCAGTTCATCCTGAGATCAGGGCTCTGTGCAGGCCACTTGAGCTCTTCCGCTTGACCTTGACAAACCATGTCTTCGTGGCCGTTGCTTTGTGCACATGAGCACTGAGAAACGTTTTGGGCTTGAACCCCTTAGTTCCAGCAAGGGAAACTGTAATGCTACAGCATACAAAGACATTCTAGACAATTGTGTGCTTTCAGCTTTGTGGCACCAATTTGGGGAAAGCCCAGGTATAAGCGTGAGGATCAGGTGTCCACATACTTTTGGCCATATAGTGTATATCTTTACAATATATAAACCTTATTCACAAAAAAAACCTAAATGAAAATCAAGATAGGTATTCAAATGCAACTGTTTGCACTGATTTCCCATTCGTCCTGATTTGGTGTTAAATGAAAAATTAAACTTCGTTTATATACATATTCATATATATATATATATATATATATATATATATATATATATATATATATATATA
>CM040978.1:14560750-14578869 GCA_022985145.1 Pangasius djambal
ACGCAGTGTGGTGTGTTGGCTAAGTTACAGGGTGGAGAGGAGTGTATGAAAATGTTGTCTTGTTCTTCTTCTTCTTCTCTCGGTAACTCTTCAGACTTCCAAAGATTCTTCCCTTAACTTGTCATGCAGCTAGCAGCTGGCTAAGCAGCTCTCTCACTGCTAACAATTAACACACAGCAAAGAGAGCAGACTTAGTATTCATGTCACATGCATGTGCAGGCTGCTCTCTTAAAGCACGCCGGTGGTAGCGTTAAACACACACACACACACACACAGACAGACAGACAGGAGAGCACTCTTTCTAACCGCTGTGATCATCGGAATGTAACTGAAGAAAGCGCTGAGTTTCCCAATTTCCTAATTAATGTTAGCTCATGTGTTGCCTCGCGCCATCAGAGGTACTTGTCATTCCTGCACTTATTTATTTAAGCAGTGTCAACACTGTCTGACTACAAACACGTGTTATGTACATCATGCATCAGAAATATCACTTGCTCTAGACCTATCTCAGTGATTTGTCCATACACACTACTCATGAAGCGGTTAACTTTGTAAATGTCCTCTCTCAGGCTGTCTTACAGGTTGTTCAAAGTTAAGGTACAAGACGAAATAAGGGTCTGTTAACGTGTCTTTATTTTAATATGAATGAACAAAATGCATAACGCAGATCAGTTATTAAACTATATGGACAAAAGTATGTGGACACCTGATCATCACATGCTTATATGCTTACTAAACATCCCATTCCTGATTTAGTCCCCTTTTACTCTTATAATAATCTCCACTCTTCTGCGAAAGCTTTCCACTAGACCTTTTAAGTGCGGCTGTGGGGATTTGTGCTCATTCAGCTACAGGAGCATTAGTGATGTTTGGTGAGGAGGCCTGGTGTGCAGTCTGCATCCCAGTTCATCCCAAAGGTGTTGGTTAGGGTTGAGGTCAGCGTGTCTGTACAGGCCACTCGAGTTCTTCCACTCCAGCCTTGGCAAACCCTGTCTTCATGGAGGTGTGCACAGAGGCATCGTCATGCTGGAACAGGTTTGGGCTCCTTAGTTCCAGTGAAGAGAAATTGTAATGCTCAACATACAAAGCCACAATTCTACACAATTCTGTGCTTCTAACTTTATGGCAACAGTTTGAGGAACAACCATGTATGGGTGTGATGGTCAGATGTCCACATACTTTTGGTCATATAGTGTATGTAATAAAAATCTCAAATCCCCCCAGTTGTTGTTCACTCTTATAATATTTTTGAGAATGACTTTTCCATAAAATCTCATATTATCAGTATTTATCATGTTGTCTCTATAAGCTTGTATGACACAGCTTAGCCGAAGTCTAGTTGTTTTGTTTAGTTACGGTCAGCAAAGTTCTCCCTGGTGTATGATAGCTGTCATGTATGATAAAGTTAAGAGCATGCTAGGAGTAGCAGCAGAGGTAGCATCGTAATGTGTTTACACGAGTAGCATATTACACATATTACCAAAGAGTTTTCAGTGCAGTTGCGTCGCTGTGCGGAGAAACAGTGGTTGCTATAATATGATTTTAGGTTGAGTCCAGAGGGAGGGGGTTGCAGTGAAGTCAATGTTTAGTGACCTCACAGCGGGAAACAAAATGGGCCATGGAGTAAGAAACTTGGTTGGGTGGGGAAAAACTGAAAAGGTAAACAGTACCAGTCATAAATGCATTTTAATCAGTATTTTGGAAAAGTCCGCAGGTAACCAGCCAATAATGCTTCACGAATAACTGACACCGTAACAGCCCTGGTATATATAACTGAGTAACAGATGTAATGCACCACAACCCAAATCGGTCACTTTTGCTTACAAACACACCCTACTTTAATCTAATTTCTTCTGTAGCCTGCTGGTCTTTAACCATATATATAACATACCTGTTTATCAGTTCTTTCTACTTAGCAGTTGTTAAGGCTGGCATAATGTGTTTTCACTCCGCTGTGCAAATACGTTGCTGAGCAGCTTAATGTGAATCATGAAAGCAGTGGCACAATGTGGCCATACACTGGTGAGAAGCCGTGGCTAATTTTAGTTTATGTGTGTGTTGTACACTGATAAAGGCTTCATATTTTCACTTCCTCGTTGGAGTGACTTGCGTGATAGCCGGGGTGGTGGGGGGCCTGGACCGTCTTGTGCCTCTCTGCTCTGCCTTTGTAACACGAGAGCTCTCTGAACTGGATTATTTTTGTCAGTGACAAAGCAAATCATTCTATACACTGGATCATATTATCTAATTTCCCAGAGTACATTATTAATAGCGTTCACCTCATGTCAGAATTACTGTAATTGCTAGCTCCTACTCAGAGCTGGTCATTATCTCATACTCAGACATTAGTCATTTCTGTGGTGGCACACCCAGCAACAAAATGGATACAGCGGAGTCATATTGTAAGCCCTTTCACTGGTTTGCTACAGCTAACTTCTTCATGCTAAAAAGTGTAACTACAGTGTAGTGGGTATTATGAGGTTATTAGCAGGAAAATGGCAGAACTGTCATTATAGAAAATTAATCAACACCTTCTGATGAATAAGTAAGGAATAAAGCATGAAGGGACATGCTGTCGTAGAACCATAAACAATGACAGGAGGCTGTAATATTTTCCAATAACAGCACAAACCAGTGTGTTTTACTTCTCTATACCATGGCAATTCACCGGTGATTCCAATTTCTTTTTTTTAATTAATCAATGATTGACACCTTATCCATTTACAGTTACGTTTAATGTTATGGAATGTCCGCAAAATGAGTTCGTTCCTCTTATCACTTATTTTATAACAGCTATAAACAGAATCGTTTCCTCATCAGCCTACCTTTTTTTTTTTTTTTCCCTCACTCTTAAAGATAATAAGATAAAAAGCAGCTTGTCCGGTTACAGCCACAAGATTTTCCCATGCTGAAAATGTAATACTGCAGCTTTATCTCTGACTATTACAACGACTTGACGGAGGAGCTTCCATCCGAAAATGCTAAATGAACGTCTCCTCAAAAAAAAAAAAAAAAAAAAGATATCAAAGATGACGTGTTTTTTAATCCGTTTGTATGTGGAGTGTCCGCTCTACAAGTCCTTATGTAAGCCGTTACTACAGATTCAATACCAAGTGCGTTAATATAAACCTTGCAGCTGTAACTGCTGTCAGAACTGTTGTTATAGAAAACTATTCAGTGCCTTCTGACCAATCAGATTTGAGCAATCAGTAATCCTGACTTTTTCACTCTTAAATACCTTGGAATCCATTATTTTTGTTTGTGTGTAATGATATAAGAACTATCAGGTCAGAGATTTCTGAGTGTTACTAAGGTGTGAACGTTTAAAATTTTTTTTTTTTTTTCCCAAATGAGAAACCTGTAATTAGCATAATTCTAACATGAACACAATATAACTACAGACTGGTTTTGCTATTTGTGTCCCCTGTGAGAGCTGATTGTGGATTTGTACTTTAAAATGATGTCTGTAAGTACATTATATAAGTCAAATCAGAATTATCATGCTTAAATGAGCAACATGTTTATATATGTTAACATATATTATATATATTAACATATGATGCAGAGCTCGCTTAGCTTGCACAACCCTGCCTTTTCTATTTCTTTGTTATTCTGTCATTCTCTCCCTGTCAAGTCTTCTGTGTTGTAAGTATAGGTGTTTTTGTGCCTGAACGAGCTTGAGCTCAGGCTGCTGAAGGCTATATGAGATCAGCAGGTTTACTCCTGTTTTCAGCAACAGGTTCACTCTGAGACTTGCTTTGCATTTGACGAGATGAAGGTGGTGCTGGATCAGGTGTTTCATCTCAAACTGTTCTGTGCTTTCCATCTTCCTGCAGAAGAGACAATTCTCTGCCAGTGAAATCCGTTTGATTCCAGCACCAACATGCTCCAAAGCAAAACTCTTGGTTCTACAGCCATACAGCACAGGGGACGTTTGAAAGCTGTTGTTTAAAAAAAATGAAAGAATGCGAATACAGTGAACTAGAAGCTACATCGCTAATGCTATCGACGACAAAACTTTCTCTGATCAGCTACGCTCAGATTAAAGTCGCCGAAGATATGCATGCTTGTTGTATACAGATAATGAAGGATTTGGCTTTAGATAGTGAAATATGTTCTCCCAGCCGAAGGTACAAATTTAAAATCTTGGCAGTTGAAAGTATTTTTATGCTGTGTGTTAGGAAGCTCCAATTACGTACACGAAACACAGGTCAGTTATTATGAGTGGCGTGCCAAAATTTCAGTCCAAATGCTCAAAAAGAGGAAAAGGGCCCAACATTTTGACCAAGGGAAAAAAAAAAAAGAAATTAGAAAGTGAAAAATGTGAAAAATCAGCCGTGTGGAAACATTTCACGGTTTCTAGGAGCGATGTTAGACAATCGATTTCTAATCACTGTTCATGCCAAAAGGGGGTCAACTATCAGTTTGATACACCACTTGTATTCTGCATGTTGAACGTTTTGAACAAAAACGGAAGCAAAAAGGAAAGTTCCTGCGAGCACACTGACACAGCAAGTTGAAAAATTCATGAAGACAGTGCCAAAGAGCATGACTAAAAAGTAATGCAGAAAAAAAAAGGACTTTCTTGCCTTGGATGAAGAACCGTTCTCTGTTGTTGAGGATGTTTCACAGGTTAATAGAGCATCGATGCTGGTTTAGTTCATATAGAGTTGTTTATACAATTTTGCTCTTGCGTAGTGTATGTAATAAGTGGAGTAACAGGCTGTTATTGTAAGCCAGATTAGTAGGACGGTGTAATCATTTTTAGAAAGTTCACGTTAACCATTTTATTTGTCAGCTCAGTCGTCTCCTATTAAATGGACTGACTTTATCAACAATAAGTGTTTTTTTTCCCCCTAACTTATTTTTCAGCACTGCTGTCCTGAATTTCAGTTTCAGCCAGGAATGTTCATTTCTGTGCAATACTAATTATTATAAATATCCTGGTCTCCTGAACACCCACATCAGCACCCTGTCAGTAGAAAAGTGGATCTGAGTGATGCCGTGTCTACAAACTGCCAATGCAGGTGCCATGGAGGAGCAGCTCTCCTATTAAAACTCTCCTAGTGTTTCTTGTGTACTGTATATGAACGCCTTTTTTCCCAGTTCTCACAGTTGCTCTACAGCACTGTTGCTCTGCATCTGATTGCTCAGTGTCGTGTGTTTGTTTACATTGACGTCGTACAATGCAGTCAGTGCTTGACCTCATTTGTCTGCCTCATGCAGCCATTGTCCTCATGGTATATGACGTCCTGTGCTTTGTTTCCCTTCTCCCATAGCAAATGCTTGGCCTGCCGAGTCATACACACACACACACACACAGCACAAAATGACTCTGTCACTTATAGCCTAACGCAGGGTTTCTCGTAACTCAAATAATCACTCGCTGCCACCGTGGTGAGCAGAAAAGCATCTCAGCATGCACAAAGCATCGAACCTTGAGGTGGATGAGCTACAACAGCAGAAGACCTCATCAGGTTCCACTCCTGTCAGCCAAGAACAAGAATCCGAGGCTATCGTGGGCACAGACTCACAGAAACTGGACAGTTGAAGATCAGGGAAAAAAAAAAAATCACTTGGTCTTCAGCTGTCTAGTTTCAGTGAGTCTGTGTGACAGGAGTGGAACCCGATGTCGTCTTCAGCTGTTGTAGCTCATCCACCTCAAGGTTTGATATGCGTTCTGAGATACTTTGCTGCTCATCACAGTTATAAGGAGTGCTTATTTGAGTTACTATATACTTCCTGTCAGCTCAGACCAGTCTGGTCATTCTCCTCTGATCTCTCTCATCAGTAGGGTGTTTCAGCCTACAAGGCCCTCTGCACACATGGTGTTTTTCGCACCATTCTGTGTAAACTCTAGAGACTGTTGTGTGTGAAAATCCCAGGAGATCATCAGTTTCTGAAATTGATGTTTGATGTGAACATTAAGAACATTAAGTCATCTGTATGATTTTATGGATTGTGCTGCTGCCACATGATTGGCTGAGTAGATAACTGCATAAATGAGCAGGTGTACAGGTGTTCCTATTAAAATGACCAGTGAGTGTGTATAGGCAACATCAGTTAACTATATTTATTAGGGATGCCACATAATAATAATAATAATAATAATAATAACAACAACAACAACAACAACAACAACATAATTAATTAATCAATTTAATTAAATTAATCTAATTAATCTAAAACTGTATGCCTATTTGATCTTTTCAGGTCAGAATTTCCATCTTTTTTTCCTTTTTTTAGCTGAAAACCTAAAGTGCTGTTTATAATCATTTTTAGTTGAAAAAGGAAAAAAGATGAAACTTCGGACCTAAAAAGGATTATATTGAAAATGTACTAATACTATTAATTTTTTATTTATTTATTTTTTGCAGCGCATTACTGCAGAGTCACCGAAAAATCCTTAAAAAAAAAAACTTTTCCTGAAAGAGTTTTTGCTATTCTTGCTGCACAGCTGAGAATTTTAATTCCCCTCCTCTGCTCTCCTTAAACCTGCAATGGTGGTAATGCTTGTGTTTCTGTCTTTTTATTTATTTATTTATTTATTTTTATTTTTTTATTAGTCTGTTGGTTCTGGACAATTATGTCGTTTTATTTTGTAATTGAATTTCCATTTAAAAAAAAAAAAAACACCAGAAGGGAAAAGTAAATATAGCACAAGCCTAGCCAAAAGTGAACTTTAACCTCAGATAATCAAAGTGAGAACTCCATTTAAACGTATCATCCTTTATAATTCTGCACTAACGTTGTGTTTCTTATGCAGGCTAGGTTATAAATGTAAAGGCATGGGGTTTCCCAGGCCGCCACACAAAAATGCGGCAAGTGACATCAGCTGACTCAGTGTGCATATGGGTGTGTTAGGCTATTTTCATCTACCTCAGTGAAGAAGCCTGCAAAGTTCAAGGCGTGTGTGTGTGTGTGTTGGAGAAAGAGCTTTAAGCCAGTGTGGTTCCTGCTGCTGTCAGTGAGTCAGTTCTCCCGTTCTGCACTCTGTCTGGTATTTCCAAAGGTAGTCCAGAGATGCGAATTTGTCCAGTTACACACAAGCATGAGAGCCTTTGAGCTTCTTTGCAAGCAGCAACATTTTTTTTTTGGGCGGGGGGCGGGGGGTGGGGTCACAACTGTGTCACTTGTGAAGTTGTGTCACAACTTGTGATGGCATTTCTGTTTCTATGGCTGCCCTGCACTGCCCTGATTGTAATTTCATATGGCTTCCAGTGAAACTAACGTTTGCTTAGGACTGTTTTCACCAGCTATCTATGCCGCTCCATTCGACCGTACTTTACTTAAGTAAACACGGCGCGTTAATAGGGATTGAGTCACCGCACCACTCCCTTTAGGGCACAGCGTTTCCCTGCTCACTAGAAGCTTGTGTCAGACTGTGCTTGTATCTGCACGCACAGGCCTTAGAGAGCATATCCCAGAGAAGGTCTGATTGATTTATCCCACACTGTGTCTCTAAGACATAGGAATGCCACGACAGGCTCTGACGCGCTTACTCCGAAACTACCATTTGCCTTCGCGAATTATGTGCATGAATGCGTGTGTGCACATACTGTTATGGCCAGGTGGTGAAACACATTAGTGTAGCAGAGACGGGTCAGACTCTGGGACAAAAGTACCACATCTCAATTACAAATGCTTGATAGTTGATCGTTGCTGTCTTTTTGCAGCTTTCTGTTATGTGGTTTTCCTCCCAGAGTATGGGTTCCACATGTAGGCATGGAGAGCTAATCCTGTGGCGGTAATGGAGTGAATCTCAGCTGTCAGCCTCATTACACAGGCAGAGAGCAGTCGTACACTGACTCAGCCTTTATGACCAAATGCTGTTGCTAAAGTTTTGCACATTCCTGTGAGATACAATCCTGTTTCATTTGTTCAACATTGAAATTTTTTTTTGTGTGTGTTTTATGGTCTCTATAATAATAATAATAATAATAATTATTATTATCTTGCTAGATTATTAAAAAACACAATCAGGTGATGAAAATCTTAAAGAAAAATGTGTTATGCTGGAACAATTGACTTTATTTAAACAAATATTTCACAATGTAATTGTGGGCAAAATGTCACAGTTAAATTGTTTATTTTTCTGAGGTCTGAGTGCAGAAATGTGAGCATGCTGACATTTTCTTTGCGTCTCTTTTGTCATAGTTTAGGGGTCGCTAGTAACCAGATTGTTAGCAATGATGTATTTTAAGGTAGGATGGCATGGTGGTGCAGTAGCATTGCCTCGTCACAACGCCATCATTTTTTGTTCCTGTGGTGTTTTACATTTTCTCCCATGTCCCTTTGTGTGTTCTCCGGGTTCCCTTGTTCCAGAATCATTCCATTAGATGGACTGGAGCCTATGAATCGCTCCTAGCTGTGGATGTGTGTGTGCATAGTTGGGCTGCACGATATTGAACAAAAATGCGATATGCGATAACTTGTTAAATAATGCGATATGCGGTATGATATTGCTATAAGTGTGTAAATATATGTATTTAAAAACTGAAAATGACATAACCAGTATACATGTCGTGTTCTTTTGAGGAAAAGAAAGCATCCTCTGCTGTCTGTGTCACTCTAAATCTTTGATTTTTCGTAACTTTTTGAAGTATTAAAATCATTCATTTATCGCAAGCCCTCGCGATATGTATATTGCGATATATTGTGCAGCCCTAGTGCATAGTGCCCTGCATGGACTGGTGTCTCATCTAGGGTCTTATTCCTATCTTTCACCCACAGACCCATCGCAACCCTGACCAGGATAAAGTGCTTATTGAAAGTAATGAATATTTAAACTTCTCTCAAACATTTTGATTCGCTTGGTGGAGGCCTCTGTCACCGTTATCAGAATATTAGGGATGGGAGTTTGAAAATCACTAATAAAATTTTCAAGGCATTATTCAATAGAAGTTTGAATATTCAAACTGATGCCTATAAACACATGGAAAATGACGTATGCCACAAAATTTCAACAGCCTTTATCTGCTGTAGTGTGTGTGCATGTAGTGTGACATGCCATTGTCGTGAACGATATGACAAAAATACATCACGATACTTAGACTGTTTTTTTTTTTTTTTTTTTTTTTTTAAACAATACACAATATGTAACAAAATATATTGCTTTGCTAGGAGCCTCCAAAAAAAAAAACAGTTGGGTTGCATTAAAAGGAAAAAAAAACAATTCATGTTTTTCATGATGCTTTCATGATGCTCTAAAATAATGAATTTTGATCACTAAATAATTCTGTAAATATTTAAAAGATTCGGTACAAAATTTTGACATCAGATCAGCTGTATCCCATCAGTTTCTAGCTCTAAAAATTCTAAAAAGATATTGTGATATCTCAGAAATTGTGATACAATATCGATATTGTGATAAATGATATCATCACAATATAATTGCCCAGCCCTATACGCCAGTACATTCTATACTGAGATTAATTTAAATTCACAACATCCTTGTGAGGTGGTGAGTTAACTTATGGCATGTTTAACTAGCTAAGTTAACTGCCACACAGTTATTTGGCTGCACTGATTGATTCATTGATTGACTGATTGATTGATTGATTGATTTTCATCAACTAAACCATGTTTCCCTCATCACTACCGTATAACCAGTCAGTGTTATCAGAGTAACCCAGAGCCTTAACTGTTGAGGAACCACTGCCCTTTAGTCTGTACAGGTGATTGAATCACAAATGATCAGCACTAAGTACAGATGTGAGTGGAGTCAGATGCTTCTTGTTATCCCATCTCTCAGATCCCATTAGTCTGGGGTGCAAGTAGCCACATTACATGTGTAGTTTGAACAGCAGTGTGTCCCTAACAATATCAGTCACCTTTCCAGGTTTGTGATTTTTCACATGGAAGCACACAGAGTCTTTTAAACTGTCCATCCATGTTGTTGGTGCACATAATGGGTTGATTTTTTTCTTTTTGTTCGGGGCTTGCTGATTTTGCATCTCATATTAATTAAATATCTAGATTAAAATATGAATACCACACTGAAGACGCTTTTGAGACATGCAGATATCAAGTGTGAACAGATCTCTGTCTTGACTGTCCACTTGACGCTGATGCCTGAGCAGGATATAGTAGACATTACAGAAATGCATTTTACTGGTATTTGATGGGGGTAACCGTAATATCATGGACTGTGACTTGGCATAAATCATGCCAGCATAACAAGTCGAATTCCTTCACATGTGTAAATCTTTAAACTAAATCAGAACTGTGCTTTAGTTGTTATTTTAAACTGAATAGCTAAAAGACAACACAGTATAGACAGTTAAAGCATAACTTGGTAGGTGGGGATTTAAAGCACCAGAGACAAAAATAAAAATCAATATCTGTTAGCCAGCTAGTTCCTTTTATCTAAGCTCACTGTCAGTTCATTATAAGTTGATTAAGTTCATTTAATAAGTTATCAAAATCTGACTGTCAGGAGGAAAAGAGGCAACAACAACTCTGGAACATTTTATTCCAACAGTGGAAAAGACACCATGCAGATGTTGGAATCAGTGGAAGCGGATAGGGAAATGCCCCCCTCTCCCTCTCCCCCTCTCTCCCTCTCCCTCTCCCTCTCCTGTGTGCCCCTTAGGAATTTAGAACAAACATTTTAAAAAGCTTGCCAAGATCCTTACAAAAGCAACATCTTTAGCACAGAGGTGGAGCATGGCGAGGAACTGAGATCGGATGGATAAAGAGATTTATTTGGAAGTGGTTGAAACATGAGTTGGAAGACTTGTTTCTTCTTTCCTTTTCCAGGAGAAATAATCAACAAGGAGCTTAAATGTGATCATCTGTGTGATCGATTTAATAAGTAAATGTAACTGATATGATCTTGTAATCCGATCTGTATTATGCTGCACTCATACCAGGAGTGATTTTTCCATTTTGCGTTGCTCACATCACCCCATGCGGGTTACAAGTGGGTGTTTCTTTCTTAAGTGTAGTGGTAGTGCAATATCACAAGCTAGCTACAGAATCTACACAAAAACCACACCTATGACCACATATCACATGGTAAAAATGAAAATGCTGTTGGGAAATGCTTGTGTATAAATTGCATTTGTGCAGTGCATAACTGTCAGAAGGAGCCTAAACAATGTTTTGTGCTTCACCATTTCTGCAGGCTAAGAAACAGGTTTAAAGTGTATGATGCACCCAAAGGGAGCCACAAAAACACTGACAAACCCCTCAAGCCCATAGCAGCACAGCGAGCAGCTTCAACTGACTCAGGAGCTGTGAGTAGGAACCAACAACTGAAACCAAACATACCACTGTTTTACAGTGTGGGGAAAAGAAATGAACCACCAGAGATTCGCTAGTGTATGGTCTAGGGCTGGAAAAAACCAAAAAAGTTTGACATCTTGTTACTGTACTGACTTTCTCCTCTTATAATCTAATGATTATTCCCTGCAACAATAATAATAATGACCAATTTAAAGTACAATTAAGGAATGTGATACTGAATTTATTTTAAATAAAAGCACATCATACTTGAAATTTGTGGATTTAAATGGATCTTTCTGCCTACCTCTTTATCTACGCTGTACTACATCACATAGATGTTTATAATCATTAATACTAACGATCCAGAATGAACCAACCTCATCAAACGATGAAATTGCTGCAGATATTTTATTACTACATCAAAAAAACATCAAGCCCCATGAAAGAAATGTAATATGACTCATATAATGGTAAGTTTATTTAGTTTAGTTTTTTTCTCTTCCCAATTTAGCTAATTCCCACCCACGAGTCAGCTCTCTCCAATTACACAGCAGTTACTGAGGGAGGTGTGGGCAAACACGTGCTTCTTCCAAGTCACGTGACGCCAGCCAACCGCGTGTTTTCATACTGTTGCTCATGCAGCATCACAGGGCAGTGGAACTAAGAGAAAAAGCGCTATCTACCGGCCCTCCTACTCCGAGAGCATGGCCAGTTTGGCTCTCTTGGCTCCTGGCCCTCGATAGCTGCGGAATCATTGGGATTCAAACCCGTGATCTTCCAATAATAGCTTTTCTGTTGTGTCACTTGAGAGTCCTCAAACATTTAGTATATTTCACTCACCAAGCAGATTTCGCCTGCTTTCGTTTTTTTAACGCTTGTGTGTGCCATTGATGTGCTGCTTTGTGCAGACAGCACTGTACACAACTTAGATTTTTTTGAGTCAAAATACCAGTGTTTTAGGTGCTGCTTTTTTAAAATGTATTTATTTATTTATTTATTTTTTAAAAACTCTCGCTGCTGCCATCATTCAAACTTCTATCAGAGAGAGAGAGTGTGGCTCGCACTTGCGGTTTTTATCAATCACGTTCCTGTGAACACCGTGCAAAACATTTTCCTTATTCAGTCTAACTGCTCCACTTGCCTTCGTTTTTTTCTTTTTCTCTATTTGGTTGCAAGTGAAAGCTGATTATCTATTTTTGTGCTCTTTAAAATTGCTTTATTCGTGTTGGGCCTGAAAACAGCTTTGTGCACAGCTCTGTGTGGTGTAGTAGTAGCAGTGCTGCTGCTGGCCCCAGCGACTTCACCTTTACCCAGTAATACAGGCCTGTGTGCTCTTACGTTTCTGTTATTGTTTAAGTAAATGAATCAACAAAATATAAAAATCCACATCGACCATTTTTAAGAATCAACATTACTGATTCTTTTGACTAATTGTTGCCAGGCCTAATTTGGTTATAAGTTTGCTTATAATTTGCAAGTCAAATGCCGTTCAGCGTTTCCGCATTGCTTTGCCTGCTCACTTTGCATCTCTAACAGTTGCTTTGCCTGCTGTTGTTGTAGATCACCAGGTCACACTGAAAATGACTTCCGGCCTCCTTATCGCATTGTGTCACTGCTGCTGTAGTGAGTGCAGTTTTAGCGTTGCGCAAAGTGCACTGGGTCAGCAACGGAGGATGTCTCTATTAAAGAGCCTTGTCTTTCTTTTTGTTAACGTCACAACAGCGCTGCAGTCACGCTGTTAGCCTGGAAACAATACGATCTCTGAGGCAGGAAGTCTCCCAGATATCGCTTTTGCCAAGGCCGTGTTGAGACACGGGTCAGAAGGAATGTTACTGAGACCGCTGACCACAGGAGGCAAGGTTCAGTCTACTAGTTGTGTATTGCAGAGCACCATGACTGTGATGTTTCTTTGAGTTGGCTGAATCCAGTAGTATGTCTCTGGTGTATTTGGGTTTATAACTCAGCAGAGAAAGCTGCTAGATCAGATTTCAGTCCAAGAGAAGGGAAATGTTGCCAGATACACAAAGAGAAAGCTGTAATATGTGCTGGATTGAGGAAACCCTAGAGTTTTTTTTTGCTTGTGGCTGTACAGTAAGGTACATATTGAGTGACTCCATAAGCTGCAGTCACAGTCGCACCCTTGTGACTCATGGACTGAGCTTGATGTTAAATTTCCTCATGGCCACTCTGTGTTGTCTTGTACCAGTGTAGCAATGGTTGGGCATGTTGCCTTTTAGCTTCATTTCCTTATTCCAGAGTTCAATTTGGACTTGCACTGGTTTTCAATGTTTTTCTTTCCATCTCATCATCATCAGTCATCACTGACTGTTGTGGTTTACCAGATGAGGACAGTGATAGACTTAATCACTTCCTTTAGCTCTTAGTTCTTTTGCAGCCGCATGCTTTTGTTTTGGTCGTAGAGTTCCTGCATGGAAATAACACGAGTGCGTGATGACGGACACACAGTTGACAAATTTCTTTTGGGAAACTGTCTTAGGGCCTGGAGTTTTTTGTGCAGAAGACTTAATAAAGATTATTTCTCTTGTTTATATTGATGTAAACCGCTGTTAGCAGACTGTTCAGTTTGTTTTCCAAAGACTAAACGCACTAAAAACAGTTCAGTGTTCAGTTCACTGATTTCTGCCTTTTGTATAATACATGTTCAGCACATACACATCTAGCCAACTTTGAGTTGAGGTATTTGTTTCTTTCTTTCAGCTATTCTAATGCAACAGACTTGGCTTTGCAGGAGTTTCTTGTGCAAAAGAAGAGTTTCTAATCACTTGGAGAGAGAGAGAGCACTCGTCCTAGCTCGCTCCCCTTTATCCCTCCTCAGGCCTGCCAGTGTTAAGCAATGCCTGGTACTGTCTCTTATACTGTGTGGTGTGGATTTTACTTTGCTTATCTGCTCTTCTCTGACAGGTATTGCTTATCTAGTTTAGCCTTGTTGATTGGCTGTGGAGTGAGCAGTATCTGTTTTAAGTTTACTGGTCCTAAAACTTGACATTTACCACTTGAGGTTAGGGGTGAGCAGTATGAACGATTCAAATGTCTCCACGATGTTTTTACAGAGAGCTTGCAAGTACCGGGATAGTAAACATGTTTTGTCAGTTGCAACTAGATGTTACTCTGTTTGCTAATCCACAAAACAAACCAATAATAACTAAGAGTAGGCAGTGCCTTAGCTTACGTTTCCTCCCCGTTTTGTTTGGCAACACGGAGGAGTTGGTGCCGTTAAAAAAAATTCAACATCACTTACATGGAGCTGATGGATTTTACGCAATGGACACCCTGCAAACAATGTTAATATGTAAAAATATGCAGAGGGTGGGGAAACATGACGAATTTATTTATCCACATCAAAAGAAAGCACCACAATAAGTATGCTAAAAGCGAGATGACGCGTGGTGCACGTGTGAGTGTACCAGCACTGCAGCCAGAAAAAGCTCTGAAGCACACAATAATAACAAAGGCTGATGCTGTGACGTTGTACCTGGCCAAGAACATAACACCGATCAAAATGTTCAGAAACAAGGGCTTCAAGTGATTTCTAAAAATACTTGATTTTTTTTGTAGAGATTTTTTGTACGCAATCCATTTTGGACAGTTTTCGTTGTGGAAAGCATTGTTTATAGTTTGAAACTGTTTACTTTTTGTTGGGAAGTGCACCTTATTAAAATGAGTGATTACATAAAATACTGCATTATACACAGCTATTATACAATCGGCACTGTATACTCAGCAGTGCAGTTTCTTACTTTTTGCTATACCTAATCTACTTCATAAATGGGTATTAATAACTCTAATGACAACTATTACTACAACTCCAGTGACAACTATGATGATAACCACTAGTACATTGACGGCTACTGCTATGATGACAACTACAAAATCCAACCACCACTACTATTATTACCAGTACTACTATTACTATAATACTTCTACTATTAGTAATAAAAGTAATAGTAATATTACTATTACTATTACTACTATTGCTAAATCAAACAGAAATCAAATTATTTAAATGTAGTAAGTCAGTTATCAATAGCTGGAGCCATATGAGTGATTTTAGAAGAGCATCATAGTAAAATGATCACTGAGCAAAATCACTTCGACATCTCTCTCTTTGTCATAAGCAGGGCCTTGAAAATAAAGCAGTGCCTTGAAATTATAGTTCTCCTTATGCTAGTTGATACTGACGTAAATGAACATGCAGACAAGTATTGGCTCTAGTACATTCAGTTACCATCAGAGTGCATCAATCAGCATGTTTACTTACAGCCTGGGGACTTTACTGACCTCTGTTTTCACATTTTCTACATTTGTGTTGTTAGTTTTATTCACGCAGCTGTATATTATGCAGCTCTTTTCTGTGGACTTTCCTCCTTCTCCAGTGAGCTCGAGACTCTGTCCTGGCTGACTGAGCGCTGTGAGATTGATCAGATTTCACTGTTTGGTCAGTGCCTTGTGCACTAAGGCAATTTCCTCTTTTAGGCCTTCTACTGTTACGTCCATGCTTCCAGAGACTGCAGTTAGCACAAAAACAGCCTGCTTAACAGACAACTGAAATAAAGATAGTAACACTACACATTTCCTCTTTTCTCCTTGGTGATCCTCAAGGCCACTTCACGCAGACACCTATCTGTAGTGCCTTTTCAACATGTGTATACTCAACAGATTAGCATTCAAGTTGAGCCTTCAGAAGCTGTACTCAAACTCGCATTGCCAAAGTTTTGGACCTCACGGTCCCATTCATGGTCAGTGCCCTCACACCTTCTAGTCTCAGTCATGTCTTTTTAATCCATGCTTTGATTGTGTTACAGTTTTGCTATATACACTTAGTGAACACTTTATTAGGAACATCTGCACACCTACCCATTCATGCAATTATCTAATCAGCAAATAGTGTGGCTGCAGGGCGATGCATAAAATGGTAAAAAAAAAAAAAAGGTATCTCAGTGATTTTGACCGTGGCATGATTGTTGGTGCCAGACAGGATGGTTTGAGTATTTCTATAACTGCTGATCTCCTGGGATTTTCAGTTTACTCAGAATGGTGCAATAAAGAAAAAAATATGCAGTGAGCGGCAGAACCTTGAGGCGTATGGGCTACAACAGCAGAAGACCATGTGAGATTCCACTTCCGTCAGCCAAGAACAGAAAGCTGAGGCTGCAGTGGGCACAAGTTCCCCAAAACTGAATAGCTGAAGACTGGAAAAATCTAGCCTGTTCTGATGAATCTCGATTTCTGCTGAGGCACACAGCTGGTAAGGTCAACAACAGCATGAATCCATGGGCCCAAGCTGCCTTGTGTCAGCAGTCCAGGCTGGTGGAGGTGGTGTAATGGTGTGGGGAATGTTTTCTTGGCACACTTTGGACCTGTTAATACCAATCATTGCTTGAATACCACGGCCTATCTGAGTATTGTTGGTGACCATGTGCATCCCTTCATGGCCACAATTACCCCGTCTTCTAATGGCTACTTCCAACACGATAATGCACCAGGTCACAAAGCAAAAGTCGTCTCGAACTGGATTCATGAACATGACAATCAGTTCAGTGTTGTTCAGTGGCCTTCCCAGTCACCGGATCTGAATCCAGTAGAACACCTTTGGTTGATGTCATGATGATGTAGTGATGGCAGCCTGGACCAGAGTCTCAAAGGAATGTTTCCAAGATCTTGTGGCATCCATGCCATGAAGAAAGGAGGCTGTTTTGAGAGCAAAGGGAGGCTCTACCCATAATATTGGTGTTTTTTTATATATATCTCACACACACACACACACACACACACACACACACACACACACACACACACACATACATGTATATATGCATGCCCAAAATTATTACAAACATGTGGTTCTCTGTATGCAGGTAGTACTACTTGAAATTCAGGGCTTTAGATGTTTACTACCACACATGACCGACTAAGTAGCTAAGTCTGTTTTTTTTTTTTTTACATCCCTACTACATTTAGGCCTCCTGTGATATTTCTCTCCCATTCTGTTTTAGCCACTGATTGAGTTTCTGTACAGTGGGCCCAAAGGAAGTGGCATTAGCACAGACCGCTGTACAGTAGTGCAGAAGTGATGACAGTGTAGGAAGTGGGCTGAATAGGAGTGTTGTGTAACTGTAAGCACATACACGGGACCCATTTTGGTTGTAGTAATGAATAAACACTTGCACAGTGTATTTAGTCTGATGTATCGCTGACACAGAAATGCATTTTAAGTGTTTTGCAGTGGCAACATACTGTTACACAAGTTAAATGTCTCTTGTAGATTTTTGTGTCTGAGGGTAAAATGCATTGTTGGACACTCACATTAATTTCAGGGTGTTAATTTCACCTACCAGCATGTTTTTGGGAGATGAAAGGATGAACTGAAGATATTGGCATACTCTCGCCGCCGTCAATCACAGCAGCACTAACTAATAGTGGGAGCTCGTGTATGCATTGGAGGGCAGATTTTCCTCCCAGTCTGTTGCGCTTCCCTGTGACACTGCATGAGCAGGGGGTTGAATGACTTCACGTGTCTCAGTGCACGCACGTGTTCGCGTTCACCTTCCCTGGTTGGTTGCTGTCATATGATAGGGGAGAGCTCACTGGCGGGTGGGAAGTGATCAAACTGGGGAGGAAAAGCTAAATCCAATCCAATTCAAGGTGAAAATGTAGATTCTTCTGAAAGAAACTGCAGCAGCAGACAAGCAGCATCGACCACAGTGTTGTGTGCATTTAATGCAGCATGGTGAGACTGTCATGCCTTTTTTTTTTTTTTTTTTTTTTTTTTTTTTTTTTTTTTTTTTTTTTTTTTTTTTTTTTTTTTTTTTTTTTTTTTTTTTTTTTTTTTTTTTTTTTTTTTTTTTTTTTTTTTTTTTTTTTTTTTTTTT
>CM040978.1:14578969-14595474 GCA_022985145.1 Pangasius djambal
TGCAAAAATGGAAGAAAGCTGTTGGAAGTGGGGTCTCACCCTTTCCTGGGCTTTATTATGATATTAAAATACAAACAACGGTAGACTAAACATATTGGGCTAGGAAGTGTAAAAGCTAAAAAGTAACATTTGTGAGAACGTAAGTGATTTATTGCTTGCTATTTTTCAAACCCCAAAAGCAAACTATGCATATTTCATTAGTGTGTTTTCAAATCTAATTTATGTGAAAGACGTGTTAAATAAGACCTCAGATAATGGCAGATCTGTCCTGTTAGCATTTTAAAATCCATGCTCCATCCATCAGTGATTTCCTCGTCCTTGATGGCTATCGCATGTATTTTTTTTTTTAAAGTTAATTAAAGACTTTTGCAAGACATCATCGCCTTAATAAAAAGAAATATTTTGATTAGTATATTCCTTTTTCTTCTTGCATTAAAAAAAAAAAAATTTAAATTATTAATCGAATGAGAGTCCTCACCCTTTTTCTCTACTTTCACCATGTTGAGCTTATGCTCCATGTTTTTTTTTTTTTGTTTTTTTTTGGGGTCAGGGGGTGGGGGGTGGTTAAGACATTGAGGGATTGGAGTCCAGCCTTGTTCAAATCTCATATTTCAGCTTTGAAAATGACTCTGCTCTCCAAAACACACTCAGCTCTGGCATATAGGAAGGTTTTGCTAATCAAAAGCAGCAGTTTTGTGGCCAGGGCACAATGCTGACAATCAAAAACTATCATTATTTGGGACACAACCTATTGCTTAAAGCCACAATGAGGGATTTCAGTGGTGACACTCCATGTGCTAAAGAGACAGGCCCTGTGCTAAATCACAGCATGCACTCCTAAAAATTGCAGACACAGCTGCGAATAAATGAAACACTAAATAACAGATTGAGCTGAAAAGAGTGGAATGTATCAATGTAATGTTTTGGCTTATAGTTGAGTAGAATATATTTTTTGTAAAACTTCAGTCATCTGAAAAGTGTACTTCAGTAATGAGTGCTTAGCAATATTCAGAACTGTAGCTTGAGGCTTAATAATTGCTCTGTAGTTTAAATGTAGGAATATTTTATGGAAGGGTTAACAGACATGAACAAGAACTGGGAACATGATGTCCTATGCTTATTGCATATTCGTCTGCACTGCCATGGGTTTGCCAGCGGGTTGCTCCAGATGACTGTTTGTTATTGAAAGGCCAGATTCAGCTGGGCTCTGCAGCTGTGGTCATTAGAGCACCACATACTCAGCAAGAATGGAAATGAGGCTCTTCTTGGCCCTCTGCTGTGTTTAAAACCCCCAAACCTATCCCTCCCGCCATTCAGCTTTGATATCGGTGCTCTTTTTATAATGGTACATAATCTTTATGACTTTGTATTACTTTCAGGATGTACAGATTACCGAAAACTACATCCTGATTATTGAGCTGATGGTTTTACGTAAAATCTTAGAGAGAGTAGTATTAAATTAGCTGAACAGCTGAAATAATTTCACTCGGGCTTCACACAGGGCAGAATACAGGAACAGCATGAGGTAGAGGTGACCAAATGATGACCCACGGGCTATATGCAATAGGCCCCCCACCACAAAATGTTAACGACATTGACTTTAAAAGTCCACCTTAATATTACCAAACTTTTGCCTGGTCATTGTGTCTCCAAAGAAACAAACAAACAAAAAAAAAAGAATGTGAATGCGATATGATTTTGGGCACACTGGTCACACAAATGTGTTTTAACTAAATGCAGACAGAAGCGTGTCTTTTTAATTTGCTAGGACTGCTTTGCTGTAATGAAGGAATATACTTTTGAGACATTATGAAGTGAACAGCAGTCTTCTAAATGGTGCAAGAACAAGAACAGAAGGTGTTCTAGCCTGGCAGCTAACGGGCTAAAGCAAAGTGTGTAGCTCAATTCAAGCCCAGCCCAGAACAATTTTTGCATACATACATACATTCATTATATATATATATATAGATAGATAGAGATAGAGATAGATAGATACATACACATTTACGGCATTTGGCAGACGCCCTTATCCAGAGCGATACACACATGTGTATATACACCGATCAGCTATAACATTAAAACCACCTGCCTAATGTTGTGTAGGTTATCTGGCTTACTAACCCTGCTGGGTCTGAAACTCAAGCAATGTTGTCTTTTTCTGTTTTTAACTATTTGTGTTTCTCAGGCAATGTAAAGTGAAGTCAGTTCAGTGTCTCTGACTAGTAAATAATCAGATTCTGCCAACTGTAGCCATACTCTACTTGAATGGAGCAGAATTGCAAAGAGCACTGCAGAACTCTCTCAACCGAAAGTCTAACAAAGCTTCTTCTATTGCAGTAAGATGGTAAATTCACTACAGAAGCTGTAGCTAATGTTTAAGAAGCTAATTATGAAAAGTTCATTGCGGCTTTAAAAGTGAAGAGGACAACACTGAAATTCTACTCTGGCATCTTGCATGAAGTGCAAGACCTGGGTGTTATCCTTGATTCTTGCCATAAATTTAAGTTTCATATTTACGTTACAACATTCTTCAGTTCAGAAACATTGCCAAAGTTAGGCGTTACCTCACACTCCAGGATGCTCTGTAGTTGACTCATGACTTAGCTTTCTCAAGCTTAGACTGTTGCACTGTTCTTTTTGCTAGTATACTGAAAATAACCTCGAGAAAGTGCAGCAGTGAGGCTGAAGACTAGAACTGGAAAGAATTAACATGTTCCTCCAAAACAGGCAGCACATACCTCACTCACATAGATTGGAATTTTCAAAAAATTTTTCTTTATCATTTATTTACTTATTTTTGCTAGTTTGGCTAGGACCTCCTTATTTGTCAGAATATCTAAATGAATATGTCTGTGATCACCTTTCCCACAAGACAGTGGGATCCAAAAGTCCAGTTATCATTACAGATTACATTATTGACAGCAACTTGAGTGAAAAGTCAAATCTTTGACATATTTACACGTCAAACTTTTGCTTACATTTAAATAGAGACCTAGAAAAAGTGCAGAATCTTGAATATTAAATATTCAAAATATTAAACATTTACTTTTCTTTGTTTTAAATATTTAAAAACTCAAAAACCTTCTGGGACATCTTTTTCATTTAACAATCTAAAAATCCAGACTTTTGGACCCCACTGTATGTCAAAACATCTTAATTTAGCCATTTTCAAAACCAGTATAAAACACCTTTTGAGGCTTTTGTTTAGGGTTTAGTTTGAATTATTATTCCTATATATTTTTTAGTAGTAACTTTTTGGCTCTGTTTTTTTTCTCCATTCATCTGAATTACAACTTTTTATTATTCTTTGATGTATTTTTTTAAAGGATTTTTATTATTGCCCTTTTACTGGCATTCTTCCATTTTTCACTTACATGTCCTTGTTAAATGCATTAAGCTGCATTTTTAGGTATGAAAGGTATTGTATTATTTATTTATATATACATACATGCAGCTATGATGATTGTTGCTACTCCTGCCTGATTTGTCAGACTGTGTAAATGCCTGTGCTGCTTCACTGTTCAAAGCGAAGTCAGTGTGAGGGCAGACTGACTGCTGAGTGCGTCTGTTCACTCCGCTTACTCAGCAGGAATGATGATGTTGGGCAGCGCACACGCTTGACTGTAATTCTGATACCTTTATAGCTTCAAGATAGATATATCAAGGCCTGCAGTGTGGTAATGCTTAATATGTAGCATAATGTGTGCTCCTAATTTCTGCTTGAACCTTTGGGTCAAAAGCTTTATGTAAGAAGGCCCAAAGCTTCAGGAGGTAATGGAGTTTAATGTGTAATCGACTGGAGATAAGTCTGTGAAGCAGGGGTCGGCTGATAAGTGTGTTTTAAGGGCAGATACAAACATTTAAAGAGCAATAAGGCTGATGATAGATAATAGTAAACTGCAGACACAAAAGGTATTCGGTTACAGTTTTAAGAAGTATTCTTCTTCGTGATCTTTAGAAATATCAGTAAGGTCTAATTAGAAAAGATGCCGTCTAATACGCCGTTTCGAGCAAGTGGGTATTTTATATACTTTCAGCAGACTTTCAGTAATCATCATCATCATCATCATGGACAGTTGCTTTACATTAGTTTTAGAAAGGATGGAAAGAATTATTTGCTCATCAAATGAGCAAATATGATTGTAGAAAAGAAACATTGCACAAAATAATTCAAGCTCTTGAGTTTGTCTAAAATAGGCAAACTGACTTTTTGCTACAACAAAAATATTTCACATTAAAGTGAAATTAAATAATAGTTTGCCTCAAACATATATCTGCCAAAATTACTGATACTCCTAAGGATTATTTTAAATAAATGCAGACAGGGTTTTTTTTTTGTCGTTCTTGAAACACGTTCCCCAGGAACTCTGTACTTTTAACTATATCCTGTTTCCCTGGGGTATAAATAGGAGGTTGCACACACACAATCATTTGTTTATCCATTACCATGAGACAGACATTACCATGGATTAGATAGTTCTGGATCTGCACAAATGAGGTGATCGATAGAATCAATATCAAGTAGTTAAAATGCTATTAAGCATATTTAGGGGCATAAAGTAAAGTTTAACATGCCTTAATGTAGGAATTGGGCACATAGTAGTACCATGTTTGAGCTCAATTTTCCACTTATTGCTGCGTGTTATTCTTTTTAATAAAATGGATTTGGCACTTTTGGTAAAGTTTTGCCTGAACACACAAGGAACAGTCTTTTCAGTTACATGACCGACACAACTGCCTTTTAAAATTATTTTGGAATTGTAAAAATCAAAATAGTGATGGATGTATAATTGGCATTTTTATGTTTTAACAAAATTTAAGTTTTGGAAAAAAAAACCAGATGGAACGTTGGATGTGAGGCTGGAATAAATATTACAAAGACTTCTAAGCTCTGTCAGCCATAATTGGTGCCGTTCAGCCTACTAAGTAGACAAATATGAAGAATTTTGTCTGTGCCGTGAGTTATTTGTAGTTGAATGTAAAGGAACCTGAAAGTCTGTGTGTAGACTTGGTTCCTTCTGGCCTAACTGGACTATTTACATTATCTTTTACTCTGAGTAAAGAGCAGTGGCTGTTTTGGACTGCTGTAAACATGACATTTGTGCCAATGCTGGATTTATTGAGCTCTTTTTTAGCTTGTGTGTACGCCTGTGGAGGAAATCCTAGGTTACGTCAAGACCGTGCTGCTTTAACAGGGACATTTCCTTATCAACAGGAAGGGTGTGCTCAGGTGAAGGGTTGCGTATTGTGAGTGTTTTTTTTTTTTTTTTTTTTTTTTTGAGTAGGATTTACATGCTTATGTGTTACCGGTTCTCACATAGTCTATAGGATGTGAGAATTGTGTCACACTGATGAAGCTCTCTTTGTGAATGAATGTACGATTAGAGTCCTCCAAAAGGAGACCTTGAAGGTCCACAGTGAACCTGATCTTTCTTTTATTTTCGCTGTCTGAGATTTGTCCTGGGCTGCTTTGGGTGTTTGACACTACAGCATACAAAGCAGAAATCACAAGAACTGAAACTATGCTTCGTGTGTGGAATCTGGAGGACTTTAATGCTGTGGTTTTTCTTTTCTTTTTTTTTTTAATTTTTTTTAATAAATGTCACACTTGCAGCTTTCACATCTTGCAGCTTGCGTCACATGCACTATGTGGTTACTTGGTTACAATTTAAAAAATAAATGATTCTGATATTCTTTGCAGATTTTTTATTTTTTTCAAATGTCTAAATGTATTTACCGCATTGATTTCAGTTGAATTTTTGCCTTTGCTACTTTACTGCTTTTGAATCTTCTGTCTTGAACTGTGTGACGCTTTAAAATCTGTTTTAAACTGGAAGGAAAACTGTGTTTACCATGCACCTCTGCCATCTGGTGGTTGAGAGGCGTAGGTGCTTTTAGAGAGGCTGATGTAAACTAATTACTTAGATACACAGATTAACTTAAAATGAACTGTAAACGGTTAACATAGTGAATTTGTAAATCACCAGTGCAGTGAGTTTTCTCATTTTACCTCCCCCATAGATCTGTGTACGATGGGCAAGAGCATGGGCTCTTCATGGAGAAGCTGGAGGGGCGGATTCGCAACCACGACCGCGAGATCGAGAAGATGTGCAACCATCACTTCCAGGGCTTTGTGGACTCCATCACAGAGCTGCTTAAAGTTCGCGGAGAGGCGCAGAAACTCAAGGTGAGAAACAGACTGAAAAAGAGATGAGGAAGGACATGGGCAAAATGGCAAGGTTCTATACAGTGTTGCAGAACTGTGAAGAAAAGAATGGCGTATAATACTAAGCAGTTATTGTGGTGGTTAAAATGTAAGACTTTATGGTGGTTGAGAAACATTATTAGAGGTGTGGTAGACTTTTGGCTCTTCTTTTCGTGCAGGGTCAGGTGACTGAAACCAATCAGAAGCTGCAGAACAATGGCAAGGAGGTATGACATCAGCTTGTAGCGTTCTTTAACATAATTTAAATGATAGCCAAGGTGGAATTATGATGATCTTCCATGATTTGTACTTTTTGTAGCTACTGGCGACGATGGACGAGTTGAGACGATGCCGTTTGCAACAGAGGAACATTGCCACCACCATCGATAAACTCACTCACTGCCTTCCAGGTACGTCCCTGGTCTTTACTCGCTTTGTGTTTCTTGGACATAGTTGACCTGGGAGAGTTTGTCCATAGGAAATACCTGATTTAATATATGCTACAAAAGGTAAATCTAAATATAGCAAATAGCTTTTACATGTGGCTGTAGAAGAAGGTTGTATGTACAGTACTTTAAATGTGAGCGCACACAGACATCTTTTCTCCGTTTTAGCTAACAGTATTCCTCCATTTTATTTTTCAGTGCTAGAAATGTACAGCAGACTGCAAGAACAGATGAAAGCCAAAAGGTAAGATTCTCATACGAGAACTTTAGGGGCGGTTGATGCCGACTTCAGCGGGACCGAAGGCCATGATTTTTATTATTAACTTTAATCTACCTTTTTATTTTTTATTTCCGCAAAGTGTTCACACACACACAGCAATAATAATAACGCTAAGTATAACAATACTAATTGCAAATTGCTATCAAAGGTGACAGAAAAGCAGTGGCATAACCAGCACTTTAAACTGATCTTGGGTTACTTTAAGCTGACTCATGAAAGAAAGGGAAAGAAAGTGTGTGCCTCAGTGTTCAGTGCCTGCAGAACTGTGCTCTCATGTGAGACCGCTTCTCTGCATGCTGACTTCACTGCTGCATGCTCGCATGGACAGTGCCTTGCAAAAGTATTCATACCCCTGAACTTTTCCACATTTTGTCATGTTACAACCACAAACAAAAGTGTGTTTTATTGGGATTTTATGTGATAGACCAACACAAAGTGGCACATAATTGTGAAGTGGAAGGAAAATGATAAATGGTGTCCAAAATTTTTTTACAAATCAATATCTGAAAAATGTGGCGTGCGTTTGTATTCAGCCCCTGAGTCAATACTTTGTAGAACCACCTTTCACTGCAATTACAGCTGCAAGTCTTTTGGGGTATGTCTCTACCAGCTTTGTACATCTAGAGAGTGAAATTTTTGCCCATTCTTCTTTGTAAAATAGCTCAAGCTCAGTCAGATTGGATGGAGAGCGTCTTTGCAATTTTCAAGTCTCGCCACAGATTCTCAATTGGATTTAGGTCTGGACTTTGACTGGGTCATTCTAACACATGAATATGCTTCGATCTAAACCATTCCATTGTAGCTCTGGCTGTATGTTTAGGGTCGTTGTCCTGCTGGAAGGTGAACCTCCGCCCCAGTCTCAAGTCTTTTCCAGACTCGAACAGGTTTTCATCTAAGATTGCCCTGTATTTGGCTCCATCCATCTTCCCATCAACTCTGACCAGCTTCCCTGTCCCTGCTGAAGAAAAGCATCCCCACAACATGATGCTGCCACCACCATGTTTCACGGTGGGGATGGTGTGTTCAGGGTGATGTGCAGTGTTAGGTTTCTGCCACACATAGCGTTTTCATTTAGGCCAAAAAGTTCAATCTTGGTCTCATCTGAAAAGAGCACCTTCTTATACATGTTTGCTCTGTCCCCCACATGGCTTGTCGCAAACTGCAAACGGGACTTCTTATGGCTTTCTTTCAACAATGGCTTTCTTTTTGCCACTCTTCCATAAAGGCCAGATTTGTAGCGTGCACGACTAATAGAGTCTCCCACCTGAGCTGTGGATCTCTGCAGCTCCTCCAGAGTTACCACGGACCTCTTGGCTGCTTCTCTGATTAATGCTCTCCGTGGACGGCCATGTCTTGGTAGGTTTGCAGTTGTGCCATACTCTTTTCATTTTCAGATGATGGATTGTACAGTGCTCCGTGAGATGTTCAAGGCTTGGGATATTGTTTTATAACCTAACCCTGCTTTAAACTTCTCCACAACTTTATCCCTGACCTGTCTGGTGTGTTCCTTGGTCTTCATGATCCTGTTTGTTCACTAATGTTCTCGAACAAACCTCTGAGGGCTTCACAGAACAGCTGTATTTATACTGAGATTAAATTACACACAGGTGGACTCTATTGACTAATTAGGTGACTTCTGAAGGCAATTGGTTCTACTGGATTTTAGTCAGGGGTATCAGAGTAAAGGCTGAATACAAACGCACGTCACACTTTTCAGATATTTATTTGTGAAAAATTTTGGACACCATTTATCATTTTCCTTCCACTTCACAATTATGTGCCACTTTGTATTGGCCTATCACATAAAATCCCAATAAAACACATTTTTGTTTGTGGTTGTAACATGACAAAATGTGGAAAAGTTCAGTGGGTATGAATACTTTTTCTAGGCACTGTACCTTAGTATGTGCACAGTTCACAACACCTCGTACTCATTTTTAATGGCCAAGCTTGCTAATACTGCTCTGCACACTCAGGTTGCCCATTCTCACACTCTCTATTAAAGATATTGTTTAAAGTCAATAGTCTGAGCTCTGAGATGAAGTACTACAACTCAGTGGTAGTGACCTTGGACTACTGATTGGAGGGTCATGAGTTCAAATCCCAGCACCGCCAAGCTTCTGCTGCTGGGCCCTTGAGCAAGGCCCTTAATCCTCAACTGCTCAGTTGTATAAATATAAGTTGCTCTGGATAACTGCAAATGTAAACAAGCTTGATGGTGTTTCTAGAACAATGAAGAAATGTGGTATTAATGTAGGATATCACATTCAGTTATGTTCAGATGTGAGAATACTAGTGTCTTGCTATGATTTGCAAGAAATATAGCAATAAATTAGCTTTTTTATTAAAAAAAAAAAAAGCTTGTCAAAAGAGTAATGGCTTTGGGGGCTGTTACCATGGCAACCCATTTATCTTTCACCAGACAGAGGCCTAGTCTGCATTATGTCAGATTAATAAGCACTAGGTGGCAGCAGAGACTGAACTAAATTCAAAATGAGTTCCGTCAATGATCCAGTAACTTGAATGTCACAGTTGAATAATTTGTTCTTTCACAGAATGTTCAAAAACATTGGGGGTGGATTTTGACATCTGTTATTTATATATTTTTGTAAATTTGTTATTTACACACACACAATATATATACATATATATATATACGCACACGCGCACGCGCACACACGCACATTATATCTCACAAAAGTGAGTACACCCCTCACATTTCAGCAACTATTTTATTATAGGTTCTCAAGGGACAAAACTGTAGAAATGAAAATTGGATATATTTTAGAGTAGTCAATGTGCAGCTTGCGTTGTATATAACATGGAATCCATGTTTCCCTCGATGAAGCGCAGCTCCCCAGTACCAGCAGCACTCATGCAGCCCCAGACCATGATGCTACCACCACCATGCTTGACTGTAGGCAAGACACAATTTTCTTGGTACTCCTCACCAGGGCTTCGCCACACATGCTGGACACCATCTGAGCCAAACAAGTTTATCTTAGTCTCATCAGACCACAGGACATGGTTCCAGTGATTCATGCTCTTGGACAGGTTGTCTTCAGCAAACTGTTTGTGGGCTTTCTTGTGAGCCAGCTTCAGAAGAGGCTTCCTTTTGGGACGACGGCCATGCAAACCGACTTGTTGCAGTGTGCAGCGTATGGTCTGAGCACTGACAAGCTGACCTTCCGCTTCTGCAACCTCTAAAGCAATGCTGGCAGCACTCATGCGTCTGTTTTTTGAAGCCAGCTTCTGCACCTGACACACAGCACGAGGACTCAACTTCTTTGATCGACCCTTGCGAGGCCTGGTCCGAGTGGAACCCGTCTTGGAACACCTCTGTATGACCCTGGCCACTGTACTGTAACTCAGTTTCAGGGTGATACCGATCTTCTTATAGCCTAGGCCATCTTTGCCATGAGGCGCCATGTTCAACATGCAGTGGAGAAGGAAGAGAGAATTGTACTCAAAGCACAAATTTTAACTGCTCTAATGCAAGATACACATTTTTGTATGGTCATGTCAAGCAGACAAAAACAAGAACATGATGAATAGGACGTGGCTTTGCATGGTTAAACGACGTACAGCTGTTATCACTTAGCTGGCAACAAAAGTGAGTACACCCTATTTTGGACAGTAAATCTATACTGCCTACTATAAAATATATCTAAATTTCATTTCTATAGTATTGTCCCTTGAGAAGATATACTAAAATGGTTGCTGAAATGTGAGGGGTGTACTCACTTTTGTGAGATACTGTGTGTATGTATGTGTGTGTATATATATATATATATATATATATATATGCTATCAATATTGGTCATGTAGGTTATTATTAAAAATACATTTTGGTTCTCATTGAATTACTTAACCAGGTCTGCCAGCTTTTTGCTGCAGTTTGGCCTAAAGCTAATGAAACTGGCTACTGACCCACAGTCTCCAAAAGGAGAAATTTTAAGCCAGCGATTTAGTGAAAGAAACAGAAAGGAAGTTTGATAGTTTGAGCAGACTAGAGATAACCAGCAGAAAGCAGACCTGTCTGATAAAGTACAAATAAACCAAAGGAGAAAGAGGCAGCGGTGCGAGATGAGCTCCGAATCTATTATTAATTGAGGTTCCAGTGATTAAAGCGTGAGAATGCCAGGCTAGTGTTCACTCTCAAATGCTTTTAATGCTTGCACAGAAGTGTACAGCATTTGGGACTGGTGTGTCTTGTGCATGAATAGATTTGGTAACAATTTAAAGTTGGCCATCGGGTGTTGTTCTTTTTGGTCTTGTCCTTTTTCTGACCCAAGGATGAGCAACTTGTACACTATAAATCTTGCGTCTGGTTTTATTTTATTTATCATTTCTGTCTGTTTTGGTTTTGCCATTAGCCCTGAGAGAGAGCGGAGGTCGGCCAGGAGTGGCTCTCTGTAGATCATGAAATATTGTGTAATGTTGATGTGCATCTGCTTGATCTCTAAAACCCACAGAGAGTTGGCTATTGATTTAAAGCTGGAATTTGAATATTTTATGTTATTTCTCACATGTATTGACCTTAAATTTCTTAGATTGAAGTTCCTTTTGATTTCCCTGACATGGTCTTCATGTGAACTTCAGATTTCTTGAATAGGTGAATGTGGATTAATAATGCTATCCGTTTCAGTGTTCGAAGCTGAAATGCTTTGGTGTTTGTCACTTCACGTAGTAAACTCTAGGATCATTTCAGAATGTACAAGAAATTGACTCCTCTTTATCATGGCCATCTTACCATTTTGTGTGTGTGTGTTTTGTGTGTGTTCAGATACTACCCTGCGTTGTGCACGTTGGAGCAGTTGGAGCAGAACTGCCTGCCGAAGGCGGGACAGTATCGTTTCTGCGCCATCATGGCTGAGAACATCCCAGTCTTGCGCACACACATCAGAGACGTCTCCATGTCTGACCTCAAAGACTTTCTGGAGAGCATACGTAAACACTCGGACAAAATTGGAGAGACTGCCATTAAACAGGTCTGTGTCTGTTCAGCATGTATGTGATTTGGTGTGAATGTGGCTGTCAGTATTTCTATTATTTACATGTGCCAGGAGAATAAACGATTGGATTTTGATTGTGTCTGTACGTCGAACCAAAAGTCAGTGAAATGCTTATTGTTTAGACTGAAGAGAGTAGAATCCCAAACTTTTGACTCCATGTATTGCCCTCATGACTAAAATCATATCTAGAGTTGTGTGAGGCTTCTATATCTTTTAAATACTGCAGAGACAGAGATATAGAGATAGATGTGAAACACTCAAACCAATGTAACCACTCCCCACCAGGGTAGAGGGACACACTTTTTTTTTTTTTTTTTTTTAAGTTTCATAGTGGTGCAGTTTGGGATCATACACTATTGGGCTATGAGTGTAACTGCTATAACATTTTTGTGCTTGTTTTTGGGGAGAATTTATGAAATTGACACTCAGAGAGCAGCAACTTGTCCCTTGTGTCTTGATTGGTCAGAATTATGTTAGAATTATTTAGTTACTTATTTTTAATTAACTTATGAAGAGAGTTATTTATGAATATAGAGAGCTGTATTGATAAAAAGAAGGAAATCATAATTTAGAACTGACAGTCTGGTGTTCAGTGCGTGTGTGTGTGTGTGTGTGTGTGTGTGTGTGTGTGTGTTTTGATTTTGATTAATTTATTTTTTGGCAAAGTACCGTTTTGGTATTGAGGATCGTGATACTACACCTGGTAATGCTATCGAAGTTAAAATTTTAGCATTGTAAAAACCCCATTTCTATCCAAATCAAATGCCGCTGTTTCATCGTGACTCAGCTGAACAGTAGTAGCTGAACTGGGATTAGCATTTATGTCATTTATATCATTTCTAATTAAAATGTAGGTAGTGGAGTCTCTGGTTTAGGACAGCATGTTTATATGGGACAAGCTGGCACTAATTTAGCATTCCTGCTAAATGAAACAGGCTAATCATAATGGGGAAGCTGGTTAGTTTAATACTCCAAAACTGTCCAGAATAATATGCAAGTATGCAATTTGCGATTGCATTATATTGCACAATACTGCAATACATGCAGCGGCCATCTTGTGTGCACATAGTTAAAAGCAAGCACAAACCTGGCCTAAGGGTTCAGCCTTGGTTTAGGTCAGAGAATGAAGAACGAACGCTGGGCTACTGTGTATGTCATTCGTTTTGCTTTGTTTTATCTCACATTTCTGCTCTTTATCTCTGTCCATCTATTCCAACCCGTTGGCAGAGAACTGCCAGGCTGTTATGAATTAAAGATTTTTGGGTCATATTAACTCTTGCCAGAAGACACTTGTACTGAACTCTCTGTATGTGTGTGTGTGTGCGTGAGTGTGTGCGTGAGTGTGTGCGTGAGTGTGTGCGTGAGTGTGTGTGTGTGTGTGTGTGTGTGTGTGTGTGTGCGTGAGTGTATGGCGAGAGTGTGCACGACTGTGAATGTGCGATTGTCAACAAGGACCCTTCCTCAAGGACAAACTGGTGAGTTAAGGAGAAGACCGAGGGAACACATATGAGAGAAATTGAATGGACTTTTCAGAGGAATGCAGAAAAGGTCCTGCTTTGTTTTACTGATTATTAGTCCAAGATGAGGATCATGGAGGAGATTCAAATGCCGAGTAGGCATCAGGAGTCGTCCCCAGGCCTCGTTGAAATGGATTTCTCTCTCTTTCTCTTTATTCTGTCTTTTCTCCCCTCTGTTTCTCATTCGTTCTCTCTTCCTTTTCCACCATTGTCTCTGTGTTTTTGTCCTTTTTCCACTCCTGTTTTTTTTTTTTTTTTTTTTTTCTTCCCCCTCTTCCTTGTGTCCTAATCACTACCAGTTCCCCTCATTACGGAATTGTTACTGCTCCCAATAAACAAACAATGCGGCAAGCCAGGCGCCAAGAAGATATCACAGGAAGGCACACACACCCGCACTTTCTTGGGTTGTAATCGGCACTGGTCTTGTATTCGTGGGTTAGCGAGTCGTATGTGCAGCATGTTGAGTGTTTGCTCTCTCCTAGTGCAGCATGCTCACCACACTTTCCCTTCTCCTGTTCTGAACCTGTGACTTGCCTCCACTCACCTCTACTCCTCATCTTTACTATCTCAGTTGAACTCTGCTGCTGGTGGCCTGCAGGCTCCAGAGATGTTCCTGAAGGACATATACCCACATCAGCTGTCTGTCACAGTTCTGCTTGAGCTCTGTGTCACTTCTGTGAGGAAGATTCCTGTATCTTATTGTGAGGGCATGTGCAAAGACACGTGCGTTTCATAGCCTGTCTGTGTCAGGCAAGCTGTGATGGAAGATGCGTCACTGTAGCCGCAGATCCATGCCCGCAATGCACTGTGGGATCATCAGCAAGGAAAGGGAATGAAAGAGATTATGGGAATGGGAATTGGCCTGTTTTTTTTTTTTTTTGGGGCTGCTACAAGCTGCATCTCTTTAAGCTGGATAGGCTGTAAGCCAGTGAAATAATGAAACACTTTTTCAGACTTATTCAGTCACTTTGTTTTTTTTTTTTTTCCTCTGTCCTAATCTTTCACCACAGTGTCAGGATTTGTGTAACTTCAGCTCACATTTTCAGGCATATATATATATATATATACACACTAAGACATTAATACGAGAATTTAATTAGCATTTGATCAAGCACACATCTTAAATAGAGCTTGTAAAATAGTAAACTAAACCCTTCTCTCATCTTCCATCTGTCTTGATGGATTTTTAACCTGCATGGCTTTAGCTAATTTTCCACTTTCAGAGATGAGGATCAGATCAAGGTCAAGACTTGGCACAGGAGTAACTCTGGAGTCAAACATTTATTTGGGGAAGGCACATCTTTCTGGATGGCACTACTATATGCATAAATGGAACACTGTAGCCTGATTTCACTGACTATTCCATCATTCATACTAAAATGTAAAGGAAAGCGTTCTGAGCTTGTGCTTACAGACTCCATTATGGTCGTTCCTGTGTATTTGTTTTAATAGGATTTTTTTCTGAGACTTTTCATGGCCTTTATGCTTGGAGGTTTTTGTGCTTCTATCTTCTGTCTTTTGTGCTTTCTAACGGGGGCAGTCGTGGCCTAATGGTTAGAAAGTCAGACTTGTAACCCGAAGGTGAACATGAAGGTCGTGAGTTCAAGTCTTAGGTCCGGCAGGGATTGTAGGGGGAAGTGAATGACCAGCGCTCTCCTCCACCACGACTGAGGTGAGACCCTTGAGCAAGGCACCAAACCCCCAACTGCTCCCCGGGCACCACAGCTGCCCACTGCTCCGGCTGTGTGTTCACGGTGTGTGTGTGTGTGTGTGCGCACTTGGGTGGGTTAAATGCAGAGCACAAATGCCGAGTATGGGTCGCAATACTTTGCCACATGTCACTTCACTTCACTTAACTGTCCAGGTAGCCTCAGATTCCTGTTCTTATCTGCTCAGAGTGGTTATTTGAGTTACTGTAGCCTTCCTGTCAGCTCAAACCAACCCAGCCTTCTCCTCTGATCTGTCTCCTCAGCGAGGCGTTTCCGCCCACAGAACTGTCACTCACTGGTTGTTTTTTTTTTGTTTTTTTTTTTGTTTGTTTGTTTGTTTGTTTGTTTGTTTTTTTGGACCGTTCTGTGTAAACGCTGTAAACTGTGGTGCGTGATTCCAATGAAATCTGAGGAAATCAGCAGTTACTGAAATACTTCTACCAGCCCGTCTGGTACTAACAAACATGCCGTGGTCCAAGTCACCGCGATCCATTTTTTCCCCCATTCTAATGTTTGAGGTGAACATTAACTGAAGCTCTTTACCTGATGCTGACGCATGGATGAGCATCTGTACAAGTGTTCCTAATAAAGTGGTCAGTGAGTGTAAAATGACTGACAGGAGGTCCATGTAAACACAGACAGGCAGTCAGTCATGGGCAGCACTTTTTCAAACAGGGTTTTCTCAGCTACAGTTGTGCAGAGGCAATTAAACAATTACTTTTTGAGCAAATATTTTTTTTATCATGTTCTAGATATTTTCCAGGTTATTTGGACTAGTAAGAAATAAAAAAAAAAAAACCCAAACTTTTTATATTTTTTTTAATTTTTTTGCACCTTAAATATTTTTCTTTGTGGATTTCCACTCTTATCCTGTAGGGGGCAGCAGCGAGCAATGGACAGCGTGTCCTCCGCTCCTGCAGTGCGCACTGATGTCTCCTACAGAGGTGGAATGTTGGCAGTGGGTTTAACCACGGTTTGAACCCTGGTGATCTCGTAACAAAGTGGCTGTCCAACTCCGTCTTGCCAAGGGGCCGCATTCCTCCAGCTGAAGTTTGTTTTTTTTTGCATGTCTTTGAGTCTTGTATGGTTTGTCAACTTGGTGTGTATGCGGTTTGGTTGTAATTCAAACCTTGCTGATGACAAAGCAATATGGCATTGTTCTTCATAAGCAAACTAAGGGCAAGGTAAATCAAGTTCAGATATTGCTTCTGCTTACATAAGTTCGTAAATTCTCCCCGAATTCTCCCAGAAATCACTCTGTAAATCTCTACTCCACACATTGGCCTGTTCATTCTGTTCAGTCTTTTTTTTTTTTTTTTTTTTTTTTTTTTAA
>CM040978.1:14595574-14632166 GCA_022985145.1 Pangasius djambal
TTTACAGTTTACTGTTTTCTGTGATGAAGTGCCTCGCACTCATGCTGGTCGTCTCAGTCCAAGACCATAAGACAGACACTGCTTCTAAGCTTTAACAGATTTATATCGGAGTGTGGTAACGCAGCACTAACGTAGATGTTGAGTCAAGGGAGATAGGCTCTCTGAAGCCTCTCCCCTACTTTCCATCTTATATCCTCGTCTCCAGAGGGGTGAGCAGACCGCTAATAACAGGAGGCTGTTTGTCTAGGGACTCTGTGATCCAGGATCATGGACTGGTTCCCATTGGAAATTAGGCCCAGTCCCTGCGCCTGTGATTGTTTTAATTCTACTAACAAATGATCTGAAAATAAATTGAAGGATTCAGTGCTTTAATAATGGCTCCATTGTATGCTGTCGGGCATAGTGTGTGTGTGTGATGGAAGAGGGTCTAGTGTTATGGAGTGTTTTGGTTGAGATGAGTGTGCTCCGTTTTGCTTTTCATTGCCAATACCCTCACTCTATCTGTGTCAGAGGTGGGGAGTTGAACGATTTGGAATTGTCTGCTGAAGTTGGACATCAGAAAAACTTGTGACTTCACTCAAATTTCTCATGGCTGTCTCGTTAGGACTTTAGTCAGTAACCACTTTGTCCTGGTCAGGATTGCAGCAACTTTGGAGCCTATCCCAGAATATCCCCCGAATGGGACAGCAGTCCATCACAAGGCACTGTGCACACACTCATTCACACCTAGGGGCAATTTGGAGTAGACACGCTGCCTACCGGCATGGTTTTTTTCAGAGGTTGGAAGAAACTGGAGAGCCTGGAGGAAACCCACACAGACACAGGAAGCTCAGGATCGAACAAGAGATCTAGGAGCTGTGAGACGGCAGCGTTACCCTCTGCTCCACTGTGCTGTTGAGTCATTTTATAATCTGTTTTAATTTTATTTTGTTCGTTACATTTATTTCATTCATTGTAGCTAATTCTAAGTGAGCAACATGATCAGTGGCATGTTAATAAGGTTAACATTGGTAATAATGAGAGGTGGAGGCACTGAGTGAACAGATCAAAATGAAAATGTGCCACCATGTGGGCTTCTGTAATAGCATCAAACTTTTGAGCACCTCTGCAAACAACAAGCAGAAAGGTTGCCAGATAGCTGTGAACTTAACATTAATCGACTGGAGTAATTTGTAGCTAGCTGATAGTTTTGTTCTTTCCTGTGCAGAGCAAATGTTTTAACGTTTTGACATCTGTAGTCAGTTACCCCAGTTACCTAGCTAACTTTATTCAGTCACTTTGTCTAGTCATTCTTTGTCATTAAGAGTATTGCAATGCAGAGCCAACAGTTTAGAAAATGGCAATTTTCTGTATTCTTTCATCTGCGATGTGTTTTACTTAGTACATCGTTGCCAAACGAGAAATATCCTGTCTTTAATGTGGTGGAAAAGAGTGAGAGTTGAAGCCCAAATAATTGAGACTTGGGCCTTGATTTTGGGTTGTCGACGTTAGATTTTTCTTTTTTAATTTAGTGTGCACTTCAAAATTACACAATGTCTTTTGACTTTATACTTATAAAGTATAAAGCAAAGAGTATGTGTTCATAAGCATAAAAAAAGATATGTTTAAAAAAAATGAAATTGATAGGGAACAAAGTACTCAGACACCGCAAATTAGTGCTTGGTTTCAAAGCTGTTGTTGGCAATTACAGCATCGAGACATCTATGGTAACAATTAATTAGGCTTTTGCTGGATTTGCGGTTCAATTTTGGCCCATTCCTCTTGGCAGATTGTCTTCAATTCCCTAAGGTTATGAGGGTCCCACTGATGGGCTTGCAATTTCAAAATCCTCCATAAATTTTCAATGGGATTCAAGTCCGGAGATTGGCTAGACTATGCAAGGCCTTCTTGGGTTAGTTTGGCTGTATGTTTGGGGGTCATTGTCTTGTTGAAACATCCATCTTCTCCCCAGATTCAGTTTCTTGGCTGATGAGATTAAATTCTCCTCTAATATGTCCCAGTACTTTGCTCCGTTCACATTTCCTTCAATAACGTGTAATGCTCCAGTACTGTTTGCAGAGAAGCAGCCCCGTATCATGATGCTTCCAACAACAAGCTTAATAGTGTTCTATTTTTGTTTTGTCTGACCGGAGTATATTGTTCCAAAAAGAGTGCGGATTTGTCTAAATGCTTTTACACGTGCATCTCTGTGCTTCTTTTTTTGTGCTTATTATTCTCTGTCACTGTTGTTCCTGATGCTTTCAGGTTGTCCTGCGACGCTTTCCGAGTGACTGATGACTTCTCCCTTACCTTCCTTATCATTAGTCTGAGAGCGCGTTGTGAAATTTTGCATGGCACACCCGTCCGGACAATTATTTGTGGTTCCGTAAACTTTTAACTTTTCACCTGCATAGAATTGAACCAGTTGTACTGACAGGGATGTTTACAGTCTTTGCTATGACTATGTAGCTTTATCCATTCAAACTTGGACGGGTTAAATGCAGAGCACAAATTTCTACATGTCACTTCACTTTCACTTAATATTATCCCTGAGATCTTGAGGAAGCTCCTTCACCCTGATTTCTACTTGTTGCGTAACATTTTCCCCATTAGTGGCTTTTATAATGGTACCAGTTGCAATTTGCATGAGAACATTTTATTTGCAGCATTTGTATCTACAGTTGAGGCCAAAAATGTACGTACACCTAGGCTAAAGATATTCAGTCTTGTTTTTCACAACTCCACACATTTCATGTTACCATATATTTTTTGGCAAGTCAATTATGGCAACGTCTTTGTTGACATAAGAGGTCATTTTAAAATAATCGATTAGAGAGATTTATTTCAGCTGTAATACACTATATCTGAATTCTACATGTACCAAGTTGACTGTCTTTTTAAACAGTCTGGAAAATTCTGGAAATTGAGATAATGACTTCTGATTGGGCAATTGTCAAAATTAGGGGTTAATGAAGGTGCATCCGTGGCTGTTAAAGGGCCTACCTTTATAGCCAGTGCCTGTTTGCCCTTGATAACATGGGAAAATCCAAGCATCTTGGCCAAGATCTCAGAAATAACATTGTGGACCTCCAGAAGTCCAGTTCCTCCTTAGGATCAATTTCCAAACTACTGAAGGTACCACAAGCGTTTGTACAACCAAATGTATGCAAATATAAAAATCTTTGGACCACACAGACACCACATTGTTCAGGAAGGAGGCACAAACAAAGAAACTGGTAAAGGAATTGGAAGCATCAGGTACTAAAATATGTGCATCCACCCTAATTTAAGACTGGTATAAAAAATCCAGACTGAAGATTACAGGTGAGCACAAGCTTTGTGGGGGAGTGCTCTCTGGTCTGATGAAACAAGAATTGAACTGTTTGGTCACAATGATCCCTGCTATGTATGAAGGAAAAAGACTGAGGCTTTTAATCTGAAGAACACCTTCCCAGCTGTGAAGCACGGAGTGGCAGGGAGAAACCCCCTAAAACAAACAGCAACTGAAAGAATCTGCTGTACAAGCCTAGAAAAGCATCACAAAAGAAGAATGCAACAGTTTGATGATGTCAGTGGATCACCAGCTTATGCAGTTATTGCGAGCAGGGAATATGCAACCAGCTATGAAGTGTTATTTACTTTAAGACTCTCTGTTCCAATACTTTTGCTCACCCCAAAATTGGGTGGCCTGTCAGCAAAGGTGCCATATTCTAAGTTGTTTAACACATCTAGATTCGTCTTTTGATCTCAAACCCAAATGCCTTCAGTGCATACCAGAAAGAGTCGAATTCGCCTTGCTGTTCCGTTACTTTCAGAGGGCACTGTATGTATTTTTTTAATATAAATTTCCAAATGCTTTCTCCCTATTAAAATCTTTGGAAAATATCTTTGTGCTTATGAATACATACTTTTTTGTTTGCTTAAGTACACAGTCAAAAGACAGTGGGCCTCATTTATAAATCTTAAAGTTGTGTGTACGGGTTTGTGTAAGCCAAACCGAACTTAAAATTTCTGTTACAACTTTAGAAACTTTTTCGGAAACACTGATTTGATTCATACTTGGTTGTGTGTGTTAATGAATGCCAATCACCCATAAATTACCAAGCGCTTGTATGGCACAGCTCATATGCCCACAAAACTCCATAAAAGTTCAAGTGCACAAAATCATTGATCAGGGTAAAGCTTGAAAAACAGAAGTGGTAGTTTTTTTTTTGAATGATCAAGCTAATATTATGTATTATTAATATAATTTATTTAATAATATGTAATAATAATGAGTGCTACATCTTTCTTAAGCTGAGGCATTTGTTTACAAGTTATGGCTATGTGCAGACAGACCGGACCGTCCTGTTTATATAGCGGCATAATTAAAAGATTAGTTGGCTCTCTTTCTGTATTTTTTATATTCCTTAATTCATTGGTATTCCTAGTGAAGTAGCATGAGGATGTGTTTCTAATAGAGACTCCAAAGCTCTTCTCGAAGTTGCTCTGGATAAGAGCTAAATGCTGTAAATGTAATAAAACTAAGTCATTTCAACTTGCCAGTTTATTCCATATATAAACGTGCATTAAATCACGCAAATTATATGATCTCAAGTCAATAAAGTCGAGTTTTACTTTAATTAGTCTTCTTATCTGTAAATCTACATGCAGTCAGGAGCAGGAGTAGGATCCGAACGCTTTTCCGAATTCACGAGATTTTCACGAGTACCAAATGTTTTGTGCGAACACTCATACTAAAGATTTACACACACATCCGTTCATATCCAGCTTGATAATGAGGCCAATTATGTATATAAATTTAATCTGAATACTTATTTCCCCTCACTGTACATGGAATACTTGGGTTTACTGATTTTTGCTAGATTTCCTCTTAGCGTAGTTTACCTTTGCATTTCTTAAATCTGATATTCTTCTGCATTATCATTAAATGTCCATCCCTATTCATTCTATTCTTCACAATTTCTGTCTGTCTTTTTTCCTAATTTTCTGTCTGGGTTTATGCTGTTTGTAGAATTTGGGTGGTTGCATTAGAGAATATTCGGTGGCAGTGTTCAGGATCTCCTCAGTGCTGTTTGAGCTCTGCTTGTACCCACACAATAATGAGAACCACGCTGTGTTGTGTGTGAGGCACTGGTGAAGGAGATTGATTACCTTTCTCTAGTTACCAAGCGCACATGCATGCAGACCGCACATATGAGGACATTATGGTGATGTCATGCTCTCTCATCATAGTCACGGGTCTACTGTAACAGAACTACTGTTCCACTCAAACCACTGTGTATATGAGGTAACTACAAGTCAGGGTTTCTATCTGAGTAGCGTATTTGACCCAGTCATGACCGTGCACTGAATGGCGTGCCGTTTAATCCTGACTGTAACTACAGTGACCTTTTATTCTTTGTGCTTATCAAATTACAGCCATTTCACTGTTGTTCAAATTTCATATTTTTGGAAACGAGTTCTGTTTTTTTTTCCCCTCTATGTTCTGTAAATACTTTTATTTTTGTTTAAAGGCTCTCTGACCAGTGCATATTGCAAATGTTTGCATCCCCATGGTTTTTGAATTGTGAAATACGGGTGTATCTTGCAGTAAGACAGCTATCCAAAACATAAGGGCAAAAACCATGAGGAGAGAATATTACAATTAGAAGAGTCAAAGCTGCTTTAAAAGAAAAGAGGTTGTGACCATTTAATATCTTGTTACACAATTACTTGCTTTTCATTTTGTTCTAGGGGCATGCAAAATCTTGTATTCAAATGAACTCCATATGGCCTAAAGTATGTGGACACCTAACCATCACAATCATGTGCGCTTGTTGAACATCCCATTCCAGAGCATGTCTTCCCTTCTGCTGCTGTAACAGAGTCCACACTTTATGCTGTTTTTTGGAACATGGACGTGGGGATTTGTGCTCATTCAGCTACAAGAGCATTAGTGAGGTCAGGCGCTGATGTCGGGTGTCAGTCAGCGTTCCAGTTCATCCCAAAGGTGTTCAGTGGGGTTGAGGTCAGGGCTCTGTGCAGGACCCTCGAGTTCTTCCACTCCAACCTTGGCAAACCATGTCTTCATGGAGCTCGCTTTGTGCACAGGGGCACTGTCATGCTGGAAAATGTTTGGGCCTGTTAATTCCAGTGAAGGAAAACACTTGTTTGCTTCTAAGTTTATAGTAACAATTTGGGGAAGTAACAGTTTGGGTGTGATGGTCAGTTGTCCACATACTTTTGCCCATATAGTGTATATCAACATCAGTTTGCATTAAGCATGGAATATGATATAATATTGATTTTGTAATAAATTATGTCATGATACACTTTTTTGAGATGATACGGGTATTATATCATTTTATGAATTTAGAAATTGCATTCTATGGAGACAGATCTGATAGATTTCTACTGTGTTGAACTTTAAAATGATAAAATGTTAATATCCCTCCCTTCTTTTCAGTGTTCATTTATTTTTGTACATGTTAAATAATAGTATCGTCAAACAAAATTTTAAAGATTTATATTTAAATGCAACTGTAAATGCTGACAGTTTGATAGGAAACTGTGTATTTTAAGGTTAGGCCTATGTCTTGAAATATCATATGATATTTCTGTAATGTCCCCCACCCCTGGTTTGCTTTTTTTTTTTTTTTTTTTTTTTTTTTAAACCTGCATTTTAGTGGCATCTGACTTATGAGCCTTTTCTCTGACACCTCACATACCTCTTGACCCCATCCAAAACCTCTTTATGCTGCTGCTACATTGATTCTTTCACAGTATGGAATTCCTGCCGTCTTCTTTTCTTAGTGTTGCTTATGTGCACAACTTTACATTTGTGGAAATTTAATAGTATTACTTCCAGAAAGCCACATTCCTGGCTTGTTAATGTTCTGCTTCCCTTTGTGCAATAGACCCTCCAAACCCAACATTTTTATAATCATTGTTTATAGTCATTGAGCCTGTGACTGGTTTGTCAAATTTAATTTGAGGTATGCTCCATGTCCTCCTTATGGGATAAAATCTGATTCACTCCTTGGACATAGGGAGTGTGTTTTGTTTGCCCGCTGACAATGATTGGAGAGCCCTCCGTTCTGGAAGCTCCTTCCCCATCCAGGCCATAATCATATATAGTGTTGTGTTGTGTGTTTATAAACGGCTGATGTAGGCATTGGTCATGAATTAGGACAGTTGTTGTTCCTTTCACATTTTATGCCTAGCTAGCACCTGGTACTTTGTCCTTTGTGTGCTATACAGCTATATGCATTTCTTTTAAATCTGGTTAGACATTTTTGTTGCACAATGTCTCTACTGGTTTGGAACCATCCTGGGAAAAGTTGACAATTAAAGAAACCTTGTGGCTGACTTTGTCTGTGTTCTTTTGAGTTCATTCAGAGCTCAATAATTACTACTCTCTGTAGAGTGGAATTTTCCCATACAGCTGCCAGTGAATGAACAAATGGTTTGAGGATTTGCATATTCTAACTATGGTGGTAATGGAACTTTGGCGTGATGTTGAAGGAATTTTGTGTAATGTCTCTATTCCAAAAAAGTAAGTTTGAGTAAATATTTGTAGCTAGAAGTGCGTGTTTGTTTTCCAGGCACAGGTGAGAAGCTCTCGCAGCAGTGCGTTCACATGGCAGCAGCGGGCAGGCAGCGGGTGGAGATTGCGGAAGGAGGCGGGCTCAGGTACAGAGGTGGACCGGTCAGGTGGCAGCCCTCTTTCAGAAGAGGATTCTGGGATACTAGATGTAGAGGATGAGGATGACGATGAGGTAAGTGACCATGATATAAGGTGATGTCTTGAGATTCTCAAGATTACTTTAGGTATTAGAGGTGGCATGTTATCGCTTTTTCTTTTCTGATACCGCTATTGAAACTTTGTGTATCAGTGAGTACTAATACTGAACTTTTTTTTTTTTTTTTTTTTTTTTTTTAAACTGCTAAGCCATCTAAATCTATTCTACCCTACAGGTAGAAATACATCACAAAAAACAGCATTTTAAAATTCAAATAAAGGCTTTCAGACAAAATGCAGTATTTAATGTTCAGATGCAGGGGAGGAGAAATCATAAATTTTGTTAGCTAGTCCACAGGGCAAGTAAAAGCTTCAGTATGCTTGCCCAGTCCCATATTTTGGTTGCCTAGATATCTACTAGCATTAAAACGGTATCTGACAAAATGTAATAATGTATAGCGAGTTAGTTAGCTAGAAAAGAGCTTTAACTAAGGAATTAAACATGATGAGGTGTGATGTTGCAGGGCAATAATCAACGACAGAGTGGTGCCCATTATTTTCCAACAACCGTTTCTGAAGTGTATCATTCCTCTTATACAAAAGTGTATGATTAATGATTAATTTTTTTTAGCTTGTTAATAAACAAGCACACACTGTGTGCTTTTTAACAGTTTATAGACACATTTAGTGTTGTGGAACATCCTTGAGACAAGTTACTTTCTTTTATCACTTACGTTACAGCAGCTATACACAGTCATTTCCTCACCAGCCTCGCCCCCCCCCCCCCCCCCCCCCCCCCCCCCTTTCTTGAAGATGATAAGACGAAAAAAAGGCTGCTTTTTGTTACAGAGAGAAAATGCCTCTGTCCTGAAGACTCGGCTGTGGAGGAAACCCTGATGAGATTAAATGTTAAACAAACATCTCCTTAAAGGAAGCTTCACTTTATCAATGATAGTACTTCTTTGTTAAAGAACATATGTTCTTAATCTGTTTGTTATCAGCCTTAGATTATGTGAAGCGTCCACCGTACAAGTCCCTGTGAGCGAGCTGTTACTATAGAAACCCTAATGGATTAGAACACGCATATTAACATAAACCTGTGGTTTGAATTACAGCTGCCACTATTTTCAGAGGTGCTCTTATATATAATGTATCAATACCATCTGATCAGTCAGGTTTGAGAATTCAACCGAGTCCTTTATCCTCCTGTGAAGAAGTTTCTGAAGATTCTGGATACTCGGTATTGGCTCCTTCGTCACATCTTTGAGAAAGATGTGTGGAGCATGTGGGATGTGCTTTTCAGATGCAGATGCTAATGAAAACCCGATGAGCTTTAAGTTTCTGGAGTAGCAGACAGAATAATACGCTGACGCAAACACATGGGTGGAGAAGCGCTGTTGTTTATCGGATCGTCCCCACACGTAGCCTGGCAACGCAAGATTAAAGTGATGTCTGTAAACATGTTGTTTGTGCCTAGTATGCCACATGGTTTTTGCTGTGTTTTTATATTTAGTCTTGCATGGTGTTTTGCAATACAGTGCAGAAACCTCAGTAAGCACGCTACCATGGTGTGTCATGGAGTGTAGCTCACTCATTCCACCAAGGCCCATGGGATGTCCAGAACTGTTGCTGACCTGCAACTGTGTGTGTGTGTGTGTGTGTGTGTGTGTGTGTGTTGACTTCGTTGCCCTCCTGTTGAACTTCTTAGCCTTTCCCTTCTTTCTCTGCTCCACTATGCGTGCACATCACTCTTTCCTGAAGCTGCTCTGAGGTGGGGCAAGGGGCAGTGTGTGTGCCAGGCTTTAATCTACCCGCCTGTCAGCTGTGGTGGGGTTTCCCGACAGTCGTGCCCAAGGTTACCAACGAGTCCTTCAACTGCATGTTACCTCCTCACCCCTGTTCTCAATGAGTGTCCTGGGGAAAATCATTCGTACACACTGTCCAAACCCGCTCCTGCCACTGAGTTGGCACGGGTGCCTGTGTTTAATTGTTTTCTTCTTGTTTGCTCGGGGTTATTGTTTAGCGTTGTTCTTCCTCTCTAGAGCTGTGACCCAGCTGACTCTGAGTTCCTGCCTGCCTTTCTGTGGGCACCAGATGAAAGCTAGCATTGTTTAGCTGCTATTAGTTTAGTAAACTTTGGAGTTGGAGGCATTTTTGCATAGACTGGGACAGAGAGGGTGGCATATGAGTATGATTTTGCTTAATTCAGTTGTTGATCACGATAATAGGCTGATTGTAAAACTCTTCAAATACGTAGAGCAGAGTTTGTAATCAAGTCACTACTCCTCTTAAGTATTTCAAGGATGTTTGGAAATTACAAATTGGGGAATATTTTAACTAGATGTGTGAATGTGAAACACAATTTATACCATCACTGATCATTAATGACAAATTTGTAGAGCAGTAGTATTCAACCAAAAGTCCAGTTACTTAAAGTCCCTTGCTGACAAAATTCCAGATAACGAACTTGCTACTACTACTTTTCAGTGCTTCACTATTAATCAGTAATCTGAACAGACGAGATGCATTCGTTTTGAACTTGAAGCGAAAAATATATGGATACTTCTTGGTCCTTTTAAAAATTTATTTATTTATTTATTTATTTATTTATTTATTTATTTTATAATGTGCCATGTTGTCATTTCTCTAAGCAGACCAAAATGGAAAAAATTTAAGTAAAACAATCTATGAAGATTTTTGAAAACTTCCTTTTCTGACCTACTGTCTCTAGCTCTGAAGCTAGTATCTGGTTTGATGAGCTGCTTTTGGTTCAATAATTAACATAATGCATGTGACTGGATCAGCCGCAACAAATGGTCCACTACAGAAGCCGTTCATGTTAAGAAAACTAGAGTTACTCACCAGTTTTGCCATCAGCTCTGCTACAGCTCAGTTCAGTCCATTGAATACTTTGCTGGGTCTGCATCCGGACTGTGGTTTGCTAGTTGATGACCTAGCAAGTCGACTATTTGTAGTCACTATTTGCATGTGCGTGTGTCATATATATATATATATATATATATATATATATATATATATATATATATATATATATATATATATATATATATATATATATATATATATACGTGTGTGTGTGTGTGTGTGAAATATATATGTGATACATATATATACACACATATTTCACACACACTCTCACACACTCACACAGTATATATATATGTATGTATATGTGTGTGTGTGTATATACATATATATATATATATATATATATGTGTATATATATATATATAAAATGTATGTAGCATGATTCACATTGTAATTCACATTTGTAATTGTAAACAGTTTGTAAGATTGTTTCAGCCAATCAGAGGTGTGACTACAGTGGTGCATTTTAACACAGTAGATAGCAGATTGAAAGTTACAAGTAGAACCCTTTGCTTTACACATTAATCAATTAAAAAATAAATTGTATATCACCACTGACATGATCTGTCTTTCTGTAGGTTCCTGGTGCTCAGGACTTGGTGGACTTCTCACCTGTCTATCGCTGCTTGCATATCTACACAGTTCTAGTGAGTGATCAGTTCCATTTTTATCTATTTCTTCTTTTTTTTCACTTTTGAGATTTAATAAGCCCTAGTTGTTGTATTATTTGTTGAATGTTACCCAGCAAGGGTCTTTACAGCACTGATCGAGGCCTCCTATGTCTGTATGTCTCATCATTTTCACCCTCAACCTACCACTGGTCATTTGGGTTTCTCAGAGAAACAGTCCAAATGTGTTTGTCTAATTACCCGTAACGAATATGTATATGTAGTGCTTAGGGATACTTGTCTTTGTTCACTTCCCAGTGAGCCTCAGTGGAGATGCTCTCTTGCGTCATGGTGTTGCGAAATCCGTGTTGCCATGCTATTTAACCAAACGGCATGACACAGTAAACCAGTATTTGTTGGATCACTTCTGTTTGTTTTCCTATATCTCACCATGTTCTCTTGGGTCTGTTCAACTCTTTAGCTGGTGTAGCATCATATTTTGTCTTGCACTATCAGTATTTCACATGGGTAAGGAGTGAGTATTTGTACATTAACCTTTGTATTGGGAGCTGGTGTTAAATGGCATGTGAACAGAAAAGGAAATATTGTTCAGGAAGGTTAAATGGGCACAAAGGATAATGGGTAAAAAAGGAGTGTGAGGTCAGGGTAGTTGTAGTGGGCAAACATGATGATATGGCCAGACATAGCTGTGTACATGTGCTTTGTGAGAGCAGAGATACAAAGGCAGGGCTTTGGCACGATGAGAAATATGTCAGGAAATAAACAATAGGGACAATAGAGAGAAGTAGTACTGGGTAATCTCGGCTGAAACCAGTAAGATTTACTGCTTGCTAACCCATAGGCTGCTGTTTAATCTGCATTTTGTATTAAATGCTGTATGGTTAGTACGTAAGCAATCAGCAGGGAAAATATAACACATTTGGGTAATAAAGTGAGTTTGTAAAACAAACGGAAATGTCCTATTAATTGTCGCATAAAAATTGTTGAGGTGTTTTGGTGAAATATTTTTACAGCGGGGTCCAGAAGTCTGAGACCACATTGAGAAAAAAACAGAAGTAAACGGAAATTAATAAAAGGTTTTAAAATGTTGAAAATGTTAAAACAAACAAAGGAAATGTTCACAAACATCAGATTTTAAAACATTCAGTTTTACCCTTTCCATTAAAGCATGTGTTCAGACGGCACTTGTGATGGCACTCGATGGGTTTAATCTAACATGAATTGTCAGGTTTTACACGTGTGGAGTCCGTTCCAGCTCAAGTGCACACCGTCGTTAATTATGCCCAATACGGAGAAATTCTGAAATTTATATAGATATTTCTAAGATTATACGTTTCACCCTAGTCAATGCCGAGAATATAATTTGTACTAAAAAAAAAAAAAAAAAAAAAGATTAAATTGGAAAAGAATGAAAAATAGAAGCACTTTCACTTGTGGTCTAAGATGTTTGGACCCTAGTGTATATTTTTTCATATTGTCCAGCTCTAAACTGATACATTTTTCCTGAAGCTTTCCCAGAGGCCTGGCCTCAGGGGAATACATTTTAAACCACAACATTTTGCAATGCAGTGTTTTCTTTTCACACACACACACACAGTACAGTATAGTACAGTAAAAGAGTATGCCCAGGAAGGAAATTGTAAGATGTTGAAGTGGCAGTTGACATTAGTGTCCTATTATGCAGCTTTATGTAAACGCATCTTTACTGTAATGGAACGAAAAAAAGTTCACACTGCTCTCAAGTGTGCCATGTGAAGCCCAGAGAGAGTGAGGGGGCGAGAGTGGGAGAACGGGAGTGAGAGCTCACAGTGCAGATTTCGGGACCTGGGAAGAAGGAATGCAAAATTTTAAGCTAGTTGATGACCCAGGGGATGTAAAAGCAGGAGAGAGCTTTTCCTCCTCGGTCTGTTTTGACTCCTGGATTGGCAGCGCTCCAAATGGCTTGGGACGGAGCAAGACCAGGAGGGTTGTGACTCGGCCATGGCGCCCTCGCGTGCATGCGTGTGTGTATGCGTGAGCAGGAGGAGTGTGGGGAGGCCACAGTTTAGACCTGCTGAGGAGAGACAGGAAGAATCTGAATTCTCATAGGGAGGCCAAGGTGCACAAGAGAGACAGCATTTTGAAACAGACCGAGTTGTACAATCAATGGACGGGGGAAATGAGCAAATGAGAGTGCATTAATAAAGCCCCAAGGTAATACAATTAAGTGTGGATAAAAATGAAAAGAAGATATTTGGAGAAGAGATGGTTTGCAGTATGCTTTAGACATTTTCACTGGAACACTCATTCATCAGAGGATGAACAGAGAAAGCGAGGTCATGTTAAATGGAGATAAGCCGGTGAAAGCAGAAGACAGGGACACGGTAAGAATTCCGGAGAAAGAGTAGCAGCTTGAGGTGTAAAACATGACCTCTGTACTATCTGGTCTTTCACCTCTCATTGTTGCATTTTCATGTTACTTCAGCTGATTTATCCATTTCTCTCTGTTCTTTCTTCTGCCTCTCTCTTTTTTGGACTGACTGACTTAAGAGAGCCAGTCGGAGTTTCTTTTAAACTTGGCCAAAAACAATAAACTCGCATGTCCTTTTGGCCTTTCTTTGAAACACTGAATCTGACCCAGCCAAGAGCCATCAGGGATGCCGCTCGCAGCCAAGATTGCAGATCAAGGTCATGCATTGATTTTGATGAATGGCAGACTTCACAGACTACCAGAGACCTCCAGTGTTGGAGACCAGACTGTCTCTCTGTTTGTCTGTCTGATCCCAGTATGGATGAAGTGGAGCAAAGCCAGCGCACATGCAATGGAATCATCAATCCTGTGGAATACATATGAGCCCTACTACACCCTGATTTAGGAGCAGGCTGGACACCTGGCGCAGGTGGAGCCATTATTTTACTGCAATCAATTTAAAGAGACTTCGGATCCACAGTCCGAGAGCCACAGCACAGATGCTGTAATGCCATAACTATAGCTACACGTTCTGACAAGCTAGTAAGCGCACACTCTTCACAGGCCGAGTGTTTCAGAAACCGACTTCAATAAAATTTGACTGACATACAGCCATAAACATTTAACATACACTATATGGCCAAAAGTTTGTGGGCACCTGATCACCACATCATGTGCTTGTTGAACACCCCATTCCAGATTTAGTTCCTCTTTGCTGCTGTAATATCCTCCATTCTTCTGGGAAGGCTTTCCACTAGCTTTTGGAGCGTGGCTATGGGGATTTGTGCTCATTAAACCACAAGAGAATTAGTGAGGTCAGGCACTGATGTTGGGTGAGGAGACCCGGGGTGCAGTTGGTGTTCCAATTCATCCCAAATACAGTTGTATAGGATGTCTTTGTGTGCGTCCAACTTTGTGGCAACAGTTTTGGAAAGACCCACATATGGGTATGATAGTCAGGTGTCCACATACTTTTGGCCATATAGTGTTGAAAAATGTTGAAAAACTTTTAACTTGAACCTTTAACAATGTGACTTTTATTGTTCTGAAGTAATTAGTTTTTCCCCAGTTTTTATTCACAGCTTGGGGTCAGAAATGACATTTGAACAGGTGGTGCACATTTCTTGGTTAACTTATTATGTTACAAATTGGTGTATTGCAAGTAATGTAGGAATAGATCATAATATTGTAAGTATTATGCAGAGAATGTGTCTTTCTTACCTACCGAATTACATATTAGACATGCTTTTGGAAGATGCAGTTTTCTTCACATGACACATGACAAGATATACTTTTTAGTGCTCCAGGTCTCTCTGTCTGTATCTAGAGTTAATCACAAAGTGTGCATGGGCTTAACCTGGAAGTGTTTTGTTTTTTGAAATATTAGATATGAACCCTACCACTATGCCCCTGGAAGCACTGGTGAAGAATGGGGGGGGGAATGCCAGCACTGTCAGCATGGTGTGTGAATTATAGCCCCTCAGCCTCCAACGGTTCCTCAGCCATAGCTACATTACTTGTGTTCATAACTATTGACTGGATTTTTAATCCCGCTACAGATTTATTATTTTTGTTTGTACCTGCTTGCAATATTTACTAATGAATTTACTTGGGTCTTTTTCCCAAAATGTAATCAAACTAGCAATGACCCTGACCAGGCAGTTGCTAAAGTTGCTCTAAATGCAGCGTGCAGCGAACGCTTTCATGTCGGCATGGTTTTTCTTTGTCCCACGAGCTTCAGTATCTGACTGCTTTCTCGGACCCGCATGAAAATAAAAACCTTCCTGCTTTTTTTGTTGTGTCCCGTGGGATGCCAGTCCTGATGCCCATGTCTTGTTTCAACTAGATGCCATGTGATCCTTTTATACAAGCCTTCCTTAAAAACCAAAAAAAAACCAAAACAAAACCCACACATTTAGAACATATCTGTTCATTCCCAGTAATCCACATCCCACATTGTGTACATTGCTAAACTAATTTGTACAGACCAAAAAAAATCCTTCAAGTGCCGGTCTCCGTCCAGCACTTTCTCCACAGCACAGACAGCTATTCAAGGCCATGCTTGGTTTGCCCAGGTCAGGCTCTCTTCACCCAGCGATGACCTGTCACTTGCTGCAGAGCTTGTGTGTGTGCGTGAGTATGTGCATGTTTATATCAGGGAGGAAACAGACTTCCCTCTTGCCAGGAAATGAAGGAGTAGAGTTGGCAGAGGAGGTCAGAGTTAAGAAAATATGTTCATGTCCCTTATGTACAGGGTCGTGCACGGTGACATTCTGTATCTTTCAACCTCTAGCATCTCTCCCTGGGACCTGCTGGTGTATTGTGTCTAACTTCTTTATACCTTGTATAGCATTTGAGGTTTTTTTTTTTTTCTTCATTTATTTATTTATTTCCCCCCCCCCAACAGAAATTGTTCTGATTGTTTTTCAGAATGTTTGTGCCATGTATGCATGCAGTTGTCCTTGTAGTTTTCACTTTTTGTTAGTCATCAGTCATCCATGCCACAAAATCAGACCCTGAAGTCTAAAGGCAACTCCCCCTCCCCCTCATTCATCCCTCTATTTTTTTCACCTCTTGTTATTGAAGAAAACTGCAGGTGCCTAGGTAGATGTGTGTGTGTGTGTGTGTGTGTGTGTGTGTGGCCTGCCGTTGTGCATATAACCCTGGCTATGTGTTATCTGTGGGTCAGAGAGAGGGAACTAGACTGACCAGGACCAAGTGATAACCCTATCACATGAGGCACTGCTTTCTTTCCTTTTCTCTTTGATCCCTTCCCTGTTGGTATCTGCTGTTTTTCATAGTTGGGACCTCCGTGCTCCACGTTGGACACTTGCTCAGATAAGGCACTGCGCTGGAATGGAGAGCAATGGTGACTGTCAATTCTGAACAGTTTGACAAAGGCCAAGCTCATCAAGCCTTTACTGAATGAGGCTTTTTATTTTTGGTCTGCCAGGCCCCTGTAGTAATCGCAGTCTAAATTGTGCTTTGGTATTTGGAAAGTGCAAGTGATTTGCACTTATTTTAAGTTTGATTGTGATTCTTGAGTGGAAATCTTTGTGCCTTATCAGTGTCTGATTTTGCCAAAAGAAAACCAGATCACTCCATCCATTCTGCTCCTCTTTCCTTCATTTTTCTTTTTAAACCACTAACCTTTGTTGCTCTTTAGAGTGCTGCTCTCAGGTTTGATTGGCACCTGTCAAATCAAATTGCAGCACAGTTGTACAATCACATCTCACTTTTATTTATTCGTTGCTGATGATTTAATCCTTTTTTTTTTTTTTTTTTTTTTTTAAATTCTTTTTTGTTTTTGACCCAGGGTGCCTGGGATACATTTGAGAACTACTACAGGAAACAGAGGAGGAAACAAGCTCGTCTAGTGTTGCAGCCACATTCTAACATGGTATGCCTTCCCACTTTCACTTTTTCAGGGGCTCGGTATAGCTGACCTGCGCTCTGACCCAGCTTCCGACAAGCTTGGATATGTGACGAAAAGAGTTTCACTGTATTACAGTTGTACATAAAGGTTATCTTCTATTTTCTGGCTTCATGAAACATCGGCCGACAGACCTGAAAGTAATGTTATTTGTTTATTTAAAAAAATGGAAAAAGTAAAAGCCATGTATGATAGTCAGAACTAGTAAAAAATGAGTTGGTTAGTTATGCTCGTTACCAATTTTACATTCAAATGCAAAATAAAGAGTCAACTTAAAACACACCTTTTCTCCCAAGACTTTTCCCTTTTTTCTTCCTACTAGCCTTTTTAAAAAAAATTTTTTAATAGGGACCTTAAGTATTAGAAAGACGCTATATTAAAAAAGCATCATTACCATCATCAGAAGTTGATGAAAAGGAGGCACATAATGAACCTAGTCATAGTCATTATTAGTCTAAATGAACAAGAATAGTTGATGGTTTGGGAACCATGATGGTTTTGGAGCAGATTATGATTGTCTGGAACACACTTTATGCGCGTAACACAGGGAATTTTAACCTAATAGCAAACAGTCCATGTTTTTGTGTTCTGAGTAATAGTCATTTACTCTTAGAAAAAAGTTCCATCTAGCACCCGAAAGCGCACTTCGGTGTGTCCTTCTGGGTGCACTTTTGAAGGTTCTGTGTAGAATGCTACAACAGAGGACTTCTGTTTCTCAGAGGATTCCAAATAGAACCCCCTTAGAAAGCTAGAGCCACTAAAGAACCTATATACATAAAAAAAAAAAAAAAAAACTGTCAAGGTTTTATAAGGACAGTTGCGTTTATTTCGTGTAACAGAATATGAGTCCATTTCGATTTATTTATAATTTTGTGATTTATCACATTGAGAAATTGGCCAGACATGAAGTAAATGTTTGCTTACAAAATATTATGAGTGGAAATTATACGTTATAGACCATCTATGATGCATAGAGCAGTATAAATACCTTTGTGTTGACATATTGACTGTTTTGACGAAGACTTGTATTTAAAAGTTTCATTGCTGTCCTTTTTTATTTATTTATTTATTTTTAAATTAATTTCCCTCTATCCACTATGTGGGGACCACAGCACGAAACCCTAGAGGGATACAGGCGGTACTTCAATCAAATTGTAGGGTAAGCTCTATGTACATTTCTCTGGATTTTAATTAACATCATTAAATGTAATGAAAATCACTTGTGGAGTGATTATAATGTCTCTGGTATTAAAGAGAGTAATTGAAAATGGCAAGCATATCGTGGTATTCCGCTCAAGCTCCGGTTATTCCCTGCGCTGTCCAAACCATCCCCTCACTCAAACGCAAACCTCCTTCCCAAAATTCCATCCGGGAGCTGTTGGAAAAGCTGCCAGGCTGTACGATTTATGGGCTTAGGGATATGGCGTGGCAGATGGGTGTTATTCCAAGCGTCTGGATGGGAATATCGGGAAGGTTAATGTCTGGAGAAGACGCTTCCGCAAACATCCTGGTGGCACAGACTGTTCCCTGGCCACTGTTGCAGCAGGATGTCTGGGGAAATAGGGATGTGTTGCTGGACTGACCAGTAGCCTACATGCCTCTGTTTTCTGAGTGTGGTGCTTTGGAGCGTGCTGTGTCCTCATGATGGAGAAAATGCACTTCACATGTACTTACGATAACATCTCTGTGTCTTCACCTTTATCTGTTATGTAACTTTTCCATTGCTATACTCCTTTTGTAGGTTTTTCGTAGTGGAGGACCACATCCTGCATACAACACAAGGCCTAGTGAACAGAGCTTATGTGGAGGAGTTATGGGAACTAGCTCTGTCAAAGACCATTGCAGCCCTGCGTACTCACTCGGTATGTTTGTGTAGCTCATTACAGGTTCTGTTGGGGTCTATGTACTCTACAATATTGTCTCATTGCCGTACTCATTTCTCATAATCTCATAATAGTCATACTGCACTGACCCTGACCTGATTCTGGACCTGAAAAGCCTTATAGTCCTGTTTGCAGACACGCTGCAGGTGAGTTGGCTAATCCTTGCTTATGTATCATAGTCTTGCATGCAATGTCTAGCGAGTCGGTTACTGTACTTGGTGTAACTCATCATGTTCAAGAGCTGCCTAGTGTTACAAGAAGAGGTTTCTTGACTGACATTGCAAACAACCTTGACATATAGGGGTGAGTGATAGCGAAAACATGGCTAAAAGAAACAGACCGAGCAACAATGTAGAATAGTGTAATTAAAAAGTTTTGTATAGTCTCAGTATCAGACACTCAAAGCCTGGGTTGCGAGACTACAATTTAGACAGCTAAAATGATTTCCTTTCATATCAAGGCAGCTTCTGCATGCACGTCATGTAGATAATGGCATATTTCCATTGTACTACAGTCTGCACTTTGTTGATGGCTAGTCTGATAATATGTTTGCAGTAAATGGTTTTTTTGTAGCACATCTTTATACTTTTTCTAATCTTTTGCCTGAGGTCTTTCATTTAATATTGCATTATAAATACAAGAGCCTGGTGGTTGTTCTCAGAAGGTTGACCAAGCTGGAAACAAAGATTTTCTTTTAGGTCATCAGCAAACATGTCAGGATTTCTCTGTTTAATGCATTTATACTTACTCTTTTATCGAAAGTGACTTAAAATCGGGTGAAGCAGATGAGAGTTAAGGGCCTTGCTCAATTACCCAACTGCAGGAGCTTGGTGGAAGTGGGATTCAAACTCACAACCTTTCGATCTATGAGCCAGGGCCCTAAATGCTGCACTGCCACTAACTGCCACTGACTGCTTCAGATGCTGTGAACCTCACCAACTTTCTTCACTCTAGTGACTTTATCTTGCCAAATAAAAGCTCACGGGTGTCACTGGAGTTCAAAAGTGAGGTGTCAAGTTAGTGTGGATGTATGGATAGCCAATTGGACTGTAACTAGGACGATTCTGACAGACTGATAGACTGCCACCAGCTGACTGTACATGTGTGGACAGAGTGTCTGAGGCTGAGGCCGGTGGATCAAAACACAAATGTGTTAACAGCCCTGTATAATGGCAGATTTATTTGGTTTAACCTTCCTCAATAATGCAGTTACAGTTTTTCTAGGTATGTGCTATATACCTTGTAATTCCTAACACATGCCTCTAATTGTACTTTATGTTTCCTTTGATATTGTTGCAGTACCTATAATTGAAATGCAGGGTACAATGAGACTTACTAATCTAACTTCACAATAGTTAAGTGATACAAGTGGATCTAAACTGATTGCTGTCCACATAATGTATCTTTTAATATCTCGCTGTTTTGTGTTTTCCAGGGTTATGGGTTTCCAGTAAACCAGCTGTTTGACATGGTGCTTGAAATGAGAGATCAATATGGAGAGATTTTGCTGAAGAAGTGGAATCAGTCCTTTAGGTGAGAGAGGTCTCCAAATATCTGTTTTCTCATCTCTCTTCATTGTGAATAATTTTCTGTCTTCCTCTCTCCATATTCCCACTCATGTTTTTCTGAATATGACACACTCTCTTTCTCACTATTTATATATATATATATTTTTTTTTTGTATGTTAATTGTGAGATGCACATTGAATACCCAGTGCAATAGAATTGTTTAAAATTCCTCGAAGGAGGAATATTCTTTGACAAAAATTATATGGTAACAGGGTTTTATACGCTATTAAAATAATTTAGAAAGTACAAAAATGCTGGTCTGTTGTGGAAAGCTTAAAGCTTAGAACTCCTTGGAGAGGTATATTAAAACTGGCAGGCCTTAGTCCTGAGAGTGGCCATGATTGGAACATTGGAGTGGCCTTCTCAGAGACATCCTGACCGGAGTTTGACTTGGTCCATAAAAACAGAAGGCCTTGGATTATACTGCTTTGGATTTGTTCTGCTCTGGCTGTGTGGAAAATGACAAAAATGATTTGCTATGGATTGCATGCAAACACAGACACAGTTTTGTGAAAGCTTACTTATGTATGTATGTATGCAATTCTTTATTTGTTAAAATAGTGATTAATTTTTTTTTTTTTTTAGAAAATTAATCAGGATCTGAATATGTGATTCTCATAGCATAGATATTCTGTTGATTATCAAGTATTATCATGATTGTATAGCTGTTGTATTAGTGGTTTCTAAAAGCAGTTGTGTCCAGCAGAAGCTTGGAAAGTAATTTTTGCACCAAAAAAAGATTTACAACACTGACAAATGAGAGATCTTTCCTTAAGTATTTCAATTATTTGTGTAGATTCAGAGAGATATTACGATGAATACGTCTTTAAAGTGAAAAAATTTTCATTATTTTTCAGGCAAATCCTTGATCAAGACAATTATAGTCCTATTCCTGCAGCAACAGAAGAAGAGTCCCAGCAAATCACAAGCCAATTCCCCTTCCAAGACTCAGAGCTAGACATGGTCTGTTACACAAGTTTCAATGTACTTTACTATACTTGAATATACTTATCTATCCCTAACTACTACCTCATTGATCCTGTTAGATGAATAATGCATAATTATAATTATATTTTTCACTTCACACAGATGCCTTTCCCAAAGAAGTTCCCATTTTCTGAATTTGTACCCAAAGTCTACTCGCAACTCAAAGAGTTTATATATGCTTGCCTCAAATACTCAGAGGACCTGCACCTTAGGTAACAACAAAAACAATGCACAAATAAATACAACTATTGCTTTACTTTCTGTTAGTGGATGAAGACTGAAGTTCACACCTGCATACACCAAACCTTAAGGTCTAGATTTACTGATGGTACTATAATTCATGCACCTCACCACCTATTTTTAAATTTTGCTACAAGACAGACAGAAGCCAGAATTTCTGTGAATTTGCCAAAATAAATCATGCCAATACTGTCACTACTTGTAATTTCTGGGCATTTCTCAAAAAAAACAAAACAAAAAAAAAACAGAATGACACACTGACGTGATATTGTTTTAAAAATTGCTTAAATGTATTTTTGCTTAATCTTGCAAATGATATTTGTTGAACATGTTATTGTGACTTTAGTCTGTTGTACTGGAAGCTTTATTTCTGCTAATTGTGAATGTATTTGGCATCTATACTCTGGATACCAGAAGAAGAAGAGTGTGGTACACTATTTAAATGACAGGTTTCTGAATATTTAAGTAAAGCCGGCTTTATGCTGTACAATTTCTGGCCCTAACTCTAGGGACAACTGCAAATACGCACTTTTTCCCCTATCTTCAACTGTAGGCTCAGATTCCTGTTCTTGACTGACAGGAGTGGAACCAGCATGGTCTTTGGCTGTTGTAGCACATCCACTTCAAGGTTCATCATGTAGTGCATTCTGAGATGCTTTATTGCTCAGCACAGCTGTAAAGACTGGTTATTTGAATTACCATAGCGTTCCTTTCAGCATGAACCAGTCTGGCAATTCTTCTCTGACCTCTCTTGGAGGCGATAAACAAGCTTTTTAAGATAAGATGTACCTTTACTGATCCCTCGTAGGAGGAAATTCAAGTTGACTTGAAAATTCTGGCTGAGGAAATACTGCTCACTGGATGTTTTTTGTTTTTTATCACCATTCTATGTAAACTCTGTTGACTGTAAGACTGTTGTGAATGAAAATCAGGAAATCAGCAGTTTCTGAAATACTCAAACCAGCAGGTCTGGCACCAGCAACCATGCCATGCCGTGAGATCAAGGTCAGAGGCCACAGTCACAGTGCTGTTGACTTCAGTGCTTCCGGCCAGGCGAAAAGTGTTGGGCCTCCACTGATTGCAGCAAGAAGCAAGAAATTGCATAGCTTAGAGTCTGCTTTGGGTTCTCCCTCAGCGTTTCAGGTCTGGTTGCCTCAGAAACTGATCTGGATTGCGGGTCTTGTGTGTGTGTGTGTGTGTGTGTGTGTGTGTGTGTATAAGGTGTGAGTTGCTAGTAATGGGGTCAATAAAAAGCCATCATATCCTTTCTCCTACCAAATTACCTATCGCTTATCAAACAGCGGTGATGAATTATGTCTAGGACAGGACCTAACTTGCAATTGCTAATATCCAAGTCTCTGAGGCCAGCTGATATCCATTTGGATGATTAGACAGGAAATACTCAGATCAGTTGAGGTTTTGTATCCTAATATCAGTAAACAAGACAATTAAGACTACCAATTCTCCAAAATCAGAGCATATCTGGCTTTTAGCCACTCACACTTGGCTATTACTTCGTCTGGACCTTGACGACCATTGAGCTTAACTTAACATGAATGAAGTTTGAGAAAGCCTCCAATACTGGAGGTTGTTAGAAGATTCTGTATTGAGCTGGGGAAATCAGTAGTTTGATAGTGTTGTGGCCTCTTATTCCTCTAGTGGCCTCTCTGTCTGTGGCCACAGTCTGACTTCTCCCGTTCTCATTCTCATCATCACCACAGCCACCAGACATGTTCTATGTGGTTTTCGGAACGTGGCCAATCCTTGTGCTCCGGTGTCTGTTAAAATTCAAAAATAAACATTCCCTTCTTTTTTTGGCTGGGGGCTGGAAAGACTGTGCCTCAGCATGTGGGGTCCTGGGGCTCCAGCTAAAGCCAGAATCCCCCTTACTCTCCGTGATAATTTAGCCATGCCATCAAATAAGAACTTCACTAGATGGATTTTCACATATTGGACATACTTCTCTGCAGAGTTGTGTCCTTGTTAGCACAGGGGCAGAACAGTGAGGCCCAGACATATCTGAAATAGAGCCTCTGGTAAGGGAATTGATATGTGTATACATGCGTGTGTCTGCATGTGCGCCTGTGCATAGTTGTGTGCATGTGTGAGGATGCAGGGGTCAAGCTAGTGCTACAGGAAATGGAAACCTGTGATTGACAGACCAAAGCAGAGGAGCATTGATTCTGCATTCTACCCAGACTAGTCCACCGGAGGCAATTAGGCCTTGTGGTTTCTCTCTGCTAATATTAAGATGAGGTGCAGTAAGGGTTGGGGGGTGGGGGGATGGGGGGGTTGCGCTGGCCAATGTGCAGGTGGTTGGACCAGACTGGAGGAATTTCTCTTAACATTCAAAATGTCTCCCATCTGAAAGTCTGCTGAACCTTGAACCCCAAGCGAGAAAAGATGCATTTTGAAGTTGTTTTACAGATGTTGAAGCAGTTCCATGTAGCAGCTAACCTTTACTCCATGCAGGTCCTGATGTGCATGAATGTGATGGTTCAATAGTCCATAAACAGACAGCTAGCTTGGCTTTTAAACTGCATTTGATGAATCAGTGAACAAAGATTCAGTACAATACAATCCATCTTTCTCTCTCTGCACACACGTTTCCTTCCTTTTGTTTGTCTAATGGACTTAATTATCCTGCTGATTTCCAGCCACTTTCCTCTACATGACCTCTACAGTTTTATTCAGATCTTATATTAAGATATTTTATGGTATGTATGTTGGCCAAGGTCTGCCACACTAAGTGAAGCAATGAAAGAACAAACAGAATTGATTCTGCTACAATTTGTGTATTTTCGGTGTTTTAATCCTTTTTTTTTTTTTTGGTCTCACACCACATTTGTGGTCTGGGACTTCCACAGGACAACGTAGTTAGCTTCCTGACTGCTTGTCATTAGGCCTTAGCCAGTATTGATACTTCATTGAGCTATTCCCATTGAAATCCATTCGTCCTTTTCTCAACATCCTTTTTTCACTCTTGCTCTGTCCATCTTATTGCCAAGTTGAAGGAAATTCTTTCCCCCACTGAGTAGAGAATGTTTCTGAAATTCTTTCTTTGCCTCTCTTGACACAATGTGAGACAATTTAGTAATTTATAAGGAATGTGTTTGGTACCCAGAGAGAAAAAGCCATTGCGCTCTTGTTTTGTACTAATTTACATGGTGAAGACACATTGTTCTCATCTCTCTCTCTCTCTCTCTCTCTCTCTCTCTCTCCCTCCTTTCTTCTCTCTTTCCCGGTAGAGAAGATGCTTCCAGCTGTACTTATGGTAACAAGGATAATTCACTGCATAATTAGCCCCACTTGTGCCATTTCCTGACCCACTCTCCATCAAAATTCACTCTTCCACAGCGAAAGTGGAAAAGAGAAGTGATATCTCTCTCTCTTCTTCTAGCTGTGTTGATTTTTTGATTTATGCTCTGTGTGTGCTGTTGTGGTTTGCTTCATTTCTAGTGTTGCAGCATGTAGAGTTGCAGGCCATGAGGTGCCATTCACTACAGTAGATCCCCATCTGTGTACTCCTTGTCTCTATCTCACCCTTTCTCTCTCTTGATCTATTTCTGGCTCTGTTTTGCTATATCTCATTCTCTCTCAAACCTGGCCTCTGGTTCTTCTGTCAAGAGCTAGGATAATTAGACATTCAGGCTTGTGGTTTGGTTGGTTTGCCTCAGAATAATGCAGATTGAAATTCATCCCAGAGAACTACTTGTTTGTTTCAGTTCTGAAACGGTCTGAGTAACTGTAGGCCACTGGTCTAATAGTTGACTGATGAGCACTACACTTAAATATTAATAGACTTATATTAATCTGTGCAAAACCATGTGTCTGCTTTCTACAGTTTATATAAACTCTTTAATGATCTGAGAGTATTCACTGCCTATTTCAGCTCTCTGGTGTTTATGCGAAGAAATCTGCTGCAGCATGTCTATATGTTAGTATATTTGTTTACTTAATATGCTGGTTTATTTAATCAAGGTATTCTTGGTTTCAGTTCTACAGAAATTGATGACATGATCCGCAAGTCTACTAACCTGCTGCTCACAAGAACTCTCAGTAACTGCCTGCAATATGCCATCAAGAAGAAGAATGTGGGATTAGCAGAGGTGAGATGCTTTGTGCTGTTATAAGTAGACCAACATTAGAGTTCTATGCACTTATATCTGAAAAAGCTAGTGTGTTAACATGAACAGTGCGTCACTTGCACTCTGGCTGGATGCCAATTCTTGGTCAATGGCTCATGCAAAGCTTTTTTTGAGAGAATCCAACCAAGTCTGAGTGTAATGCACCTTTTCATTCCCATGTTCAGCCATGGTAGCACACTTTTTTTGAAACTTTTTAAGCACCCTATTATACCTACCATTGCCCTTCCTCGCTTACTCCGCCCTGTTCTCAGTTCAGTCGACTGTGGCTCTCTCTTTTGAGTGTGTTTAGTCTGTTCCAGCCACTATCGATGCAGAGATGTTAGCTTCCTGCTTCCTTTCAGCCCTGTTTATAATCTTACCACTCTAGATAGAAAGTTCAGCTGGGTGCCACCGATTGAAGAGCGCCAAAGATGTGGGGTAAAGAGTGGGGGAGCTTTGGTTATGATTTTGAGGTAGTTCACTGAAAGGGCAACGTGCCACTTGGCCACTCTCATACTACTTCTCTCTGGTGAACAACCTTGCCACCTCCTCCCCCTCATAAACACACACACACACCCATCCACCTCTGTGTTTAATGCCAGATCAGATATCGAAAACCTCCAGCTTCTGTGGTTCACCGGTTGTGTGGAGGTTTGGATGTTTGACCCAGGCTCGGTGAGCCTCCATATTGAGGTCTGGCCTAAATTAGTCCATTGCGTCTTGCATGGTTGCTGACAGCCATGGCCTGCCTTTGCACCCTTGAACCCTGGCTCACTGACTGAGCTTAGACCAGCCTGTTCTCTGTTTCTGAGAAACCCCTCACAATGCACAGCACTGCAGGAGAAGCAGTTTAGGAACCACCTGTAACTCTGTAGGCTGAGATTTGCAGGGTGTCAAATTGCTTTGTTTTCTATGCAGCATTTGGCAAAACTGTGCGTTAACCAGTGGCACAGACTTCACTGCTGTAAGCTTATAGACACTGAACTTGCTCATTCTGTCACTGTAATGAAATAAAACACACACCTGGATACAATCACCTTGAATTACATGGAACTGAATCTGATTCATCTAGTTGGTTCAGATCATCGTAAACACGACACACCTCGAGTTGTCCTGTCACTACTTGGAAGAGTTCATCTCCAACATCACCAACGTGCCTCCAGACACAGTTAACACCACCAAACTGTATGGCACCTCCACCTTTAAGGTAGGAGAGAGCTCACCAAAATTTAGAAACCTACTTTTATACTTTGGCATTGCATGAATTGATGTTAACATAACAGTGATTAATATTAATTAGTGTATTAGTGTAATATTAAATACAAGTTGAATTTATACTTCCTGCATTGATGCCTTTGTCTATTTTTTTACTTTTACTCTCTGCTGCCAAGTTCATATATAGTACAGGATTGTTTTGATGACATAACCATTACTATTGCTACACTGTGGTCTGTATAAGTATGGGAATGTGTACAAATGTGGCTATGGCTGTATGTAGGATGCAAGGCATGCAGCAGAAGAGGAGATCTACACTAACCTGAATCTAAAGATTGATCAGTTCCTGCAGCTGGCAGATTATGATTGGATGGCAGCTCAAGGTGGGGGTCAGGCGAGTGACTACCTGAGTGACCTCATTGCCTTCCTCTGCAGCACCTTTGCTGTATTCACACATCTGCCTGTGAGTAGCCTCTTACTCATGCACATACATGCGTGCGCACACAGTCTCATTCAGTATGGAGGTTGCTTCTATTTTCATTTATTTTAATGTACAGCAATGCTTTTCAATTTTTATAAATACAAAACATGTTCTGTCTGTGAAAGCACACACACACTTAGATTACAGCATGCTTATCAGTCATTCTTCAGATGAACTTATTCTGGCCATGCTATTATATAAATTCGTAAAATCCTTTGTTGTTTTACATTTACATGTTCACACATCTGACAAATCTTGGAACGTAAAGTTGTTAGAAAGGTTACTTAATGACTTTAATGTTCCAAGGAGCTCTTGTCTATCAAGCCTGTTGCTTTAAAGGGGATTATGAGCACACTGCACTTGAACTTGGAGTTGAGGTTAAGTGAGATCAGTGCAATAAGAGGATTGGGAACCATCGTGCAGGGCCTCCAAGTTCCCCTCCCAGCTGCCATTGAGCTAAAGAGAGCTGATGGCATGACCTAGATGTAGCTCATATTGAGGAACTTCATGCCCTTGGTACAGCCTGGCCTTGACCCATGACCTGAAGCGGATTTAAACCAGACAAAAGCTTTCCTTAACATTCCCTTCCATGGGCCTCTGCTAAACATCCTTCCCTTGCTGGATTAGCAGAGTTAAGAGTCCCAGTGCCAGAGCTGGCCCCCGGGGTTACACAGTGGCCTCTGTCCCCTGACAGAGGCGCTGAAAGCTGCTTCCAGGAGCCCCCCTTTTCCCTCCTGTAATCTCCTAAATCTCACAATGCCCTCTGACCCAGCATTGGTTGAGGGGGGTGTGCCCCTTTTCACAAAAATAACAACCTGCACATTTTTGGGTAGATTTCAGCTGAAGGGGCAGCATTTGCCAGTGGTTTCTTATTTTCACATACACGTATAGTTTTAGTCATACTCATACTCGGTCCTTGTTTTTGCATTTTCTTGTTTTTGCATCTGAATCCTCTTCTTAGAACGTTCTATTCATCCTGCTCTAGCTTGACCATTCCACGTCCATGAAAATGCAGCAATTGTGTGTGTGTGCGAGTTAGCAATGGCACTTAGATGTGGATTTCATGTCCGTGGAGGTGTGCAGGTGGCTGTCTGCCTTTTTTCACAGAAAAAGTGTCGGTGCTGGTTCTGGAATTGCTGCTTAACCTAACGATCCAGCACAAAACCCTCTTGTCCTGGGATCAAGGACCGCTGTCGTTTAATCACCAGGATAATTCCAGCAACCAAGTTATTTTCATTATCGCGATTTAAAAAAAAAAAAAAAAAAAAAAGATTTCTAAAGATTTTGAAGAAATGACAGCAAACTAAACAGGAACTTTGCACTAATGCTAGTATTTCCTTATAGTAGCTATGCAAAAAATTAAAAAGAGAAAACCAAAAACTTGCATCTATTTTGTGTGTAATCATAGATGATATTTTTGGTTATGTGTAAAGGTATGCTATTCAACTCAAGTTAAGTACTTACTTTGATATCATTTTTAGGTCATTTATTAGTAAACCTCCACCTGTGTTTACGCAATGGTTTGCTTTCAGGTTCTTGAAAAGGTTTGCTCATTTCCTTAACCTGCTCCAGAACCAGCACCAGCATCTGAGTAGTGGAAAACAGGTATCTGAAGCCACAGCTTCATCTGTCATGTGAACACCCTTGTCCTTGCCCACCCCCTACACACCCAGCAGTGACACCAAGAGAGATTTTGGTTTCCATGCAAGAATTGGAATACAGCATGGTCATCAATCTTATGTATAATCCCTAAATCACAGGTCATAATCCCTAAGGCACAGTCATAAATATGACCTATGACCTAAAAACAGTCCCTTTCCTCCTCCTCTCTCTCCTTTTTAGGGCAGTCCCATAGAGCACGCCAGACTGCCGGTGAGTATGGCTGCCGTGTGTGCTTAAATGCCGGCATAACCTTAACCATGAGTCATGATTGCAGTGTAGCACTACCGCATGTTGTTCTTCTGACGGCTCGTTTTGACTCAATGACTTATTGTATGTTGTACTGAAACAGTGGTTGGGTTTATTTTGGGGGCCCTTAATAGGCTGATTTTGGGATCAAATGTAGAGTGCACCATTTGTCAGGCATTATTAACCTTGGCCTTCTGAGGCACTTGGTCATGGCATCGAGACCCATTTTGAATTGAAGCACTTGCTGACATTCACTTGAGCATTCCTGTACTTACTTTTCCTTTTTAATACTTTGAAAATGTTTGAAGCAAAATGGACACTCACTGTTTAGAGACCTCCAAAAACATTTCTGAATGGGCTTCGGTAAATTAAAATGATTAAAAATGAAAAGATTAAAAATTAAAGATTTAAAAATCTCGCCTGGACTCAGTAGATATGTACCTTCAGCAAACTGCTGCTCTAATCACAAACACTGTCCTGTGCTCATCCCAGGGCGCTTATTCACACTATCCTCAGACTAAAGGTTATTCCAAAACCCTGACTACTGTCTGACTTTTCTCTTCTACACCTGTATACTGTAATGTTTTGTAATCTCACTATCCGGTCACTCTTTTGAGTCTGGCTCTTCTCTGGTTCCTTGTCACTGTTACCAATGGTTTTCTCATTAGGGATCTAAATCCATATTTATGTAGATCTTCTGCTGTTAAAAGTGCTATAGAAATGAAATAAAATTGAACTGAAATTGAACAGAATAGCAAAGCTCATTTAGCCCCTGGCCCGCACTGCTAACACGACCATTCCTAACCTTGAATTGCATTGTATTTTGTTGTATTATACCATGTAATCCTTCTTTGATTTGAAGGTTCGGTCTGATTATTGCGTATATAAGAATGACACGTACAGCCAAACATGGTGGGGAGCACTTTAAAGGAGACTTAATGCATAACATCATGCACAAGCCTCATGTTCTTAAGCATGGAGGCAACAAGGAAAGTAGAACAAAAAAGTGACTGGCATAAAAGAATAGCCACAAAAAGATATTTTTCCCTTTATGCCATAACCAAAAGAATTGTTCTGGCATGACATGTCTAGACAAAGGGACACAAAAAATGGTTCTAGCCAAAGTATTCCTCATGAGGTTAAAAAAAAAAAAAAGGTTTACCGAAGGAAGCACGCTCAGTGCAGCTGAAAGCTCCCTGCCCCAGTGCCTGCATGGCCTCAAGGCTGACTGTTTCACAAACAGTCTAGAATACCTTCAGAGTCAGAGCAGCTCAAAACTGTGGATTAAATCTCTCTGCTTTGGCAGGCTGTCCTGAAACGTGCATTACGCACAAGTGAAGTCCTGCTCTGCTGCGGTGTTCTGCTTCTGTATCCCATGATGCCCCGATTACATGATACAGGATTTTGTAGAACATGTGGTGCATGCTTCTCCAGGGTTTCTGAAGCATGAAACCACCGCAGCGTACCGTTCAGTGTCTCCAGTCTCATTTATGAAGAAAATTCCCTCAGCACAGCAGTCTGTATTCTAATGGCAAGTAATGGAGGCACTATTTGATTTTTTTTCCTAGTGGCTACTCCTAAAACACTGGTATTGCTGTTATTTAAAAATAGATGCTTTTTAATGTCCATTTGAGGGTGTGTACAAATATACACTGAGATTCAGATATACAAATGAATATGTCCACATGTGCGTGCACAGTGGGGCACAAACTGCCAGTAAAGGTTGGTTGGGGTTACGATGGTGATAATGTCGCTGCAGAAGTGTTAGTGTGTGTATGTGTAATGTGGGAGACCACCAGAGCAGTGTGTGGGTTTTTTTTTTTTTGTCGTGTAAACTGAAAGTATTCACAGAAAGAAAAGTGTTAGAAAAGTGTTGGAACACTGTTGGAACTTTATGCACTATGGGGAGTGTAATGAATGCTGGGATGGAATTAATTCATAGTTTCTGTGTATGTTTCCTTTTTGTAAACTGTCATTTATGAGAGTCAGGAACATTTGAAGTATGAATGTGTTGTAAAAGTTGTATTTGACAATTAATTGACATCAGTAGTGATGGAAATAATTCCATGTCTGTTTTTTGGCTCAAGCCGATTGTATATCAGTCACATGGATCTTGTAGCACTGAACAAGGTTCTGGTGATGAATGATTCAGGAGAGCACTTTTACTGTTTCTATTATCCTGAATTTTTCATGATCTGATGCATATTATCAGTTTGATATGATGTTCTATTTAATTATAAGACAAAACCATATAAATGATTGGCTATTTAAAAAAAAAAAAAAGTACCCTTTTTGCTTTTTAGGTGAAAAGATATAGGTGGAAATTGTACTATCCATTATCACCTAGATGAGAATGGGTTCTCTTTTGAGTCCGGTCCCTCTCAAGGTTTCTTCCTCCTTTCATCTCAGGGAGTTTTTCCTTGCCACCCTGGCCTCTAGCTTGCTCACTAGGATAAATTCACACACTTACAATTTATTTTGATTTAATTTATTTTAAATGTGTTTATTTCTGAAAAGCTGCTTTGTGACAATGTCCATTGTTAAAAGTGCTATACAAATTTAAAAAAAAAAAATGAATTGAATCGAATTGAAATTTCAGTACGTCCTTAGCCAGCACCTCTGTAATTCTACTCTCATGTTAAAATCTTTAAAAATCTTTAAACATCTTTATCATATTCTTTAACTTTCCTTAAATTCAGGCCCCTTCCTGTTTTATGTCCTTTATTATTTCTGTGTGTCTCTCTTGTCTCTAGTACTGTACTCCACTAATATGTTCTCTGTGGTGTGTTTATTTTCACAGCCGTGTGCTGCTAAGTGCTTTTTAATGAGGGCTTTGAGTCCTTCTTTAATTAAGCAATCTGGCTACCTCTTGCTCACCCTCTCCTTTCTCCTTCATTCTCTCTCCCTGTCAATGTCCTAAGCTAATTTTTAACATGCCTCTGCCCTGAACTGTAAAACAAGTGTGCTACTGTGAGAGGGATGTGCCTTTTTAAGCTTGACCCTGTGAAACAGAGCCCAAAACAAAACAGAACAGAAGAGATGTATATAAACACACACATGCACACACACATGCACGCACACGCAAACACATGCATGCACAAAAACATTTCTATCAACAGGTCAGGTCTCAGGACATGCAGGGTCCCACTTTACCCTATACAGCTCTTACTGGATCTGATTAGCTCTGCGTGTGTGTGAGAACATGTAAAATATTCCGACATATGTGTGCATCAAGGACGCATGCTCCAAAGTTCTCACACAGTGTGACCGAAGGTACATATATATCATATTTGGTACAGGTACACACAATTCTCCTCATCAGTCATTTGCATTGTGCAATTTAAAATATCTGTTTGTGATTCAGGGTTATCCAGACTGTGAAGCGTTTATGTATATGGTGTACAGGTGAAGAAGGAGCCTAGGAACTGAGAGATTACCCTGCATCCTTATATTCTTATTTTCTAATGAACATGAGATAGAAAAGGGTAGGATATTTTGGGCAGCAAGTAAACAGTCAGTTTTTGAAGCGGATGTAAGTGTAAGGATCTGAGCAACTTTGACTAGGACCAATTTGTGATGACTGGGTCAGAATATCCCCAAAACGGCAGGTCTTGTGGGGTGTTCCCGGTGTGCAGTGGCTAGTATCTACCAAAAGTGGTCCAAGGAAGGACATCCGGTGAACTGGCAACAGGATCATGGGCACCCAAGGCTCATGGGCAGTCGTGGCCTAATGGTTAGAGAGTCTGACTTGTAACCCGAAGGTGAACATGAATGTCGAGTCTCAGGTCCGGCAGGGATTGTAGGTGGGGGGAGTGAATGACCAGCGCGCTCTTTCACCCGAACCCCCAACAATCCCTGGGCGCCGTAGCAAAAAAGAGGGCTGCCCACTGCTCCAGGTGTGTGTTCACGGTGTGTGTTTACTACTGTGTGCGCACTTGGATGAGTTAAATGTAGAGCACAAATTCCGAGTATGGGTCACCATACTTGGCCACACGTCACTTCACTTTCACTTTCATTGCTGTGCGTGTGTAGCAAAGGCCAATCCGTCTGGTCCGATTCTACAGAACAGCTACTTTAGCACAAATTGCTGAAAGAAAGTTGTCAGAACGCACAGTATGGGGCTGTGTAGCTGCACTCTGTGCCCATGCTGACCCCCGTCCACCGCTGAAAGCACCTACAATGGGCGTGTGAGCATTGGACCATGGACAATGGAAGAAGGTGGCCTGGTCCGATGAATGACATTTTCTTTTACATCATGTGGACAGCCGGGTGCGTGTGTCGCTTACCATGGGAAGAGATGGCACCAGGATGCACTATGGGAAAACGGCAAGCCGGCGGAGGCAGTGTGATGCCCTGCGCTATGTTCTGCTGGGAAACTTTGGATCCTGGCATTCACGTGGATTTTACTTTGAAACGAACCATCTACCTAAAGATAGATGCAGACCAAGTACACCCCTTTATGGCCCCTTTCTGCAGGATAATGCACCATGCAACACTGCAAAAATTGTTCAGGAATGGTTTGAGGAATGTGACAAAGAGTTGGTTGACTTGGCCTCCAAACTGATCGAGCATCTGTGGGATGTGCTGGACAAACAAGTCCATGGCGGCCCCACCTCGCGACTTGCAGGACTTAAAGGATCTGCTGTATCATAGACACAAATCATCATAATGGTAGGTTGGGGAGCAGAGTACCTGGGCTTGGAGCAGCGAACACATGGATTGTCTTCTATCTTTGTTTAAAACTCTTCAGTTTTGTTTGCTGTTGTCTGTGCCCGATGCATTGACAAATATTTCTGGATGCTGCCCTTACGTATAAGACACATCTACTGTAAAATTTCCCTGTTGGTAGCAAACTAACTCATGAATTTTCCCCTGCCTCACACTAATCATTGTCTGCATGCCTGTGTAATGTAGCTATGCAAGGCGAATGTAACTACAGTCCAAATAAACAAATCAGATTTGGTCGCTTGTACTTTGTAATCAGACTTAAGAAGTAAACAGATTTGGCCAGCTGTAGGAACACATTTGTTAAATCCTACTCCACAGTACACATCACCACGCTAATATGGTACACATTGTCACACTAATGGTGCTGACTTCTTTTCTCCTCTTCTTTATCGTTTAACCCACTTTCCTTCAAAACTAGGTGGGCATGATATTTCCACATTAGGGTTCCATTATTACTCTCTCTCATGCAAAATCTATACACAAATGTTAACCATACAAAATCAATAAAGCCTTTTGCTCCAATCAGACCGGATGAGCCGCACTTGTGAGTGATTGTAATGGCCTCAGCAGGAGACAGGTAATCGTGGGGTTTTCATTTCGCAATGAGGAAAAGAAACAACAAACAGCCACTCTTCCTTTGGCTTACATGATTTATTATAGCTATTAAGAATGCAGAGACGATCGGCCGGAAAACAAGCGTGTTTATTTTTTAATCACTGTAGTGCCGCACAGGCACCCTAATCATCTGTAATCGCCTAGTTAGGCTTGAAAGTGCTTTAACCTGATTAAAGGCTGACTGGGTTAGACCACATCATGACTGAGTATGTGTCTGAAAAAGAGGTATGTAACAAACTGAAGATCAGTGGGGTGTTTGATTAATTAGGAGTGATTGACTACAACCGTTTTACCTGTAAACAAACTACTGATGTTGAGTTGAAAAGGTTGCTAAATGTAACCGATCACTTAACATTGATCAACTGGATTCACTGGCATCTACCTGCAAAAGCATTAATACAAGGCTATGCTTTTTCCAGCTTTATTTTCATCTTAGCTGTTGTCTCTTCTTGCCCTTGGTTTCACCCAATTCTTTGCTTTCGTGCTTCGTAGGATTTGGTTGGTCAAATAAACGTGTGTAATCTTTTGTGGGAAAGTTTGTGTGTGTTAAATCATAATTCTGATTATGTTCACAAATATAATCAGCTTCTCATGAAAGGAAGATCAGGATTAAAATGTTCCTCCTGTCAATGTGTTGGTACACATGCATGTGGACATGTGCAGGCCTTTTGCCATAACACATGCAAGCCAGCATAAGACTGGTACTTAAAGAAGCAGTTTTTAATTTCTCATTTTTATTTCCTGTGGGATGAACTGCAGTTATAACTGCAGCAATAATACACCAGACCCCATTCTCTTTATTGAAACTGTGTATGTCTTGAGCCTTTTGTTGAAAAGTGGCAGAACTGAGCAGTTTTCTTCTGGCTGGTGGTGAAGCTAATTTCAAGGCCAGAAGCAAAAAGCTTGGAACAAAGAAAATAGTCTATGTCTAAAAGTTTACAGTTTTAGAACATTTTTTTTTTAAATTTCAAAATCTTTGAAAATTACATGATTATTAAACTGGAAGTACTTTGACATTACAACAAACACCAAACCAAAGTTTTAGGTTGATTTGATTTAGTACCCGGGAACAAATAGTGAGATGCCATGGTAGGAACAGAAATGAGCAGTTCCTAGTCAGAAGCCAAAGTACATGAAATCAAAGTGGGCAAGAAGTGTGTCATGATGGCAAGAGGCTGATCAGCTGCTAGTGAAAGTGTTGCAGGGATACCAGCTGCACAACCAAATATTGTTAGATACAGATTATTTGATTCAAAATTATACATATTAATACCTCTTCCTACATGAAAAATTTACTGTGCATTAACATTGGTTGTATTTGTATTGATTTTCCGTTAGTCCACACTTAAATTCAGCCTTTATACACAGGTTTCAGTTTATAGGTCGTTAATAGTTTGTGGTTCACTAACCCAATGACTCCCAGTTAAAGGCATCTTACCAAAAACCAAGTCTTGCTTCCCTCTTTCGCATCCCCCTAAGAGTTCCCATTTAGCAGACATACTCCTGTCTCCTCACCCGAGCTTTAGGCTTTGGTCCAGCTGTATCTCTTAGCTCCCATTACTCCCACTGTTAGATCAATTACTGCAATCAGCAGGCCAGCCAAATCAGTAATTGGTTAAAGTCAATGCTTCCAATTTTAGCTCCAACCAGCATTAGGTAGGGGGAGAGCAGGAGAGGATTTTGGGTGGCAACTGGAACACTGCATTTTTTCTTTTTTTTTTTTTTTTTTTTTTTTTT
>CM040978.1:14632266-14657593 GCA_022985145.1 Pangasius djambal
AATTTGGTTATCTGGTTTCATTTGATTTCTTTTTCCCCCACTGAACAGTACATTTTAGTTTGGGCCCATTTTATACAAAAGGCATATGGTGAAATATATGGTGATTAAAACCAGCCTAATTAATAACAAATAACTGCACTCAAGTTATTTTGTAAACATAGGATGCCATACTAGCTTGGAGTCTCAGTAAAGTAGTTATTTTAAAACTTTAAAAATGTAGCAATGGCCATCTCAGGATGGGAATTCTAGAAAATTTGGGCAGTTGTATTTTGATTTTCTCTCTTTCCTTCTCTGTCTCATTCTGTTTGGGTCTTCTTTGTAGATTTACTCTGAAGTGAACCTCTTTGGAATTATTTTTATGTGCTTTGCTGGTAGCTAGTATAGTAGTGTTTTGTTTCTCATTTTTGACCCTATTAGTCAGAAATCCCACAGATTCCAGGTTCTCCACTCTTGTGTTTTCCTTTAGCTTTAGTATCAAATTAAAAGCTTTGGATCTATCCTGAACATATCAGATTCCTTCAGAAAAGAATTGGACAGCAGCAAGGGCATATTTGAGGTTTTTATATGTCTTTGTAAGAGAGAGGCACACAAATGGTTTACTGTATTTGAAATTGAGTATTTATTTTGCTAAATATTTTTTTTTCCTACAGTTATCACTATTATGCTAATATCTCTGTATTTTGTATGTTTTGGTGTGTTTTAGTATTGGATATTCTACTAAAATCAATTCTGTACTATTGTATTTGAGTGTGTGCATGGGTATGCGTATCCTGCATTTGGCTTCTAGCAGATGTTGTGTGGTGATGTCCTCCCATTGGGTGGGATTGTGAGGGAGATAGAAATTGAAAAATCCAGGCATATACATTTCAGCCTTTTGTTCTTCTGCAATTCTAATTAGTTTAATTCTGCAGGACTTATGATTCTTTCCATCATTTTTTTTGGAGTTTCCCTTCATTTTTTTCATTTTGTACCAGTCATAGTATCTTCCTGTCACTGAACTTTCTTTGTTTTTGTGTCTCTGTATGTGTAGGGAAAGGTTGCTCAGACAGCATGTATGTCTGCGTGTAAACATCTGTCCACCTCCTTGCTGCAGCTGCTACTTGAAGCTGATGTCAGGCAGGTATCTATGGGGGCACTCCAGCAGTTCAACGTGGATGTCAAAGAGTGTGAGAGTGAGTATGACCTTCCTGTCTTTATATTTCAGGCAGTCTTGCATACGGTAGAAACTGATCCCACACTCCCCAAAGGCAAATTAGGGTAAATTGAGAGGGGAAAAAAAAAAAATCAAGAATGCATTTTTGGCTCATGATAGAGTTGTGTAGCTTGGCCCATCTTTTCTAGCAGCTTTCTTTGTGACCACAGCTGAAACCGCTTCTGAGCGTCTGAACCAGTCTGGTTAATGGATTTCCCATGATCCTGCCTTGTGCATGCCATCACCCAGAGATCACAGGCAGAGAGACAAAATGACCTTCCTCCATGAGACTGCCACATCAACTGCCATAGTTGCACCATCTGTAGGCATTTTAGTTTTTTGTTTTACCACCATAATGATGAGTACTGTCTCAATGTCAGTCACTTTTTAAAAGCCCCTTAAAATTTGCAATACTGTTGCTTTCGTTTTACAGAACCACAAATTTGGGCTATAATCTAAAGGCCACTTGAGTGGAAAGTGTCTTAACCTCAACTTTTAATTTCTGTCTGTGTGGATGAGTATATGTGAGATAGGTTGGTTGGAGGTAATAGAGGGTTTGAGGAAATAAGGCGGAACTAGGCACAAAAATAACTACTATAACGTAACCACTGGAATAGTCAGAGGATATTTCTGGAGGAATCCCTCATCAATGACACTTATCTGTGATGGCTGTAAAGAGGGGTGTGAGAAAAGGTGAGGCAAATGGGTTACTTGGGGTTTTGAGAGTAGCAGGAATTTTAGAGGCTGTGGTAAGGCCGTTTGTAGTAGAGTGATGCTAAGGTCTTGTTGCAAAGCTTGCCGCGACCCACTAGGGGTGCTGTGCCTCTTTCCGAATCAAGTGTTGTGATTGTCTAGAGATCTGAATTGATCATTGATGCAGTTTTGGTCTAATTTAATATTAAGCTCATTAACAATGCTGCAAAATGGCTTGTTCCTGCCTTTATTGTGTTCTGGTCACAGTTTACTTGTTAGTGCATCAAATGTAAAATAAAAAGCCTATAGAGGAAATGATGCAACAGTGGAACTTCCACTGCTGCTAGAGTCCTCAGTGGGAAATTTGTGTTTTTATATGCGCTTGAGAAAGCCCATACGTTTCTCTTTGCTTGCCCAGTTTGTATTGTGGTATTAATAATAAAGCTTTGAAGTTGTTTGTTTGTTTGTTTTTGTCTTGTATTTGTATTTTTGATTTGATGTAACCTGACATGCATCACATTTACTTTGCTGCCATTTGCCCAAAGTTCCTTATGTATAGTGCAGGGGTCAGAAATAAAGATGGCAGGCATGTAATCCGCGTGAGAGGGGAAAAAAGCCCTCAGCGTTGCGAGGAGAAAGGGTTTTCTCCCAGGCTCAGCTTGTTTTGTCTCTGTGTGTCAAACATTCCGTTTTCTAGAATGGCGAAGCTGCTTGTTTACGGGTTTCCCGCCAAAGCCAGAGAACGCTCTGGTGGCCTCACATCCAACCCTCTGAAACCTTTCGACAATCCCCCTTGCCTTTTCACAAGGTTTTGTCCCCACCTTTGCCCTGTGCTGCACCACATGTTCAGCAGAACGGCCTCATGGGTTTCAGGCTGCTGAGGTAAAGGCAGACCCCTTGTCACTCATACTCCACCCCACTCTCTGACTTGTCAGATCAACACTGGGGGAGAATTAATGAGAGTTTGATGATGAGGGTTTTTTAGGGATCGCACAAAGCCAGTGGCAGACCCAGAGACATGTCTCTGTGGCAGGGGCTGCCCCGAACCACCCAGCACTCACTCCCCATCAACACCCGCAGAACCACCAAAGCCCCCCTCCCCAATCCACCTCCCCTGCCCCCACTGAACCTCCCCCTGTCCTCCCCTTGTCCTGGCTGTCATCCGTCTGCCAATCTCCAACTCCATGGCGAATTCCCTGCTCTCTTTATCCTTCTCTCTTTCCCACAGGGTTTGCCAGGGCCGGCCCGGTGCCTGGCTTCCAGGGGGACACTCTGCTGCTCGCCTTCATCGACTTGAGACAAGTAGGTCTTTGTTTTTTTTCCACCCCTTTTTCTTTTCTTTCATTCTTCCTTCCCCCTTTCTTCTGTTTTCTCCTGTTTACCCCTAAGCATCCCCTCCTTTCACTTATTCTTTTCCCTATCCAGCAGTTCCAACCCCCTAAACCTCTACCTCAGTCCTGGTTTTGTTTGAAGGTTTCTTTGCTTAAGTTGCCCTCAATGTGTGTCTGTTTTTTTTTTTTTTTTTTAAATTTTATTTATTTATTTTTTTTTAACATTCATATCTGCTATCCCAAGGCTTTTGATACATACAGAACTTTTTATATGTCCTATTTGGATAAGAAGTGCATTAATGTCTTTTCTTTTGCTTAATTTAAGGTGAGTATCTGTAAGACAGCTTTTCACAGGTCATCTTATCCCAGTTGCCTCTTTTAACACATCCCTGTACATTCAGAACCCAGTATTTCGCAATGCTAAAATGACGTCTCACCCAAAAGCGTACAGTCCCTTTGCCCTTCTGTGCATTATCCATGCTAAATCTTTGAATTTACTCTTGACGTTTATGCAAGGCATTTCTCTGGAAAAGAAGAAGAGTGTATAGTCTGTGCATGTGTTGTGGTGGTGGGTGGCAAATTAAGGGGTCTAGAGGGGATGGGAAAGAATAACACTGGGGGTATGAGGTTCCATATTCGGGACCCCCTCCCTTGCAGCCAAAGTAGCCAACCTGAGCAACCTGTCAGAGGCTGAGAGGGGATGACAGATGGGCTGGATGCTCATGGAGCAGTGGATGAATGAGCTGACAGACAGTGACGGATAGCTCTTTCTTCCACTAAAACAATCCCGTTTTGTCCCGCCTGCCATCATGATGCAGTGCCACTTGTTTTCCATTTAGTTTTTTTTCTCCTAAAACCATGACTTCACCATGAACAAGCGTGTGTGGTTTTGCGTTGTTGTTTTTTTTTCTACATGGGACAAAATTGTATGCTGAGAAAAAGAACGTAAGGTGAAATTACTATATTTTATATAAATGCATGGTTGAATTTTGGTCACTTCTAATGAGTCAGCTCTCTGGATGGGCCACTGGTTATCAATGTTCTCATCATAATTTCAAAGTGAGATGGCATCAGATTATACACCCCCTTTGGTTCCTCCTGTTCCCCCTCCATTTTTTGTAGCTGTTGTAGAGATCAGGGGTGTCAGAACCAGTGTGTTGACCCAGGCATCCCCCAGTGTGGCTGGCAATGAATATGCTCGATAAATCAACCTGAAGGGCCCGTTTGTGTACAGACTCCTGGGTCCTGGGATGGGGCTGTGGGTCAATCTTTCTGGAGACAGACAACAGAAAGGTCCGGAAACTCTGGGAGGGGTTTGGTGAGAATCTTGAGCGTTGCTTTATACTTCAATCTGAAGAGAAACAAATATGAAAAGAGAGTGAAGCATCCAGACTTCAGGAGACATTGAGGTATAAGTAGGACAATTGAAGAAATATTGACATGTTGATGGGACTGAAGATGACTGATAGAAAGTAGGTAGAACAATGATGAGAGAAGATCTTCAAAAAGTAAATTTTATGTGTATTCTTGCATTGATCTACATTCTTAACGGGACTTCACATTGTAAGGACAAAATATCTCAGACTAGGAGAGGACAGTCGTTGCCCTCAGTTGTCTCATAGCCTTCCTAGCATTCTTGGACCGCTGCATTTTGTCTGCAGAAGTGATGTAGAAATAAACAGCTGTGACTGCTATAATGAGAGTCAGTCTTTTCCGACAGACAGAGTGAGAAAGCAGAAGTGGGCAGTGTAAACAGTGCTGCTGGCTGCGGCTCAGTGTTGTGCAGCTATATTTAGCGGCAGAGAGTCTTGTGGTGGTGGGAACCCTTGGCCGGCCTTGGCGTGTGGGAGGCCTGCTGGACTCTGTGGCATGGCAGCACAAATCACCACCCCTACCCCCAGGCGTTGTGCACACCCTTGGTCAAAGCCTATCATAATAATTTGCCCTCAATCTTCTCCCTGCCCAAATTCCTTCCGAGACTTACAGTAGAGTGTAGATTCAGCAGGGGCTTTTGATGATATGAGAGTCTATTACATAAGACTTTTTAAAGTATACTGTAGGCAAACTGGAGGCAAACATTTGTTTTGGATGACTTATAAAATGATTGCACCTTGGCTAAAATGGCTGTGTAATATGAAATTTGTTGGCGAGACCTGTCTAGAACCAATGAACTGTTTCGGATCCTTTGGTGTACATTTATGGCACTCGGAGGCCCTCAGTAAAGCTATGTGTTGGTTCACTGTGCTTGGGCAGGTATATCCTAGTCAGACTAATAATATCTTTGGCTAACAATTCTCTAGTATAGGCTAGAGGGAGGGAAAATGGCCAAACCAAAGAGGCTAGGTTTGAGTGTACCTTAGGATCTTCTCCCTCTCACCTCATGTGCCAGTTTTACAGGGAGATGGGGGGTTGGAAATTCGGTTCCTCTTACCCTAAGTTTTGGAGCCAGAAGGCTGCTGTGCATTTTTGTGGCCTGTCCGCAGGCATTATCCTTGAATTCTTGGAATGTGTTTAAAATGTCCAATGGAAAATGCTTTTCTTTTCTTACTGGTTCTGCTCAGGATTTCTCAGGTCTTACAAGAAACCAATATTTGCAACCTAATCTTGTCACAAGTAACCAAAAGTGACACCAGTAATGGCACATCACCCAGATTATTTATTTTACATATATGCACTTTGTTAGCATGATCAGTTGTAACTAAACAGTCAGTAATTTTTTTTTCACTTTTTTCTCAGTGTCTTGCATGACTTCAGAGCATTTTTTTTTTTTTACTCGTTACAATTCCAGAAACTCCTCCTGACACTGATCACATTTCTCTCTGTTCTCTTGTACGCTATTATTATTGAACTCCAGCTATGATTCAGCTATGATTAGTCAGTAATGTAAGAGCATATAGTCAAAAACAAGACTGTTACCAGTAATTTTCAGAGTAACGTGTAAGTTTCCTGAACTGGTTTCGATGGTTTTTCAGCAACACCTTGTTGGAGATTTAAACCCTTTTTGTCAAAGGTTTGTGCAAAATAAAAAAAATGAGATTTTGTATAACATTTTGACACTGTGAAAGGATTACTTGAGTTCACCAATGCAGTACAAGGCAGGGACAGGTTGAGGGATGGGAGGTGCAAAATTTAGTCACCTGTTTAAGAGAAGGACAAATACAAAGGACAGTGCATGCTAACTAGGCAGGACTGCAGAACACTATTTGGATGGATTATATGGCATAGCTGAGAAGGTGGTGAACGTAGCTGTGCAGTTGTATAGTCACAGCACCATATGAATAAAAAACAGTGCAGAAAATGTTGTTTACACTGTGCACTATCCAGTGCACAGTGTAAACAACTGGATAACCATAGCTGGAGAACCATTTCTGGGTAGGAGTGATACACTAGGAAAACTGTCCCAATAGCAGCAAGATGGGAGTATAATCGTACCATAGCATCATAATACAGTCCATAATGTGATCCTCTTTAATGTTTAAAGTGAAGGTGTGTAATGAAGGTCTTATGATAGTGCATGTTGGAATTTGTTTTGATTAGTCCAGGTGGGAATTGGGGGGGGGGGGCAACAGTGTGTAGTCTTACTGCACGGAAGAAGCTATTGCAGAGTTTGGTAATGGTGGCACACATACTCCGTTACCTTCCTCCAGATGGCAGGAGGGTGAAGAATCCATGAGATGGGTGAGGGTTTCTTCCACCAAGCTGGTGGAATGCAGTACTTTTGGTAAGAGGTATTGATGGTGCATACAAAACCCTGATGATCATGTCAGCTGTTCTCACAATCCATTGTAGGTTCTTGCTGTCTGAGATGGTACAGTTCCCATACCAGACAGTGAGACACCTGATCAGGACACACTCTATTATTCCCTTTTAGAGAGTGGTTAGGATGGAATGGGGGAGTGAAGATACTGTTGGCCTTTCTTAGCTAAAGTGTTGAGGATCCAGGTAAGCTTGTCCATGATGTGCACACCAAGCAGCTTGAAGCTTTTGACTTTCTCCACAGATTTCTGGTTCCAAATTTCAGCCAAGGAATGTAAGGGAATCTGAAGAATGTTTTTTCCTCAGTAAACAAGGCAGATCTGCTATTAAACTTTATGAATCCTTAATGATGTGCCACCAGCTTGGAAGCTGACCTAAAACCATAATTTGCCACCAACACTGTAGAATGTTTTTTTCAGTGCAACAGAAGGTGTGAAAAATGGGGGAAAATGACCTACTTTGTTCTGTTCTCCACACTCCTGCACACAGAGTAGAGTTATGCCTCAGGACTGGGTTCCTATATGACCTATTATATAAGTGGTGGGAGTGGGCAATTTTTACTTTTACGCAGGGGAGCAAGTGGTCAGATATGAAGCTTACGAGACAAAAAAAGGGCATGTGGGAGCATACTGGGTGCTTGTGTAGTGCTGTGCTTCAGTAAGTGCTGATTTACTCTTAACTATTGCAGGCAGGTTCACTTATTGCTGATATGCGGCAGCATACCAGAATGTGTTTGACTGCTAGTATTCATCATGGCTTACAGTTGCTTGCATGACTTAGTTGCTTCCGAAAGCATGGAATGGGCCTTATTGCCAGGGTATCTGAATTTTTAGCAGTATATTTTGCATTGTAACTTGAAATTACAAAAATTTACCTCTCCATATTGTGGTTTTGTTCCCTCTCTCTCAATAATTCTTGCTTTAAAAAAAAAAAAAGTGTTTGACCAGAATTGAACTTTATTAAAAGAAAATGAAAGCATCAAAGCCAAACTGAGTTCTGGGAATACTTATAATTAGATTTATAAACACAGAGTTCTGTGTTTCTGCAAGGTCAACAATGTGGGAGTTTCCCAAGTTGGCATTAGACGTCTCCCAGTAGAGCAAGTGCAATGCCAGTCTGCTTGAACCAAGCATCGCTGTGTGCATGTCTGTCTTTTGCAGTCATTACCTAACTCTTACACCCACACATTTTCACTTTTTATTCATCAGTATTTACCTAACATGTTAGCTGTTCGTATGTTTTGCATCTAGGTTGGAATATTTGATACTTGTTTTGCTTGTGAAATGTATATTTGTCACATGTGTGTTTAGGCTTCACAGATGACCGAAATCTCCAATAACTAATTTGTACCATCGTATATCATAGTGATGGCACAATGTACACTTGCCATGTAACAGCAGTAAGTGATCTTAGTTTGAGTCTCTGTGCCCTGCGTATAGTAGCACAAGTCTGCCTGAACTTGAGGAGCAGGGTAGAAGAAGAAGGAGTGGGGAAAAGATAAACAGAGTAAGTGAGAAAGGGGCAGCATGACTACCTCTCTGGCAGTGATGTCAGCGGGATGGACTGGATCTTGGGTTGAGCATGTGTTTGTGTTTCTAATGGAATATGAGTCACAAGTAGGTCAAGCACAGATTTTGTTGAACCCAGAACCTGTAGGGTTCAGTAGCTGGGGTCAGACAAACCGGAGGAAAGTAGAGAAGTGTAGTTTAGGAATAATGGAGGATGAAACCATCTGGCCTGTGCTATTCTCATTATACTCTAGACCCGAACCTTCTGTATGTCAACGCTATGTGGTGCTGTCAAGAAACATTCACAAAGTGTAAGGATAAGAATCAGAAACTAGATCTATGTAGAGCTCCAGAGTTTATGAAGCAGTACAGGTTTTATTGTACTTTCGCTGGCATAAACAAAAAAAAATCAAGTTGGGATGTGATAAAAGAATTACAGCTGAAAGTAGAAAGGATAAGTAGAGTAAGAAAAGGAAGTGGGGCAATTCCAGTCCTCTTGCCACTTCTCCATAGATAGCTAAACAAGCCACTGACAGGTGTCACAGTGTAATTGTTCTGTCTTGCTTCCTCTCAGTGGCCAGAGTGTGTCATGCTTAACTCTGTTGCCCCTGCTCTTTCTCAATGGCCTGCCAGTGTGTGGCAGTGAAAGGCCTGTTTAAGGTCCTGTCACAGGTCTCCAGGGGTCAGACTGATGAGCTGCCCTGCTTGTATGGAGTCGCTGAGGGAGCAAAGATTCTACCATGCAGGGGGTTGACATCTCTCTTTACATCAGAGTACTCTTCACCCCCATGAGGATGACACACTGTGTGTGTTCTTGTGGTGAAGATGGATGCTGAAGTCTCAACTGATTCTTTTTTTAGTTTGGCTCACCCTAGAGTACTGAACAGTGTCCTTTTTCTCTCTCTCTCTCTACCATGCAGTGAAGACATCATGACACACCAGGGCAATGAATCCCTCCAAAATGTCTCTTTCAGCAGAACATCTCTTTCAAAACAGCCACATATCAGGAGTGGATAGTTGGGGATGTTGTGCTTTTGTACAAAGATGACAGGATGATTGGTTGTGATCCCAGGCCCGGGGTAGAGTTTCCATGAAGACACACACTGAAGCTCATAATTCATGTCAGACCATACGTGCTAGCATTGTGATGCTGTTTCTGCAATAAATATTGATAGGTTTTGCAGATATAGTCTTTCCCAGATGAACCATGTCAGTTGACAGACCATTATCTTTCTTTAGCAAAGTAATGTTTCATTGTTTGAATCTCAGCTGGTTTAGACTTTAAAAACTTATATGGTAACAACCAGTTACTTATTTGAGATGTTGATTTCCATCAGACTGAAACCTCACAGTGCATAGAGTTCTAGAGTTTCGGGTTGGTGGTTTTGGTATTTTGGAGTTGCAGAGTTATAACCTCTTTGTGGGCATCATGCACCTTGATGAGTTTGAATAACAAGCCACCACAGTATAAAGGACGAGGGACTTGTAGCTTACCAACCCCACAACCATGCTCCCCAACTCATTTATTTTTTATTTCTCCATCATCAGTTTAAGAATAGGCTATAAACAGACACCAGCTGAGAGTGCCATCAGATGTTTGAGTCATGGATGTGTGGTTCAAATATTTAGGGGCTTCTGATGCCTTGGGTGGAGATGCTTCGGAGTACAGATAGTTAATAACTGAATTAATTTTAGTCAAAATTACAGGGTGAACCTTCATATCAAGTGTTCATTAGTGAACAATGAGCACTATTTAATAGTGAGGTCACTTAGTAGGTGAAACAAATGTAAAAATAAGTGCAAATGAAATTATATGAATTAATTGCTGAAATGGTAGTCTTTACTTATGCTCTTCTGCTGTCAAGACAGCAGAAGGGAATCGAAAAGGATGGAGGGCAAAAGAGGGAGGAGGCAGCAAAAGAGAAAGGCAAGTGTGTGTGCAGTGTGGTTCTGTGAACTCATCCTGCCCCCAGTGCACGCTGGCTGACCTTCCTGTACTTAACCGCCAGAACCAGACCAGGTGTAATCACTTTCTCCAGCCTTCTTCCTGTCTTTCCGTCTTGGAGTGAAGACGGAGAGAGAATATGCGAGGGAGAAGGGGAGGGCCAGTCAAGTGGCCTCCGGCCGACCCTGCTTGCGTTTCCCTGGAGCCAGTGGACGATAAGCCTGACGTGCTATCTGTCTGTCTCCCTTTTTCTTGTTCTTTCCCTCTATTTCTCTCCTTCTTTCTGTGAAAATTGGCAGTGTTGGGAGAGAGTTGTGTGTTAAAGCCGTAAAGCTTTGTGTGTGATACATACACATACACACGTAGAACACATACAAGAAGACCGAGTGCTGACCCTCAAGTAACCTTGGCTGCTGTCCAGCAAGGGAGTCTCTCAGGATCTAGAGTCTGAGCTCTTCTATCTTTAACACTCCAGCTCACCGTCAGCTTAGATCAGCACGTGGAGCTGTGTCCTGACAGAACAGCCTGGGTTGCTGGGGGACAGAAATGGATATTTTTCCATTTTCTTTCCTCCTCATATTGCTCTCTGTCTGCTCCAAATTGTCTTCTCCCAAACATTTATTTTGTGCTGACCATGAATGTTTGGTATAAACTGTCTCAAGACATCCAGGCTTTCTTCCTTTAAAAATTATACGATCTTTTCCTCTTCGTCATTGTCTTGCCTTTTTTTTTTTTTTTTGCTGTTTATTTCCTTGTCTCCATCTGAAAATATTCTCTCTATCTGACAGTTGATGGAAAATAGTTTTTGTTTCCTTATGACCTCAATTTCAACCCTCACTGCCTCTTACTGGAAAGCCTGACGTGTGGTAGGTCAATCACTAATGCCAGTTTCATTGCCACTCAGATCTGTAAATAGGTTTTTGGTGAATTCCAGTGGAAGAAAAAGCACTGACATGACTTGTCTTAAATGGCCAACTCTCACTCACTCGTATTATTTTTTTTGGAATCTATTTATCTATTTATCTTAATGGTGTTGTGACTGCAAGTAAGGGGACTTTGGTTAGTAGCCTTTCTCTGACCCTCATCGCTAGGGTTGTCAGAGTCCATGTTGTATGGTCACACAAAAAAGTTCAGCTTATCTGATTATATGTCTATCAAAGTGTTTTCAAAGCAGTCTAATTTAAAAAAAAAAAAAAAAAAAAAAAAAAAAAAACTTTTTTGATATTTGCTCCTGTGCATGCACACAATCTTCACTGTTTAGCCTCCACTGTAAAGCACTTTGCCAAGTTCCTTTAATCCCATTCCAGTAAGTCTTTAAAGGATACATTTTTTTTTAAAAGAAAATAAATGTCAATGCAGTCCGTTTTGATATATTTTGGGTTTTGGAGTCATCAACACAAGGTTTTCTTTCTTATTCACAGTAAAAAAAAAAAAAAAAAACTGTGCTTTTTACTTCTTAATGTCAGCATTTTCACAATTTTGCAAAACCGGTTTGTCTTTTCAGACCTTGTCATATCATTGAAATATGAGCTACTGTGCCCTCATAAATATGTGCGTAAGAGGACTTGTTCTGAAGAATACCCCATGCATCTCCCTGGCATTTTCTCCCATTATGCCTGACCAAGAGACTTTCCTATCTATTGTCTTTGCTTTTTTGCTTGACTCTCAGTTTAGATGTTTGTGACCACCACACAACTTTGACCGTTCCAGCGCACTCTTGCCCTAGTGATAACTCTGCCTTGTCTGAATGGACAGGAAGGTGAGAAGGAGGCCACGTTTTCCACCAAGCTAATTCATACTCTGCTTTGTCAAGCACTTATTAATTGCCAGCAACTCAAAACATGTCTAAAACAACAGGAGCACTGCAGCTTTTCTCATGCTTCACAGGTCAGGTGGTTCTGAATGGCCAAGTTGGTACATGCAAAGAGTACCGCTATATATCCTCTCATTGTGTTGATGGAGATGGAGAGAAGTCCCGTTCTTCATGTGTGGTTGAACTGGATATCTTTCTGCATTAGACTTCAGCGATATAACAATTCAATAGTTTCACATGATATTATAGTACCATCATATCCAGTCATGCTTGCTAGTTATATAACCAGACCTATCAACCTTTACCTCTCTAGCTAGTATGCCAACATGAGTCTACCACTCAAAAATAAGACAACAGCTGTCTTTTCTCCCAGAATAAAATGCGTTAATATATTCATCTGGAATGATTTGCACAGGTGTTTTGAACCCTCCGATATGAACTGACACCACCTAGAAGCCCCGCCCCCTTTTCCCCTCACATGCTCTTGGTGCACCCTCATGTTTTGAGTTCATTAATATGAAATGATGCATATTAATGTCTACTCTGTAGAGCACGTGCACGAGAAAGGGAGTCAGATTTTGCCCCAGTGATAACTCTGCCTTGTCTGAATAGGCAGGAAGGTGAGAGGGAGGCCACGTCTTCCTTAGGCTAATTCATACTCCTTCTGTCAAACATCTATGAATTACTGTCTGCAACTCTACTAAACAAGTGTCAAAACAAAATCACAGAGAAGGACACCCTTGTGACCCTGAAAACCATTATACATCATACAGTACGTGATTTGCATCACCTGTTGTATTGGATTTGTTAGTAATAATCATAACAATACTTTTATTTGTATAGCGTGTCTTTCCCAGCCAAGGGCACTTATAATAGTCATATAAATTATAAAGACAAAACTTTCAGACAAAAATACAGAATTTATGCTATGTGGAATTAACATGATAAATGGATGAAACAAAGGCTGGGTGGAGGCTAGTTTGGGATAAGAGTGTTAGTATTTTGTAAAGAGGTGTGTGTTGATCTGTGTGCTTAGCTCGTGCAATAGTTGCAGGCGAGGTTGTATTGAGCTAGTGAGTTTCAAAGTTTTTACGCTTTTGCAAGCTGCCACTCATAGACATGAGGTATGCTGAGCATCCCAGTGTTAGAAGACTGAGAGTGGGTGTGAATGAATGTTAAAGGGCAGCTCTATAGGAGTGCTTCGTGAGGGATAAGGAATAGTTTCATGTGGGTAAAATGGGAAGCCACTGTATGCCAGCAAGCACTTTGATGTGGGTCGGTGAGGAGCAAGAGATTTGAGACTAAAATATTGTGTGTCATCTGTGTAAAAATTGAACCAAAGTTCACCCTGGCAGATGATTCTGCCTGTGAGAGAATGTGAAGGAAAAAAAAAGGCAAAATATGGAGCCATTTTTTAAAATCTGACTGTGTCAGATTTATAGAGGTTTCTAAATTTATATAAAACAAATAATTGCTTCTAGGAGGTAGGATCTGAACAAGACTAGTGCGATCTAAGATGCACCCAAGAGAGTTTGTAGATGAGGGAAGTGAATAGAAATATAATCAATGCTATTTATAGCAACACAGAGGTCAGAAAAGTAGTAGATATGTAGAGTATCAGAAATAGAATATTATTAAGTTTAGAGGAGGGATTGATGATGAACAGAAACTTGAGTGAAATGTCTGTGTGTTGTTTTTGGTCATTTCAGCATTACAGTGAATGGCTACTACTCTTTGAGGAATGTTTGAAAGTAGAACTCTGGCAAAAAGTGAAATGCAGCAAGAAGAGCTCAAAACCAGACCTTGCTCTAAAAAAAAAAATAGCAGGAGAGCACTTAATAAAAAGCCAGTCTTCTCAAATTAAGTTGAGTAAAATAGCACAGTTCACATTTGTATTCAAAACATTAAGATGTACACAATGTACACAATTCATATTTGTGTCTGAATATATTAAGAAATGAATGTTACATATTGTAGTGACCAAACACTAAAGGAAGTAAATGTGACAACGGTACAAAATCAGGAATTTGGACAAGATGCTGAGGCCGAGCAAGAGTGTGTCACAAAATACTATATAAACATGGCTGATATAGTCAGTGCTAGGTTTATGCTGAAATATGTCTTTAATAATTCCACAGAGGACTAGAAATAACTGGAAGAAAGGCTTATACAGAATGCTTCTTTGTTCCTGTTGTCTTTGCAATTTTGAGCAAACCTTTAGATAACGCCATTATGATGGTGTTCATGAAGTTTTTATTTATTCTTTAACCTGTATCTGTTACTGAGTTGTGTGTGTGTATTCCAAGGGCTTTATTCTTTCTCAGTGTATATGTGCTTTTGTGGTCTGCGTGACCGTTTCACCACCCCATTGCCCCACTGATAACTTATGCTTCTCTGGAGAGCACAGGAAGCTGAGTTTGTGACTGCTCCTTCCCCAGGCTGAGTCTATAGCTTCTCAGACAGAGTGGCCCCAGGACGATTTCTGTTTTCACTCGATCCTGATGTAGCCTACTAGCTATGAGGGCTGATAATACAGTAGTGTGACCCAAGCTGGGGTTGAGTGCAGAGGCACTGCGCAGTGATTACATCCAGATAAACTAACCAGAGTGCACTTTTTGTGCTTGGCTTGGTTTGCTGCTTTGTAGCAGGTGATGAAATGGAAAGTGTAGCATACGTATGGGTTGTTAGTTGTTTCAACACTTTTATTGCTTGAAAATCATCTGAGAAAGGATTCTTTGTGTCAGTCATTGGTGTCATTGACTGGGATTTTAGAATTAGTGTAGTGTTCTGTAAAAAATCACAGCTGTACTGATATTCAGTATAACAGCATGATTGAGAGTGCAGTGTTGCTTTTATACAACAGTTTTATAAATAAGAAATTAATATCGAGTAACTGACATTTTGGACATAACATGACCAAATTTGTTTATTTTTGCTCTGTGAGGGGAAATACATTCACTGAGCACTTTATTAGGAATACCTGTACATTCATGCAGTTATTCGGGTAATAATTACATCAACCATCAGAACGGGGTTAAAAATGGTATCTCTGTTTGACTAGTATGATTGATGGTGCCAGGTGGACTGGTTTGAGTATTTCTATAACTGCTGATCTCCTGGGATTTTCATGCACAACAGTCTCTAGAGTTTACTCGGAATGGTGCAATAAAGAAAAAACATCCAGTGAGTGGCAAATTCTGTGGACAGAAACGCCTTGTTGATGAGCGAGGTCAACTGAGAATGGCCAGACTGGTTCGAGCTGAAAGAAAAGATACAGTAACTCACATAACCACTCTGTACAGTTGTGATTAAGCACTTCTGTCAGCCAAGAAGAGAAAGCTGAGTCCTGCTGGGGCGCATGATTTCAGGGTGAGAATTTGGTGCCAACAGCATGAATGCATGGACTCAAACTGCCTTGTGTCAGCAGTCCAGGCTGGCGGAGGTGGTGTAGTAGTGTGGGGAATGTTTTCTGGGCACACTTTAAGCCTGTTCATAGCAATCACTTGAATGCCACAGTCTATTTGATTATTGTTGCCGACCATGTGCATCCCTTCATGGCCACAATTTACCGATCTTCTAATGGCTACTTCCAACATGATAATGCACCATGTCATGAAGCAAAAGTCGTCTCAAACTGGTTTAATGAACATTGCGATGAGTTTTTCAGTGCCCTTCCCGGTCAATGGATCTGAATCCAGTAGAACATCTTTGGGATTTGGTAGCACAAGAGATTCGCAGCATGAAAGTGCACCTGAAGAATCTACAGGAATTGTGTGACACAATCATGTCAACATGGCCCAGAATCTCAAAGGAATGTTGCCAGCAATTTGTGGAATCCATGAAGAATTGAGGCTGTTTTGAGAGCAAAGGGAGGCCCTACCCAGTATTAGTATAGTGTTCCTATTAAAGACCTCAGTGAGTGTAAATCCCGAAGAGCTATGCTCACTGATAGTTGGCTAGCTAGCTCACAATTTGATTTGTACACTCTCGGTAAAGGTGCACCCAGTGAAATTGGCTTCCCTTCTTCCTTTTTCAACTTCATCTGACAAGTTTGAAATTGAGATTTTATATGGTGAACACATATACAAACGCAGTGATACCTACATTGAAAAGTCCCAGTTCATTTATACTAAATATATGCATTCTTGGAACGCTGCTCATCCAATCAGATTAGTGGACCAGAACTAACTGTTGTATAAATATGTAATATAATGTGGGTCAAATCTTCTACTGTCCTGAATGCAGTCGCCCTAAAACTTACTTGTGAAACAGCAATTTAATTTGTCTGATTGTTGTCCTGACTAGTGGGTGACCTGGATGCACCCAATAGATTCTACCAAGTTAATGCTATTTAGTCTAATTCTATTCTTCTTACTTTGTTAAAAAAAAATTTTTTTTTGGTCTCTTACAGTGTCCAGTCTATGTCGGCTCGTCATATTCACCAGGTTCTTTCTTTCTTTCTTTCTTTCTGCTTTGTCTCAACATTCTCTCTTTTCCTCTTTGAGCCACAGATTCTGTCTCCCTACATTGACTCTTTCAAGTCTTTATCTCATGTCAACCTGACAAACCGGGACAAACACATTTCTGACAATGGATAATATCTGTTGACTGACAGCACCACCACTCCTCAGCACTTAGACTGCAGAAGAGATCGTTCTCCACCTTACTGTGTTTGTGAGTGCTTTGAACATACCACCAGAAGACAGGAGCTTAAACTATATCAGTCTTGATAACCTCATAAGATAACCTTTGACCATGTTGGAGTGCTGCTATTCAAGCTGAAATATGGCCAGAAACATTGGGAGCCACTTTCCCTCTGCTTCAAACCCTGATAATTCTTCTTATCTCTATCTTACTTAGCCATGTTGAGTGATGCTTCTGTATTTTTGCTTTTGCCCTCCCACCTTTCCCTTTTTTTCCCCCTCATTCCTTCTCCCTGTACTGGCAATGCCCACACACATATAGGCACACACACATGAGTGCTTCCACTTAGCATAGACTTTTTTTTTGGTTAACCACAAAGCAGACGCTGAAACTGTCAATCCAGGTCAGTGTTCAGATAAGACGTCAATGTTATTTAGGCAGCAGGAAAGAGGTTTGACTTGGAGATGACCTTGTTGACTGAAATGGTGATGAGATCATCTGGTGTCAGTCACTGACTTTCATTACTTAAGCTGACAAAGCAAAAAGGAACACCATTTATTCCATAGACTATATGCTGTCTAAATCAGGCTTATAGGGCACAGACTGTCAAAACACATGTTTTTAGCCTCAGATAAACCTCGCACAAATTCGTGCATGTGTCTCTTATTTATGTGAACACAGTCACAGTTACTTTTTTGTCCCAGTGAGGGAATATGTTCAGCCTATTTTTGAAGGCTTTGATTTACAAACAGGATACCCAAGGTACCATCAACAGACCTGCCCACCCTGATGAAAATGGAAAAATGTGAAGTCACATGCTATATTTTCAATATTTTTTTTCACAAATCACTAGTCAAAGTTTAAAAAGAGAAAGAAAAAAGTATATATGCATGGTTTTACAGTAAACACCAGGCACTTAAGGGGACAAAAAGCTGCCACTTGTCTGTTTTACTTAAGATGTGGACACTTTTACTTAAGATGTGGACACTTTTACTTAAGATGTGGACACTTGTTTGGCGCAGCAATGAATAAGAAAGTGTGCATGTAAACTTTCCTAGAGTCTACATCTTAACTAAACCTTTTTCCCCCCAAATGCCTGGTGGTTTTGTAAAGCCCTGTACATAGGCAAGCTCCACTTTCTACTGCGGTTTGAGTGCACATCTGTTCTGACTTGCACAGGAGAGCACACAGGCTTTTAAATCACTTTTTATTTATCATTATTATTCAAATTATTTGTAAAGTGTTAGATTTGATTCTTCCTTGTAGGTCTGTTTAATCCTTTTTTTCATGTCAAAATTTTCAGTGAGGTTTTTTGTGAGTGCCGTTTTTGACCATTTTAGGCTGAAGAGTTTCAAATTTAGTCAACTGATGTTAACTATGTACATGTCTAACGTTATCTAAGTCAAAGATACACTGATGGGTTTTACTTCAGATTAATGAACTCGAGACATCGTGAGATGAGAAAAGGGGGCGTGACTTCCAGGCATGTCATCTGAAGATGTATCAATAAAAATAGCATTTCTCTGTGGATGCTGATAGCATGCTTATGCTTTTGTATATTATTCCCAATATCTCTCCCTTACTGCTACTGTGTTTTTCTTGTCTCAGTCTCTTTTAAGAGTGTTGGATCTTTTTAACTGGAAGTGTTGGAACCTCATGGTAGAGGTATTCTGTACTAAGTATCTGGATTTGATTATTGTTCTGACTTAGTTTTGCACTGAGAACCAAATTCAGATCACACTACTCATGATTCATCCAAGTTATTTAAAAGTCATGTTAAGTAGATTGTATGAGCTTTGTTTAGAGCTTTGTTTTGTTTAGATTTCTAGCATTACCAGGACAAAATGGCCTTATAACACCTGTTTGATTATTCTCAATTTCTTTTTCTTGAGCTCTTCCTCAAAGACTTCATGATAATTTAGAGATTATGGTGGACAGGGGTTTGTTATTGTTTGCTTATATGGGCCAATCATTCTATTCTATGACATTTATTATTATTGTTCAGGCTTAGGTTCAGCTGAACTTGGCCTGTGAAAGCCCTCAGGCTGCTGGCCTGGTGCCAGAGAATGCACCAAACAATGCTGAAAGCCAGAGGCCAGCCAGAGGTGAGAGACAAAGAGCTGGAGATGAAGGCAGAGATAACTGCAGAATTAATGGAAAGAAAGTGTGATTCTAGGGAGGACAGAGGGATGGATGATTGGATAGAGGGATGATCAGAGGAGAAGTTGAGAACAAGAATGTGTATGTGTGTTTAGCTGCAAGATGCCGCAATATTGTTCAGAATAAGAAAGTATGCCAGAAGTATCTTAACCTACCCTTATCACAGATGATGGAATAAATGCTGCATAATCAAATACAATTTGTTGATCATTCATGACCCCATGTATGAGGGATATAGTTCCTAGTGCATATGTAGTTATTACTCAACATTTTCTGTTCATTCCAAAATGTGATCTGTGATTTATATCGCACGTTGTGCTGCAAATCAGATCTTGTGTTTTCAAAGCATTGTCCAAAGAGCAACAAATCTGGGAGAATAAAAACAGAAGGTCAGTTCACCAGCCCCTCTAGACTATTAATGAGACTGGTAATTCCCCTAGCGTTCCAAACAAATAAATACAGCAGTCAAAATAACCATTAAGAGCCCTTATCCAAATGCCCAGTTCACAGTGAGTGAGAGGGAGAGTGTATATGAGCTTGGGGTGAGCATGAGGGCATGAGGGAAACAAGGTCAACATTTTGGTGTGCCGCGTCATGTTTTATTTTGTCTTTTTTTCTCCATCATTCTTTCTTTGGAAAGAATGAGAGGAAGTGATAATCCAGTGCCTGTCCCATCCACCACCACCATGCCCCCCCCCAGCTCACTGTTTGTTCAGTGAGCAAGGAAAGTGGGGCCGATAACACCGCCACGGGGTCGTGCTGAGGTTAGAGAGAGAGAGAGAGAGAGAGAGAGAGAGATGTGTAGAGATACCAAATGGAAGTTCATAAGGAGGTGAAGGCGGAGGGAGGGAGCTCAGAGGAGAGGTGAAACCCAGGTCATGAACGTGTGTGATGAACCAGTCAGCGCTGTATGGAATGCACACATTTGTGTTTGTGTATATGCAGGGTTACAGATGACGGCAAAGCCTTCTTCCCCTCCTGCTCCTTTTTCTTCTTCCCCTCAGTCTCATTTTCTGAAATATGAATATTATGTTCTGGGAGATTTGCAGCACATGCATGTAGGAGGAGCCAAAAAAAGTAATCTGAGAGATGTGCATGTAAATCTGACTTCTCACACTCGGGTGCTTATCTGCCACCACACTAGGACATGCTGGTGTATTTTGTGTGTTTTCATGTCTATGTGATTGAGGTGATGCCGTGTGAGTAAGGAAACAGACGGAGATGTTTGGAGATTGCCTTTTTTATGTTGTGTACTCGATCAGACAGATTTTTGGTGATTTATCTCTGCCTGTCACACACATGTAAACAAGAATGTTTTCGGTTCAGGACATGGACTTTTTCCATCTGTGGAGGAATAAATATGTTTTTAATTGTCTGCATGTATGTACATCTGATCAGTGTCTGTGTGTGGAGTGGGCTGGGTTGTTGGTATTGGTATTGGTAGTATGCTGAATGTCACTGGGTTTGTAATGGCCCGTAGATTTCAGGGCAATCGTGGGTCATTATTTGGGTCAGGCCTGGGTCACAGGCCGACCAAAACATCTCTACTCACAAGGTGAAAAAGTGTAAATGGCTTTTCTCTCTTTAACCTCTCTCCATTCTTTACTAATTCCCTGCTTTGTCATGTTTGTCTCCCTTGTGCCTCCTCAGTAATCTCATTTAAGAGGCCCTACTCACTTATGTAACACTGGGAAAACTGAACTGCTTGCTTCAGTCAGGGAGACTGATGGAGTCAGACTGAACTTGATCTGCTTTGATGCACTCCAATAATTTTTACATTTTTTTTTCACTCTCAATTCCAATCAAGATAACTTTATTGCACTGTAATAGTGCCAAAACATACCAATTTTTGTTTTATCTATTGATATCATACTTTAGCATGCTTTTGAGAGTAATAAAAAGTAAATAAAGACAAAATGGAGTAAAAATAAATAATGTCTAATAATGTTGTTCTATGTGATCTTATTCACTTGGTCTAACTTACTGTCTATTTCCCTGCTTCTTTTTCTAGCTGTTGGATCTCTTTACTCAGTGGGATTGGTCTACATACCTTGCTGACTATGGACGTCCGACCTGCAAGTACCTGAGGGTCAGCCCGCATACCGCTCTGGCCCTCCTGGAGAAGTAAGTCACACATAGAGTAATGTTGCCATCACTGAGTACTTCTTGTTGAAACAACTGTATGTACGTATCGTCCATGCTTTATTATTTCTGTGAAACCCTTCATTTCTTTGACATCTGCACTCTCACAACATCTTTTCCCCCTCTCATATCACATCACTCACTGATCTTCTGCATATGTGCAGAATTTCTCGAGCGTGAGTACTCTGCTTTCTGCACTGTGTGTGTGTGTGACCGTGGTGTGCTATTTAGAAATGTTGATTCTAAAATATTTGTGTATGTGCGTGTATGCATGCTTTTGCCTGTAGTGTTTATTACGCACAATGGTGAGTCAACATTTGTTTTTGCATGTTTATAGAACAGGTTGCTGATGTGTGATTTCCTTGTAACTTCGTAACTCTAACTTTTTTTTTAAAAATCTCTCTAGACCTTCTCATGATCATGCCTACTCCCCTTTGTCTCTGTTTCACCCCTTCCTTTTCTGGGAAGATCATAAATTCTCTGGTTACAGCAGTATACACACCAGTCTTGATCCCATTTGAGCTGCACTTAGCCTGGCCGTACCCTCTCGACCCTAAAGCTCAGTGAAAGTGATCTGTATTACTAAACCCCGAGCTGGCCACTAACCAGGCAGAAACAGTGGGCCTCGTTTATCAAGCCTTATTTGTAAAAAAGTTCATAGGAGCATTTACACATGGAATTTGGTATTCATGAAAATCCTGTGTTTTCGGAAAAACTTTCGTATCCTGCTTGTGCTCCTGAGTGTGTATAAATTTATGCATAAGAAGACTAATGAAAATTGTGATTGATTAGCTTCAAATTGTACAAATCACGATGAGTTACTGCACTTTTATATATGGATTATGCTGTCAAATTTAAGTAGTATATTATTTCAGTATTTCAATTTAATGACTATTTTGTGAAACCCAGTTGTTTCATATTAAAGGCATTAATTAAATAAATATTAAATATGCAAAAATAAAGAACAAGCAAACATAAGTCCAAAACTAAGACAAATAAGATCAATCATTCAATTAAGAATGCTGCTGTATAAAAGGAAGACATGCTGCAGTGAATCAGATGGTGTTTAAGTCTGGTCCATTTCCCATGGCATCTTCTTTTAAAGCTGTACAACACCTTTATTAGAGCCAGCACTAAGTGTACAATAAGTGACCCATCTGATAAGTCTGAGGCTGCAGTGTACTGTACTCTCTACTGTGCCCTCATTGGGCTTCCTATTGCACTTCTATGTACTATATACTACTATACTAGTTTATATATACTATACGACTATACTAGAAGTACAAATGTGATCTCTGATTTTGACTGTGGCATGATTGTTGGTGCCAGATGGGCTGGTTTGAGTATTTCTATAACTGTTGATCTCCTGGGGTTTTCAAGCACAACAGTCTCTAGAGTTTATTCAGAATTGTGCAATACGGAAGAAACATCCAGCAGTTCTGTGGACGGAAATGCCTCGTTGTTGAGAGAGGTCAACGGAGACTGGTTCGAGCTGACCGAAAGGCTACAGTAACTCAGATAACCACTCTGTACATTTGTGGTGAGCAGAAAAGCATTCAGAATGCACAACACATCAAAGCTTGAGGCGGACGAGCTACAACCATGTTGGCTTCCACTTCTGCCAGCCAAGAATAGAAAGCTGAGACTGCAGAGGGCACAGGCTCCCCAAAATTGGACAGCTGAAGACTGTTACCTCCTATAAACAAACAAACAAAAAAAGCTTCTTTTCTCACTCACCATTTTCCAGTGACATTCAGCTTATTACAAAGCCAATGTAGAAGTAATGGAGATAACAAGGGTTGGATGGAAGTTCCAGAAATCAGTGGAGCTGTACAACGCTGAGTTATAGCAGAGACTTGGCTCAAATAGTTACTGATCTACAAGATGATAACCATGATGGTGGTATTAACATGAAAGTTGAGCTTTGGAGCTTGATCTGTATGAGCAGAGTGTGCAGATGAGGAGGTGAGTGAGCTTGACAGACTAAGAACTAAAAAGCTGCTGCATAGGTAGGAATGAAGAGAGGCTTCTCTTCAGCCCATTACACCATTTTCCGCAGGTAGTCGAACAGCATTGCGGGTAAAGTAGGAAACCATTAACCGGAGTGAAAAGTGATTTTTCCTTTAAGGATGGTGTGGTACCTGTCAAAAAGTTAAAGCCAGTCCCTCTGTTGCAGGGTTTGACTAAAGTGAGGGATAAAACACCTAAAAAGATGAAAATAGATATTTATAGATAACTGATTCTTTGGCTGTGATTGTGTGTGACTGTTTTAATGATGACACAAATCAAGACTCTCAACACACCTGTCCTTTTTCACACTGCTTTCAGCAACCTATGATACACATCTAACTTCCTTGTCATCCATATTTGGAAACACGATTGCTATCCACATTTTCACACACTCCCAAAAGCAAACATACCTTGCTAGGTGATGGTAGCTATAGTTGCATAGATAAGAGGCAGATAATTGTAATTGTCCTGTGACCACAGAAACACTATTGTATGCCTGAGTTGATGTCCATCTCATCTGAGGTAGAAGATAAGTGATGTGTGAATAAGATCAGGACAATTGAGCAGACCTGATAAGGCTTTATGATACTAAACATAACACTGCTTGAATGGCTATTGTGTCGGTTGTTATGAACTGTTTGCTGGAGGCCAAAGAATATGGTGAATTAAAATAATATATACTTTGATAATATGTAAGTAAAGCCGGGAATTAATCAACTGTCATGCTGTATTTACCATGAAATTGTCTTAAATTTAAAGAAATGTGGAACGATACAAACATTTTAATTCTGGCTCTGGTTGGCTGACTGGAACCTCACTGTGAGTTCATTGATCCATGAAGAAGTGAGTTTTGAGCCATTTGTGGAAGCACCAGGCAGAACGGTTTGTGCCGGCGCATGCTGGTGGTCCAATTTCTGCCTCCACTCTCCATGATGCTCCAATCTGCTCCTCTCCTTTGAGGTCTTTATAGGGACTCCCCAAAGGTTTGGTCTTTTTCAGGCAGGTGTCTGATAGGGAAGAAAAGAAATGATTAAAAGATTTGATCTTTGACACAGATTTTCCTTGGAAAATTAGAATAGTTTACTCAAAAGTTCTGATTTTTTTTAAAATTTAATGTCAGGCTAGATTACTTGATGTAGCTTCTTGTAAAGATCTGACAGATATGTGGGTTGCTACCATAATCTTTTCCTTTGTTCTATTTTATCTGTTTATATAATCTCTCTCTCTCTTTCTCTCTCTCTCTCTCTCTCTCACTTTCTGTTCTCTCTTTTCCTGTCTCATTCTCTGTAGGATGAAGGACACTAGTCGGAAAAACAACATGTTCGCTCAGTTCCGTAAGAATGAGCGTGACAAGCAGAAGCTCATTGACACTGTCGTCAAGCAGCTGCGGAACCTTATTGCCAGCCACCAGTCCTGAGTCCACTGATGGTTGTATATCAGCTGACTCTCCCCCGTGAACTTCTTGAGTGGTCACTACCAGTAACAGCACCTACACCACACTGGTGACTGTTGGGGCTTTTGCTTTGTAAAAGAGCACAAAGAATAGACTTGCAAGACAAATGGAATAGGCAAGATTTGACAAATGGGTGCCATGGGTCTTTCAAAATAATTATTTGTCTTACCCAAAGGGTACCATCTATGCCAGTTTTGCAGTCCTCGTTCATAGCCTTTTAGTGTCTTCCCAACAGCATCTCACTGGCCTCAGTATCAGTGAAGCTTGAAACTGCTCTCCCGTCTTCCTGCATGACCATGTAAGCACAGCATAGGGTTACCACTTGTGCAGCCCTTTTTAAGCCTGTCTCTATGAGACTTTGGTTATTAGCTTCACATATCTAGCAACTTCACGTTTGACAATAGGGACTTTAAGCATTAATAGCTACAGTGCCGCTACAGTGCCCAGAAAAAAGCCTGTGCATTTTTGAGTCTGCTTGCGTCATGCCACGGTAACCTTTCTGTTAACTACAGCAAAACTCTCAGCTTACCAGTGTCTACTGATTTGGGTTATTTAGGAGTTAATTTAAACTTTTTACCATGAGTTCAGTTGAAATGTTGCTTGCACAGAATAATGACACTATCATTTTTGATAAAATCAGTTTTTTTTTTTTTTTTTTTTTTTTTTTTTTTTTTTTTTTA